>VDFB02281492.1:478664729-479093834 GCA_007258455.2 Sequoia sempervirens
ATAATATTACAAGGTCACCAAATCCTACGAAACCATCTTACATCACCTCTAAGAAGAAGAACCTTGTGTCATGAAGGGGTGTCTATAGTCCCTATCACAAATGCTAGGACATATGTACCCCCTTGGGGCCTTTGTCCTTGTAAAATATCTTCAACATTTTTTACTAATTGGTTAGCCTAACCTTAACTATATGTTTTCCAACCACAAACCCTAAAACTTAGTTTAGGTTCATAGTTAAACCCACTTTTTACTTATTAAGAAATAATATATCAATTAAAAAAAATATTTCCTCTCTACTTCCAAAAATATAAAATTTTAGGTACATGTTGTCAAGCCAAGAAGGTAATAGATTACACATTGAATATCTAAAGCTATAAAGTCCCCTTGGACCCTTGAGTTGTGTTATCCTTTGTTGTATTTCTTCCATATATTTATTTTTATAACCTATTATTTATTTTATCTTCATCCAAAATCCATAGGCCCCTTGTCAAACTCCATATTTAGTTTCCTCTATCCATTTAAAAAAAAAAATTATAGGTGTGTTGTCAAAGCAAGAAGGTAACAAAGTCAACATTGAAGATTTAAAGTTATGGAGTCTCCCTTGAGCCCTTGAGTTGTGTCATCCTTATTGTCATGTCCTATTCCTAACATTTTCTTCATCTATAATTCATAGGTTTCTTATCAAACTCCCTAAATGTGAAAAGCCTTATCCTTGAAACCCTTATAAAAATGAAATCTTCCACCAGATTTTACTTGTCCTTTGTAATTACCATTTTAATCTCTCTTTTTCATACACTATAACCATAGATTATCTTATCCTAGATCTACTACTAGGTTTGTCATTTATACCTCATCCACCCCCACCTAGATCTATGCACACTCCATTTATCATAGTGATTTTGCGTATAAATTTGAGATATAATTAAAAAGGGACTAACTAAGGTGCTCCCCTAAATAGTCAAAGAAAATTTCTTTTCCCTTTTACTCAAATCATTTTGTCTCATTCTAGAGTGAAAAAGGTTGATTACAAGTTGAAACAAGTTTTTTTATTGAAGAAAAAATTTCCTATAAAAAATTAGGACATCAACATCACTCCAACACTGCAATTGTGCCCCTTTAGTGTGGTAGCTGCCCTACTTTTCTAGAAAATTAATTGCATGATATCCAAATTTAATGGAAAGCATTGATAGTCATTTGTAGTTTGTTTTTGCATTTAGATCTAACAATTTCCAAGTGTAAACATTTCATCTTTTAGTTTCCTTTCCCACAAGCATTTCTAATTTTATGATATATTCTCCAACTCCTAGCTCTTGTTTTCAATGATATAGATTAAAATAAGCGTTGTTTGTTTCAAGTCTTAAAGTTACTTTTTTATTTATATTCTTATTCAACACTCAAGGATAAATGTGCAGTATTTGTATTACTTACATTTTTTATAATAACATCTACAATATTTCTTTTTCTATGTTTCACTTTTATATATTACTTTTATTTTTAGCTCTTTGACTTCTTTATATATCATGTTTTAACTTTTCACATTTGTTTACATTTCATTGTTCACTTCTACACATGCTGAAGTGGTAATTTTTTTATCATTGTTAATGTTCCATATTTCTATTTTGGATGTTTTCTTCTTCCTCGTTTACATGTGTCTTCATGATCTATGTTCATTGTACTACACGTATAATATCTATTATATGCATGACCAATATATTTTTATCTTTATTACAACATATGCTTGCTTATTATATTCCTATCATGTCTACCTACTTATGGTTCCATGTTGACCACTTTATACTTATGATCTTACCAAATCCCTATACTTGTATTCTTATGCTACTGTGCCTTATGATATATATCACAACTTATATTATGACCAATCATTTGATACCTTTGTTACATGAACTTATTTTATGTAATACATTGATACTTATATGATATTTATCACGCTTTATGGCCATCTTTATTGGCATTCTTCAATCCCAAGGCATGTTAGAATATATTCAAATTCTAAAATCTTTTCCTCTTATACTAGTTGTTATGAACTAACTTACCAAAAATTAGTATGTGACATAGTATTTTAAGATATTTAAATGTACAACTAATTCACAATGAGAAAAAGAGAAAATAATTAGAGCACACTTCAATTTCTATAGGAGCAAAAGAATTGCATCTACATATAGGCCATATGTATGTTGGTGAATAATATTTTTGATATTGTTGTTAATCCAATTTGTTTAAGGGGTTTGACCTATGAGAACTCGTTCAGAGGTATCAAGTTAAACTCCTAAATGATGTTCCTAAACACCACCTTGACACATTCAATTTTTTGAAAGGAAAATACAAACCAAATTTCAAGTGCTCATTATGTTAGACTAATCTTATGCATCACAAATAAAATCTACACAATAGATTTAACTCTACAACACTTGGGATCAAACTCATGGTGCTCTAGAGTGAATCACATAGATTTCTAAATTGGAATAGAACCTAAGCTAATTACCATACAATGCGAATTTGTTTTCTAACAATGGTAAAAAAGATTATCTACAATTTTAGTACCATTCTTCCATCATTGATTTTAAACTAAGTACCTCTATCCATTGCATTTAATTTCTATATATATTTATTACAATTATATATTCCAAATTTGTTTATCTAAGATAATTGTTTTCTTAATTCATTTCATTAATTTATGTCAAGTTTTTAACTCTTCTACAAGAGTCTATAGTTTTTTAAAATTATAAAAGAAATAGATTTTTTTTAAATGAAAAAACTTGCAAATATTCATCAAACTTTTTCATAGGGAATTGGAAAAAAATGGCTTGAAATATAAAAGTATTTGATCATGTTGATGTCATTCTTTGAGTTAATCTTCATAATGGAGTGTCAAACCCATTAGCTCAACTCACTACAATGATATTGGAATCATTACTACTACTAAAAGATGGAGTAATCTCATAATTGATAGATTTTAGTGCCCCTTGCCACACACCCAAAACATTTTAACCAACTAAGTACTTTTTTAAAACACCAATGATTAAGGCATGACAACACATGTCACATCACACACCAATGTGCACAAACGACAACATCACCATTGCTCTAAGCAATACTTAACAAGCGAAATACTTACAATTTGTGTGATGAATCAACCGTAATGATCCTACAAGAGAGAGGAACTACACTACGAAGATGATCATATTTTAATCCACAATAATGTTCTTTCATGAACACAACACTAGGGTGAGGGAATCATCTATCTCAAATCCACACCATAATACACTCAACAACACACAATACCAATGAAAACTTGCACAAGCAATGGAACAACTAAGAGTTATCACATCTCAACTAGATGATATGACTATTGATTTCCTAAACAAAAAGTAGGATGAGAGTGACAACCACCTCCAATTTACTCAAAAATAACTCATACAACATCCCAACACAAAGGACCAACCTTCATAAGAGGTTGTACAACTAGAAGGTACAAGCTCTCCACCAATGAGAACAATAAGAAGTCATTTTCATCCAAAGACATGCTCCCCAATGCATGGGATAATAGCTTCCAATCAAGAATACCTATCAACTAAGTGTTGACATGGGAAGATGCACAAGACCATGGGGAACAAATTTCATATACAAAGTTTCCCCCCAAAAAGCTTGGAAATATCCATTGTCCAACAAAATAGAAGATGCAATGCATCAAAGGACCACAACATCAAAACAAGACATTAACACCTAGAAAAGACACTAACACAACTACTCAAGTGTCCCAAAAATACACTAGTCCTACAAATATGTTGGAGTCTAGAAACTATGTTGTTGTCCTATTTTTGTGGTGTAATCTCGTTCCTATATTATAGTCTTGCCTAAAGATAGAAAAATGATTGTCTACAGGTTTCATACCCAAGGACAATGCTCAAGACTCAAGAAAACAAGAATACAACACACAGATAGAGACCTTGAAACAATTGCAATGGTCAAGAGATCAAGCTGGCTAACTCACTTGATCTTCTTTTCAACGAAACCATTTTCTCTTTATACCTTTTTTTTTCTATTTCTTTTGCTCTTTGTTTCATATCTTTTTTTTTTCTTTTCACAAAATATATTTTATAAATAACTTAAAATGGTTTGAGCTCATTTGATCTTCTTTTCAACTAAACCTTTTTCTCTTTATACCTTTTTCTTTTCTATTTCTTTTTCTCTTTGTTTCATATCTTTTTTATTTTCTTATTTTTTCTTTTCACAAAATATATTTTATAAATAACTTAAAATTTCCAAGCCATTTTCACTTTTCCAAAGGCAATTAGAATTAATCCTTTTCAAGACAATTTAAATATTCCAATTCTACTTTCTCAATCAATAGAATATTTCAAAAATACCAACCACAACTAAAATCATTAAGAGTTATGCATATTCCTAAATAGTCACCAATTTTAATAGAAAATCATAAGGAAAAATATGGCTCATTTCACACTTACACTGAATGTGATAAAGGTTACCAAATATACTAACCCAAAGTGACATCTCTATATAACCACCATTGAAGAAATAACCTAAACTTGCATATTTAGATGAAGAATTAACCTTGTACTTGTATACACAATTTACACATCAAGCATATATATATATATAAAATACAACACAATATAAATTATATAATCTTTTTATCAACACAATGTCACTTTATATCATCCATATTTCTAATAATCATATAGATAACAATGGAATAAAACACTATGATAAACTCATAGAAAGCATAACATATGCATCTCGACACATACAACATGATTTGGCATCTATGCATAAAGTTCTCACACCTTTAATGCAAACTACATGCAATAAACTGCATCAAATCATCACAAAAAAACTTGGCACTCAACCATACACAAATCTCAATACAAGCAATACCCAACAACCAACATATAGAAGAACACCATCTCTAACCTATTGTTGAGCTAGACATGCAATAGATCTCAACCTGATATCATAACATCACATCTTTTGCAAATCATCAACAACTAACATGTCTCAATGCAAGCAATATCCAACAACCAACGTATAGAAAAACACCATCTCTAACTAGACAGTTTCTAAACACACAACATATAAACACACAATACATCTCAACATGATATCTTTTACAAATCATCAACAACTAACAGAACATAATCAACTGCTCTCTTTTGTAAAGGGTTCCAAGCCCCTTCAAAACCTGTCGTTTACCTTTAATCAAAACAGAACATAATCAACAATCATAACCATATTTATAAAAGAATATGATGATATCGAAACACTGATAGCCACTCAAAGCAACAAATACCAACATGAACAATATGGCCTATACATGAGCTTAGATAACAAACATTAAGTCATTACACATCATATACAGGATAGTTCTTCATTTCGTTGCCTACAGCCCAAAAATGTTCAATTCAGAAATGCAATTGCAAGCTACCATGCAGAATTGAATAAATACAATATAGCGAAATTGATAAGGGCAGTTCAACAAATTGCCAAAGTTTTAAAGGTTAATATAAAGTTACAAGGTAAAAATAAAACCTTTTTATATTGACTTTAAGTTTAATAAGATACAGTTACAACAAATAACAGAATAGAACAGTTACAGATAGATGACACGGCCTGATCACCCAAAGAACAGAAAAACAAAAAACCAACTTTAGGATTGAGGTTAAAGACGATAAACCATAAAAAGAATTGACCAAGAAATCATCAAATCACCAAGGCAATATCATTTCTACTTTCGATTAAAGACAAAACATATACTTCAGATCTACTTTCGATTAAAGACTGAACATATACTTCATATAACATATAAACGATGTCATCCTCAGCAGTTTATATTGTTTCAAAATCCAAGTCTATAATCTTATGAAGTCTTAAGAGGTATATACGGCTGTACATGTCATCCCTATTCAGAAAGCTGTTTCTTATATTTCAGTTAACATCGGAACAAGCTGGGCAATAAACAGAGATGCATCCTTCACAACGGTGAGGTAGCGGGTTCCCTGAACAAACTCACACATTGTGAGATAGACAGAGACTTTCCTTCCACCTTCACTTGCCAATGGCAGCAGCCTCGTGAATCCAGTAACAACCCCAGTCTCTGCAGGCTCAAATACACTCCTCCCTTCATCCGCAGAAGAACCCTTGAACACATACTCAACACGGTCACCTGCGGCTGTGTTCCCCTTCTCTGCAACCCTGAACAGAGCATCTGCAATTCAACCCAAAGTTGTCTTCAGTAAAACCCTAACAAAAAATAAACAAAATTATATGCCTGCAATCGCTCAGTAGCTGTTTGTCCGTCCTAAATTGGCTTCAGTAACCCTAAAAACATGGCTAATTTCTTACCAACGAGCCCCTCGTCTTCCTCTGCCAAGCCGCAGAGGTGGTTCAGGAACGAAGAATACATCTCCGAATTTTCAGGTCTCCCCACGGTGTACGATTTACACTGACGAACCTTCCACTCGTGCTTATGCAGGTTAACACCAGGTGACTTGCTTGCGATGACGCTCTTAATGAAATCTCTTCCCGTGAGCTTTTCAAGCAGCAATGCCAGAGTCTGTAACACCAAAACCCCAGATAATGCACAGATATGGAAACCCCAAATTACACAATTTAAAATCTAAAGAAAACATGAGATTAGACAGCGGGAACCTTTCTGGTGAGGGAGTTAAGCCTTTCCGAATGCACGACAGCCTTGGGAAGCTTCAAAACCAGATTACACTGACCATTGGGGAGGCAGTTGGAGCTCAATTTCTGAAGGTCTACAGTAATGGAGGGTACCATACGAACAACGTCCTTTCCCGCTTCTTCTTTCTTCCTTTCATCCCTTGCCATTCTTCGAAAAATTGGGGACGCAGGGTCGTAAACATCTTCTTCCGATTCCTCCTGTTCCTATTTTTATAGATCAGAAAGATGATATTTATGTCATAAACCTAAGGTGACAATTCAAGCGCGCTAAAAGGTATCACTCACCTGAGCAGAGGATGCAGGGATTATCTTAATATCTCTGGAGAAGCCCGTGGTGAGATTTTTTTGTTTCATTGCGAGCAGATCGATCGTATAATTCGTTCCCAATGGATAGCTAGAATTTATGAGCGTAAGTGTAACGCTTGTAGTGCCAATGCTCTTGGCTCTCTCGATTTTTGCAGCAATCTCAGGGGGATACCTCACCCACTGCCCACCGTCTTTCCACCACACGCCCTTCTCTGTTGGATCCATTATTTTGGACATCTCTTCCCTTAAAACTCTCCGAGCAGATACAATGGCAGCTCGTTACAGAAACCTTATAAATGGATTTGAGGTTTGGCGAAAAACATTCTCCTACAATTTTTGCTTTATGAATGCGAATGCGAGTGATGTGATGGATTTCGCGATTGCATTAATAACTCGTAATACTTTATTATGAGGACATCATACGACAAAGTTGGAAAAATAATTAATTAGAAGGAATATTGCCTCGTATGAAACTTGAGCAGTACGACGCATGGTGTGAGAGCATCTGGCTTGCTTAGCTCCCAATCTTCCCCTCCGTAAATGACTGTAAGTGGCAGTTTATTCGGGTGTTTTACCCCCAACTAAGTCACATCCTCCTTTTGACAGATTGATATATCTCGTCTTTGCATATGCTTTAACGGATGCCTTTAATTATATAAATATTTTTGGAACAATTGGATTATACCTTTGTCTTTAATAAGTTTTATTTTCATTTTTATTAATTAAGAAAGGTAACGTGTTTATTTATTTTTAAATTTTAATAAAGCAGTAGATATCAATTTTGTTTCATTTTTGAAAAAAGAGATTGTAATATTCGAACAATAAATAAACAATTCAGTGCTTTAAAAAGTAAAGGGTCTAAAAAGTAAAGGGTGTCCACTAATGGGGACACCCAGTATGGTTAGAGGAAGACAACAAACAAAATATGAAAAATAAAATCAATGAATGGGTAAAAGAATGTAACTTAGCTTGCGTAATAATTATTAGGCTTATATTACGTACATAATCTTATTATATGCATGGTATGAAATGATTGTCAAGGTTAGCGAGATACACATGCATAACCTAAAATGGTCAAAAAATAGTTAATTATGTCATATGCTCCCCATAATTAATCTAGAAGATTGTGGAGATAGAAATTGGTAAACTATCCATTGAGCTGTGACTTATCCATTGAACTTTGACTTGCCAAAAATTAGACAACCTTATAAACAAACCCAAGTGAACCGAAGGCCTAGATAAGAGAAGAGAAACATACATATGATGCAAGAAAAATAGAAAGAAATTCAAAAGAACCCTAAAAGTCAAGTTACATGGGGTAGAAAAAAAACAAAAAAAGATCACACATGAGTCACATTGGTTGCAAAAAAATAGTGAATGCAATCCATGAGTTGTTAGGACTTGAGTGATATTCACTTGCAAAGAGTCATTATAGGAATAGTGTGTCCACAAAATGCAATGTACTAAGTTTTAAGTGTTGTGATACAACATACATGTTAGTTTACATGTGGTGATGTGGTGGCAGTAAGTTGTGGTAGATCTTACATATTTTACATGTCATGGTGGTGTGACGAAAATTGCAAGTTACTTGGAGAAGAACTCACAATCGCATATGTAAAATAGTGTTTGCTAGAAGCATGAATAATTCAATGCAAAAACACTTGTGATAGAGTTGGAGTTTATGCAACACAATTTAAGAGTAGGATAATGTTCTAGAAGATAACACAAGGTACTACAAGTAGTTAGAAGTAATTTGTTATGTTTATATGTGCTACTACAATCATGAGGTTGGTAGTGGTTGCTATACAAAAGTTTATTTTTAAGTGTGTAACTATTGATTCATAGTATGTAGTTATGACTATGTACACAAGGTGATTATTCACGTAGAGAAATCATGTTTGGTGATTGTGTGGTATGTTGATATCATAATATGGTCATAATATAATTGCACAACTCTTGGTTTTCCATGTGTTGGTTGGACAATTAGGCAATTGGAGTTTCCATGTCCATGTTTATATATATCATCTCATGTGAAGGCACAAAAGTTGGATGGTTGTACAAACTAAATAAGTTAGTATTGGATTGAACACTAGTGGTGTTAAACATTACAGTGATTGCAAAAGAGGTGCATTATAGATTGAGACTTTGTAAAAGATCTTATTGTATTAAAACCCTGATTTTGAGTAATATAATTAGGAATATCTTTTGGTGATGGATTTTCTCCTTAAGGTTTCTCATGTGTAAATTTTGTATTCTTGTGTAATCCTGTATATGCATACTTTTTCATTCCTTATTAGGCCTAGTTGTTGAGACTCATCTATATTTCCTTGTAAGTTACACTTTTTCTTATGGTTTTCTCCCTTTGGAGATTTTTATGAGAGATATTTATGTGCATAGATGCCTCATCTGGCCTAGTTATCAAGATCCATTTTTATTTCCTTATAAGTTATGTACACTTAAGCAGGGGTGTTGATGTAATACTTGATTCACCTTGGATATATTCTATCCTAAGTTTGATATTGCATGATCTATTTATTAATTTTACTTAACATAATAAAAATATTTTATTATTCTCTCCTATGTCTAGCTAAAATGACATATGTTCACCTTGAATTGAGGAACTCAACTGCCATCACTAGCTCAAATCAATCCAAGTGATCGATGGTTGTTATATGCCACCTTTTATTTGGGAGTGATTTAAATTTATCTCATACCTCTTGTGTCACATGTCATCTCCTTGATTCATACATCTAAGAGGCCTATATATATGTATCCTCCTTTATCTTATGTATTCATTCATGTTATTGTGAGACATCTTAATGCTATTTTAATTTTTAAGCATTTGCATTTCTCTTAGGAAACTAACTCTATTATGTAATTTTAATTTTACAATCATTTTTATTTATTGTTTCATAGTTTCTATTTTTTTGCATTATATTTTGGGTTTTTCTCTATTATGTAGATTTTAAAAGTGCACATGTAGGGTTCTCACATACCCCAAGTACTTTCTTGTCTCACAATTTTCTATACATGTAAAGGTCTCTTTATACATTTGATTTGTATTAGTATTGACAATATAACATTTTATTTTTCTTCTCTATCATAGAAGGTTTTCTTTAGTGTTGATTTTCTTTTTGCTCCTATGAAATTATTTTGTCAACTTCAACACTTATAACATCTTTATATAGTCATCCTTTAGAGGATTATAGTTTAGTTAAACCTCTCTACAATCTAGGTGCATAAGCTTGGGGTGGTGTTTCATGATCTATGTGATTATGGTTGGATTATACCCTCCCATTTATTATATTTCTATCCAACTAACCATCCTATCCTATCCTATTTTCACCATTGCTAGCATTCTATTATTTTTCTTCACACCATCTACAACTTTTATATCATTTTTCACTTATTGACGACTCAATTATTATCTCATTTATCCTCTTTATAATTTTCCCTTAGAAACATTACCTATAGTTCCTCTTTTTCCTCATATATATATGCCACTCTATTTCCGTTCAACATCAATATACCTTTCTCTTATTGTTCATCATTGAATTTTCCCCTTTTTTGTTCATCATCACCATTCCCTTGCTCATATGTTCATCATCATTACCCTCTCATTATGGTTATCTCATTTTTATCTCTAGGATTTGGGACATTACTTTAGTTACATGTTCCAAGTTCTACTAATGCAATAAGGTCACTATATTTCCATATATCCTCCTCTTCATCACTCAATTACCCTTTACGAAACTTGAAACTCATATATAGCACATATTGAGCCACCAAGGGGCCATCACCTACATGTTTCATTCTTTCTTATATTATCCTATAATCTTGTATAACTTAGCAAATTGCATTTTTTCCCCTTATCATCTACCTTGGGTAAAAACACAAACTTGTGTCACACTTTATAAAGGAATCGGCCAACAACAAAAAAAATTCTGAATTGCAACCACATAAAAGTGGTATTTATGTTTTAAATCTCAAAATGATATAAACTAATGAAATGTATAAATATTGATAAAGTTTATTCGTATAATTTTTTAGATTTTTAAAAAATTGTTTTGATTAATTTTTTTTTATCAATTTAAGAGCAGATTTTGGAACGCTGAAAATTTCAGGAAAAAGTGACATTCACTTGATGTCAAAAAACAAATAGAAAAAAACTTCATTTTCCTTTTTTTTTTCCAAATAGGTAACTTCAATATCTAGTGGATGATTTTTTTTTTTTTGAAATTTTGATATATATTTTTCTTATAATAATATTTTAAAGTCAAACTAGTCAAAATTTGATAGTTTTCATTTGACGTCAACTATGATGAACATCCAAAATACTAAGAGGAGGGGGTGAATCAGTATTCTATAAAACCATTCACATAAAATCCATTTAAACATTATAAAAAATCTAACTGAATTAATAAGAGAAAACATGGAATCAAGATAATGGATCAACACACATTTACACTAGCATTTTTATGTGGAAAGCCCAAAGTGGTAAAAACCACAGTGAGGATTAGCTCACAATATAATATATCCGAATATAGAATATTAAAATGACTCACTATCAGGACTCACTATCCTTAAAGAGCTCATAGCTTGAGTACAAAATGATATGGCTCGCTGCCAAGATACATTACATCAAAGGGCCACAACATCAAAACAAGACATTAACACCTAGAAAAGACACTAACACAACTACTCAAGTGCCCAAAAAATGCACTAGAGTCCTACTAACATGTCAGAGTCTAGAAACAACTACTTAAGTGTCCCAAAAATACACTAGAGTCCTACTAATATGTCGAAGTCTAGAAACTATGTTGTGGTCTTATTTCTGTGTTGTAATCTTGTCCCTATGTTGTAGTCTTGACTAAAGATAGAACACATGATTGTTTATAGGTTTCATACCCAAGTACAATACTCGAGACTTACAAAAACAAGAGTACAACACACACACCAAGAGAGTTTGAAACAATTATAATGGTCAAGAGATCAAGAAGGGGGAGAGAACCCAATAGTTGAGCACCCTAACTTCACGCTTCTCAAAATCTTACGTGGAAATTTCAAATCACTCCCAATTTTTTACAACTTACTTGGCAAGTCCCCTGCTTATGACTAAGGTTTCAAGGCCACATCATCAAATATGATGCCACATCGACATGCTTTTTGTCAAGGTGTTCAAAAAGGGCCCCCAAAAAAGTGAGACTGATAGTTGTGCACTAAATCATATTTTATTTCTGTATTGATGTGGCATCACATGATTTGTTGTTTTTTAGATCTAAGGAATTCGTTTCATTCAATTATGGGCAATCATCATCACCACTAACAACTTTAAAGTCACAACTATTGGTCAAATATTGTTAAAAATATTGGGCAATAAACCAACAAATGCTATGACAACCATTGCAAGATGCTCGGGTAGTGGGTCACTACACATCATATCTTTTGCAAATCATCAACAACTAACATGTCTCAATGCAAACAATATCCAACAACCAACATATAAAAGAATACCATCTCTAACCATTCAGTTGATCTAAACATACATGAAAACACACATTACATCTCAACATGATATCACAACATCATATTTTTATTTTTATTTTACAAATCATCAACGACTGACATGATACAAAACAGAAAAACATAATCAACAATCATACCATATTTATAAAAGAAAATGACGTGTTCAAACTCTGATAAGCACTCAAAACAACAAATAGCAAAATTACATATACACTCCATGATACATGGTTCGATAACAAATAATTCAAAGCAACGAACATTAAGCCATTACATTATAGAACAAGATAGTTCATTTCGTTGCTTATACATCCCAGAAATGTTCAAATTCAGAAATGCAATTGAAAGTTACCATGCAGAATTGAACAAAATACAATATACCGAAATTGATAAGGGCAGTCCACAAATTGCCAAAGTTTTAAACGTTACTATAAAGTTACAAGTTAAAAATAAAACCTTTTTATATTGACTCAAAGTTTAACAAGATACAGTCCCAACAAATAACAGAATAGAACAGTTACAGATAGATGACACGGCCTGATCACCCAGAGAACAGAAAAACAAAAAAACTGAACTTGAGGATTGAGGTTAAAGACGATAAACCATAAAAAAAATTGGCCAAGACACCACCAAATCACCAAGGCAATAGCATTTATACTTTCGATTAAAGGCGAAACATGTACTTCATATCCACTTTCCATTAGAGACAAAATATATACTTCATATAACATGTAAACGAGGTCATCCTCAGCAGTTTATATTGTTTCAAAATTCAAGATTCTATATCTTACGAAGTCATAGAGCTATGAACGGCTGTACATGTCACCCCCAGTCTGCAAACTGAGATGACATCGGAACAAGCTGGGCAATAAACAGAGACGCTTCGCCCTTCACTACGGTGAGGTAGCGGGTTCCTTGAACAAACTCACACATTGTGAGATAAACGGAGACTTCCCTTCCACCTTCACTAGGCAATGGCAGCAGCCTCGTGAATCCAGTAACAACCCCGCTCTCTGCAGGCTCAAATACACTCCTCCCTTCATCCACAGAAGAACCCTTGAACACATACTCAACATGGTCACCTGCTTCTGCGTTCCCCTTCTCTGCAACCCTGAACAGAGCATCTGCAATTCAACCAAAAGTTGTCTTCAGTAAAACCCTAACAAAATTAAATAAAATCTACGCAATGCAATCGCTCAATGCGGTTTATCCGTCCTAAATTGGCTTTGGAAAACCTTAAAAAATGGCTAGTTTCTTACCTACGAGCCCCTCGTCTACCTCTGCCAAGCCGCAGAGGTG
Source organism: Sequoia sempervirens (assembly GCA_007258455.2). Lineage (NCBI taxonomy): Eukaryota > Viridiplantae > Streptophyta > Pinopsida > Cupressales > Cupressaceae > Sequoia > Sequoia sempervirens. The sequence continues at coordinate 478,678,581 of VDFB02281492.1, forward strand.
GTTAAGGAACGAAGAATACATATCAGGGTTTTCTGCTCTCCCCACGGTGTACGAATTACACTGACGAACCCTCCACCCATGATTAAGCTGGTCGAAACCCTGTGACTGTGACTTGCTCGCAAGACGCTCTTAATGAAATCTCTTGCCGCGAGCTTTTCAAGCAGTAATGCCAGAGTCTGTAAGACCAAAACCCTAGATAATGAACAGATATGGAAACCCCAAATTACACAATTTAAAAACTAAATAAAACATGAGATTAGATAGCGGTAATCTTTCTGGTCAGGGAGTTAAGCCTTTCCGAATAAACAACAGCCTTAGGAAGCTTCAAAACCAGATTACACTGACCATCGGCGATGCAATTGGAGCTCAATTTCTGAAGGTCTACAGTAATGGAGGGCACCAAACGAACAACATACTTCCCCGCTTCTTCTTTCTTGCTTTCATCCCTTGCCATTCTTCGAAAAGTTGGGGACGCAGGGTCGTTAACATCTTCTTCCGATTCCTCCTGTTCCTATTTTTACAGATCAGAAATAAAATATTTATGCCATAAGCCTAAGGTGACAATTCAAGCGCGCTAAAAGGTATGACTCACCTGAGCAGAGGATGCAGGGATTATCTTAATATCTCTAGAGAAGCCCGTGGTGAGGTTTTCTTGTTTCATTGTGAGCAGATCGATCGCATAATTCGTTCCCGATGGATACCGAGAAGATCTGAGCGGGCCCACTGTAATGTTTGTAGCGCCAATGCTCTTGGCTCTCTCGATTTTTGCAGCAATCTAAGGGGGATACAACACCCACTGTCCATCGTCTTTCCACAACACATCCTTCTCTGTTGGATCCATGATTTTGCACATCTTTTCCCTTAGAATTCTCCAAGCAGATACAATAGCAGCTCGTTACAGAAACCTTATAAATCGATGTGGGGTTCGGTGAAAAACATTCTCCTACAAGTTTTGCTTTATGAATGCGACTGATGTGATGGATTTCGCACCTGCATTAATAACTCGTAATGCTTTATCATGAGGACATCATACGGCAGAGTTGGAAAAATAATTAATTAGAAGGAATATACAATCAAAAATTGCCTCGTATGAAACGGGAGCAGTACGATGCATGGTGTGAGAGCATCTGGCTTGCTCCCAATTTTCCCTCCGTAAATGACTAAATTTACAGTCTTTCGGGTGTTTTACCCCAACTATAAACACATTTCTTTCATTGATATATATTCGTCTTGCATATGCCTTTAATTATATAAATGTTTTGGAAGTCCCAATTGGATTATATCTTCGTCTTTAAAAAGTTTTATTTTTATTTTTATTAATTAAGAAAGCTGACGTGTTTATTTATTTTTAAATTTTAATAAAGCAGTAAGATATCAATTTTGTTCCAACTTTTAAAAAAAGAGATTTCAATATTCTAACAATAAATAAACAAGTCAGTGCTCTAAAAATTAATGGGGACATTCAATACGATTAGAAGAAGACAAAAAATAAAATCAATGAATGGACAAAAGAATGTAATTTAACTTGGGTAATAATTATTAGGCTTATATTCAGAGTTAAAAATTATCAAGGTTAGGCAACAAAATAAACAATGAAGCACAAATAAGCATAAAGACATAAAACATAAAGCAATATTACCAAATTTTCATTCCACCATTGATTTACCTTCATTGCACTTCTCCATTTTGCTTGAATAAGATAATTGTCCTCAGATTTTTGAGTATGCAAATAGGCTTAATGACAATGACAAAGCAAAATAGCATAGATCGCATAAGCTTATGTAGACTCTAGATAGCAAGAGGCTGATGAAAAATGACAATGACAAGGTCTTTTATAGGAAAGACAATTTTGAATGAAAGACTAAGATTGGATGTCAATAATCAATGGCCAAGAATGAAAGATGTAGTATAAAATAGGGTTAGGGTAAAATTATAAGGATTGACAGTCAAGATTAAATTATAAATAATTTAATGAAGGGTGGAGGTTAATTGATACATGGATAGATAAGGACTTGATGTGGAAGATAAGATTGACAAGACAAAGAAGTGAGAGGCAATTAAATAATAAGAAATATTTAATTTAGGTGGCCAATGAATAATTAAATAATTTAAAATAATTATTTAATTATAATAGAAAATGGTATAAAAATTAAATAAATAAGAATTTATTTAATTTTAGAAAGAAAGAAACTTAATTAGTGATAATTAATCAAAGAGGAATAAAGATAGAAATGAATTAATTAAATAATTAACATTATTTAATTAATAGAAAACTTATGGCTTTAGAAAATAATTAAAATAATTAAGATTATTTAATTATCAATGATGAAAAGGGAAATGACGAAGAATTTAGAAGTCGCAAGCCTAGGACAATTTTTAGTGTCTACAAGGCTTATATCGTGTACATAATTTTATTATATGCATGGTATGAAATAGTTGTCAAGATTAGGGAGATACACATGCATAACCTAAAATGGTCAAAACATAGTTGACTATGTCATATGCTCTCCATAATTAATCTAGAAGATTGTGGAAATAGAAATTGGTAAACTATCCATTGATCTTTGACTTGCCAAAAATAGACAACCTTATAAACAAACCCAAGTCAACCAAAGGCCTAGACAAGAGAAGAGAAACATAAATTTATGATGCAAAAAATAGAAAAAAATCAAAAAAACCATAAAAGTCAAGCTACATGGGGTAGAAAAAAAACGAAATAGGTCATACATGAGTAACATTGGTAGCAAAAAAATAGTGAATGCAATCCATGAGTTGTTAGGACTTGAGTGATATTCACTTGCAAAGAGTCATTGTAGGAATATTTTGTCTACAAAATGCAATGCACTAAGTTTCAAGTGTTGTGATACGACATACATGTTAGTTTACATGTACTTGATGTGGTGGCAGTAAGTTGTGGTAGATCATACATGTTTTTTTACATGTGGTGGTGGTGTGATACCAATTGCAAGTTACTTGGAGAAGAACTCACAATTCCATATGTAAAATAGTGTTTGCTAGAAGCATGAATAATGATGTAGAAACACTTACACGATAGAGCTGACATTTATGCAACATAATCTAAGAGTAGGATAATGTTCTAGTAGGATAATGTTCTAGAAGATGACACAAGGTATTACATGTAGTCAAAAGTAATGTCATGTTTATATGCGCTATAGCAATCATGAAGTTCGTAGTGGTGGCTATATAGAAGTTTATTTTAAGTGTGTAACTATTGATTCATAGTGTGTAGTTGTGAATACGTATGCAAGGTGATTATTCACATGGGGAAATCATGTTTGGTGATTGTGTGGTATGTTGATATCATAATATGGTTATAATATAATTTCATGACTCTTGCTTTTCCATCTGTTGGTTGGACAATTAGGCAATCGGAATTTCCATGTCCATGTTTATATATATCATCTCATGTGAAGGAAAATAAGTTGTATGGTTGTACAAACTAAATAGATTAGCATTGGGTTGAACACTAGTGGTGTGAAACATTAGAGTGATTGCAAAAGAAGTGTGTTATAGATTATGAATTTGAAAATATCTTATTGTATTAAAACGTTGATTATGAGTAATATAATTGTGAATATCTTTTGGTGATGGATTTTCTCCTCTAAGGTTTCTCATGTAAATTTTGAGTCTTGTGTATTCTTTTATATGCATACTTTTCCATTTACTTCTATGAATGTTGCTAGATAGATTTCACAAATACTATTGACTACTTTCAATAGACACAATTTTAAGTTTCTTTAATCATAATTAAATGTATGTTTATAATAGGGGTGTAAATAACACAAATTTATTATTAGAGATAACTATTTGTTCGGGAAGTTACTAAGTCATTAGGAGTCCACACTCTTGCTTGTTTACTAGTAAAACCTACTATTGTTGGTTTGTTTTAGTTTTTATATAACTAGTCACAAAGGAGGATTATGAAGGATTTTGTGAGAAGAAAAATGAATTAAATATATGGCTAACATGCCAAGGTTTGAGATTGAATGCTTGAACAATTAAAAATTCAAACTATATAAGTTGAAGATGGAATATTTTCTTAGTGAAAGAGATCAATGGGTTGCAATATCTTCTTTAACCAAACCCTTAGGTATGTCTGAGGAAGATGAGATAAAATTAGATAAGAAATCTAGGAGTAAAATCTAGTTATGCCTTTCAAATTCTATGTCAATGAATGTGTCTAAGGAATATAAGTTACAAATTCATTATGGAAGAAGATAGGTAGGCTATACATTCTATGAGTTTGGTTAATACACTTGTAAGCTGAAAAATATTATTTGGAAATGAAAGAGAAAGGCTTAGTAATTTATCACTTGAATAATTTCATATGATACTTATTCAACTCATAGATCAATATAAGTCAAGATGGATGAAGAGGAAAAATACATCACATTGGTTTGTTCCTTACCTAATTCATGGGAAAATTGATAGTTTCTTTCAACAATAATGGCATGCCACTAGAACTGGAGAATGTCATAGGCCTTTTGTTAACTGAGGAAATTATAATGAAGTCCATGGATGATACTTCTTTCAATGATCTAGTTGTTAGAGGTAGGTTTAAGGAGATGAAATATAAGAAGAAGAATGGGGACACAAAGTCTTAGGGTAAAGATAGATCCATATCTATAGATAAATCTAAAGTAAAATGATGGAATTGTGATATTAAAGGTCATAAAATAAGGATGCAAGTCCAAGAAGAAGGATTATTATTCTAATAGGTCCTTTGACAATGATGAATATAATATGAAATTATTTTTACCAATGTCATTGATCATGAGTCTTGGTTGTTGATTTAGGTGTTTCTTATCATATCACACCTCATAGAGAGTGGTACTTTGATTATACAAAGTGTAATGAAGGGTAGGTTTTTCTCAGTCATTATAGCTCCTTAAAAATAGTTGGTCAAGGAAAGGTAAATGCCACCTTCATATATAGTAGAGTAAAGATACTCTCAAATGTTCTAGATATTCCAAGTTTGGATAAAAACTTTTTGTTTTTGTTTAAAATAGTTGACTCGATAATACATGTCACTTTTTGATGGGAAATGTTACAAGTTACATGGGGTAATGTGATGCTTTTCGAGGGAGTGTAGCATAATACTCTATATAGGGGTAAGAGAAAGAAGATGATTCCACAAAACGTGGAAGTTTTTTCCTTAGGAAAAAAAACAAAATTGGCTTGCCAAAAACATGATCTCGCTTTTTAATAAACAAGATCCCGCTTTTAAAAAAAGGGATCCTGTTTAGCTTCAAGATCTCAAGCCTAAATTCTAAACAGGATCCTATTTTTTTAAAAATGGGATCCCATTTATTAATGGGTCCTGAACCAGTGGATGGGAAATGGGATCCCGGTCTTTACAAAATGAGATCTTGATTTGTAAAAATCGGGATCCCGTTTTGTAAAGATCAAGATCCTGTTTTAAAGTGGTATTTATTTGTAAAACTAAACGAAACTTAGTTATTCAAAGAGCATGAGATCCTGATTTCGCAGAGACAACAATGATGACAACAACCTCCAGGTAGACCTCCACCCCCAATATTTTTGCTATGTTTTTTTTCAATAAATATTTAGCGTTTTATTTATTTTATTTACCTATAATAGAAATAATGTTTTGTAGAAGTAGAAGAAAAAATGAAATGAAACCCTCAAGATATTGAATATAAATAAAAAAATCAACCTTAAATTGTATCTTAAGAATAAAATTTAGCTTTTGAAACCTAAATTGTTCAATCAAACCAAAAAAAAATGTATTTGAAAACCCTAAATTGAAAGGAAAAAAAATTGCATTTGAAAACCCTAAATTGAAAAAATAAAAAAAATGCATTTGAAAACCCTAATTGCTTTTGAAACCCTAAATTCAAATCAAACAAAAAAATTGCATTTGAAAACCCTAATTTGAAATGAAACAAAAAAAATGCATTGAAAACCATAATTTCTTCTTGAAACCCTAAATTGAATTCAAACAAAAAAATTTGCTAAAACCCTAAATTGAAATCAAATAAATCATTGTGCATTTGAAAACCCTGATTTCAAGCATAAGAATATTTGATAATGGAAAAAATTCATTTGCAAATTGCTTAAATGTTTTAAATTTCATTTGCATGGTATGGAGACAAGTCTGTAGGCATGCCTATGGAAGAAATTATTCGATAGATTTATGTTGATACATAGTAAATTAGGGTCCTTGATGTTGACAGTGAAATAGGATTTGATAAATATTATACATTTAAATGTGTATTCATCAAGAGACACAATCAATTAAACATTATGAACATAGATATAATTAGAATAGAAAACAATATGTTAAACTTTACTTGTGGGACTAGTGGATCGTTACAATTGATAAATTTTCAATTTTTGTTTACAAATTTAGTTAGCAAATTCCTAAATCCTTGTACAATCCATTTCCAATCGTCAATTAGATAATATTTGCATTCATTTCTATTTTATGTTTTAATCTCTCTTAGTCATGCCTTGTTTCCATTTCTTATTTACGTGTGTTGTCTTTTGTCTTCTGACAATCTTAACTCTCATTCTAGTCAATTAGTTGTTAATTAGGCTTTTAGTTTAGTCTAAAATCTCAATTTGCACTAGTTAGGTCTAGAAACTAAACTAATCTAAATATTTTTCTTTTCTTTCTTTTAGTTTCTTTCAATTCCAAACAATCCAAAATAAAATAAGATTTTGGATCTTTGGGAAAATTCAACATTAACTAATTTTATTATACATTTTATATCAAAAAAAATATTTAAGTGGGAAATATTAAACTTTATTATAGTATATTAAACTATATATATATATATACATACAATCAATATTAATGAAAAACATGTTAAATAAAATAATATTATACTTAATTAAAAAAATATCAAGTTAAAGTATACATCAAACTCAATCTTAATAATACATAATTATGTGTTTCTATTACGGAAATAGTCAGTCTATTCATAAAATCAGAAATATTCATAAACTAATGTTCTTGCATATGTGATGAATCAAAAATATTAACCCCCTTACTTGTCATCCTATTACATAAACCCTAAACCGATGTCTTTTAAGGGGTTGTACTATGACATTTCTTAAGGGGATCAAAGAAGTTCTCAAAATTTGGTGAAGTTTCCCAAGGCAACCAAATTTAACAATAATAAGATCGTGCAAGATTATAATATGAATGAGATTTCATGAGAGGTTGGTTAGTCGAAACAAGAGCTATCTCAATCAACTATTCCAAAAGAAAATGTTGTTCACTAACTTGCAAGTCCATTATTCCAAGGGCCACCCAAACTTCACCCTAAACGCTAAACCCTAAACCCTACAACATTCATTTTGTCCTAGTACCTTAAAATGAAATTTGGTTTCCTTGGGAAACTCCACCAAATTTTATTCCCTTAAGCCATGCCATTTTTTCCTAGGACCTTACTACATAGATCCCCTTAAGCCATCATGTTACCCTAAACCCTAAACTCTAAACTCTAAACCCTAATCCCTAAAGCCATCATTTTATCCTAGAACCTTAATGAAATTTGGTTGCCTTGGGAAACTTCACCAAATTTTATTCACTTAATCCATGTCATTTTGTCCTAGGACATTACTACATAGATCCCCTTAAGGCATCCTATCACCCTAAACCATAAACCGATGTCTTAAGGGGTCCTAATATGACATTTCTTAAGGTGATCAAGGAAGTTCTCAAATTTTGGTGAAGTTTCCCAAGGCAACCAAATTTAACAATAATAAGATCTTGCAAGATTGTAATATGAATGAGATTTCATGAGAGTTTGGTTAGTTGAAACAAGAGCTATCTCAATCAATTGTTCCACAAGAAAATTGTGTTCACTAACTTGCAAGTCCATTATTCCAAGGGCCACCCAAACTTCACTCTAAACCCTAAACCCTAAACTCTAAACTCTAAACCCTAAACCCTAAAGCATTCTTTTTGTCCTAGGACCTTAAAATGAAATTTGGTTGCCTTGGGAAACTCCACCAAATTTTATTCCCTTAAGCGATGTCATTTTTTCCTTGGACCTTACTACATAGATCCCCTTAAGCCATCCTAGTACCCTAAACCCTAAACTCTAAACCCTAATCCCTAAATCCATCATTTTGTCCTAGGACCTTAATGAAATTTGGTTGCCTTGAGAAAATTCACCAAATTTTATTCTCTTAATCCATGTCATTTTGTCCTAGGACCTTACTACATAAATCCCCTTAAGCCATCCTATTACCCTAAACCCTAAATCCTAAACTCTAAACCGCAAACCCTAAAGCATTTATTTTGTCCTAGGAACTTAATGAAATTTGGTTGCCTTGGGAAACTTCACCAAATTTTATTCCCTTAATCCATGTCATTTTGTTTACATCGATCCCCTTAAGCCATCCTATATTAATACATAGATCCCCTTAAGCCATCCAATATTAATAGTTAATTATTTTTTCATTCAAGTAACATGCCTTAGACATAATTGAGGCTTACACATTTTATCATTTGTATTCAATTAGGCCTGTGTGCATTGTGAAATTCCTACTCTAAGATGCAAAACCAAACCAAATGCAACAAATGAAAATACAAAACAATCACTCAGATTAGGACTAGTTAAATCTAAACAAAATACAAACAACAAAGAACAATTTTACCTTGTTTAGATGATGGTTTTGGTTGGCCCTTTAGATGCTTGAAATGTATGCTCCTTGTTGGGAAAATAGCTCAAAATGATGCTCAAAATGGTGCTAACGTGATGACGATTGTAATGGTGCAAATGGGTATTGTGATGGATACAAGATGGAAGCTCAAAATGGTGTAACAATGGTGGATGCTAAGTGATGACTTGAAGATTGCTTGAATGCTTGATTGCTAAGTGGATGCTTGGTGATTTTGGATGGTGCAAATGGAGACATTTCCACCATTTTTAGGGGAGGTGCCTCTAAAGCAATGGGGGGTCATGATTAAGCCATGATGGAAAATATTATGGGCCAGGGTGAGTTGAGAACTCACAAGCCCTTACAAGTTGGCATGTGGCAAGTGATGTGGAAGGAGAGGGATGATGTGGAGGTGACATGGAGGTACTAGGTTGTACCTTGGGAAGGGACAATATCTCCTCATAAAGGAGGTCCTTGTCCACATGTGGCTTGAGAGGACGTGAGGAATTAAAAATTCCTCACAAATCCTCATGGGGATGGGAGAAGGAATTTAAAATTCCTTAAAATGCATTGGAGGAATAAATGTGAATTAAAAATTCGCATAGGGAAGGGTTTTCCTTCTCAAAATAAAGAAAGCATTTAATGTTGGTTGACTAAGGACATATGCCATAAATGGCACGGAGATTAGGTTAGCATAATTAGGTGATTAAGGTCGTGCAAATACAAGATTAGGCAGACTAATGATAGATTAAAGGAAAGTGGGAGATTATGGAGGATGTGACCCTAATGATGATTAGGTGTGTGCACATCCTAATCACAAATTAATTAAATTAATCTGGATTAAGGAGGATTATGGAGGATGTGACATAACGAGAGAGAAGAAAATGAATTAAAATTTGATTTAATTCATAAAGGCTAAAGTGAAAAATTAAATAAATTGGGGTATTTATTTAATTTAGAGATGAAAGGGGTAAGGTATTTAATTGATTTATTAAATACCTTGGGGGACATTAGGATGAAGTGAAATATTAATCAAATAATAAAAAATTTAATTAACATGGATGAGGGATGCAAGACGAAGGAATGAAAGGGTGAATTTGACCATATGGGGGTGGTCAAATTCAGGTGTCTACATTTTTCCCCTCTTTTAAATATTGTTAGAATAACAGTGTTTCAAACAAAAATAAAATGCACGCAACTCGATAGAAGAAAAGAATGTTAGATGATGCCCTGATATCGCAGGGAAGTGGATAGGAAAGAAGAATGTGAAACCATGGTAGGGTATGCCCCCTCAAGAGGGAAGATGGGGAAGAAAAGGGGCCTTGGGTGACTTCTCGATATGAAGAAACTGATGGTACCACACCATAGAGCGCGAAAAACCATGAAGAATGGCTTTTGAATGGAGGAAAATAGGCAAATGAGGTGCAAATGGCAGCCCTCAGAAGAAAAGGGATGAATGAATTAATAAAGGGGTAATTAAAGGGTACAAATTACCCAAAAATTAAAAGGCTAATTAGGTGCAAAAATGAAAATTATAAATAGTAAATTTGAAAAATTATTGTTCACCTAATTCTCATTTGCACACTTGGTTGCTGACTAGATGAAAGAGAGAGAGAGAGATAGAGATAGAGAGTGACGAGGATGGATGACAGGTCGAGCGGTGACGAGGCATTTATGGATGACAATCTGATCCACCGAGGTCAGGAGGTACGACAGTTCTACTATGAGCGCGCAATACCCTGCCAGGTAGGTCCCTCCACCTGACTTTGTGATTTTGAGTTGAAGTTTAAGCACATTTTTTATTTCGGGCTGGGTAGATTAGGGTACAAACTCACCACAGAAGGGAAAATCCGCCCTTTTGACAAGAAAAATTCACCTGTCCAGTGGATTGGCAAAGAAAAGGGCAAATGCATGCACCGCAAGGGTGAGCACACTAGGGGAGGGGTGATTGCGAAATTTTCTCTCCTTGAAAAGGGCGAACCTGCACAACGCAAGGGCGAGGGTGAAAAGGGATAGGAAATTACAAAATCGCCATAACTGGGAAAGGGAAAATACAAAATCACCCAAAAGGGGAATAGGTGGATGCGAATCCGCCCCTCAGGGAAAAGGGAAAATGCGAGTTCGCCACTCGGGGAGAAAAAGATACAGAGGCAATTGTGAAATATACTATTGGGAAAAAGGGTGAATGTGAATTCACCTCTAAGGAAAAGAAGGGTGGATTCATGCCTGGATAAGTAAGGGCGGGTGTGCTTGTCAAATAGGCGAACTCGTGAAAGGACGATAGAGGGGTGAATGTGCTAGCTAGATAGGCAAACACACTGGATAAGGAATGGGTGAACTCGTCTTGCACAGAGGCGAATTTACCAAACCGGGGCAGGGATGAAAAAGTCAAGAAATAGGAATGAAAATGTTAGAAAACTGACAAAATGGTTTGCATGGATGCAAAACTTCAATATGTTGAGGACACACGAGAGACACTTGGTAGTACTAGAGGTGACATAGAGGGCGATGAATTCTCACGACCATGGATCATTAGTGCAAACAAGATTACTACATATGTTGGGGTATCCCAACATCAGAGTGCACTGGGGAATATTGACAACATTGATGGAGCGATGGAGCTCCGAGACTTCAACCTTCCATCTCTCGACAGGGGAGATGACTGTGACACTGGAGGACATGTGGAGGATCTTGAGATTACCGATCTAAGGGTAATTGATTAGTGTGACATGCAGCCGAGCAGTGGATAGGAGCCTACGATCCATATTTGAACCTGTCGAGCTTCCCATCCAGGGGAGGGAGTTAGATCTTGACACTTGCTTGGGGTTGGAGATACCAACTCTACCATTATACCTTTGCGGCCTTATCAACGGGATTCTACTACCAGACAAGAGTGGATGCTTTTGCAGCCTCAAGATGATTGAGGTGGTTAGGAACATTATGGAGAGACAAGAGGGAGAGTTCGCATGGGGAGTGTGCATGTTAGCACAGTTATACCATGACATGCACGTCATCTACTACTAGTGATCACTCAACATGACACATGTGACTCTACTCCAGGTATGGGCCTAGGAGCACATTCGGATTGTGAGGCCAAAAATTTTGATCATCGGGACACAAGATGAGACACTACCTGTAGCATACTAGTGGGGGATGGAGTATGGCTGGAGATTGCATTATCAGGATGTGGGTGATTTGGAGGGGTGCGATGGAGGCTAGACAAGCTGGTAGGAGAGGACATCACATGGAGACCTTACTTGAGGTGACAATTTATGGGGTGGAGAGATGATGACAGGAGATGGAGGGAGTACCTATTCTCACAATGTTACCTAATTGGCTGGGACCCATTTATTGTTGAGATCCACAGACCAAACAGGGTCACCTGACAGTACGAGATATAATAGGATATTCCTATAGGACCCCAGAGGTTCAGATGGATCAGATGGGAGCCAGTAGCGATATGGGGGGGCAGATTACAACAGAGTTTTCTTTATAGATGTGGGACATAGTCCTAGTGACACATTATTCGTGGAGGGGAGGACCGCAGATGCAGGTACCATAGTATGGTACTCTGCATGGTGGGTGGAGTGGAGGCCAGGGCAGATGACTACAGTGCACCCCATCGTAGGTGCTCTGGGATTCAGGTTTGATGATGAGAGAGAGCCAACGAGACCATAGAGGAGGAGGAGGAGGGCTGGAAAATAGAGGAGAGGAGGATATGGTGATGTGGAGATGGAGGAGGTGTGAGGGGAGGAGTAGGCGATGGAGGTGGATACTCCAAAGGTGCCTCCATTGGCTATAGTACCCTATGTGTCGTCACCGTCCAAGGATCTTGTAGTGCTACTTACAGGAGCCCTAGCCTGACTGAGGATATCAGAGCATCAACTAAGAGAGTTAGAGGCAGATTGAGATAGGTTACAGAGGGAGGTGGACAAATTGCAGGCGGCATAGGGGATGGGGACAAAGCTTTCAGGCAACTGGCAGATGAGGCATCAGAGAGGCTACATGAGGTGCAAACAGAGAGAGATGATCTGCAAAGGCTAGTGGAGGAGTTGCAGGGAGGATTGGAGGAGATGCAACTGGAGAGAGATGAGGCCCGTGATAGGGTGGAGTGCACAAAGGTGGCCATGGCATATGCCAGGGGATTGTTGGAGAGGACGGAGACTGCAGAGGTGTAGGTGCAGGAACTAAAGGGTGAGTGGGATGCAGGAGCACAAAGGATATCCCAGCTAGAGTCCCAGGTGGAGTAGGTATATGCAATCTAGGGATGTCCTACGATGAACCTATATGATTTGATTAAGGATTTGATGACCTTTGAAAAATGTAGATGGACTAAAATGACGATTACGAGCAGACGGATGATGATAAAAAAAAATTTATTGCAGGAATGGACTCAGAAAATGACATGCTTTTAGCAGTCCAAAGGATTAAATCTTGGGAGTTTTGTATGGGAAGCGCATTCACCTCTGTGTCACACAAATTCAACCCTCCAAGTGACGGGATCAACTATCTAAAGGATAGAAAAAATTCCTCTATGTTTGACAAGATCGCCTCTATCTAGGTCACAGGATTTCCTATATCTTTGGACACCACAAGGAAACAGGTAGGAATGGGACACAAAATCTCCTATTAACAGATCAGGATCGCCTCTTTCTTGAGATGTCAAAAATAAATAGGTGGACACAGGGCACAAAATCACCTATCTACAGATCAAGATTTCCTCTTGCTTGAGATGTCAGAAGGAAACAGGTGGACACGACACACAAAATCACCTATCTAAGGATCATGATTGCCCCTATCTTGAGATGTACGGATGCTAATGGAAACTCCTATTACAGGATCACCTATCAGACAGACATGATTGCCTATGTCTTGAACTGTACAGATAAGGATGGTATGGAAGAACATGGGTTCTCCTCTATGGACAACAGGTTTTCCTATTCTAATGGATGTACAGACGAGGAAGATGTGGACAAAACATAGATTCGCCTAAGAGGACGACAAAATTGCCTATTCTAAAGGAACAAGAGAACTTGAATGATGAAGATGGACATAGACTCACCTAAAAGGTGAACATGATCTCCTATTCAAGGAACAGGTGGATGTGGGGTCACCTAAATAAGGGACCCACAAGCAAATTCACCCCTGAAAAAGATGAGTTCGCCTAAAGGATGACCTAGACCAGACTCAGGATGCAGAATCGCCCTTTTAGGGTAGGATCGCCTGTCCATAATGCAAGTTCGCCCCTGTGAGAAGAAAACTCACCACTGAGGGTAGGGAAAAACTATGTCAAAGGACAAAAACATGGCAAACAACAAGTAGAATGGTCGGATTGGCTCAAACTGACGACAAGTACTGGTATCACACAAGAAGACACTTTAGGCAGCACAATCCTAAAATTAGTGATAAGGGTTTACAAACTTGATGTAGGCCCACCACCTTGAGGGGAAACCCCAAGGTTAATACTTCATGATACTGGGGTGGTTCTCTAGATCACCCTTTCTCGTGAAGGTGGATAGCTAGCAATTCAGTGGCACAGGGTCAACAATAGATGCCATGGGATCACCTTCATGCTCTCTCTTAGAGACTATTGTAGTCCACCACAAGGATTTCTGGCTCAACCCAAGGGAGTATGTGGTGAGTAACTTCAGGGTATGGTGCGCATCCCCTGCACTACACCAAGCCACGACTAAAACACAGGTCTCTATCTAAGTTGAACAAGGCTATTTTGTGCATCCTCGATATATGCTAAGGTACATGAGGCACAACTGTAAACACCAGCTCGTCACAAGCGTGGATCAGGAGCCCTAGCGAGGTACTTGAAACTTGAACCAACCCTGAACATCTTATCTAGGTATTACCCTAGCTTCAACGATTTTCCAAACACGATGTGAGTGGATTGGGGTACAACTTTAGTTCCCCCCCTTTATATACCCCGTTGGTAACACGTGGTTGGAATCATCCCCCAGGTGATGAAATCCCAAGAAATTCCCACTAAAGGAAGGAAATACTATATGCTTCGGGTAGTCCCCAGGCTTGCACATAGCATAAGGAGAGAGCTTAGACGCACTAGCACTTCCTGGGTAGATTGGACTAGATGGAAACGAATTGTGATTTCTCATCACCCAGGATCACCGAAAGATGCAAGGGGAGTGGATACGTGAAAAATTCTCTCCCAAACACAAAAAACAAGTTAATTGACCCTTTAATTAATCTATGTGTGCCTAAATTAGTGAGAAAAAAAGACACACAAACAACTCTACACTAAGGATCTTTGAACAATCATCCTACAGAAAATGAATTAGTAGTTTTCACCACTGGTCTTGGACAAACGATTTGTTGTGCAAACATTAGTAAAATGCCACAGTCACCGAAAAATGATTTAGTTGATTATTACCCAAAACCAAAATCAAATTGTAGCTCAAATTGAAAAATTAAAGGTTCAGGATTACTAAAAATTCACCTCTATGTTAGACGCTCGAGTTTTCCCTTGTCTGTGGGGCAGGATCGCCTGTTTGAGGAAAAGGCAGGATCATCTTCACCTGTCGGGTGGAGAGGCATATACACTTTCACCTCTACATGTGAGTTAGATTTTCCCCTTCTTCGAGCAATTTCGCCTTTTCAAGTTACGTAGAGTTTATTCGCCTTCGTGATTGACAATTGGGATCGATGGTTGCAAGTCTGCCTCTTTTACGAAAGGGCGGAAGCGTGTTCACCTATCTTAAAAGTAGTTTCGCCTCTGCATTTGGAAAACTCACCCATCGAGGGTAGATTCACCCCTGTGTGTAAAGTTCGAACCTGCAAAAATTCAAACAACAACAAACATAAAATTGATCCATGACGTGGGTCCCACCGGGCATGCTAGAAATGCATGCAATGTGAAATTCCTACTCTAAGATGCAAAACCAAACCAAATTCAACAAAGGAAAATACAAAACGAACACTCAGATTAGGCCTAGTTAAATCTAAACAAAATACAAGCAACAAAGAACAATTTCACCTTTTTTAGATGATGGTTTTGGTTGGCCCTTTAGATGCTTGAAATGTATGCTCCTTCTTGGAAAAATAGCTCAAAATGATACAAAGAATGGTGCTAAAGTGATGAGGATTGTAATGGTGCAAATGGGTATTGTGATGGATGCAAGATGGAAGCTCAAAATGTTGTAACAGTGGTGGATGTTAAGTGGTGGATTGAAGATTGCTTGAATGATTAATTGCTAAGTGGATGCTAGGTGATTGTGGATGGTGCAAATGGAGACATTTCCACCATTTTTAGGGGAAGTGCCTCTAAAGTAATGGAGGGTCATGATTAAGCCATGATGGCAAAGATCAAGGGCTAAGGTGAGTTGAGAACTCACAAGCCCTTACAAGTTGACATGTGGCAAGTGATGTGGAAGGAGAGGGATGATGTGGAGGTGACATGGAGGTACTAGGTTGTACCTTGGGAAGGGACAAGATATCCTCATAAAGGAGGTCCTTTTCCACATGTGGCTTGAGAGGACA
Source organism: Sequoia sempervirens (assembly GCA_007258455.2). Taxonomy (NCBI): domain Eukaryota; kingdom Viridiplantae; phylum Streptophyta; class Pinopsida; order Cupressales; family Cupressaceae; genus Sequoia; species Sequoia sempervirens. The sequence continues at coordinate 478,694,742 of VDFB02281492.1, forward strand.
TGTGAGGAATTAAAAATTCCTCAAAAATCCTCATGGGGATGGGAGAAGGAATTTAAAATTCCTTAAAATGCATTGGAGGAATAAATGTGAATTAAAAATTCACATAGGGAAGGGGTTGCCTTCTCCAAATAGAGAGAGCATGTAATGTTGGTTGACTAAGGACATATGCCATAAATGGCATGGAGATTACATTAGCATAATTAGGTGATTAAGGTTGTGCAAATACGGGATTAGGAAGACTAATGACATATTAGAGGCAAGTGGGAGATTATGAAGGATGTGACCCTAATGATGATTAGGGGTGTGCACATCCTAATCACATATTAATTAAATTAATCTGGATTAAAGAGGATTGACATAAGGAGAGAGAAGAAAATGAATTAAAAATTGATTTAATTCATAAAGGCTAAAGTGACTAAATTAAATAAATTGGGGTATTTATTTAATTTGGAGATGAAATGGGTAAGGCATTTAATTGATTTATTAAATACCTTAGGGGACATTAGGCTGAAGTGAAATATTAATCAAATAATAAATTATTTAATTAACATGGATGGGCGACATAGGACAGAGGAATGCAAGGGTGAATTTGACCATATGGGGGTGGTCAAATTCAGGTGTCTACAAGGCCATTTATATTTAGTGGTTTAAAGTTATTTATGTGCAAACCCTTTTCTTAGTACCTGCAAAACAACATGAATAAACGAGCTAGACAAGGAATTACAAGCGAAAAGAAGGATTCCCCGTGAAATCCATTTGCAAATCAAACTAGGAATGAAAATAGTGAATAACACAATGCAAATGCCAAAAACAAGGTTAAAATCCTAATTAGATGTGGAAACTCATGATCCCATGGGGGAATTGGTGCCAATTTGATGTGAAAATTGGCCCTTTCCCAATCCCTAAGATGCAAGCTTTGTTGATTGATGATGAAGAGTGACCCACTTTGATGAAAGGGGTGGTGTTAGATTAAATCAAATAAGGTTTTAATTTATTTAATTTAATGGATAGACTTTAGAGATTTAATCAAATAAATTGATTATTTAATTAAATAGGGATAATTAGATCAGATGGGTTGATTTAATTAACAAAAGGAATTGACTTAATCAGATAAAATGATTTATTTAATTAAGACACGAATATTGATGAATTTAATCAGATAGGGGGATTTGATTAAATGGTTAGACCGAGGGATGATTTAAGAAGAAACAATGTTAATAAGTCAGGATCAGATGCACAATGTCAATCAGTATATTTTATGTCTACATTTTGCCCCTCTTTGAAGCAATGTACTCGTTGCGTTGGTTCAAAGAATAAACGATCTCGATCAAAGCCAAATTTTTTTGATATTTAAAAAATTGCCCCACTGCTGCCTGGCAGAAGAGAATGTGCCAATATAATGCCCCCTCGAGAGATCGGACGAAAATTTTAATTTTTTGGGTGATCTTGCGAAAAAAAAGTGACCAAGTACCCGACAAGTCCGAAAGGGGTCCGGGAGGCTAAAAATGTGTCTAAACGCAATAAAAGATGAAAAAGAATCCTCGAACGGATAAAAACAGGTTCGGGGGTCCAAAACCCTAGCAGGGCAGCCAATTAGGGTTAAAAAACCCTAACTTTTAGGCTAAAAAGGGGCCCGAGGGGTCACTTTCAAGTCATTTTCACACACCTCCGCTAGCAAACCTTGAGATTCGAGCTCTGACCCTTCCACGATATGGCGCAACGATAGCTTCCCCTGCACATTTCGAACCGAGTTCAGACCTACCAGCGACCACCTGGCATCGGGGCATCGGTATGTGGTCCTTTTTGAAGCTTAATTTTTTTATTTGATGCATTTATTAGGCCTTCAAAGATGAGCTTGCCTCTAGCGACACTATTATAGTGCCACTCGGCATTTGAATTGCACCGCTATTTACCTTTTTGCACTGCAGCGGTCGATTTAGCACCGAAGCGGTGCTATTTGGAGTTTAGAAACTTTGCCGCTGGGCTCGGGCTCGGCGGTCCCGTTTGATCAAAGTGCGCGGCGGCGGCGCCCTTTTCGCGAAAATTGCGATGCTAGGGATAAATTGTGCGGCAGCGGCTCTGTTTAGCTCGATTTAGGGTCCAACATCGGAGTTTGAGGAAACTCAAACTGCGACGCCTTCACAAACTGCGACGTTGGATGCAAGTTTTGAGTGTTAGGCCAAGATTTTTTTATAAAATTTTTAACATGCTGACTTTCCTTGATGCAGGATGGACCGAGGGAGCTCTACTCTCGGGAGCATTGGTCACGGGATTTGGCGAGTGTCCTACAGGACTTGAGCGACAGAGATCAGGACCGACTGGGAGTCGCTGGCCTATGGCACATTGCGTACGCAGCGCCCGTGTGCACACACCTTGGGATGTTATTAGCGCTGGTCGAGAGGTGGCACAGCGAGACATCGTCGTTTCATCTTCCCACTGGCGAGGCGACCGTCACCTTGGAGGACATCTGGCGCATTTTACGGTTGCCCATTCATGGCTGCCAAGTGATCTATGACATGGAGGAGGGACACGAATGCTACGTCAAATTCCTCGCTATGCGTGACATTATTTATTGCGAGGGTCAGATCGAGCTGGAGAGGTATAGAGTTATAGCACCTCCCTTCTGCTGGGCCATTGCAGCGATTATTTCAGGTTTGGTTGCCCCTGACCGACGGAGGTGGTATTTTAGTCCGGGTTGGGGATACTGCTGGGAGAGGATGGTCTAAGATAGGCCAGTTTGGTTTGCATGGGGACCCATCCTTTTGGCTTCACTCTACAGGGATCTCCACGAGTATGTTTATGTGGACGACAGAGCACTAGGAGCTGGAGTGACTCTTCTTCACATTTGGGCGTGGGAGCACATTTTTGTGCTACATCCATGGGTTGTTCCAGTTCCGATGGGGGCAGAGGATGCCCTCGTGGCACTATACAGAGGTGGTGTGTCCTTCACACACACCGGCGAGCATGGGATCCCCTACTAGAGGTGGGTCCTAGACGAGATGCTTTTGTTTACCTGGCGTTCATACCTTGGTCGTCCCGGATGGGCCGATGATGCTACTCAGCTCTTCTACTGCCGGCAGGATTGATACATGCAGGGCCGAGAGCATACGATGATTGAGAAATACCTGCCCGGGCGCATACAATGTCAGTTTGGAGAGCCCTAGGATTGGCCCAATGATGATTATGTGGCTGTGTTTGCATGGAGCATGACACAGACAACATGGGGGCCTAACATTCCCACTGCGGAGGCGGTTGACAACTTTCGGTAGTTGGTAGCCTGACCATGGGCCTATGATCAGGGCTTGGCAGACCCAGGGACTACACAGGCCTACAAAGATTGGTTCAGACCTCCTCTTTGGTTGACTGTTCTAGGTGAGGATCCAGAGGCACACAGGGTCAAAGGCAGGGGGAGAGGACGAGGACGAGGACGAGGGTAGGGACCGAGAATTGAGATCCAACAGGATCCACCCTTGGTGCCCCCAGTTCCACCAGGTCAAGGAGATGTCCCTATGTAGGACCAGTAGCAGGATTCGCTAGTCCCGCCACCATGCGCCGAGGGTGAGGACCAGGCTCGCGTGCAGCCACGGGCACAACCAGCAGGGCAGGCAGACGCATGGGATGCCTTGATTCTACAGCTGCAGGTGTAGGTCCAAAAAGTGACAGCAGAGAGGGACCAAGCTAGGGCTGAGAGAGATCAGCTCAGAGCAGAGAGAGATCAGGTTGTGTAGTAGAGACAGGCTGCAAAGGTATAGGCAGCTACAGAGCTAGGCAGCAGACAATAGATTGAGAGCATGACAACAGCCTCGTCCCAGGGTATAGTGCCGATGCAATCTTACAGGGATGCCATCCGAGAAATAGAGTACTATCGTCGGGCCTACCATGACACCGTGCCTAGAGAAGACTGGGTTCTGGAGTACTCAGAGCAGGCCAGTCAGAGACCACTAGAGGGTCACAGTGACAGGGGCGAGGGCAGCATTCACGGAGATCGACCGTGATCCAGATGATACATGATTTTGTGCCTTATGGGCTCATTTTTGATAGCCCGATGGGCATTTTGTACTGATTGACATACTTGTACAGTGATCCGATTATTTTTTTGTACTATAACAGATGATATGATATATATGAGCCAATTTTTTATGTGATGAAATGTGTACCTTTATCTATGCATGTATGCTTCTTCTTTTATATGTTATGGATGCATTTATTTCTAATGACGTTTATGCAATTGATTATGACCTATGATATGATGTGCAATGATGTTTAACTATATAATGACTTATTTTATGCCAATGCAATATGTGAAATGATTTGATTTATGGTATTATGCAATGATGTGTAGAAAATGCTTATGTATATGAGATGATTTATGGATGGATGTGATATGATGCGATGGTCGTGATATGATGCTAATGAGATGGTGTTAATGCACAATGAGATGGTTTCATGAGATGCTTTAGAATAACAAATGTTATTATCCTAAATGATGATGTATGTGATGCAATGATATGTCTAATGAATTAAATGCTTATATGCCTATTGCTTATGATTATGCAATAAATGATTATGAAATGATTCTATAGATGCTTATGTGATGATTTAGATGGTAATGTGAAATGGTTATGTAAATGGATGCTTATGCCATGATTGATATAATGCCATGAGAGGCAGTGTAGTGAGTGGAATGCAATGACATGGATGCACCTATTTGTGAAGAATGTTTATGATAACCTATTTATGATGATTTAAATGCAATGTGTATGTTCCCTATATGATATGCTTATGCTTATGCAATATGCTAATGATGTGTGGATGTAGGATCGATGGCGATGATGGTGAACTGTCATAGTACCTTGTTAGCGTGATTAGTGAGAAAAGAAGAAGTCATTTCAACAAGACACAAGATGACACAAATGCAGATGATGATGATGATGATGATGATGATGATGATGATGATGATTACTTGCCAAGAAATTGGGATTTTCAAAGGGCCAAATTTTCTTATGTTTGATAACACACGTGGTACGATGCATCAAGGTATAGATAACCAGGATGGCGCAATACTTAGTGTGATGGACTTTGACTCGACAATCAGATAGGAGCATTCTTGTTCACACCTGACATACGGAAACCTTGCTAGGATGTACTTCAGAAGTTTCAGACACCTCGGACCAAAACACGGAAAGGTAAACCTATCCTTGTAATAGTCAACAAGTTGCCCTAGACCTCTTCCATGCATACCTAACAAAGCAAGTATTCACCAAGGTTATATTACAAGAACGTCCAACAAGCACAACAGACAAAAGATAATGATCGTTGCCCCATTCCTATTTCTCTAAATCCTTTGTTTTGGGATATCATCGAGACGTCCTTGGAATGAGCGCAAAATAAGATAAGTCAAAAGATAAAAAATCAAGTAAATAAACAAACTAATGCTCTTCAATACCGCTAACGGAAAAGGATGTGTTTTCTAAGGATAATAAGCGAAACTTATTGCCAAAAGATAATGCCCATTATAGGAAGGATTCATCCTAGGACATGTTAGTGGATGGTGGCACATCATTTCGTTTATAAGGGATGATTGATATGGGACAAATTCAGATGATGGTGTTATCGATACGAAGAGATGACCAATTTGCTTACGTACTGACTTAGACTTAAGACTTGACGTTTTGGAGTTCTACTTATAATCTGCTAGACTTGTTTCCAATTATTTTACCAAAGATTGATGATGACGATCAGTTTATTATGGATGGTGCTTATTGCGGGTGTAAGCGAGATGAGGTGGATGGAATTTTTCAAATATTTTGGATGTTTTTGATGTTTTACAATGTTTTTGAGGCTGTTTTTGGTATTTTTCGAGATTTTCAAATGTTTTGATTTTTTGATTTTTCAAATGTTTTGGGATTTTCCAAGATTTTGACCAAGAGACTAACCTAAAGACCTATCCTAGGGGTCTCGAGGGCTGGTCAACAGACAAGCCTTGCCTACGTTATATACGCAGAGACTACGTAGTTCGACTGACGACTTGACCGATTTACAGATGACGATATACATGATGAGATGTCAATTTATTATGACGGACTCCTATAGGACTGACCTAAATGTCTCGGGGGATGATCAAAGATCAACCTTGCCTACGTTCAAGCTTTTTTCGACTTTTTCAATTGCTTTTTGACCTATTTTGGATTTTGATATGTTTTGAATATTTTGGATTTTGGATTTTCTGATATTTTTGGATTTTTGGATTTTTGGATGTTTTTGGATTTTCTGATTTTCTAATGTTTTTGGATTTTCTGATTTTCAGATCATACTCGAATCCAATCCGATGAGAACGTGCCCCCCAACGTGATGCAATAGACTACTCCGATGAAGGAAAGACAAACTGACCTTGAGGATGGGCCGAGTAGTACTAGGAGGGATCATGATACGAAAAACAAGACCAAGCTATGGCGCAGATGCAAGTGGATGAGTGATGGATGGAGACCTAAATGTGATGGATGATGGAAGCGAAATGGATGGATGATGCAGATCAAGTCATAAAGATCCTGGTGGATGGACAGTGCTTATTTACACAAGGTGCCTATTTGCTAGGTTTTCACCGAGGTACCTGCCCAAAGTGCCACCAAAGTGGTTTTCACTAGAGGGCGATTTTTTTTTTGATCCTTTTTTTGATTTTTTTGGATTTTTTGCTTTTTTGATTTTTGTTGTCACCAAGACGCTTGTTTGCCAGGTTTTCGCCTAAGTAACCATTTTTTTTAGGACTTTTTTTTTATTTTTTGGATTTTTTGGTTTTATACTTTGAAGCAATTAGGCATAAAACTTTTCGAGATGGGAGCTATTTATTGGCTCCTATAGAGGTTCCCCTTCGGGTGTTGATAGCTGATATGCCCCTGATTTATAACTTGTTGTTATGACAAACAGTCCTAACCAATTAGGTTTGAACTTTCCTTTGCTGCTTGGGTTTGGGACATTCTTCTGATTTTCTTTTAAGACCAGTTCTCCGACTTGGAACGTCCTGCTTCTGATTTTCTTGTTGTAGCTTCTGATTTTCTGATAGACTTGCAAGTGATTTAAAGCATCTATTCGTTTCTCATCCAGTAACTCCAACTCATTTAGTCTTGATACCCGATATTCCTCATCCGTGATGAGGTTTTGCAGCGATATTCTAAGGGATGGGAGCTCGATCTTAATGGGGAGTACGAATTTTGATCCGTAGACCAAGGAGAATAGGGTGGTGCCAGTGGGTGTGCGGATGCTAGTTCGATAAGCCAAGAGGGTGGGATTAAGCTACAAGTGTTAGTCACAACCTGCGTCATTGACTGTTTTCTTGAGGATTTTGAGGATGGTTTTGTTCATGGCTTCTACTTGGCTGTTGCCTTGGGGATAATACGGGGTGGAGAAGCGATGCTGAATTTTGAATTTCTCACACAAGTCGTGAAACTCCTGGTTCTTGAAGGGTGTCCCATTATCTGAGATGATGGCTTGTGGAACACCGTAATGATAGATGAGATAGTTCAAGATGAATTTTGAGATCTGCTTTCCAATGATATAGGTCATAGGTATGGCCTCCACCCACTTTGTGAAGTACTCAGTTGCTGTGATGATGAATTTATGGCCATTGGATGAGGTAGGTGTGATTTTTCCAATGAGATCGAGTCCCCACTGCGAAAAGGGCCATGGTGTGACGATCGGGTGAAACTCTTGAGCTGGAGCATGGATGAGGTCCCCATGCTGCTGACATTGTAAACACCTTTTAGCATGATCATGTGCTTCTATTTCCATTGTGGTTCAATAATACCCCATCCTCAACAGTTTCTTGGTGGTGGTCATGCCACTCGAGTGTGAGCCACAGATACCGTTATGAACCTCGGTTAGAGCGGTTAATGCCTCCTCAGCATTTAGGCAACGTAGCAAGGTACCTTCTATGCTTCTACGGTATAAGGTATTACCTAGGATGACAAATCTGGATGCCTTTTTGATAAAGGTTCGTTTTAGGCTCGATGGTAGGTCAGCGGGTGTAACTCCTATGCGAAGATATGTATAGATGTCATGATACCAAGGATCGCCCGGACCAACGATTTCACACACATATTCTGATTCTGATACCTTGAATGTGGGGACGAGAAGTTGCTCAATTAGAAATTCATACTTTGGCACGTTATGAGGGATGTCTAATAGTGACCCAATTGTAGCCATGGCGTTAGCTGCTCTGTTGTTGGTTCTTGGAATTTGCTCAAATGTTATGTCAATGAAGGATTCCTTTAAAGTCTCCACCAATTTCTTGTATGGAGTGATCTTGTCATCCTTAGTCTGATATTCATTATTGACCTGATTTATGATCAATTGAGAGTCTCCATACACCCTGAGAGCTATGATGTTCCATTGTACTAATATCCTGGGGCATATAGTCAAAGCCTCGTATTCTGCGATGTTGTTAGTACAAGGAAATGCCAATTTGTATGACTTTGGTATGCAATCCCCTTGTGGGGTGATGAAGAAGACACCAACTCCTGATCCATGTTGGGTGTATGAACCATCAAAGTATAGTTTCCAATGGTCAGTTACATTGATGTTAAAAATGGATTCATCTGGGAATTCTGAGACAAGAGGGTTCTCAGAATAAATGGGTGCTTCTGCTAGTTGATCTACAATAACTTGACCCTTGATAGCTTTCCTCTCTACATACTCGATATCATACTCCGATAGTATTATTACCCATTTTTCCATTCTGCCTATGAGCATTGCCTTTGATAGTACATAATTCAGGGGATTAGTTTTCGCAATAAGCTTTATCTTGTGTGCCAACATGTAGTGTTTGAATTTTTGGGATGCAAACACTACTGCAAGGCAAGATTTCTCGATGAAGGATTAATTTATCTCGTGACCAACCATTGCCCTGCTAATATAGTAGATGGCCCTCTCTGTTCCACTTTCATCATGTTGAGCTAGGAGAGCTCCAAGGGCTGCCGTTGTTGCTGACACATATAAGATCAATGGCTTCTTTGGGATGGTTGGCATTAAAACTCGCGGTGTCAGTAGGTATTCCTTGATTTTGTTAAATGCCTCTTCACACTTTGTATCCCATTTGTATACTACCCCCTTGTGGAGTAGGTGTGAATATGGGTTTTGCTTGTCTGCCAGTTGTGCTATGAATCTTCTGATGGATTGGAGTCTACCTTGGAGGCTTCTCAATTGTTTTAATGTCTTTGGTGCTTCCATCTCGAGGATTGCTTTCACTTTTTCCGGATCCACCTTGATACCCCTCATGGAGACTATGTATCCTATCAATTTACCTGATTGTACGCCAAAGACGCACTTCTTGGGATTTAGTCTGACTTTGTATTCCTCCAGTTTGTCAAAGATAGCACTTAGGGTTGCTATATGGTCTTTTCTTTTTCATGACTTAGCTAGAATGTCGTTGACATAGTCTTCAACTATTTTATGAATCATATCATGGAATATCAATGTCATGGCCCTTTGATAGGTTGCTCCTGCATTCTTTAGGCCAAATGGCATCATGTTCCAACAATAGGTCCCCCATGGACAAGTAAAATTTGTCTTATGTTGATCTTCTTTTCCTATCATGATATGGTTGTATCCTAAAAATCCGTCCATTAGTGATAGAATCTCATGCCCTGTTGTCATATCTACTATCATGTCGATGTTGGGAAGCGAGAAATCATCATTCAGACATGCTTTGTTCAAATCCCTAAAGTCTGTACAGATTTTGATGGCTCCATCAGGCTTTGAAACAGGTACCAGATTTGATACCCATTCTAGATAATCGATTGGTCAGATAAATCCTACATCTAACAACTTTTTTAGCTCCATTTTGACCAACAGAACGATTTGAGGATGCATCTTTCGAAGCTTTTGTTTGACTAGTTTGGCTTCTGGATACACAGTTAAGTGATGGACCACGGTCTCTGGATCGAGCCCTGGCATGTCGGCATAACTCCATGTGAAGTTTATTTGCCTTTCTTTTAGGAATGTCGCTAGGAGTTCTTGCTCTTCTGATAATAGTGCTTCCACATAGAATGTGATATGCAGGGTCTCCTCTATTCCTAAGTTGACAGGGTTACATTTTTTGGCCAAGACTGCTGACTTCTCTGGATGAATAGCTCTTAGAGGAAGATTGAATCCTTCATCCTCGGCTGCCTCAAAGAGGTTTTCACCGTTGGATACGTCCTTTCTTTTTACTATTTTCTTGTTAGAGAGTGCCACAATGTGGTTTTCACTCAAGGACTTGGATATGATTCTTAGTTTCTCACTTTTGCGACTAAAGGATTCAATCATTTCCCTGTAATAGGCGTGTGTGTCTAACTCCATTAGAAAGCCTACCTTGTGATCTCCATCTGGAATGTTATCCCACAATCCCATGAATTCTGAGAGCGCCTCATCATTTTTGAATGTATTGAGAACTGGTGGTCCTTGTTGGTCATAGTCGATCAATTGGGGATAGACTAAGCGGATCTCATGATTTTGATGATTAGATTCAAAAGATAAGGTACTAATCATGCAAAGGGTAGTATCCTCAAATAACCTAGGTAAATTGGCCAAGTGATCCTCGTCATTGCTACTAATATAGGGCTCAATTATAAAGTTATGTATGTCTCTCCCTATGGATATTGGTGAGTGCACTTGTGCTAGTACTGGCTGAGGAGAAATATTAACCGTTCTAACCGGAGGACTTCGGCCACGTATGGTTATACTCGTAGGGGTACATCTAAGACCAAGATTTGTTATGGGTCGCGTCTCTGGCATGATAGGTATTATGAGTCCATTGTCATTTTGTCCCAGTCTTTGGTTTCTGTCGTAGCCCATTGCAAGCATCATTTGTAGGCCCTTGTTTCTTTCGTCCATTGGTAAGTTAGCTACCGGTCTTTCATCTCGATACAACATGTGGGATGGATCTGCTTCAATAACCTCTTGACCAAGGTCTCCCTAGCTTGTGAATTCAAGATAATCTTCAGGATATGTTTGTGATGTGGAAGCTTGATTTTCTTGCGGACGTCCTCGTGATCTGGGAGATTGCGGTAACTCTCCTATCACAAAAGCATTATTAGGGAGCCTGTAGCTTCCACAACTATCCTCCTGGATGATGAGCTTGATGTTGAAGATGGTGGGGATGGCGGGAGTGGCAGGTGTCTCTGTCGTAGAAGTGGATGCGAGGGTGGGGGGTCGATGTATGGTGTGGATGGGCCCTCATCATTTTTTGGTACTTGGGGGATTTTGTAATACTTTGCCTCAAGATTTTTGCAATATGAGAATGGTTCAGGATCTCCATGAATGGTAACCTCTTGTCCATTATGTGTGAATTTCACACATTGGTGGAAGGTTGATGCTACGACTTTCATCGCATGGATCCATGGGCGTCCCAGGAGGATATTGTATGGCAAGTCGAGGTCCAAGACCTGACAAGTGGTTTACATGAGCGTCGGCCCTATTTGAATAGGGAGTTTAATCGTGCCTTGAGACACTCTTTCTTTGTCATCGTATGTTCTTATTGTGATGCCTTTCCCTTTGTCGATGGAATCTTTTGATATTTTTAACTGCTTGATGAGGCTGAGAGAACATAAGTTCAAACCCGCACCTCCATCCGCCAAGACCCTTTTGTTTTTTCTCTTATTTATGATGGCTTCCAAGTGAAGTGCACGATTGTGAGATGGTTGGGCGGGGAAATCTCGGTTAGAGAATGTAAGGAGATTAGGCGTTATGATATTTCTGACCATAGCTTGGAATTGCTCCGCATCGAGATCTGTGGGGATGGTAGATGAGGCTAATGCTTCTTCAAGGATCTTTTTATGGGCTGATGATATTTTTAACAACTCCATGATGGAGATGTGTGCTGGTGTTCTTTTGAGTTGGTCTACAACATTGTAGCTATGCGGAATGGCTCTAGATGAAGGGACTTTATTGGGTTGGGATGACCCTATGATGGTGACTTTGCCGCCTCTTGTGGTGACTCCACAATCTTCGACATGGGCGCCCTTGATGGTGATGACCATCCAGTGTTCATTTAGGGAGGCAACGACTGTTTCATACACATGGTTGACAATGGCCTTCCCTTTATCATTTTTATTCCCTTTGTTACCATGATTCGGCATCGAATTTGTGTAGATTTTAAGATCTTGATTTCCCGTAGGTTACATTTATGATTTTCTTGTCAATGAGATCTTGGATGATATTTTTGAGTCTCATGCAGCTGTTTGTGGTGTGGCCTTTTATTTTATGAAATTCGCAAAGTTGATTTTTGTTATACCAAGGGGGTTTGATGTCAGGTTCTTGGTAATTCTCGAATGTAGGAGGCTTGATGAGTTTTTCGTCGATCAACTTTTTCATGATGATTTCCAAGGGTTCCCCCAAAGCAATGTACTTTCGCTTGGGATAATTCTTGCGTTGAGGTGGTCCTCTTTGATCATTGAGGTTATTGATGGTTGGATTATTGTTGGGTTGATATGTTGTGTGATGAGTATTTTGGTGTTGATTTTGGATTTGCGATGTGGGTGTATTTTGGTGTGGACCACTAATGACCACCTTGGCATCTACGACACCATCATTAGTAACATTCTTGTTCCTTGCCCACGTACAAGGTTTATCATTGTAATTGGATGATAGGCAATTGTTTTTCTGTTCATGATATGATGTTGATTCCACGGGTTGAGTCACAAGGGCTCTTTCGATGCTAAGCGCCTTGGAAATCAATTGATCATATGTGGTGATGCCCTGAACCTTGAGATGAAATGACAAGCAGATTTCAAGGTTGGCTATGATGGTGCAAATTTTTTGTTCTTCTGACATGGTCCACTTGCTCCGATTGGCCTTGGATCGCCATCGTTGAAGGAATGAAGCAAAAGATTCATTCTTTCCTTGTTTTAGAGCTTATAATTCTTCGAGACTGACATCCATTGCAATGTTACATGCATAGTTTTTAATGAATGCGTCCCTTATTTCTTGGAAGGTTCTAATGCCTGAAGGTAAGCGAGAGAACCATTCTATAGTGGGACTTGCCAAGCTTCTAGGAAATAGTCGCATCAGATAAGTATCGTCGTATGCGACCTCCATGCAATGAACCTGGAATTCCCTGATGTGATCTTCAGGGTTTCCCATCCCTCGATATTTGTCAAATTTAGGGATCTCAAATCCCTTGGGGAATGGTTTCATCTCTAAGCTCCTATCAAATGGATAGGGACACAAGTTGCTTGGTGTTTTAGTCGTTCGCCCTGACTGAAGGTCGAGCACTTGTTACGATAGCAACCTGAGTTGTGTCGTTACATCACTTTGTGGATCAGGGGGTGGGATGAATGTGTTTTGGGGTGTTTCATTTGTTGATGGATTGGTCGGTGTGTTGTTCAATGGTATATGTATGTTCTGGCGAGCGAGGTAGGCTTCTACCTACTTTTGAATGAACGATGCCTGTTGTTGATCTTGCTACTGTTGTGCTAAGGTTTGTGCTTGTTGTTGCGCTTGTTGTTGTTACAACAATGCTTGTTTTTGTGCTTGTTGTTGTTCCCACAATGCTTGTTGTTGGGCTACCATTTCTGCTGCTTCTTGCTGCTCTTGGTATTATTTTAGTGCTTGCTGATATGCTTGCATTTGCGCTGCTTGTGCAAGAAGTTGTGCTTGTGCTTGTGCTTGTTGTGCCTGATATTGAGCTTGTGCTTGAGCTTGCGCTTGTGCTTGTGTGACTTGTTGCTGCAATAGAAGTTGTGCTTGAGCGGTCTTTTGTGCTTGTAATGCTTGTGCAGCTTGGGAAGCTTCTTGTTGTTGTTGTTGTTGTTGTTATAATAACGCTTGAGCTTGTTTTGCTTGTTTTGCTTGTTGCGCTTGTAATGTGGCTTGTGTAGCTTGAGCAGCCTATTGAGTAGCTAGATGTACAACTTTTTGTTTCTGCACTTGTTGGTATCCTCTTTGGAAAGCGGCTTGCAATGCTGCGTCGAATTGGTTTGATGTGGTGAATGTTGGTGGTGGTGGGGGTGGTGGTGGATTTGGAATGGTAGTGGATGATGATGTTGTGTTGATGTTTTGGGTGTTGGATAGTGCTATTGATGTGATTGGCCCTTGAGAGACCATGCTTTGCGATGTTAAAGGGATGTTTGATGTTGTTTCCATTGCTTGTCTGTTCGTCGTTTGTTGTTGCGATATCAACGACAAATTTTTTAGCATTCGGTGTGATGCTTTGATTGATGGTTGGGATAGCGGTTTGATTGATACTTGGTAGAGGGGGAAGCCCTAAACCAAGAAGTGGTGCAGATGATAATGGAAATGGTGGGATAGGTGGAAATGTAAGGGGCGTTAGTTGTTGTGTGGTGTTGAATATGCCGCCTAGTCCGAACATATCTCCCTCTTCTTGTGAATTTGTGAGAAGAGGTGTTTGTGGTGCTCCGTAAAAAGATGTTGATGATGGGTCATAATGTAAAGTGAGAGGAACGTTCTTGTGTAATGGGTTGTTGAGTATGTTTTTTTCCAGGGTGGTGTTTGCGTCCAAGTTTTGATTATTAACAAGGGGATGTGATTGAAGAGCATTAAGGAATGTGCTTCCCTTGTTGACATTGGGTTGTGTTGGAGCAAACGATGTTGTGATTTGTGGAATGTTTTGCATGATATTTTGGGATGGAGGTGTAGATGAAATGGGGATGGTGGATGAGATGGGAGGAAATGATGTATCTACTATAGTACTCACATCAAAATCCCAAGGAAACTTGGCCCCTTGTTTTGCTAGTTCAAGCATGTACAACGAAGGGTTAAGTCTCATCATGATGTTAATGATTCTATGGTTGTCTATATTTTGTAGCATTTCAGTCATTTCCTCGCGAGACATTCCAAAGGTAAGGTCCTGCCCTTTATTTTCTTCTTGCAGATTTTGTGATGATGATAGGGTCAACGGATTACTTGATTCGACCGGATTCATTTCTATGTTTGTTTGGCTAAGATCACTTGAAGCGGGTGTTTCTTTGTTGGCTTCCATACTCTTCTTGTGTTGAGATCTAGTAAGAACCATAAAACAAGGATCAATCTTCGAGAATATGGGAGATGAATCTCTTTTGATTCTTTGGATTGATCTTTATCTTATGCCCCAAAGTAGAAATTTCTAGGATGCTTTTAGGATCAAAGGTGATGATGATATGATGATGATATTTAAGGATGAATGTGATGGATGTTTTTGGATTTTGATAAATCTTGAATGAAATACTAGGCTTTTTTAGGACTTTGGATTTTTATTTTTTGATTTTGTGATTTGACTTTGGATTTGAGATTTTGTCCTTGATCTTGATTTTTGATTTGCTTTTGATTTTGAACAAAAATACCCTAAGATGTTGGATGATGATCTAAGGGATAGCTTTGTTCAAAGGATGATGATTTGGGTATGTGTGAGGAGAAGGATGCATCTACCCACACCTACCCAAACAAGATGATTGTTTCACTAAGTATATGGAGAAGGATTCATCTACATACACTAAGCTAGACAAGATGTTTTTTGATAACTTTGACTAAGTATATGAAAAAGGATGCATCTACACATGCCTAGCCAAAGGTGTTTTGATAAATGTTTTCAAGGACTTTGGTCTCAATGATTTTGGTGTTTTTGATTTTTTGCCACAAAGCCTAGTACTTTTAAGGATGATTTTCAAGATTTTTGAAAAGGCAATTTGTGAGATGATGTTGTTTTGATGTTTTGGGGGATGGATGAAAAAGATTTTGATATGTTTTGATCCCTAGATGAACCTAAAAAGAACACTTTGTTTACTTTAGACCTAGGTATTGAAGAGAATGCAAATGCTTCCTAAAGACCTTTGTAACCACAAATTGATTTCATTTGAACATTCATTTTCGGATTTACAATCAATGATTTGTTTTGTTTTGGGATTTGGAGTCTTCAACACATATGAAAGTTCATTTTGTTTAGCTTTGCTTAATGTCTTTATTTTACCAAAAACACTTTCTTCAATTAGGTTTTTCAAACTAAGATATCCAATGTCTTAATTTCTTAAAACCCCACAAGATATATTATGTGGAAATTCAATGAACTCAAGGCAAGGGTTTTTCCTATTGTTTACTCAAGAAGACAAATTGAGATATAATCCAATGTTTAGAAACCTCTAAGGACGTGAATCCCAAGGGAAAGCAATAATATGTGGATTGAGTCAATTGTATTTGTCCTCAAAAGGGTTTGAAATTTGGATGATGTTAAGTGTTTGTTTTTGAGATGTTTTCGATCAAGCAATGCATTTTGTAACCCAAGAATAAGTACAATCCTATGGATGTGTAAGACAATATTTGTTGGATTCCCACTTGGACAAGTCTAGCTATGCTTATCTCTAGCAAATGGTTAGATGCTTGACCCCACTGGCTCCCCTCCACGACACTTACTTATACTTCTAGCCAAGCATCAACACCCATGAAACTCCCATGGCATGTTTTCCATTTCTACTAGAAGACCGTAAAAGTGTGGGGCAGCTTCAGAACGACCGTTCTTGCACCAACAAATAGATAAGAGGATTTTGGAAAATTCTAGCACATGGGTTTTAGTAAGGACTTGTTGTTCGTAGGAGTTGACCCAACGTGGCAAGAGTCCCCTTTTGGATCCATCTTGTCGAAGTCAACCGCATGATATTGGCGTTTCGTCCAATATCCACATTTATATCCCGGCTGGAAATACTCTTGGCTTTAGAGTGTTATCGGTTGAGTCATTCCCTTGGGTGAGTACTTTTTCCCCAAGGCAGACCCTCTAAGATAAACAAAAGTGAATGAAGAACAAAATCTGTAACTCGATCAATCTTTGATAGCAACAAAGAGAGAGAATGTATGCGAAAATGCCCCCACTCACACTCGCACAAGATTTTGTTCAATTTTAAGCCCAAATCGAAGTGTGGAGGTGATTGCTTTGTCTCATCCCAAAGTCATGAAAAAGGCCTTTTGATTCTCAAGATCGCTATAAAGCGCGAGAGAAGCGCATACATCCTTTTTCGATGGCTTTAGTCTAAGTAAGCCCTCACAAAAACAAAGCTACACTTGTTCTTTTTAAATCCTCAAAGCAATATGTGAGTTCATTTTAAAGCACCAAATCACAAGTGAAAGAAATTTTGTTCAATTTGTTAATCCCATAAATGAAATCTAGTAAGTTGTTTATCCTATTGTTTGTTTTAACCTTTGCAAAAAAAAAGAAATTGAAAGATTATTTTTAAGCCCAAATGAAAGCTAGTGTCCTAAGGATGAAAAGATGACAATTTCTTTAAAGAACTGTTAAACAAACAATTAAGTGTTTAAAAACACTTTGATTGAAGAAAAAATTATCACCATGCTCCTCCTTCCTTCGTTTTTCAATTTTCAACCTACAAAGGAGAAAGAAGTCAGATTCTGGAAAAACACACGGAATAAAAAATAGAAAACAAAACATAAATAAATCATAAATCAAAAAGCACATGCTAAAAAGTTAAATTCTCCCTTTTACTGTCTCCCAGCGTCGCAACTCGTGAAGGCGTCGCTATTTTTCTCTCCCAGCGGTGCTCTTACAGCGCCGCTTACCAGTCAGCGGTGCTCTGTGTCAGGATAGAGAGTACGATTGCGTCACTATTTCGTCCAGCGTCGCAGTTTATGTTTCCAGCAGTGGAATATAGCGACGTTGATGAGCCCGCGGCGCTAAAACAACGACGCTGACAAGCCCGCGGTGCTGAAACAGCAATGCTGATGAACCCGCATTGGAATTTCCTGTGTGTGAAGAAAAACGCAGAAATTTCAAAGAAAAGTTAGAATTAATGCTATCTAGCCCTCCTTCTAGCGCCAAATGTGCGAACCCTTTTCTTAGTACTTGCAAAACAACATGAATAAACGAGTTAGACAAGGAATTACAAGCTAAAAGAAGGATTCCCATGAAATCCATTTACAAATCAAACTAGGAATGAAAATAGTGAAGAACACAATGCAAATGCCAAAAACAAGGTTAAAATCCTAATTAGATGTGCAAACTCATGATCCCATGGGGGAATTGGTGCCAATTTGATGTGAAAATTGGCCCTTTCCCAATCCCTAAGATGCAAGCTTTGTTGATTGATGATGAAGAGTGATCCACTTTGATGAAAGATGAGAACTCCAAGCCAAATCTACAAAAAGCCTAGCTAAGAATTCAAATGATGGATGAGAATGAGTAAGTATTTTAGCATGGTAACTTTACTTAGATTGTGGATGATAAAATGAAGATATGAGCCTTTCATTTATAGGATGTCAAGATGGATGAAAGTCCAAATTTGAGCAATGTGGGACTAACTTTCATCCAATGATATGGTGTCACTTGTCAAGCTATGAATGGATGATGGTTGTGCAAGATTTGGGGTTTGTGCCAATAAATGCCAATATTTGAAATTCAAATTTGTTGAAATGACATGTAAGAGGGAAGGGAAAATGCAATAAATGCCACTTGGCTCAAGGCAAAGGACATGTAAGATGAATTTATTGCCTTGTTGGATGTACATGTTGACTTGGAATTTTTGAATTCAAATTGAGGGAATATTCCAAAATATGCCATGTGAGGGAAAATAGGGATTTAATAAATGAATTAAATCTATTTTCATGTGCAACTTGCATTATCTAGAGGATGTGATAGGAGATTAGATTAAATTAATCAAGGGTTAATTAATTTAACAGGAGATTTGATGATGTGACTTATTTGACTTAGATTTATGGGTTTATTTAAATTAAATAAGAGAAGAATATGATAAGAGGCTAATTAAATAAAGATTTTGATTTATTTAATAAAAAGGGGTGGTGTTAGATTAAATCAAATAAGGTTTTAATTATTTAATTTAATGGATAGACTTTAGAGATTTAATCAAATAAATTGATTATTTAATTAAATAGGGATAATTAGATCAGATGGGTTGATTTAATTAAAAAAAGGAATTGACTTAATCAGATAAAATGATTTATTTAATTAAGACACGAATATTGATGAATTTAATCAGATAGGGGGATTTGATTAAATGGTTAGACCGAGGGATGATTTAAGAAGAAACGATGTTAATAAGTCAGGATCAGATGCACAATGTCAATCAGTATATTTTGCGTGTCCACAATTTCATAAACATGTATCTTACATCTTGAAATTACAAATCTAATGCAGTTTCACTTATATATTAGAGATCATGGATCAATTCAATAATATTTGTAATCCACCTCCACGCCCTTCATCTCCACCACCTTCACCTCCACCTCCACCCACTCCACCTCATAACCCCCCACCTCCACCACTTGAAACCAATGGTGTTTGCTTGCAAGCATGGATCAATGTCGATGTTAGAACCATTCAGGATCAAATCAACATTATTCAGAATGAAGAATGTATTGCACCACCTTTGAGGCTTTTTGCATCTAGGATGCAAAGTGTTCTTGATGTTGTTAGGGTTATGGACGAGGTCTTAGATGAGCATTGACGATGACTAGAGGAGAGGAGAAAGTCTGATTCTGAAAGGGAAAACACAAAGAAATGAAGAGATGCAGTAGAGAGTCGTGCAACACTTTATAAATTAAGACAACGATCTTATAGTTATGAATTTATGAATTTGGTTCGATGGATTTTTGTGTGATGAATTTGTGAATTTGGTTGGATGGATATTTTTAGTGATGACATGAATATCCATCGAGCCAAATTCATAAATTCATAACTACGAGACAACGATCTTATAGTTATGAATTTATGAATTTGGTTCGATGGATATTTTGTGTGATGAATTTATGAATTTGGTTGGATGGATATTTTTTAGTGTTGAATTTATGAATATAATAACTTATAATGATGAATTTATAATAGTATATATTTTATGACTACCTACTATCATGATTTATGTATTGGAAAAATGTAATTTATATATGCGTTAGACATAAATGAGATTTTTGTGAATGTTTCAAGTTTATTTTTTAGTATGTACATGTATTAAAATTACATAGTTCTAGATCTTAAATTTTGAAATTTGTATGTACACATAGTTTAGTTGAATGATGTATGCATGCATTATGCATCATATTTTTTATTTCAAATGTATGTACATCTTAAATTTTGAAATTTGTATGCACATTCTCAAGTTCAATCAATGTATGTATGTGTATGCACATCCTATTTAAACAAATTTGCATGCATGTTTAAAATTTAACTATTTATTGTAATTTTATTTAAGTTTGTATGTTAATTTTGTATAATTCAATGTAGGTGAACACTTATATAGATATCATGGATCAATTTGAAATTGATGATATCATCAATCCACCACCTCAACAACCTCCACCTCCCCCTCCACCCCTCCACCTCATATCCCACCTCCACCACCTGCTGGATCAGATGAGGCTTCCTTGCGAGCACATATCAATGAACATGTGGCATCCATTCAAAATCAAATCAATGTTATGCAAAATGAAGCATTGATTGCACCACATGTGAGACATTTTGCGTCTAGATGCAAAACATTATCGATGCCATTAGGACTATCAATTTTGACTTAGATAGGAATTGACGAGATAGAGAGGAGATACGATGATTTTATGCAAATGGTATCTCATATAAAAAAAATTAGACCTAAAAATAACAAAAGACCATCTAGCCCCTTATTTTATCGACCCTAATACTCAACAACCCATTCTTGCCACTAAATTTAGAATATCCATGAGGTGGTGTATACATCCACAAATGAGTGCACATTTTTAGGATCGATGGTATATGGTATTTGACAATCCACTCCATGCTAATCTGGAGGTCCCATTATATTTTTTGAGGAAACTATATGTAGAGTTTGTTTTGGGGAAAAATCTCAATTATTTTGATTTTAAATTATTTCAGGGTGTTAGTGGCGACATGCCACAATAGAGGTTAGTGGCAAGGGTTGATCCCCAACACCCTGTGCATGCGCAACCCCTTGTTGCTCCTCTTGTTCCTACATTCCTACACCTGTGCACCAACGTGTAGTGGTATTGACATTAGGATCCCTAAGTACGCTTGTAGGAGACCTTGATCAATATGCTTTTGTGATAGCGGCTAGGGAGCATAGAGATCGCGATGATGAAGGAGTGTTCTATGGAGTTAGTCCTAGTACCACTCCACGATTGTTGACACCACATGTATGTACTAGTTTCCATTAGCTATGCTATGAACTTGATCAGGCCACACCCAATTTGGGTGGAAATGGAGATTCTGGTGGATCATCTGGTCGCCTCAATTCATTCATAGAATTTCTTATTGCAAAGCATCACCCTGAGGACAATGTGGTCAGCACAAGTATAAATATGCATCTACATGTTGAATTTATAAGAATTTTAAAGAATATATATATCAAAAAAAAATTGCAATACATTTTAACAATAAAATTGTTTTGTGCAGATGACACTAACGATAGGGAAATCATCTGCACCTTGAGTATATATGTCAACATTAGTCAAAGTCGACAACCCTCATGGGGTATTTTAATTTCAATTTTTTAAATTAGATATGAAATAATTATTTAACTTGACTTTTTAATTTATAATTCAATCATGAACATATGTTTAAAATATTTATGTTGGTTCAGGGGACTCAATTGACTTCCATGTCGATTCCACCCAAAGGGTTTTCAAGTACTCATCCACTCTCGAGCGTCTCAGATCAGGGGCAAGTACATTTATATTGTAAATTATTTAACTTTATAATTATTAAAAAATTTGATTTTCATTATATATCAAATGTGCATGTACACAAAACATTAGATGTGGCGGCTACTCATAGTCATCTGAATTTTAGGTTGTTTAAAAAAGTTTCTACATAAAATGTGCAAACTTGAATATATATTTTAACCTAATTCAAGTATACATGCTTTAAATTTGACCTTGTAGGACTTTTTTACTGCCACTTTCTACCCTAAATCAATCATAGTTACACCTCCAAGAGGACATGCAAAGCAGTTAGACATCATGGTAATTTAAATTTTTTATTATATTTAAAGTCAATTAGAAATTATACATTGTGAATAACTTCAATTAAATTTAAAATTGAATAACATTCTTTTTCTTTTATAGTGTGAGACACATCCTGTAGCCGAGCATGTACAAACAGGTCATGAAATAGAGGGTGCACAACCTCTTACGATACAATTTAAATATTATAAATTAAATTGAATTAAATCATTTTTAATTATAGACTTTCATCTAATTTCAACTTTCTTTCTCTTGTATATGTAGATTGATTTAGAGCATTTAGAGGTTGGTCTAGGTGCACCAGAGCATCCAAAACGAGATACCATGGTAATTTAATTTTATGATGAATTATAAATTAAATTGTCATTAAATCATTTTTAATCGTCTTACATATGATTTCATCTTTCTCTTGTACAGAGTGGTCTAGGTCATCCATGTAGTCCGCATAGTGTTAAGAGGTCTCTTGATTATAGAGACGATATGAGTTAGACATGATTTCATGGGTTGTATTTGATTATTTCATGGACTACATATTTGGTTTGTCATGGACTTAATATTTTGTTCCATGGACTTTATTTCATGGGTTGTACTCTTATGGACTTAATATATATTGTTTTCATGGACTTAATATATGTAAATAATGGAATTCATTATTGTTTAATTTTAAATACAAATATGAAATTAAAGTTGAAATTAATAGGACATTTCAATATCTGTACTTTACAAATTTAGTGATCCATACATGATATATACATGATATACATTAAATAATTAGTGACAATTAGTCAATGTTCACTTATTTAATTCATGTCCTAATAGGATGTCTTAAGGGGTCCTAATACACAAGTTATCTAATAAAATAAGAAATAAATCATAATCTACAAACTTGAAAGCAATCTGATTATATACCACAAAGGGTGAAATTTTAAGAAATAAACAATACCATACAAGATTAGAGAACAAAAGCATTAATAAATTCTATAAACTAAACATAAATACCAATCAAAATGCAACGATTTTTTCCAAAAAAATTGTTCTGTAAGTATACACCATATTTCCTAGATCTTTTACAACATAAAATTAAAGAACAATCATACAACTTAATTATCCAAAAATAGGCCAAAGTTTTGAAATTAAATCATGTACTCCCATATTTACAAATCATGCAAAGTGCTAGAAAAAACTTAAGAACAAAAAAGTCCTCTTGACCTCATGTTCCACAAAAAACACTAATTTATAAGCTGTCAAAACAAATAATAGCATCCAACAAAAATACTACAACCTTCTTCCTCTACGTCCACCCTTTCTTCTAGCATTGTTTGTTGAAATGGGAGTCACATCCTATGTCAAAAGAGACAACTAAGTTAATCGACAAGTTTCCATGTAGTTGGCAACATCGTTTAAACCAAATGATTTCAAAATACAAATCGAATAATAGCAAACATCTTCACCTATGGACGTCTTAAGGGGATGAAATTCTTCAATGTACATGTCTCATATTTAATTGCAATTGATATAATTAACTTAGAATTTAGGATGGCTCACCATAAAAATCACATTCTATACAATTTAAATAGTGACAATGTTTATTTAATTCATGTCACAAAAGGATATCTTGAGGAGTCCTAATAGGATGTCTTAAGGGGTCCTAATACGACGTCTTAAGGGGATCAAAGAAGAGTATAATTAAGTATAAATATTAAGTGATATAAACAAGTATTATACTTTAAGGTGACTCATCATAAAA
Source organism: Sequoia sempervirens (assembly GCA_007258455.2). Lineage (NCBI taxonomy): Eukaryota > Viridiplantae > Streptophyta > Pinopsida > Cupressales > Cupressaceae > Sequoia > Sequoia sempervirens. Next base: position 478,718,422 of record VDFB02281492.1, read on the forward strand.
AATGATATAATTAAGTATAATATTTAGGATATGTCCTAATACGACGTCATAAGGGGATGTCTTAAGGGGTCCTAATATGACGTCTTAAGGGGATCAAAGAAGATTATAATTAAGTATAAATATTAAGTGATATAAACAAGTATTATACTTTAGGGTGACTCATCATCACACAAGATATCATGAAGTATAATATTTAGGATATTTCCTAATACGACGCCTTAAGGGGATCAAAGAAGTTGTCAAAATTTGGTGAAGTTGCTCAAGGAAACCAAATTTAACAATATTATACATGTTTAGTGATTATACAATCAAATTTAAAGTTTCAAAGTAGGGTGACTCATCATAACAAACAATATAATTAAGTATAATATATAGGATATGTCCTAATAGGACGTCTTAAGGGGATGAAATATTTCAAAGTACATGTCTCGTGTTTAATCGCAATTGATATAATTGATTTAACAATAATTTATGCATGATATTTGGTGATTATACAATCAAATATAAAGTTTCAAAGTAGGAAAACTTGCACATTTAACAAACAAAATATAGAGGATATTGACTTTGATACATAAATGTACATAGAGTATAATTGTGTATGTACATGTATTTGTAATTTGTACAAAATGTTTAATTGTGTAAGTGTGTATGTACATATATGTCAACTCAAAACAATGTTTACAAAATTTGGATATGTCATCTCAAGAACATCTGAAACTTGTGCCCGGAATGCAATAGGTCTTCACGCCACCTGATATCAAAATGGTACAAGCAATATCAATGAAATCATCAAAACATACATATTTTAATTTATATAAAACTATCTATATGTACACAACTCAAGTACCTGTATTTAAAAGTATTCCACACATGTGTGTAGGTTGAATTTGCATCCTCTCCTTTTTATTTCAAAGTATGAGATCAATGTGATGATGGCTTAAGGATACAAAAAAGGATAATAAATCAATTTTAACTATTAATGTACAAGCAATATCAATATATAATCAAAACATGTATTTAAATATAATTTAACTAATAATTACTTGTTTTTACCAAGTATTCCATGTTGTCTAGGTCAAATCTACATTGACTCTCCTTTTTGTGATGATGGCTTAAGAATCTATAAAAGGACAATTTAAACCAATTTCAACTAATAACGCACTTGAGAAATATCAAAACACGTATTTAATCTATTTAAAAGGACAATATAAAACTAAAACTATATTTACCTTTATTTACTTATTCCATTGTACCATCTGCATCCTCTCTTTTTTGCAACGCATTTATGATTGTCTCATGCTCTTCCATAGAAAATTTTCATAACTCTTTATTTGTGGGTCTTCCACGATACCGATCTAGTTTTATATTTGTTTCCACCACCAAATGTGAGTAGTGTATAATCTTTTTATGTGTTTCATAATCTTAAAATCTAGGCAGACCATTCTTCCTTATTAGGTATTTTTGTAGCCAAGTGCCAACAACCACCACCAATCCTATTGGAAAACATGATAACCATCATCAAAGAAGTTCTCAACTTTCTTAAGGGGATCAAAGAAGTTCTAAAAATTTGCTTAAGGGGATCAAAAACTTGTTATCAAAATTTTCTTAAGGGGATCACTGTACTTGTTGGATAATGATAGCCATCATCATCTTCTCGAGGTGCTATTAAGTTATGTTTTGTCTCCACACAACAAGCCAACCAGTATTCCATTTCCTCTTCATTCCCCTTAGGTGCAACAACATACACATGTTCTGCAAACAAAATTTGATTTAATAACTTGCATGTGTCCATATAATTTGACCAATCTACATGCATCCATTCATATGTATATAAATAAATAATTTAGTATTACAAAATAACTTAATAAAGTGAAATAAATTGAATTAAATTACCTTTTTGTACAAGGTCTGAAACACGATCATAGTCTTCAGATGCAAACACTTGATCATTGTCTCCAATTGTTGTTTCATATTGATCACGTGCTTATGCAGGTGTCAACGATCTTTGCTTCCAATGTTCAACCCATTATGTATTTTCACATGCTTCCCAATCTCCTGAGATACAAAATTGACAAAAGCATGCAAGCTACCTTGTCCAGATAGTATTTGTATTTGTATTTTCTCTTCTTTTTGTCGCTCTCGGCAATGTTTTAGGATGTATTTGTAGAACTTCACTAATATTGCTTACCATTCTTTTATTCAAAGTTGCTTTATTAACTATAGCAGTTGTTATAGCTCTTCTTGTTGCATTTTTATCTTTAGATCGACTGTTTTTTCCAATAGATTGAATGGCATTAGCAACAATAGACATATCATGTTTTAATGATTGATCTTTCCTTCTTGGTTTAACAAAAAAGCCTAATTTTTTCTTTTTTATTCTCATTTTTTTCATTTTCATCAATTGCATCATTAGTTGACATTGAAATGAAAGTTTTTTACAATAAAATAATTTTTTGTATAATATATTGGCATGTGTTCTTATTTGTCTCCAAGAAATATTACCAAGAAGATTATCCAAAACATCACTTTCAATTTTATTTATTTTTAAATCATTTTCAACATCACATTTTGCATTTTCATTTTCATTTTCATCAACAAAATGGTTTTCATTTTCATTTTAATCAACAAAACATTTTTTTTTTTTTCTCAACAAAAGGATCATTCTCATTTTCATTTTCAACAAAAGATTTTTCATTTTCATTTTCAACAACATTTAAACGATTTTCATTTTCATTTTCTAATTTATTTTCAACAAATTGTATAAAATTTTCTTCTCTCTAAATATTATCAATGTCAACATCGTTAAGTCCAACATCTTGTAAAACTTCTATAAACAAATTTTCCATTTCACTAAAATATGGATTTGAAGATGTACCTGGATTTGTGCCTTTTGAAACATTCTCCATAGCATTGAAAGAGGGATTTGAAGACATACTAGGACTTGTTTGTATAATCATATTGTTTTCCAAATTGACTTCTTGCAAATTAACATCGTCTACAACCAATGTCTCCTCAATGGTTTTATCTTCAATAGTTGTGGAATTAAATGCTTCAACATTATTCATTGATCGAATCCTCATTCTTCCATCTTTTTTCCTTTTTGCTTCTTTGTCTTTCCTTGCTTCAATTTCTTTAGGAGTCAATTCCTTCCTATCTTTCCTCTTATTACGAGCTTGTGAACCCACAATTATAAAATTCTCAAGCACAAATAAATGTCAATAGTGAAATTCTTCCAAAAATTCAATCCAAATTGCAAGTTGAAGACCTGTAAAGACAAAAGTGTTCCTCTTTTGTTCTTCCAAACGAGTAGAAAACTAACATAATTCCACTTTAAAAACTGTTTACATGATGCTTCCATTCAAAAATTCAATCCAAATTGCAAGTTGAAGACCTGTAAAGACAAAAGTCTTCCTCTTTTGTTCCTCCAAACGAGTAGAAAACTAACACAATTCCACTTTAAAAACTGTTTACATGATGCCTCCGTTCAAAAAATCAATCCAAAATGTAAGTTGAAGACCTGTAAAAACAAATTTTGATAGAAACTAGCTCAAATTGTTGCAGTCAGTCGTACATGTAAAGTTGCAGAATTCACGGTAAAATTTTCCCAGTAAATTAAAAAAAACAGTAAAAACAAAAACGAGATCTTATTTATAAAACGAGATCGCATTTAATAAAATGTAATCCTGTAGTAAATGGGATACTGTTTATAAAATGGGATCTTGTTTCTATGTCAACAGTTTGAACATTTAATATTACGAAACGGGATCCCGATTTACAAAATGGGATCTCGTTTCTAAAAATTTGAACTTGTGCTTGGTTTGTGGTCGGGTTTTTGGCTTGTATTTTGGTTTGGGAAAAGCATTGGGGATCCAAACCTAGGCCTTCAAACTGGTTTGACTTGCAAGTTGAAGGTCTTGTCAATGTCATAGAAAAATACTGACTTTGGACATGTGGCTGATGACTTTTTTTGAAAAAAAAATCGACGAAATTAAAACCCATTAGAGATGAGATAGTGTAAATTCCACATATGTAATTTTTTTTACAAATGGATTTTTTTTTCTATTTTTCAATTAATTTATGATGAAACTGGTCCATAAACTTAAAATATCAAGGTTTTTAAATATTTTAATAACTTTTTATTAAAATATTTTTTTGTAAAACAAATTGCATGAAAATGTACTTTAGAAAATTCTTTTCAATTTAAAATAAAATAAAATAAATGATAAGTTTAGATCATCTTATGCATGACGTACACAACACATTTTCAAAACAACAAATATGGCTAAAAAAAATTAACAAAAAAAATTCAATAAAAAATTACAAAAAATATCGAAAACATGCTTCAGTGAGTTACAAATATTTTCCCAAAAGGATTTATAAAAATATGATAATTTAGGTCAAAATATGGATGATGTACATGTGCATGGTATGGTAAAAAAAAAAGTGACTTTTAAATAGTAGTTTTTAGAAACACCTATTGAAAATCAATTTGTAGCATTTGGGTATTGAAATAAATTACATATTTGGAAACTAGACTCCAAGTAATACATTTTATGACTAGTGACTTTTTTCAAGATTTCATCTCTAAGTGCTTCAAATTTTAAGGTCAAATGTGTGAAATTTTGAAAATCAAGGAAAACACTTCCACTTTTTAGCCAAAAAGTGAACTCAACTTCTTGCTAGCACCCATAGGATAGAAGCATCAATACTATATAAATGTGTTAATTTAGTGTATCTAAATTAGGGTTATAGTAGTATCATAGGATGGTTCTTCTAAGTAAAAAAGGTTTAAAAACCTTGGTAAGTAAATATATGATTGGTCTTCTTGATTGTTCTATTGGTACTGACTTTTGTAAGTATTATGTGTTCAAAAAATGTAATAGAGTATAGTTTATTTTAGGAAAAACTAGACAAAAGGTGATTTTGAAGGTGATACACAATGATGTGTTTGGACCTATCGATATTCAATCCATTCATTTGTCTCTATACTATGTGTCACTCATTGATGATTATTCTAGGTACTCAAGTGTATTTTCTTATGAGAAAGTTTGAAGTATTCCTCAAGTTTGAAGAGTTTAGAGCTCTTCTTGATAATTAAATCAATAAGAAAATAAAGTTTCTTGCGACATCTAATGGTCATGACTTTTTTTGTAAGGAGTTTGAAACATTTTGTGAACATGTTGGTAATTTGAAGAAAAGGACACACCTTATAGACCATAATAGAATGAAGAGGTTGAGAGTGAATATAACCTTGGTAACTCATAGGCTAGAATTATTTTGAGTAGTTCTAGTTTAGGACACAAGTTCTAGTTTGAAGGAATAAGTACCATATGCTACTAAAAAAATAGGTCTCCTAATTTTATAAGTTAGAAAATAAGACACCATATGGAATGTGGACTAGAATATAACTAATTGTAACACATTTGAGGGTATTTAGATTGGAGGAATTTGTTTATGTACCAAAGGAGAGATTCAGTTGGATTTCAGGGCGAAAAGGTGTATTTTCATTGATTATGATGAAAATGATAAAGGCTACAAAATTTGGAATTAAGAAACACTAAGGGTTCTCTACTCAAGGGAAATTTTATTTATGGAAATTAGAGTCTTGTCAAAGGAAGAACAATCAAAGGAGAACAAGAGGGAGTAGGTGCATTTTGAATCAAAGTTGGAGTAGAAAAATGCATCTAAAACTAAACAACCAAGTGAAAATTACATTTTAAAGAAATCGAGACAATCACATATCACACAAACTTTAAAGAAGAATAGGATGTAGATGTGGTGGAAATTCATTCACCAAAAAATATGAGGTCTATAGGACAATGCATATCGCTTGAAAAGTATAGTACACTATATTTTTTTTGTATTTTTACTCTTACTTGTATTGATAGTGAACCAAGTTATATGTAAGAGGCTCTTACTTCTAAAGAATATAAGTATTGGGAAATGCCACATGGATAGGGATATGATGACACTAAAGGAATGAAAGATAATATTTGGCTGATCCATTTGAGGATAGGAAACTTGTTAGTTGCAAGTGGGTTTTTAAAAATAAATTTAGAGTAGATGGAACAATTGATTAGTATAAGGTGTGATTGGTGGTAAAGGGATATTCCCAAGTTAAGGGAATTGACTTTGGTGATATATCTTCTCCTATAGATAAGTTTAGTTCTATTAGGATGTTGGTATCCATAGCTACAACATATGATTTTGAGATATAGTAGATGGATGTCAAGACAACATTCTTGCATGACGACTTAGAGGAGGAAATTTATATGGAACAACTTGAATGATTCAAGGTGAAAGGTAAAGAGAATTTGGTTTTTAATCTACAAATATCACTATATGGATGAACGTAGTCCTTGTGTAGGTAAAACCAAAAGTTTGAATCATATGTGTTAGAATTGAGTTTTGGTAGAATTGGTGTTAATCATTATATGCATAAAAAATAGATAAATGGTCACATTCTAATTACTCTTTTATATTCCAATGATATGTTTATCATTGGAGATAATAAGACATTAATTTAGGAACTTAAAACTCAATTTTCTATAAGGCTTGATGTCACAAACTTGGGTGCTTCTAGATATATGTTCTTGGTATGTAGGTATACATGGATAGGAAGAAAAAGGTCACTAAACTAGAGGAAGTATCTTGAAAGAATTTTACAGAGGTTTGGAATGGAGGAAATTAAATTTGTAAAAGCATCCCTACTAGTTGGCACAAAACTAAGTTTGAAACAATGTTCTAAATTTATAAAGGATTTGGAGGATATGAAGAATGTTTCATATGTTAGTGCAATATAAATTCTAGTGTATTTCATGGTCTACAAAATATGAGACATTACCCAAGTAGTGAGATTTCTAAACTTAGGTTGATGGAAATGTTGGGTTCTTGGACCACTAGATATAGGTGAAGTCAATGTTGAAGGATTTATAGATTATGATTGAGCTAGAGATCTTAATAATTGGATGTCAACAAGAAATTATGAGTTTATCCTATTTGTTGGAGTAGTTAGTTAGATGAGAAAGTGACAATAGACAATTTCCCTATCCACTACTAAATCATGATATATGGCCACAACACATGCTTGAAAAGAAGTGGCATGGTTGAAGATTTAAGTTATAATGATAGTTTTAAAAGTCATACAATGGTTAAATTTGATTTACATATATTTTTTTATAATAAATCCTATTTAACATGCTAGAACCAAGCATATTGATAGCCAATATTATTTTGTTAGAGAAATGGTTGAGAGCAAGAAAGTCCACATAGAAAAAATGATACTCAAGTAAATACTACTAACTCTTTGACAAAAAATATAAGTACCACCGAGTTTATATAGTGTAGGGATGAAATGGGCTTGTCCCATTCTAAATAATGGTATTAATATCTTGGGTTGAATACCAAACTCTCTCTTGCAATAAGTATCAAGTGGGAGAATATCGGGATGAGTGATATTCAGTTTTGGAAAGTCCTTGTAGGAAGAGTTTCTCTATAGAATGGAATACATTGAGTTTCAAGTGTTGTAATGGATCATACATGTTGTGATGCTATAACAGTAAGTTGTGATATGGAATACAAGTTTTTTTATATGTTGTGGTGTTGTGACTACAAGTGCAAGTCACTTGGAGAAGAAATCACAATTACATTTGGAAATGATGTTTGCTAGAGTTCATACTACATAATCAAAGGGTGGGATAATGTTATTGAATTATGGCACAATGTAATATAAATAATTAAAAAATCAAATCACTTGAAATGAATGTAATTATGACGTATTTGAGGAATCGTAAATGCTCTTTAGACGAGGTTATGTAAAAATTAGTTGATAGCTAGTAGCATCTTTGCTTGGGGAAAAACAGTTATGTTAACAATAAAGATCTAAAGGAAGATCTATTAATGTATGGCAGAGGAACTTAGGCAGGGTTCAAATTTTTAATTTCTAAATTACATTGTGATGTAAAAGGAATAAAAATGGATTATTTTGGATTGCTTTCAATTCTGAAGCTTCTTTAATATCTATGAATATTGAAATGTGAGCACAATTATATATATATATCAATGTGTGTTTTTGGTTGTATGTTTGAAATTTGTTCCTTTGTGAATTGTATTCTTCTATTGTGTTCAATGGGTTTACAAACGATATAAATCTTGTTTGGAGAACTGATATGTCTACTATCAAAGCCCTGGCCTTTGATTTTGAGGATTGATAGTTTTCATCCTATCTGATCGCATTGAACTTGTGGTTATAAGTCAATGTTAGTACACCTTTCTTGCTTTCTGGTTAAAATCATATTCATTGATGGATAATCGAACTATATGAGGGAGTTGTACCTCATCAAAATCTAGAGGAAAGACACCAATAAAATGGTGATCTTTCTATGCTAAATTAGTAACTTTGTCTTTATCGGTTGGGCTATGGAGTTTTGATTGATATATTTATATAAAGACAAATCCATTCACTAACAATATCCAACAACCATGGGGAATTTTTTTTGTATTCAAAGTTTCCCCCAAAAAATCCTAGAAATATACATTATCCAACAAAATAGACGATACAACGCATTAGAGGACCATAACATCAAAACAATGCATTAACACCTAGAAAATGCACTAACACAATTACTAAAGTGTCCCAAAAATACACTAGTCGTACAAATACGATAAGTCTAGAAACTATGTTGTAGTCTTATTTTTGTGTTATAATCTTGTTCCTATGTTGTAGTCTTGACTAAAGATAGAACAAATGATTGTTTATAGGTTTCATACCCTAGTATGATACTCAAGACTCACAAAAACAAGAATACAACACAAACTTTGAAACAATTACAATGATCAAGAGACCAAAATGGATAACTCACTTGATCTTTTCAACTAAACTTTTTTCCCTTTATACCTTTTTCTTTTCTTTTTCTTTTTCTCGTATTTCATATCTTTTTTATTTTTTTTTCACAGGATATATTTTATAAATAACTTAAAAATGTCCAAACCATTTTCAGTTTTCCAAAGGCAAATGGAGTAATTAGAATTAACCCTTTTCAAGGAAATTTAAATATTTCAATTCTACTTTCTCAATCAATAGAATATTTTTCAAAACACAAGTAAACTAATTGCAATAAATTAAATATACTTCCTAATATATTTAACGTAGCACCTTTTATTTTTGCCATTTCCCATTTTTATTTATTCTCAATGCATTAGACACCATTAACACACAAAGATTTAATCTTTGAAATGCAATTACACAAACAATAAAAACCAACCACAACTAAAATCATGCATTTATGAGTTTTTCACAACATGCATATTTCTAAATAGCCACCAATTTAGATCCAAAACCATAAGAAAAAATAGGGCTCATCTCACACTTAAAGCAAATGTCATAAGGGTTACTGAATATACCAACTCAAATTGGCATATTTATATAACCACCATTGAGGAAATAACCCAAACTTACATACTTAAGAGGGATAAATAACTCTACATTTGCATATTTAGATGAGGAAATAGCCTTGTATACTCAATTTACACATCTAGCGTATCTATTTATATATAATAGTCGAAGCAATGTAAAATCATCTGAAATGATACAATACAATATAAATTATATAATATTTTTATCCAACAAATCAGTGTCAATTTATATCATCCATACTTCTAATAAACATATTGATAACAATGGAATAAAACACCATGATAATCTGCTCATAGAAAGCATAACATATGCATCAACATAGAACATGATTTGGATGTCAATCATGACATTTGTGCATAAAATTCTCACATCTTCAATGTAAATAACTACATGCAATAAACTGCATCAAATCATCACAAAAAGACTTGGCGCACAACCATACACATATCTCAATGCAAGCAATACCCAGCAACCAACACAGAACACCATCTCTAACCTATGGTTGGTCTAAACATACAACATAGAGACATGCAATAGATCTCAACATGATATCATAACATCGTATCTTTTGCAAATCATCAACAACCAACATGTCTCAATGCAAGCAATACCCATCAACCAACACAGATCTTGATTTCGTTTCAGAAATGCAACTGAAAGTTACCATGCAGAATTGATGAAGTACAGAATACTGAAATTGAAGGCAGTTCAATAAATTGCCAAAGTTTTTGAAGGTAAATATCAAGTTAGAAAATAAAAATAAAACCTTTTTAGATTGAAATCAGCTTAATAAGATAGTCACAACAAATAACAGAATAGAACACTTACAACCAGATGACACAGGCTGATCTCCCAAAGAACAGAACAAATAAAAAATGAACTTGAGATTAAGGACGATAAACCATAAAAAATTGGCAAAGAAACTATCAGATCAGCAAGACAGTAGCATTTCTAATTTCGATTAAAGACAGAATGTATGCATCGTATAACATATAAACGAGGTCATCCACAGCAGTTTATATTTTTTCAAAATTTTAAGTCTATAATCTTGTAAGTCATAGAGCTATGAACGGCTGTACATGGCATCCCTATTCAGATAAGTGTTTCGTACATTTCAGTTGACGTCGGAACAAGCTGCGCAATAAACAGAGATGCACCCTTCACCACGGTGAGATAGCGGGTTCCCTGAACAAACTCACACATTGTGAGATAGACAGAAACTTTCCTTCCACCTTCACTTGGCAATGGCAGCAGCCTCGTGAATCCAGTAATGACCTCACTCTCTGCAGGCTCAAATACACTCCTCCCTTCATCCGCCGAAGAACCCTTGAACACATACTCAACACGGTCACCTGCTCCTGTGTTCGCTTTCTCTGCAACCCTGAACAGAGCATCTGCAATTCAACCAAAAGTTGTCTTCAGTAAAACCCTAACAAAAATAAATAAAATCTAAGCCATGCAATCGCTCAACACGGCTTGTCCGTCCTAAATTCGCTTTAGTAAACCTAAAAAAATGGCTAATTTCTTACCTACGAGCCCCTCGTCTTCCTCTGCCAAGCCGCAGAGGTGGTTCAGGAATGAAGAATACATATCAGGGTTTTCTGCTCTCCCCACGGTGTACGAATTACACTGACGAACCTTCCACACATGATTAAGCTGGATGAAACGCTGTGACTGTGACTTGCTTGCAATGACGCTCTTAATGAAATCTCTTGCCGTGAGCTTTTCAAGCAGCAATGCCAGAGTCTGTAACACCAAAACCCTAGATAATGCACAGATATGGAAACCCCAAATTACACAATTTAAAAACTAAATAAAACATGAGATTAGATAGCGGTTACCTTTCTGGTGAGGGAAGTAAGCCTTTCCGAATGCACAACAGTCTTAGGCAGCTTCAAAACCAGATTACACTGACCATCGGCGAGGCAATTGGAGCTCAGTTTCTGAAGGTCTACAGTAATGGAGGGCACCATACGAACAACATCCTTCCCCGCTTCTTCTTTCTTGCTTTCAACCCTTGCCATTCTTCGAAGAATTGGGGACGCAGGGTCGTCAACATCTTCTTCCGATTCCTCCTGTTCCTATTTTTACAGATCAGAAAGAAAATATTTATGCAATAAGGCTAAGGTGACAATTCAATCGCGCTAAAAGGTATCACTCACCTGAGCAGAGGATGAAGGGATTATCTTAATATCTCTGGAGAAGCCCGTGGAGAGATTTTTTTGTTTCATTGTGAGAAGGTCGATCGCATAATTTGTTCCCGATGGATAGCGAGAAGATCTGAGCGGACCCACCGTAATGCTTGTAGCGCCAATGCTCTTGGCTCTCTCGATTTTTGCAGCAATCTCAGGGGGATACCGCACCCACTGCGCATCGTCTTTCCACCACACGCCCTTCTCTGTTGGATCCATTATTTTGCACATCCCTTCCCTTAAAACTCTCCGAGCAGATACAATGGCAGCTCGTTACAGAAACCTTATAAATGGATTTGGGGTTTGGCTAAAAACATTCTCCTACAAGTTTTGCTTTATGAATGCGCGTGATGTGATGGATTTCGCGCCTGCCTTTATACCTCGTAATGTTTTATTATGAGGACATGATACGACAAAGTTGGAAAAACAATTAATTAGAAGGAATATTGCCTCGTATGAAACGGGAGCAGTACGACGCATGGTGTGAGAGCATCTGGCTTGCTTAGCTCCCAATCTTCCCCTCCGTAAATGACTGTAAATGGCAGTCTATTCAGGTGTTTCATCCCCAACTAAGTCACATTCTCCTTTTGACAGATTGATTTATCTCGTCTTTGCATATGCTTTTACGGATGCCTTTAATTATATAAATATTTTAGAACAATTGGATTACAATCTGTCTTTAATATTTTTTATTTTTTATTTTTATTAATTAATCAAAGTGACATGTTTATTTCTTTTTAAATTTTAGTAAAGCAGTAAGATAAAAAAAATAAAAATTGTTCCACCTTTCTTAAAAGGAGATTTCAATATTGGAACAACAAACAAACAATTGAGTGTTCTAAAAACTGAGTGTCACTAATGGGGACACCTAGTATGGTTAGAAGAAGTAAAAAAAAAAAAATATGAAAAAGAAAATTAATGAAAGGGCAAAAGAATGTAATTTAGCTTGGGTAATAATTATTAGGTTTATATAGTATACATAATCTTATTATATGCATGGTATGAAATGTTTTTCAAGGTTAAGAAGATACATATCCATAACTTAAAATGGTCAAACATACTTGACTATATCATATGCTCCCCATAATTAATCTAGGAGATTGTGGAGATAGAAATTGTTAAACTATCCATTATCTTTGACTTGCTAATAATTAAAAAACCTTATAAAGAAACCTAAGTCGACCAAAGGACTAGAAAAGAGAAGAGAAACACAAATATGACACAAAAAATAGAAAAGAAAAAAACAAAAGAACCCTAAAAGTCAAGCTACGTGGGGTAAAAAAAGCAAAATAGGTCACACATGAGTCACATTGGTAGCAAAAAAATAGTGAATGCAATCCATGAGTTGTTAGGACTTGAGTGATATTCACTTGCAAAGAGTCATTGTAGGAATAGTTTGTCTACAAAATGTAATGCACTAAGTTTCAAGTGTTGTGATACAACATGCATGTTGGTTTACATGTGGTGATGCGGTGGAAGCAAGTTGTGGTAGATCATACATGTTGTTTTACATATGGTGATGGTGTAACAACAATTGTACTTAACTACAATTGCTAATGTAAAATAGTGTCTGCTAGAAGCATGAATAATGATGTAGAAACACTTGTGATAGAGTTGACGTTTATGTAACACAATCTAAGAGTAGGATAATGTTCTAGAAGATGACACAAGGTATTACACGTAGTCAAAAGTAATGTTGTGTTTATATACGCTATTGCAATCATGAAGTTGGTAGTGGTGGCTATATAAAAGTTTGTTTTAAGTGTGTAACTATTGATTCATAGTGTGTAGTTTTGACTGTGTATGCAAGGTGATTATTCACATGGGGAAATCATGTTTGGTGATTGTGAGGTATGTTGATATCATAATATGTTTAGAATATAATTGCATGATTCTTGGTTTTCCATGTGGTACAATTAGGCAATTGGGATTTCCATGTTCATGTTTATATATATCATCTCATGTGAAGGAAAAAAAGTTGGATGGTTGTACAAACTATATAGTTTAGCATTGCATTGAACACTAGTGGTGTGAAATATTAGAGTGATTGCAAAAGAAGTGTGTTGTAGATTAAAACTTTGTAAAATATCTTATTGTATTAAAACCTTGATTATGAGTAATATAATTGTGAATATTTTTTGGTGACGGATTTTCTCCTCTGAGGGTTCTCGTGTACATTTTGAGTCTTGTGTATTCTTGTATATGCATACTTTTCCATTTACTTCTATGAATTTTGCTAGATAGATTGCATAGATACTATTGACTACTTTCAATAGACATAATTTTAAGTTTCTTTAATCATAATTAATTGTTTGTTTATAATAAGGGTGTAAATCACCAAAATTTATTATTAGAAAATAACTATTTGTTTGGGAAGTTACTAAGTCATTGGGAGTCCAAACTCTTGCTTGTTTATTCTTGTTTACTAGTAAAACCTACTATTGTTGGTTTGTTGTAGTTTTTATATAAGTAGTCACAAAGGAGGATTATGAAGGATTTTGCAAGAAGAAAAAATGAATTAAATATATGGCTATCATTCCAAGGTTTGAGATTGAATGCTTGAACAATTAAAGCTTCAAACTATATAAGTTGAAGATGCAATATCTTATTTTACCAAACCCTTAGCTATGTTTGATGAAGACTAGATAAAATTGGACAAGAAATCTAGAAGTAAAATCTAGTTATACTTGTCAAATTCTATGTCAATGAATATGTATAAGGAATTTACTAAAAATTCATTATGGTCCAAGAATATAGGTACGTTATACATTCTAAGAGTTTGGTTAATACACTTGCTCTAAATAATTTATAGCTTGAATAATTTCAATATAATACTTATTCAACTCACATCAATATAAGTCAAGATGGATGAAGAGGAACATTAATTTGTTCCTCACCTAATTCACAGGAAAATTGATAGTTTCTTTCAACAACAATGATGTGACACTAGAATTGGAGAATGTCATCTATAGGTCTTTTGTTAAGTGGGGAAATTATAACAAAGTCCATGTATGATACTTCTTTCAATGACCTAGTTGTTAGAGGTAGGTTTAAGGAGATGAAATGTAAGAAGAAGAATGGGGACACAAAGTCTAAGGATAAAGATAGGTCTAGATTTATAGGTAAATCTAAAGTAAAATGATGGAATTGTGGCATTAAAGGTCATATAAAATAAGGATTAGAAGTCCAAGAAGAAGGATTATTATTCTAATAGGTCCTTTGACAATGATCAATATAATAGTGATGAAATTATTTTTTTCCAATGTCATTGGTGATGAGTCTTGGTTGATTGTTTTGGGTGCTTCTTATCATATCACAACTCATACAGAGTGGTACTTTGATTATACAAAGTGTAATGAAGGGTAGGTTTTTCTCAATAATAATAGCTCCTTAAAAATAGTTGGTCAAGGAAAGGTAAATGTCACCTTCATATATAGTAGAGTAAAGATACTCTCAAATGTTTTACATTCCAAGTTTGGATAATTTTTTTTTGTTTTTGTCTAAAATAGTTGACTTGATAATAAATATTGCTTTTTATGGGAAAGGTTACAAGTTGCATGGGGTAATTTGATGCTTTCCAAGGGAGTGTAGCATAATAATCTATATAGGATAGAAGCATCAACACTATATAAGTGTGCTAATTTAATGTATCCAAATTAGGGTTATTATAGTATCCTAGGATGGTTCCTCTAAGTGGAAAAGGTCTAAAAAAATTGGTAAGTAAATAAAAGATGGATGGTCTTCATGATTGTTCTATTGGTATTGACTTTTTTAAGTATTGTGTGTTGAAAAAATGTAATAGAGTATAGTTTATTTCAGCAAAAACTAGAGAAAATGTGATTTTGGAGGTGATACATAGTGATGTGTTTGGTCCTATGGATATCCAATCCATTAATAAGTCTCTATATTATGTGTCACTCATTGATGATTATTCTAGGTACTCAAGTGTATTTTCTTAGGAGAAAGTTTGAAGTACTTCTCAAGTTTAAGGAGTTTAGGGCTCTTGTTGAGAATTAAATCAACAAGAAAATAAAAGTTCTTATGGCATATAGTGGTGATCAATTTTTTTATAAGGAGTTTGAAACATTTTGTGAAAATGTTGGTAATTTAAATTCTAAAAGGACACACCTTATAGAACACAATAGAATGGAGGGGTTGAGAGTGAATATAACCTTGGTAACTCATGGGTTAGAATTATGTTGAGTAGTGCTAGTTTAGGACACAAGTTCTAGGTTAAAGCAATAAGCACCATATGCTACTTAAAAAATAGGTCTCCTAATTTTATGCTAGAAAATAAGACATCATGTGAAATGTGGACTAGAATATAACCAATTGTAACACATTCGAGGGTATTTGGATTTGAGGAATTCGTTTATGTACCAAAGGAGAGATTCAATTGGATTTCAAGGTGAAAAGGTGTATTTTCATTGATTATGGTGAAAATGTTAAAGGCTACAAATTTTACAATCAAGAAACACTAAAGATTCTCTACTCAAGGGAAATTAGATTCTTATCAAAGGAAGAACAATCGAAGGAGAACAAGAGGGATTAGGTACATTTTGAATCAAATTTGGAGTTGAAAAATACAATTGAATCCAAACAACCAAATGAATGTGGGAGTTTAAAAGAAATTGAGACAATCACATATCACACAAACTCTAAAGAAGAATAGGATGTAGACATTGTGGAAATTCATTCACCAAAATATGAGTTTAAAAGAAATTGAGTACAATAGGGAAACACAAACATCAATAAAGAATACTCACATTGTGGAAATGTTCATCAGGTCTATAGAGGGTCTATAGGGAAAAGCATATCATTTGACAAGTATAGTACACTATACTTTTTTGTATTTTTACTCCTACTTGTACTAATAGTGAACTAAGTTATATGTAAGAGGCTCTTACTTCCAAAGAATATAAGTATTGGGCAACACCACATGGATGGGGAGATGATGGAATTGAAGGAATGAAATACAATATTTGGTTGATCCACTTGAGGATAGGAAACTTGTTAGTTGCAAGTGGGTTTTTAAAAATAAATTTAGAGTAGATAGAACACTTGATTAGTATAAGGTGTGGTTGGTGGTAACAGGATATTCCCAAGTTGAGGGAATTGACTTTGGTGAGATATTTTCTCCTATAGATAAGTTTAGTTCTATTAGGATGTTGTTATCCATAGCTACAACATATGTTTTTGAGATATAGTAGATGGATGTCAAGACAACATTCTTGCATGAAGACTTAGAGGAGGAAATTTACGTGGAACAACTTGAATGATTCAAGGTGAAAGGTAAAGAGAATATGGTTTGTAATCTACAAATATCACTATACGAATTAATGTAGTCCTTGTGTAGGTAAAACCAAAAGTTTGACTCATATGTGTTAGAATTGAGTATTGGTAGAATTGATGCTAATCATTATGTGCATAAAAGATAGATAAATGGTCACATTCTAATTAATTTTTTATATTCCAATGATATGTTTATCATTGGAGATAATAAGATATTAATTTAGGAACTTAACACTCAATTTTCTATAAGGCTTGATGTGATAAACTTGGGTGCTTCTACATATATAGTTGGTATGTAGGTATACATGGATAGGATGAACAAAGTGACTAAACTAGAGGAAGTATCTTGAAACTATTTTATAGAGTTTTGGAATGAAGGAATTTAAATTGGAAAAAACATCCCTACTAGTTGGCACAAAACTAAGTTTGAAATAATGTCCTAAATTTATAGAGGATTTGGAGGATATGAATAATGTTTCATATGTTAGTGCAATATAAATTCTATTATATGTCATGGTCTACAAAATATGATACATTACCCAAGTAGTGAGAGTTCTAAGTGCGTTCATGGAAAAGTTGGGTAAGGACCACTAGATATAGGTGAAGGAAATGTTGAAGGATTTATAGATAATGATTGAGCTAGAGATCTTAATAATTGGAAGTCAACAAGAAATTATGAGTTTATCCTATTCGATAGAGTAGTTATTTAGATGAGAAAGTGACAATAGATAATTTCCCTATCCACTACTAAATCATGATTGTTGTCACGAGGATAACACCCTTAAGCTAAGTGTGAAACTCAACTATCTTGTGAAACATGGGATCATCTTCAAGTTGTGGGTTGCCTATGGCAAAGATGAACCCCGAAAGCAGGTTGGTTCCCTTGATGGACCTCCTAAAAGCTTACTGGTTTGATAGGAAAATGGATAGAAAACTAAAATTTAAGATAAACTAGGCCTAAGAGGTGATGCACCAATGATGAAAAACTTTGTACTTGTCCTAACTCACAATATCTCTCAAAAACTGCTTTATTCTTCGTACAAATCATTTTTTTACAAACTCATACATAAATGTTTCATAGGGAGGTTATGTTTCAAGGTTTTGTTGAAGGAAAACTATGTGTTTCACGACTACAAGAACTAAAAAATAGCTAACACGACTTATGACCTGTATGGGTTTTGCTCTTATTCTATAAAGAAATGTTTTTCAATGAGACATAATTCATGGATTAGCATTCATGATCATGAAAATTGGATTAAAATCATTCACAAATACACTCAACACAAGAATTTTGATAAGGTAAAAAAACTACTTTTTATTGATAAAAGGAGTTTGCTTGAACAAAACTTGAAGAATGCTGAAAATAAAACTAAGTTGTTGCTCTATTAATCTCAAAAGGAGTTACAGTACATCTCTTTTGCATAAGGCATAGCCTTGCTTTATAGAAAAATTCTAAGGCATGATCAATGCCCTTTTATTTATGAAAACCTTCCTATCATGGTGATTTTTCTCCTTTCACAAACCATCCCTACCTAGTAAACATGTGATTGCATTCACATTCATTCTAGTAAACTATTGGTCTCCTCTCTATGCATACTAGCATCTACAAACCCTTGTGCACTTACATTACATTCTCTTCAAGAACAACATACTCAAGATGTTTCAAGTTCAAAATTGGAAAATAACTTCAAGAATAGACTGCATACTTGAAGTTGAGCATAAAAATCCCATGCCAATATTCAAAACAAGTACTTGAAAAAGCTTTGGCTACAATGCAAAGCCTTTGAACTGCTACTCAAATGGTTCTTCAAACTATTGAAAACCCTAGAGTTCTCCTTCACGTGAAGTCTTTGCTTCAACTTTTTTCTTTTTTCTAAACTTGGCACCCAACTTCACTTTCATTTTCTTTTATTTATGAAACATGAATCTTCTTTGCCCCTTTTTTCTTTTACATGCTATTTACCTAAACTTGGCATGAAAACTCTTACATTTCCCTTTTTCATGGCATGAAAACTTTTTTGTTAAGTTTTATCTTGACCAAGACTTATAAAATATCAAGACTAACTTTCATTTTTTTGCTTTTTTGACTTAAGACCAAAATAAGATTTAAATGAAATATTTAAATAATGTCAAGTTATAATACCAAGTTTGCAAAAGGTGGACTACATTCTTGGCAACCTTTGAGGGTTTTTTTCTTGCTATAACTTATAAGGCCATTAGCCTTGCATATCCATTGGGTAATAGAGTCATTTAGGCTTGAAAATAAATTGAGAAAACTCATAGGACAACTAAGAGACATATAAGCTAGCAACAACCTAAGACTAGGCAACCTAAAGCTAGACCCAAACAGTCCTCTAAAAGGACAAAACTAGTTGTGCATCAACACTTATTGAAGGGAAATGACCCAAAAGTCCTCTAATAGGACAAAAAAATGTGCATCAACACTTATTGACTCAACAAACCTATCCTAATGTGATACAATTGTAGATCATACCTCAATAGCAATGCTTGAGGTGAATCCCATTAACTAGGATTGGTAGCTCTTCTCCATCAAGTTTGGACAACTAAAAAGCATTGTGCATCTTGCAACTTGTGATCATAAAAGGACCACTCCACATGGAATCAAATTTGGTACACTTTTCAGGCTTGATTTTCAGCTCATTCCATTTTAGAACTAAATCTCCTTCATTGAAAACTCTTGGAACTGCTTTTTTGTCAAAAGTTTTTTTTCATTTGTGCTTGATGAAACTCCAAATTATGCATTTATTTCTTTCTTGTTTCTTCCAACTCAATAATCTCAACAAGTATTACTTCCATTGGCTCTTCTTCCACTAATTCCAGCTCCTTCATTAGGCCGAGTGTTGGTAATCCAAATGAAATAGGCAGCCTTACCTCTTTTCGATATACAAGCACATAAAGTGAATTACCTATAAACCTTTTTGGAGTTATCCTATCAACCCATACTGATAATTTTTATTTGCTATGCCAAGCTCTCTAATTGTCTTCTATTGTTCTTTTGATGATCCTAATCAAATTTTTATTTGTAGATTCAGCTTGACCATTACCTTGTGGGTAATAGTTGGATGAAGCACTCAAGAATATGTCATTTTTAACATCCCAATCAATGATTTTTATGTCAACAAAAGCTAATGCATTATCTAAATTAATGTATTTAGGAGTACCAAACCTTGCAACAAAATCTTCATAGAATTTTAGGACTGATTTTTTCGTTTGTCTCTTTCAATGCTACTCCTTTTGTCCATTTGGTAAAGTAATATGTTGCAGTAAGTATCCACTTGTTCCCTGAATTGGATGGTGGATTTATGAGCCCAATAAAATCAAGATCCCACTTCATGAAAGGTTGTTCTCCTTGAATTGAATGCAATGGTAAGGCTTCCAATCTCTATTTTCCTGTAAATAAGGCACACTTTCTTACCCATGCAAGTGCATCCTTATACAAATTAGGCCAAAAGTAACTAGATTTCATGATTTTAAGGGTTGTTCTTAGTGCAAAATGACCACCTATTGCGCCATCATGGAATTCTTCAAGAAATTTATCAATTTCATCAACTTCAATGCATCTTAATAAAACTCCACAAAAATCTCTCCTAAACAATATGTCATCTACAATCACAAAAGGAATTGCTTGCAATCTAAAATACCTTATTTTTGCATTGTTTAGGCCTTTATTACACTCACCCATTTGAAGATAATGCATCGTTTCATGCACCCAACTTGAAGAAGAAGTTGGGACAACATCTTGA
This sequence comes from Sequoia sempervirens, assembly GCA_007258455.2. Taxonomy (NCBI): domain Eukaryota; kingdom Viridiplantae; phylum Streptophyta; class Pinopsida; order Cupressales; family Cupressaceae; genus Sequoia; species Sequoia sempervirens. The sequence goes on from VDFB02281492.1 coordinate 478,739,085, forward strand.
TCTTCAAAATTAAGTACTTGGATAACCTCTTTTGTAATCTCTTCATTGTTTTCTAACTTATTAGCCAATTGTTCGCACAACCATTTACCTCTTACCATCTTATTAAATTTTATTTCAACGTCATATTCCATGACTTTGGTTATCCAACTCTCTTATCATTTAGATCTTTGTTTAGCAAAAATTCTTTAACACTTGGGTGAGCAACCATCAAATTTATCTTGTTATTTGAAACCAAGTGCCTGACTTTTTAAGGCTTCTAATCACAGCTAAGACATACTTTTTGACAAAAGAATACCTTTCTTTGTACTCTTCCAATCCTTAGCTGAAGAAAGTAATTGGCTACTCCAAATCTTCCTCATTTTGTTGCACTAGCATTTTTGAGATTATATCCATGCTTCCAAAAGCATATAGTGTGAAATCCTTTCAGAAATCACGATTAATAAGTGTAGGTGCAAATGCTAAAGCTTCCTCAAGATGTTCTCAAAACTTCTCTTTCCTTCTTTTGACCAGCTGAAACAAACATTTTTCTTCAACATGGTTGTTAAAGGCTTCAAAAGATATGCTATATCAAGTATAAATCTTCTCACAAAATTGATCCTACCAAGAAAACTTTGCAAACCTTTCTTGTGACTTGGAAAAGGAAAAGCTAATATGGCACTTATCCTCTCAAGATCAATGAAAATTCCATCTTTTGACACTACATGGCCAAGAATTTTATCTTCATGAACAACATAAATAATTTTATTTGGGTTGAGTGAGACACCATATTCTTTGCACCTGTCAAATACTTTCCTAAGATGAGCAAAATTTTCATTAGCATCCTTAGAAAAAAATAGTGATATCATCAAGATAAATCAATGCAAACTTGTTGATCAACCCCTAAAAATCCATATCCATTACCCTTTGGAAGATTTCTCTAGCATTGGACAACCCAAAAGGCACCCTTCATTATGCCATTGTACCCCATTTAGTAGTTCAAAATTAGTTTGATATTGGTCTTCCTCTTTTACTAAAACTTTATTATAACTAGAAAAAACCATCTAATAATGAAAACCTTTCTTATCCTACAACCTACAATATTTGTTCCATAGAGGGCAACAAGTAGTGATCTTTTGGAGATGCTCTATTCAGGTCCCTAAAATCAACACAGTCTTATTTCTCTGTTCTTCTTCCTAACATGAACTAGATTGGAGACCCAAGAGGTATGCTTGATGGGAAAGATAATGTTTCCCTCTATCAATTTTCTCAACTCCATTTTCATTCAAGTGGCTCTAATTTGGGTTTAATGGCCTTTGCTTTTTCCTTACAAGTTTAGCATTAGCTTTAAGCTCAATAGTGTGTTGGGAAATCTTGGGGTCAAACCCCTTTAAATCACTATACTTCCATGCAAAAATATCATCATATTCCTGACATAATTGAATAAAAGCAACCTTTTCTTCATCTATACACAATTTTCCCAACTTTAAAAGCTTGTCCTTGAAAATGCTTAATTGTTCATAGTGATCTTTGATTTTCATGCTCGCTTTATTCTTTTTCCCTTGATCATCATAACTAAAAAATGATTCTAGTGAGACCAAACCTTTTGGAAACTTGCTAGTTTTCAGCTGTATAATTTCTCACCATACTATTGATGTAATTTTTCTTGGTTAGTAGCTGAAAACTTAGCCTCTTCAATAAAAAAATTATAATTTGTATATCACTATCAAACACATTCCAATGTGTTTGATTATCCAGAATTGAAGGTTTTACCACCACTTTGACATACTGCTACACTTTACTATTGTTGGGATCATTTGAAATATCATATTATACTCCTATGGCAACCAACCTATCAGCATGTTTGTTCTCAATTCTAGGTATGGACAACAAGTTAAAAGTATCAAATCTTCAATAATATCCCAAATTCTATGCCTATAAGACTTGAGCAAGTCATTTTTGAAGACATTCAAACCTCTTACCTAATTCACAATGAGTTCACTATCACCAAATAGCCTCAAACACTTAATTTTTCTCTTCCTTGCCCATTCCAAACCATGAAAAAGTGCTTTATACTCTACTGTATTATTAGTGCAGCTAAAAGTAAACCTAAAAGTTGAGTAACATCTCTCAACTGTAGGATAAATAAGCATTGCTCCTCCACTGGCACCATTCCTACTCCTTGACCCATCAAAATATAGCTTCCATAACTCATTCAACTGTTGTTCACACTACTAATTTTCTTCTTTTACCAAGTTAGGGACAACAACATCTTGTTCATGAATCAAATAGATACCCAACCCTACTTTCTCCATATGCTTGAAGAGATTAGCTTCAAAATTATCAGCTACCGACTCATCTAAAAATAAATCAGCAATGCCTTCTATCAGAATATTAGGCTCTTGGACAATAGGTTGTTCCTCTTGCTCGTAAATGGTAAAATTTGCATTCACAACACTAGGAACATAAGGCTCTATATGGTCTTTTGCAATAGGATCTGATTTGGCTATTACCCTGGTTCCATACATTGTTCTAAAAAACATGTGTGACCAATCAATAGACAAATAACCACCTAATTTTGTAGTGAAGTCTCTAGAAAGGCGTATGGTAAAGTATGGTGGTAGATCTATGACATAAATGTCTTGAGGTATAGAAAAAATTGGACAAGCATGCATAGTGAGGCTTAAATTCTTAATGATTCCAATGGTATTGATGGTTGTCCCATCTAATGGTACCAATCCTTTAGCAAGAGGCTCATATGACAAACCAAGTTTGTCAACTATTTGTTTGGGAATCACATAACTACTTGCACCTAAATCAATCATGCAATTATGGACAAGGTGTTGGCCAATGATCAAAGATATGTGAAATGGAGGTGATTTTATATCTTTGGTTTGTTCTTCAGTTTTAACTAGTGGAGTACTAGTGAGTGCAACTCTATGTTTCTCTTTGGAAGACTCACTTGACAAAGTAACATTGGATAAAGCCTTTTCCAACAAGTCCTTTTTATCCAAGAAGTGATATTGAATCCCACATTGACATAATGGCATTTACTTTCTTCATATGATCCAAAAGATTGAATAGAATGGTACTAACATTTGGCTGTCATTTTGGAACAAATTCTCCTTGTGTTTGTAATGGTCGTGGTTGAATTTTAGGCTACTCCTTGTTCACTATAGGTTGTCCTCTTGGTAGTATTTTCACATTTGGTGCATGTGATGGACCCAAAGTGCTTTGATGACTTGTAGGAGCCTGATTTTTCCCCTTATAAGCTTGTTTTCCTATATCAACAACCCTCTTTTTTTCCCTTTGTATTGGCTGCAATGGAGTGTATTGATGGATTTTTTGCATTTTGGATGATTCACCCCATAAAAGTCTTCACCTTTCCAATTCATCAAAGTGAGATCCTAATGGATTTGATCAGTATTAGAACCCTGTTGATCATGATTTTCTTGTGCTACATTTTGTAGGACAACAGTGTTATTTTGTACGATGAGAGCCTAATTGATTACTCCATTCGAACATGTGGCTTGGTTATGAGGTTGGTTACATGGAAAACACCATTCATAGTCCTCTTCCATGTTATTTTGCATTGGTACAAGCTCTCTAGAAGTGTTGGAAACATTTTGATTGTAAGGATGATAAGGCCTTGCATTAAAATTCCTTCTCTGACCTTGCAGATCAGCTTGGTAAGGAGGCCTATTAGGATAATTGGGTTGATAAGGTCTGAAATTCTAATTTTTTGCTTCTTTATGTTGACTAATTCATTACCAAAGGTTTGCAATATACCTTTTATCTCTTGAAATTCATGGGATGGAGTTGGGACAACCTTTTCTTGGACAAAATTTGGATAACTCAGTGTTGGTATAGTAGGGACAATAGCTATTGGGGGTAATGACAATGGTATAGGTTGTTGTATCTTAGGAAAAATAGGCATTGGAGGCCTTGGGATTATTTTACCAGCTTGTATGAGGCTATTTTCTACCTTAATGGTGATATCATATGCATTAGGAAGCATATTCCCACGCATTGACTGAATCATCATAGATATATCACTATTAAGGGCTTTAAAAAATATAAAAATGCATGTTGAGTTGAAGGCCTTACCATTGGTGGAATTCTATCCCACGTCTTCTTGAAGCAAAAGCTGAAATCAATCATATGCTCATGTGGAGCTCTTTTGATTGTAGTTATTTGCTCCACCAAAGACAAATGATCTAAATTGTCTTCAAATTGCTTGTGTAAACTATCTCCCAATTTAGCCCATATTCTAATTGAATTGACAATCAAACTCTTGAACCATTGCAAAGTTTTTCCCTTCAGTGATGCAAGAAAGAGCCTGATTGCTACATTCTTAGTCGTGATGTTATGGATTGAGCACAGTGTTGACACATCTTAGATATGCTCAATAGGCACAGTCTAATCTTCTCCTGTGAAAATAAGTAAGCTTCTAAGGGTTGCCATAGGAATATCATCATGTTGAGCAAGATTCAATAGGTTTGCCCCATTAAATGGTGCAAAAAAAACTACCTTTCCATTGGATTTGCTGACATTTGTGTATTCCATACTGGGACTCTTAAAATAGGACTTGCAGGCCTATGATTTGGAGGTGTAGAACGTGATCTAGCTAGTGGGCTAAGACTCTTTCTCACTGCCCTCCCTTTTCTTCTAGGTGGTGACAGTGGAAAATACTCAAAATGAGTAGAACTTCCTCTTGTTTACACTCTTCTCATGTGTTGTTCACACTAGATATGCTTCAAAATCATAGATTAGAGTCACCAAGTATATTTTTATAACCTCAAAAGGGCCAAAAACACTGCTGCATATACCAGGAAAACAATGAAAACTTTAGTATTTATTGACTAAAACACATTTTAGTGTCCCATCGGGTGTGCCAAAAACTATTGTCACAAGGATAAAACCCTTAAGCTAAGTGTGAAACTCAACTATCCTATGAAACATGGGATCATCTTCAAGCTATGAGTTGCCTATGGCGAAGATGAACCTCCAGAGTAGGTTGGTTCCCTTGATGGACCTCCTAAAATCATGTTGGTTTGATAAGGAAAATGGATAGAAAATTGAAATTTAAGATAAACTAAACCTAGGAGGTGATGCACCAATGATGAAAAACTTTGCACTTGTCCTAATTCACAATTTCTCTTAAAAACTGCTTTATTCTTCACACAACTCAATTTTTTACAAACTCATACAAAAAAATTTCATAGGGAGGTTATGTTTCAAGGTTTTGTTGAAGTAAAAATATGTGTTTTCATAGCTACAAGCACTAAAAAATAGTTAACACAGCCTATGACCTATATGGGTTTTGTTGATTCTATAAAGAAATGTATTGCAATAAGACATAATTCATGCATTAGCATTCATAATCACAAAAATTAGATCAAAATTATTCACAAATACACTAAACACAAGAATTTTGAGAAGGTAAAAAAGCTACTTTTTATTGATAAAAGTAGTTTTTTTTTACAAAACTTGAAGAACATGCTGAAAATAAAACTAATTTGCTGCTCTATTAATCTGAAAATGAGTTACAATACATCTCTTTTGCATAAGGAAGAAAGAGAATCAAAGAACTAACTCTAAAAGAGTTGAAAACCTTGCTTTATAAAAAACTTCTAAGGCATGATCAATGCCCTTTTATGTATGAAAACCTTCCTATCATGGTGATTTTTTTTGCCTTTCACAAACCATTCCTATCTAGTAAACATCTACTTGCATTCACATTTATTCAAGTACAATATTGGTCTCCTCTCTATGCATACTAGCATCTACGAACCCTTATGCACTTACATTTGCATTCTCTTAAAGAACAACATACTCAAGACATTTCAAGTTCAAAACTGGAAAATAACTTCAAGAATAGACTGCATACCTAAAGTTACACATAAAAAATCCCATGCCAATCTTCAAAACAAGTGCTTGAAAAATCTTTGGCCGCCATGCAAAGCCTTTGAACTATTTCTCCAATGGTTCTTCAAACTGTTGAAAACCGTATAGTTCTCCTTCACTTGAAATCTCTTCAAATTTTTCTTTTTTCTAAACTTGGTGCCCAACTTTACTTTCATTTTCTTTCATTTATGCAACGTGAATCTTCGTTTCCCCTTTTTTCTTTTGCACGCTATTTCCCTAAACTTGGCATGGAAACTCTTACATTGCCCTTTTTCATGGCATGAAAACTTTTGTGTTAAGTTTTATCCATTAAAATCTTTTGAGGTAAGACTTATAAAATATCAAGACTAACTCTCTTTTTTTTCACTTTTTGACTTAATACCAAAATAATATTTAAATAATGTCAAATTATAATACCAAGTTTGCAAAAAATAGACTATATGGCCACAATACATGCTTGTAAAGAAGTAGCATGGTTGAAGATGTTAAGTTATAATGCTAGTTTTAAAAGTCATACAATGGTTAAATTTGATTTACACAAAAAAAAAAATTGGTAATAAATCTTATTTAACGTTCTAGGACCAAGCATATTGATAGCCAATATTATTTTTTGAGGCAAATGGTTGAGAGCATGAAAGTCCAAATAATAAAATTGATACTTGAGTAATACTACTAACTCTTTGAAAAAATTATAAGCACCACCAAGTTTATATGGTGTATGGATGAAATGGGCTTGTCCCATTCTCAAGCAAGGTGTTAATCTCTTGGGTTGAATACCAAACTCTCTCGTGCAATATGAATCAAGGGGGATAATATGGGGATGAGTGATATTCATTTTTACAAAGCCCTTGTACGAAGATTTTCTCTATAGAATGTAATACATTGAGTTTCAGGTGGTGTGATGCATCATACATGTTGGTTTGCATGTTGTGATGGTATATTAGTAAGTTGTGATATGGAATACAAGTTTTTTTATATGTTGTGGTGTTGTGACTACAAGTGCAAGTCACTTGGAGAAGAACTCACAATTGCATTTGGAAAATGATGTTTGCTAGAGTTGATACTACATAATCAAAGGGTGGGATAATGTTATTAATTGTGGCACAATGTAATATAAATAATTAAAAGTGATATTATGTTTGTATTTGCAATTGTGATTATGGAGCTAGTAGTGTTATCTATATAGGAAACATGAACTCATCGATAGTGTTAAGTGTGTAACTATTGATTCACAGTATCTGGAAATGACTATGTATGCAAGGTGGTTATCCATATGGAGACACCGTGTTTGATGATATGTGTAGTATATTGATGTCATAATATGGCCATAATATATTAGCATGACTCTTATTATTCCATGTGTTGGTTGGATAGTTAGATGACTAGAATTCCCATGTGCTTGTATATTTGTGTCATCTTACATGAAGGTGCCAAAGTTGGATTATCATATAGATTTAATAGGTTAGAATTGGGTTGAATATTGTTTGTGTGAATGTTACAATGATTACAAAAGAATTATGTTCTAGATTAAGAATATAAAAGGCCTTGTTGTATTGAATCCTTACTTCTAAATAATATAATCACGAATGTATTTTAGCGGTGAGTTTTATCACACAAGGGTTTCCTACATAAATTTTGATACTTGTGTAATCTCGTGTATGCATACTCTTCCATTTACTTATGTGGATTTTATTAGATGGATTTTATAAATATTATTGAATATTTTTTGTACACATAATCTTAAATTTCTTTAGTCCTAGTCTATTGGTCATTTGCAACAAGGGTGTAAATGCCAAACATAAGGCATAATAAACAGTAAAAGGTTTAAAATCAAGAAGGAAAAGAAAGATATCTTCCCAAAAAATGCGTGGTTTGATGAAGAGTGTAAGGTAGGAAGAAAAAATGTTAGGAAGATAGGAAATATGGTAGATTAAAAAGGCACATGTAATTGATGAATAAAGAGAGGAAGACTAATTAAAAAATAAGAGGGAAGAGGTGACTAGACATTGAAACCATGACAATAATTTTTTTGGAAATAGCTACAAAAAATTAGAAAATAAGTAAAGGATAACATCAAATTAATGTAATGGCTAAAATATATAAAACAAACATATAAGTGTTAGGAATATAAATGCGCCCCTCCAAAAATTAGCACACAAGAAAATTTATTCACCATAATAGAGGTTAAAAATGGATTTGATAGGCTAGCAAGTGGAAAATATCAAGATATATATGCTTTACCTGAAAAATACTTAAATTGGGGAAGTGACATCCTAGCATCTTGCATTAGAGCCATTTTCAACAACATTGCTCATGAAGGATTTCATGAGGAATGGACCACCACCCTAGTCATACCCTAGTACATAGGTCATTTTCTTGGGAGCTTCATGAGGGTATTGTGTTACATTTGGAGCTTAGTATGGAGTGATCCATTGTAGGTGCTCATGGATACTTAGAGACTTGGGCGAGGTTGGAGTCCACTTGTGATTAAAGAAATTTTCTTGAGATTGTTACTCTTTAAAGGTTTCAATAAGAAGTTTGAGGAACCTTCACTTGGCTATGGACGTGAGTTCATAATGGACCTATAGAGAATATTTTTCTTGGAGTGAGTCATGATGATTTGGTAATCCTGGAGGAGCATTAGATCATTCCCACTCTTGGTATACTCAATGTTTTATCATCTGAAGGGTATTTTCTCATTCTTATTTTATGATGCATTATGTTTCATGCTTTATTTTCTCATGGGTATGAGTCTTGAGACATGGTGATTGATTTTGGCAGACTCATTTGAGGATTTTTTATGCTTTATCTTCTCATGGATATGGATATTGAGCTATGGTTAGTTATATTTGGAGGATTTATTTGTTGAGTGTTAGCATGGTTATCTCCTTGTGCATATGATTTTATTTATGTTATCATCCATTGATGAAGAGTTGTAGGAGATATTTATTGGGAATTGATTTCTTGGTTTCCATAATGGATATTTTATGAGTTTGACCTTCCTTGGTTAGAGAGGCTTATATCTATATCTATATTACATGATACATATATTTTAGTTGATATATGAGATTGAGTGGTTGGGTGTTGTTGAACCTTTCATTTCGGGTTGTAAGGAAATCATACTTAACACAACATAACACTTTGAGGTGTTGGTAGGACATTTTATGATATAAATATTTTCTCTTTTTTCTATGGATACTTCTTGAAGGTTCATGTTCATATGATTTGGGAGAGTTATGGTGACATGTTGTGAGAGTGTATGCAGCTATTGGTCTTGTTGTGTATCATTGTAATGATTTTTGGTGCTACATTGTTTTGATTATTTTCCATACTTTAGTATGAGTGTTGATTGGTAGAATTGATATAACTTGTTCTATTTTCAGATTTGACATTACCCATCCAATGGGAGTTCTTGGATGTGTATATTATGTAAAAGAGGTGTTTGTTATGTTGCAAAAATAAAATAGTTGTGTATCTCCTTATATGTATGAAAGGAATGCACTCATTGTAAGATTGTAAAAAAAAAAGAATGTTGAATACAATAAATTTCATTACAATTATTTAATGGTTGGAGTAGTTTCATAACTAGATTTATTATGAGTTGTTTAAAATTGTAAATCCCTACTAATGTATAGCAACACCTAAAGAAACAAATTTTAAATCCATACAAATATACTAATAGACAAATGCAAGTCTATTTGTATATATACATAATAAACTAATACCAAAGAGAATTCACAAGTTTTGGATGATCAATAAGTGCATTTATTTACAAATCTTTTGTTAAGAAGGAAAATAAACAACTCCCTTATTGATTTATAATTTCACAATAAATTTTACACAAGTCTCATTTTATAAAGTATATTTTGTGAAATACGTATATATGAGATATATACATTGAAAAAAAGAGGATTAAATATATATATAATTATTTAAAATATGTAATCCTTTTGTATATCATATATTAAATATATATAATATATATATGTAATACATATATATCATATGTTTAGATATAAAATATTATATTATATATATATATAAATAATACATTTATATACTATATATATTTAATATTTTGAATAAATTTTTTTAAATTTTTTTTTTTTAAAAAAGAGAGTGGTCAGCGAACGGTGTGGAGGCCAAAACTGACACACAAATGCGGCCACCTTAGAAAGGAGGCTTGGCCCAAAGGGCTGCAACCTATTGTAAGGAAGTTTGTGGACCCCTTTGGGGCTTGCAACCTCCCTTATGGGAGGCATCACACCCCTACAACCACCCAAATCACCATTTTTTAATGATTTTTAAAATGATAAAATAGAAAATATATTTATATATATATATATATATTTAAATGGGTATTTCAATCTTGTAGCATATAAGTTGTAATTACACAATAGAAGCTTGATAAAAATGAATAAATCAGTATATTTGAATTTGCAACCTCTACATTAATAGAGGGAAAATAAAGGAAAAGAAATGCAACATTGATTCATGGTATTATATATATATATATATATATATATATATATATAAGAAATGAACGGAGAAAAATAAATAAATAGGAAAAAATTAAAACCCAACAAGATCATTTAAAAATAATATATCTAAATTTTAGTCATGGGTTCTCAAAGAAATAAAACAATTACATTTGAAATTTTTTGTAAAAAGAGAACAACCCAAACAAAATGAGAAAAGATAAACAAATGATTCTAAACTCCATGAGAATCTTTTCACCTCCTCCTTCAAACCTGCACAAACAAATGAAGTGAAAATGTAAAAGATAACCCTCATATGAGCTTTCTTGTGAATTTAGGGTTCAATGTAGTTCCCCTAAGATCTAAGGGATAAAATTAAAACCCATCCAATGGTTGAGATTTCATGCACATTCCATTAACTACAAATTTTTCATTACTTCAATTAATCTTACTTAAGTTTCAAATTGAACCATGGTGGGTGTCCATGAGACTAGGAACCCTCCTTTAAGTGACAATTTAAAGTCACTTTTTGAAATTTTAATAAATAAACTTCTAGTCCTTTTTGCAACTTAAGATTTGAGAAATTATCAAGCTGAAATTTAATTCTAAAATTATTAAAGAGGGACTATGCATTAAAATTTATTTTACCCCAACTAATGGACCTTGGATAAATTATTTTGGAATGGATTAAAAAAATTATGATGGCCTAAAGTAATATATTTTGAATATTTTAATGTTTGGATTAAGTTTAATTATTGTTTCAAAGTGTAAGGAGTTAAAGACTTAATAGACTATTGATCATTAAAATAAGAGTTCGATTAAAATCCCCATGGAAACAAATTAAATAAAGTAACTTTTGAACTTTAGGTTTATTTTTAGTGAGATTTAATGAATTAACTTAACTCCTTTAAATTTGACAAAGCCAGAGGTTTCAATATTATAAATTCTTTGCAAAACCCAAATGGATAATTAAATATGAAAGAGAAATTCTTTCAAATAAATCTGTGCGAGTTAGTCCCATTTATTATAAGTTTCATTAATAAACAAATTAATTATTTTAATAAGGTTAAGAAAGAGGCTTACCTAAAAATAAATCTAACTTAAACCACTTATGATGTTGCATAATTAAAGTGAATATTTGATTTATATATCTAGCATGGTAAACTTGCAAGAAGACTCATCACACCAATAAATGAGAATACTATATAATAAATCATTAACTCTTTTAGATCAAGAGGTCATGGGAGTGCAATGCATCATTCTTCCTCGAGATTTGGAGTCGACAAAGTTTTAACTAAAAGAGGTTAAATACATTGACTAAGAGTAGGGTCAAATTTAAGAAATTAAGCATTAATGAAACTAATGGGTATCAATGCTCTATTAAACTATTCTAACAAAATGGTAACCTTAGATTTATTATTAATTAATAAAGGGAGATATTTAATTTTGGAAAATTATCCATATACAAATTTGTGCCTCCCTATTAAGGGGTTATAAAATTAAATTATTGTTCAACCTAATTTATTTCGCTTAGGTACTTTGAAGACATCATCATAGTTGGAGTAAGGGGGTGAATGAGAATTTAACAATTCAATAAATGGATTAGATTAATTTGGGTAATATCCAATAAAGTATTTCTATCATGGAGCTTAGAAGGGTCTCCGATATTTATCAAATTAAACCTAATCATGATGATTAAATTAGTTAATTATTTGGGCATGAAGGGGAATAAATGACCCCTTGCATAACTTTGGATTCAATCCTATAATCATCTTACTTTAATAAAATAAGGTTTCCATCACTTGGTGAGTACAAGTTAATAATATATAAATAAATATATATATATATATATATAAATAAATATATATATATATATATATATATATATACATTGGTGTTTAATCTTCACGAAGGTGGATAAATCAAATCATATTTAGTGATACACCTCAAACACTCAGAGTGATAATTAGTTTAATTAATGTTTAAAAAAAATGTCGGGTTTTCTTGGTGAAAAATTTGGGCATGACAGAGTGGTTGGGTATCGTCGAAGCTTTTCATTTTAGGTTGTAAGGAAATCGTACTTAACACAACATAGTACTTTGTGGTGTTGGTAGAAGGACATGTTATGATATAAAGGTTTTCTCTTTTTTCTATGGATACTTCTTGAAGGTTCATGTTCATATGGTTTGGGAGAGTTATGGTGACATGTTGTGAGAGTGTATGCAACTATTGGTCTTGCATGTGTGGATCATTGTAATGGTTTTTGGTACTACATTGTTTTGATTATTTTCTAAACTTTGGTATAAGTGTTGATTGGTAGAATTGATATGCCTTGTTCTATTTTCAGATTTGACATTACCCATCCAATGGGAGTTCTTGGATGTGTATATTATCCATTAACATGTTTTATACAGGGAGATTGCAAGCGTGGTTTATGGGTTGGATATATTTTTGTCACGATTTTACTAATGTTGTTGATACCTAGGAGGTATGGATGGTTGGATGTATTAGCATATGTTGGGGTGTTATTTCCAGTCATGTGGGTTTTTACCTTTAATAGTATCTTGGAGCCTTTTTTATCACTTATGTTCTCGTATTGGTGCATCCTCACCTTGGCTTGTTCATCTACTCCCATTGGTGGCATGTTGGAGGATGAGAGGAGTTCTTGCTTGAGATGGTGGTCAGTTTGGTTTTATTGCAAGTATCTTGATGGAGCACGATAGAATGTTGTGGATTCATTTGGTTTCATGTATAGCTATGATGATGTATTTCATTGATGGACCCTTATGCAATGTATATAACAAGTGGGAGAATTTTAGGATTTGGTGTTGTACACCATTGCATAAAATGATTTATTGTAATGGTGTAATTAAATAATTATTTAGATGTGGTGCATATAGGAGATGTGTTTAGCCACACTAGGTAGTTATTTGGGGCCACTTTTAAAGTATTGTAATATTGGATTAATTATTTTATGTGTGGGAGATATAAGATAATTATCTAATATTTAGGAAATATATTTTATAATGTGTAAACTTCGTACCCAATATTAAATGAGTGGTCAATAGTTTTGTGTACTTATGGTTTTAGAGCACATGGTTTTATCTTATCACTTGTTTTTATTTGTGTGAGCTTGAGTCTATATAAGCAAACACAAATTTAGTGGTTAAGGTTGGATAGGTGAGTGGATTGTCATATTATTGAGTCTTTCAGAGGAGTGCATATGTGAAGCATGGCATGGGATGTGTGGATTCGAGCTTTGACACATAAAGGATGCATAGAAGAGGCTTGATGTTTCAAAAGTATTAATTCTAACTTTGTAAGTGCATGTATTGTTTTATTGTTAAATAATAGATGGAGTATGGATGCCTTTAGAGTATGATTTTTGTTGTTCCTTTGCCCTCACGCCCCATTTTTTCCCATGGTGAAATGGGGACCCCCTCTTTTTATTTTGCATGTCTTTGTTTCCCTTCTTTTATTTCCTTCTTTCCTTTTTCTTTCCTTTTCCTTTCATTGTTTTCTTTTTTCCTTTTCTTTCCTTTCGGGGTTCAGGATGTTAGACTTCCAAGGAAGGGAATACCTTCCTTGTCGAGCTTGGTCCCTAATCCCTTCTCCTTGGTCTTTGTTGCTTGTTTATTTTGTTTTCTATCGACCTTCACAGATCAAGCTTTTGTCTTTCCACTTACCTGACCCCAACTCTTGATAGCGATGCCTCATTCCGCATGTACTTTATGTCAAGTCCCTTCACTCAAACGTATTGACACTAAAATTTATTGCATTAGCTCTAGAATTTAATGAATTAACACTTGAGTTTAATGTGCCATTAATGCGAGGTATGGAGGGTTATTAGGTAAAGGTATGCATCATTTTATAATTACTCACTCGGTAATTTGCATTTAAAAGCTCTGTAACTTTCTCGAGCCTCCTTCCTGCCACTTAAAACCACCATTACCACTACGAATGCTTTGTGGTCATGTGTTTGTTTGGATGCGGAATTGTGTCGAATGGTTCATGTTTGAGGTTGCATGTTGGTATGTTCATCTTGTTGCTCATATCATGTTCGTGGGCGATTTATTTCCATTTTCTTGTGGTGTTTTTTTTTGTGTTTGTGTTCATCCTCTCAATTCTCTCATGCATTGTAACAAGTTAGTTGAAATTAATGCTTTCCTTTGGTTCATTCAATTGCTTCCCTATTTAGCATGTGATATTTTTGTTTGGGTCTCATCATTTTTGTACATTTTTTCTTGTCTTTGTTTTTTTTCCTTGGTCTTTTTTTTGGTATTCCCCTATTTGTTTCGTTGTGTGCATTATTTCCCTTTTGTTCTTGCAATTTTTTTGGCTTGGTTGCCCTACCAAATCATGTGATTTTTGAGCACGCCATTCAAAGATGTGTGTGACATCATCATCAACATTGGGACTCAAGCTTATTGAGGTTTCTTTTTCTTTGTGCATTAGCATTTTTTGAAACTTGAAGCATGTCAGAATTCGGGTGTCACGAGTTCCACTTACCCACTACACAAAAGAAACCAACATGATGCATAATGAAACTTTGAACCCCGACCCCAAACCTTCTTTTGAATTAATGAAATCTATTAAATCCTTCGGGTTTCAGTTTTTAGAAATACCACTTAACTCCTTTCCTATAGAGGTGAAAGGGAAAAGTGTATCCCCAATATCTGATCCCCGACGATGTGCAAGCACAACCAAAATTTTCCTATTTCCAAAGACCATTTTCGAACTTCAGGTGTTGGATATACCCTTTGCATGCTTCCTTATTGAGGTATAATGAAACTTCGACCTTCGATGCTCAAAAATCATAAGATTGATTGCCTTCATTTGAATGAAAAGTTTGATAAGTATGCCTTTGAAAAAACTCTCCAAAATTTCAAGTCAAGTTCAAAAGAATGTAAATCAAGTTTTTTAGGTTGAAGAGGCTTGAATTAACCAATGCTTAAAACTTTGTAGCAACTTGTAAAAGGTACCCCAATCCCTGAAAGATACTTCAGACTTCACAAATCGGGCATATCTCTCATGTTTGAGGAAAATGAAAAGCAAGAGGTATGAGGTACTTTCAAACTCCAAACCTCAAAACACCTTTCAAACTTTGCATGTCAGAAATAACACTTAGGGAGGTAACATTTTCAAGAGTGTAAGAGGTAGAAGGGATCTTGAATCCTCAATATTCAATTAAACATTATTATAACCTAAGAAACTCACATTGCAAGCAAAAGGTATGGTGGATCTCCGATTCCGAATGCTCGAAGAACTAGGTAAAGAGAAAATATACTCTTCAGTGCAAGTGTTAATGGTATAAGGTAAGGGGTAAGCCTGAGGGCTGATCCCTGAAACTTGGTATAACCTCTTTATGAAAAGTTATGACTTTAAAATTAATGATGGATATTGTCTAGCATGGCTTATTTTGTGAGATTCCTCCTCTTAATACATGAAAAATGTTGATATATGGTGTTTGTGCTTGCAAGTGATATGTCACCAAAGGATTTATAAGAGATAAAATACCAATACAAAGTTTATCATCCACCTTCAAATATTTTCTCTCTCTACACCGAGATTGGAGATATAGACTTGGGCCATGCCAACATGGAGGAATTCAAGTAGAGAATCGGTAATGGTGGGGCTAGGACTCCAATGGCTAGGGCTCTTGCAAAATTAGGGTTAGTGGAATTTGTTGTTTTCCCAGTTATAGTTTAGTCCCTAGAGTTAGTGCTAAATTGTGCTCATCATTACACCCATAAGACTCAGAAGGTCAAGGGAGCAAATAGGAAAATTGTGTTAGATGTAACCCTGGAGATGAAAGATAATATTTTCATAATTGTCACCCACTCTGAGTATGAGGCAGTGAACATGAAGAAGGAAGTCAAGCATTTTGATGACCATCTAACCAATAACTTGAACTACATAAATAACTATTTGTTGGAAAAACCTAGAAAGGTGGCTGTTAAACTAGCAAAGGTGCAACATAGAGGTGAGCTAAAAATAAGATGTCAAGGACCTAATTGTGCTATTTATTCGAGTGTTTGGGTACCAACATGCAAGGGAATTCTACCCATGGATGGTGAGGTTCATTAAGATTATCAATTCCACCAACAAGAAGAAAATTGATTGGGATTTTCTTATAAGTGATACCATTCAAAAGCATTTGAGCAATGTCCCCACAACTCACAAGTTCTATATGACATCTTACATGGTCTACTTGTTGTCTTCACAAGCTTCATTTCTAGGAGTTATCAAAGTTGGTTCCTTTGAGCTTGGAGAAGTAACAACATATAAGCACTATCCTCAACTATAATTGGAGACAAGTTTTTGCAATTTTTGTGCTGTTAATTTGACAATTTCATCTATTTAGTGGTTAGAGGGTTGGAGGGAGATTTCTCTAGGAGAATCTCCAATGAAGAAATGGAAGTGATAAAAGAAATTGGATACTGGTATATCCAGTATAAAACCTTTACTTACATCAGAGTAGAAAGTTTCCATAAAATGCCAAATAAACTCCCTAGATATCCCTCTGATAAGATGCTTTTGTTGGAGGTTTGTAGACAAGTAATAGAAGTGCAACAACTCATTGCTGGGAAGCATAAACATGGGTATGGATATCCCATCAAAATAGGAGAATACTCCTATGCCAACACACAAAATGCTAAGGGTGTCGAGATTGAGATGGCCATATACAATTTTTCTCTATACAATGATGCCTGAGGGTGATTTGATCCCATTGGTAATATTAGAAAAGTGATGGGTGCATATTTCATTCATGAGCCCAAACTTGAAGATTATTTGGCCAATTGTGAGAGGGAATTAAAAGTTAAAATGAAATATTACAATCGGTTGATAGTATTTTTGATGAGGCATTGTATAGAGGTTTGGGTCCCTAAAGAACAAAAGGAAGATGGAAAGGTTCTTGATCCTACTTATTTAGGTCAAAGAATTTTTATCAACTAATTTTCAATGTTGAATGTTTAATTCAATAAAATGATGACATCAAGATCAAAACACAAGGTGTGGTGGATCGATCTCTCCAGTTGTTTAGGATACCTTTCCCTATGGAAAAATTGCTAGATACTACAAAAGGAGCTGAGGAGAAGAAGAAAAGAGTGGGTGTAACTAAAGTACCCACCAAGGAAGAGTAGTTACATACTACTAAACATAAACCATCTTCGAGTGCTGCCCCATTTAAGAAGGAAAAAGGAGAACTTGCTAAAGAATAAAGAAGGAAAAGAAAAGAAATAAGTCCCATTGATATTGCCTCAGGTGAGGATGAGGAGGAACCCAAGGAAAAAAGTAGATTGGTTCAAAGGGAAAGAACTAGGAAAGCCATCGAAGAGAAGGAAGCTCAATGAGAAAACCAAGACGCATACTCCTCGACTCCCCCTCATGAGTCACCTTTTCCTTCTCCTTCTCCATCACCCAAAGGATATAGTGCCTACTCCGCCATCTTGATCACCACCATCTACTCCTCCAAAAGATAAACTACCTTGTGAATAAGAAATTCATGTTGAAACAAAACTTGAGGAAGGAGAGATAGAGAAGGAGCCTCTAAGAGAAGAGGAAATGCAAATAAAAATGGAGGATGTATTCACTAAAAATGTTCTTGTGGAGGTACATGCGAAAGAAGTGGATAAAGAGGAGATTCACGTAGAGGAGCATATTGTTCAAGAAAATTTTCTTGGAGAATGAGAAGTTGATCAAGAAATTGATAGAGAAAATAAAGTTGTGGAGGAGCTACCTCATACAAAAGAAGAGGTGCATCAAAAAAGAACTCATGAAGAAGAAAAGGTTGCCCAAGAGTCTGGTTAGAAGGGACCTAAGGATAATATTGAGCAATCTTGTGATGTTGAAGTCATCTCTTCCGCTCTGAGAGAAACCTCTACAACCATACCTGTATGGTTAAATCAAACAATTCAAAATAGGCAACAAACTTTTGTAAAGACTCCTGAGCAAAGTATAAGTGTTTTATCATAATCTTTACAATCTCCAGGGAGAAGAAGGAAAATAGCATGAAGGATATCTACAATTTCCTTTGATGAACAAGGAAAACATATAGCAAAAATGGCTGCCCCTTTAATAGATAAACTAGAATTAGAAATGATTGTCAATGATTACCATATCAGGCAAGTTGATCTGGGTGTGCAAACCAGGGAAGGAGAACAACAGTCCCTTCAAATTTTTGTCTTTTCAATTCTAAAGAGAATGAAAAAAGATGAGAATGTGAAGGAAGAATTGGCCCAATTTGCATAACTTACTGCATGCATAAATAATCTCATTGGACCTGTTGATGCTCAAGATCTTGAGTTTGCATTATAGGTTGCGTTAAAGGGTGAGGCCAGACATTCTGACCCAGATGGATAGATCCTTGATGCTTAACAATGGAAAGAGATTTTTTTTGGACTTAGCAAATTAAGTTTTGAAAGAGTTAATAAATTCCTATCACTCCATAAGTGATGGAAGATAGTAATGCTCAACAAATTGAGTTGATCATTGATGAAGAGCTATTGGTTTGGGAGGAATATCCCAAACCTTCACCAAATAAATGAAACTAAGATAGATGAACTATTGAAGACTACGGTGATAGGAGAAGAAGAGCAGGACTTGCTTCCAATTTGGGTTAGAGCTGAAAAGTTCTACTTCCAAGTTTTGAATAAGTACAAGAACAATTTAAATAGTGATATAAGTTAGGCCGAACAATAAATGAACAATATTCAATAGGCAGTAGAAGACTTGGGATGCACATTCTAGGGTAATCCTATGTTGGTCAAAGAGCACACCAAAATGGTTGAAGAATTAAAAATCCAAATGCAAGGGAAAGTAACACAAGAGGGTATTGATAAAATGATCAATAAAAAGGTCAAACTTCAATCATTACAAGAGGAGTTGGAAATGTTCACAAAAATACAACAAATGGAGAAAACAACTTTTGACCAAAAGGTTAAATAATAGTTTCATGGAGGGCCATCGATTGAAAGGATGAATGATGTAATATCTACATTCACTAACACCCTCCCAAAATAGTCGAGGGCATGATAATTTTATTGTTGTTTATGTTTCCAGATTTTTTTTTGAACAATCAATGCTTCAGGAAAGGATGTTCAATTCTAGATCCACATCCAAACTCAAGAGAGAAAAATTGGCATTAGAAAGTTGTAATAAATGATGACATGAGAATCTATGCTTAGATGCAAGGATGGGAGAGTCGTGGGAATTTTTAGGACCACCAGTTGGCTCTTAGTTAGATTTTAGCTTCATTTTCAGCTGCTTTTGTTTTTCCTAAGTTTTAGCAAGTTGAATTAAACTCCAATTGGGGCACCCAGTTATGCTTTTATTTTAATTTCAGTTAGTTTTTAGTTAAAGACTCAAGCACTAGGGGTAGTTCCAGTTAACTTTTCATTTATATCCACAATTTTAGGAACCTATTTTCTATATTTTTTTATTCTGGATCATTTCAAAGGATTCAATTTTAATGCATCTTTTTGCAATCAAATAATACAATCTTAGTGTGAATTTTTCCTATTGACTTTGTGCAAAGTAGAATTATTATTTTATTTGAAGGATAACGCTTATGGTGCATGCATTGAACTTTGCATCATGGTGATGGTATGAATATTCTATATCAATCTAAATTGTCAAAATAGTGAGATCTTAGTGATAATTGTGAACTTAAGTAAGATTTCATCTCAGATTTGTGCATGCTTGATGACATTTTGATTACATGAAATATAAATTTATCTTGTGGTGATTTTTTTCCTTTGAAGATTGCATTGTTGTTATTGGTTAATGTATGGAATGTTATTTGTTGTAACAGTGGTTTGGAGATCTTGCTTAAACATAGAGAAATGGGTAATTGAATGTTTTTTATCATTGTTCATTTAGATTAAATTTATTTTTATTGCTCCTTGTTACCCAATATCTTTGATCTTTCTTTGAAACTCAATTTGAAATACTTAAAGATTATTGAACAAATACAAATCTTTTGGACATTTGAAATGCAATTTGTTGTTATAAATTGTTAGAACTATCATTTATGATTGCATGCTATTTTTCAGTTAGCTTTGAACACTGAAACCCTTGTGAAACATGTTGACAACGACCCTGTGTTGTCCCAGCATGACTAAGAACTAGTTACACAAGAACCTTGGAGTAGTCTTGCTACTTTTCAAGAGGGGAAATAAACCCTTATTTCCTAGCATGTTGTAAGCGATTAAAACCACCCTCAATAGGTTTTCCCTCTTGAGGATTTTCCCAAGTTATATCTTGTGGCTTGCATATTTTATCTTTACATATAGTTATTTTGTAAGGTTCTATGCATGATTTTCTCTCATGGGGTTATGTAGGAAATGGATTCAATGAACTAGGTATTGATGCTTTATTTCCTAACAATTTGGGGTAGGGGCAATGCAAGGTATGCAATATGGATGCATATTATCATGTAGATCAACCTACTACTTGTAGGAGCTTGGTAGGTGAGAGGATTCCTATGATATCTTTGTCCCTTAATGATATTGTTGATCATGTGGTCATTACTTCCCCAAGGAGAGAAATTGATAGTATTTGTGAGATTGTTGTACAAAGTTAGATGATATCTATAGATTGCATGAGACATTACTTGATGAGGCATCCATGTAGGTCGTCTACTCACTTAGATCCCTACCATGTTGTAGGTATCTAATCTCTAAAGGATCTAGATTTTATTATACTTGATGGTCATATTCAAAGGGTGACATGCTTTTTGTTTGAGGACCTCATAAGGGAATATTAGGTGATATCATTATACTTTGGGATCCCTTTGTCAATTTTTAGTTTGTATGTGGGGTCCCATTCTGGAAAATTTATGGAGTCTAGCAACTAAATCATAGAATTTTGATGCAAATCCTATAGTTATATCCTCTAGTGGGCCACAAGAGTCACATACTAGAGAAAAACAAGCATCTATTGATAATTCTATCACTCCACATACTCAATCTATGACACTTGATTCACTTGAATAGGTTGTAGGGGGTATGGGTGTTGTAGCTCAAATTATTTTTTATAGGATCAATGCTATCTCACCTTCAAAATCCATTGCACACATCATTCCTACAACCACTAGATGAGAAAAATTTAGATGAGTCAATGGATTCCATCATTATATATAATTATAGCTAGAGATGGTGATATTTAGGATCTTGGTACAATGACATAGCTATATAAATTTTAAGTTAAATTTATATTGTAAAATTTCCTAAAAAATATATATTTGAAATTATTTTTTTCTTTTTTACATGCATTGTAGCTCGAGGAAATAGTTGACACTCCTAGTTTGAGGGTAGATCGTGTACACACACATGTTTCACCCAATGATAATGGAAAAATGAGTTAATTGTCAAACTAAAATTCATCTATAAAAATTTCTCATTCTATATGTATGTACAGGAAACACGTGTGTGTATATATTCTTATTTAGTTACATTTTTGTAGGGATCTATCCATCTATCAAAGCAATATTCTCACTCTAATGGTTGCCCAATTAGGAGCTAAGTTGACTATTAAACTATCTAGTTTACATGTTTGAGAGATGGATTTTTTTTTAAGATGTGGACATTTATGTTTGTGTTTATAGTTGACATCATACATATGGGCATTTATGTTTATATTTGGCATGTATGGATATTTATGCATCTATGTATGGACATGTTTATGTTTGGGATGCATATTTATGTTTATATTTGACATGTATGAATAATTATGCATGTATGCATGTATATATATATGCTTGAGATGGGAATTTATGTTTATAATTGATATGGACATTTATGTCTAATATACTTGATAAATTGACATGTTTATAAACTTGGGTCATTTAAATTGTAATGAAGTTTAGACACGTGAATATTGGTATATTTGATTTTAATATTTGACTTAATGACTTAATAAAGTTTTGATTTATAAATGATTCTTGATATTTATAATGGATATTTGATATTTACACATTTATATTAAGATACATATTACAAGTTTCAATAGTAAAAATAGTTTGCTTATCTCTATCATATCATTTACTTGTTGATCACTATCAATATTATCCTCAAGTTGATCTATATGACATTTATGGATATAAATCAAAATTCAAACATTAATACAATTAATATATGTGTCATGGATATAAATCAATGAACCATGAAAATATGTAATAAATTTAATAGCAAGACAATTGATTTCTTACTATATATCAAAGATATAAAGCTTTGATATAAATTATGAACTTGATATTTATAATGGATATTTGATATTTACACATATGTATTAAGACATGTATTACAAGTTTGAATAATAAAACATTAATTTAAAAATATTATTATTCTCTATTATGTCATTTACTTATTAATAACTATCAATATTATCTTCAAACTTTGATTTATATGATATGCATATAAATCAATCAAATATGAACAATAATACATTAATGTTTATGATGGATATAAATCAATCAACCATGAAAAGATGTGATAAATTGAATAGAAAGACAAATGATTTCATATTATATACCAAATATTCAAGATATAAACATCCTATTTGTTCATAAAAAATGAACTAGATACAAGAAACTTGTAAAGTTTGAAACCTAAATGATAATTAAACTTGTATAAACTTGCTAAATACAACTACAAAAACTAGAAATTTCTAATGAAACCAAACTCACATGAGAACCATGAAACTTTACAAGGGTCTTATAAATTATCTATAAAAAAGAGAGCTTCCCATAGCTTCAAAAGTATATTTCATAACAAATTATCTATAAAACTTTACTAGGGGGCTATACTGATACACCATGTTGTGAGGTTGGTAATCAATAAAATAAATCCCACTTTGAATAATTTTTACTTGTTTGAGATATGTTCCTTGCACTATAACTGAATCTATGATAAAAAAATTTCCATCATTTGTTTCTAGTTTGACTAACTTCATCCCCTCTTTTGTGCAACATAATAAATAATAACCAACACCTTCTATGTTTCCAACCTTCACTATGACTATAAAAAATTTCCTACACCATAATGAAATGTAAAAAAAATTGAACCTATCACGAATTCTAATATTTAAGAACCAAATTTAAATAAAATTTTATCCTATTAAAATTTAAAAAATTGAACTACAAGTTTTAATATATATACCTTGTTTAATCAATCTTGAGATGTGGTCATAATCAATTGAAATAAAAGGAATGCCTTTAAAGCTTTCATATTTTTCTTCATTGTATGTGTTAGTAACAACTACTGGCACATAATTCCATTCATTAACATATCCATGTTGTTGGTTCTTGCAATTCTCATAATCTCCCAACATGTAATAATCATATAAAAAAGAGTAATCCCTAGTGCATAATGTTCATGTATGGGTATCTATACTCATGACACAATGTAAAGATCTTGTTTCTCTAGTATTTTACATACATGCATTTTTCTTCCATCCAGACCTAAAAGTTTATATATACATGTCAAGCATGAATTACAATTATAATTTTGTTGAAATTACAAAACTATTATCATAATTAAATTAAAAATAAATATTAAATGGGTTTAAAAAATTCAAATAATACATACTTGATATCTTCCAAAATATTATATTTGGACATGGGTTCCTCCCTAAAAATGTGTTGATCTCACATGTGAAGTGTTTCTTACAAAATTCAACATCCTATTCATCATTAATATAAACTCTCTAATAATCCATTTAATGTTTTTTTTTAGCATGTTTAATGCAAACTCCTACACCATCATGCTCACCCTTTTCATGCCCACTCTCAAAGAAACTCCAAATATGTGGTATTTTTTTTTTGATGAATAGGAAGCTATCTATATTAATATAAATAAAGATAAGGATACATATTCACAAAAAAAAGGTGGGTGGTAAGAAGGCACACCCCGAGAGTCACATGGGCAAAGCCCAGAAAACCAAAAAAAACTAGTCACACGGGTCTAGCCTAGAAGTCCATAAACATTACAATTATAAAATAAAATGGCCATCAAGCGACCAGAGTAGTGCCAATAGAGCTAGGAGGGTCTCTATCATTGATATCTACAAAGTGCATAAAATAGTTGTGATGATTTGAATTATGACATACACCCATCCAACCATACAAAATGTTTTTCAATTTTCACACATCTTCTTTCCAAACCTTCAAAAAAATTATTAAAGCAACGTTCTATAAAATGTATGTCATTCTCTTTATCATCACTAATATAAAGGTGACATTCCTTTTTAATGAATCATTGCAGGTATGTACTCTCAACACCATTGTGCATGTCAATAACACACATGCACCATAATAGTGAACAAATCTAGATAATAATATGGTGTTTGAATCTCCTATTTATGAGTAAAAAAGTAATTTTCTACAAATTTGACTATTGATAAAAAATTTCTAGGTGAGAAAGTATCTCTCAAAAAATGAAACTATTTTCTTGTGACTTAGAAAAAAATTCATTTTGTATGTATGGTTGTATCAATTTACATTTTTTTCATAAATGTTTCAATAGGTAATTTCTTTTCTACATAATATAACCTTGTAGATTCTTTCCAAAATTTTGTTTGATGCTTTATGTATTTGTAACTCTTGTAATTTACCATCTTCATCATATCATTATATTCATTTCTCAAAGGTGATTTAGTTAAATTTCTACATGTTTCACAAAATCCTTTTATGCATTTTATTGGACCATCACATTAGTAATCAAATTTATCACATAAGATGGATGCTATGAACTTACTTACCCAATTAGGAGGTACATTTTAAACACCATCACATTTTTCTCTAATATTTTGAAACACCTGATAGTAAAGAAAATTGAATATGGTGATAATACCAACAAGTTTTAAAACTTTATTTGGCCTCACATACAATTACCTTAACATGCCAAACATTATAAATGCTCAATTTTTATATGAGGATTTACATCACAAAGTGTAACATACATCTCACATTGTTTTATGTAAAGTATTTTTTTTGTATGTAATTTATAATCATTTGGCCTAATATTGTGTTTGATAACATCTCTACTATTTGATGAAGGAGGATTATGATTGTGCCAAAATTTTGAGATCAACTTACTAAAACCATCTTCAATCTTGTTAGAATGAGGAGCTCTAAAAATTAATACCAAATTTCCTTTTGTAGTACTATCATCCAAAACCTTTCTCCTTTTCACATGTCTTGCTAGTGTCTTTCTACTTAAGTTAATTTATCTTGAAAGTGAAGAGATTTAAAAAATTCTTGACATTTGTGGAATTATAATAGAGGTTAACATCACTCTTCATGAAAATCTCTTATTAAGTGATCAATTTTTTTCCAAAGGAACTCAAAAATTTTGTAACATTTTGACAATATCTTTTTTAGGTGTCTTTTCCTCTATTTCATAAAATTTACACCCAAAAATTGTAATGACTCTTTTAGCTTATCAAAAACAAGTATACTTGATAATATTTGAGTTTGACTAGGTGTATCATGATGATTAAAATGTTTTTCAAATTTTTCCTTTGAAGTTATATTCAATGACCTCTTAGTAATTTCAATACATTATTTACCATAAAATTTTAGTTTCTCTATATCATTTCAAGTAAATGATCTATATTTCTATAATAAAACTTTATCTTAACCTGTTTAATTAGATTCATATGTAGCATATCTATAGAAGGAAGCAATCTTAATCCCTCTCTAATATCAAAGTTTGGTTTGGACTCCTTTGCTCTAGAATCTAAATTGGACTTGATTTCTACTCCAATTTTTGTATGTTGAGCCCCTACTGTAGCACCCCTCCGGTTTGCTATGTTGTTAGACAATGTGTTTATTCTGACAGACTTAGATATTTGTTATTATTTTATGATCGTTGGCTTTAGAGCGATGTGGATGTTATATTGTGATGAGATGATGCACTATATGGATGTTATGTTTCATGTTATACTTTTGATTAGCATAGTTGTTGATATTGATATATGCTTATTTGTTGATTAATGATGCTTTACTTTCGTCAGTCTTGATGTGATTGTATAGGTGAAGGGGATGGGATTACATCACTTGCATGCGAGCGCCTTGTGATTCTATGATCTCTCCTCATGGTGTGACTGCTATGTTTATCCATGTACGACATTCATTTTGATTACAGGATTGCAGGTACAGGACATCGTCTCCACCTGGTTTCACAGGTTTGAGTGTGTCCATATCCCAACGGTATTGTTGATTGGGAGATAGTAATGGGGTCCCCTTGTCAAACCACAACCTCGTCATAGTGTGTCATCAGTTGTGTCTGGTAGGTTGTTGGGTCATGTCATTTTGATGTTTTGATAATTTATTATCGGTGAAAATTATATGTGGGAATTAATATTTAAGTGGTGGAAATGATTATTTATGTATTTTAGATTTAAAATGGTTAAAATATTTAAATTTAATTTAATTTATGTGGTAAAGTAATTTAATTCTAGTGGTTAAATTTATTATATTAGGTAAATAAATTAATTAACTAGATTTATTTGGTTGGGTAAATAGATTTAGTCAATTAAATTTATTAAGCTACTAGTTTTAAAATTGTATTTTTAAAGTGCATAGAATTAAATGAATTAAATTCTTTTTGAAAAGAAATTTTGGTTTTAAATTAAAATATATATATATATATATATATATATATATATATATATATATATCTTAAAAATGCATAGAGGGAAATAACTATGGTGGTTGAGAGATATTTTGAAAATTTTGATTAAAATTGGGGAAAATTTATGGGAGATATTGGATCTTTTTGGAGAATTTGCTGTGAAGAAGAGAGGAAGGTTTTCTTGTTTTTCATACATTTTTGGATTTGGAAGTGAAGATTTTGGAAGGATTTTGGAAAATTGGAATTTGCAGGAAGCTCAATACCAACTCTCATCTTCTTCAAGCTTCAAAAACAGGTTCCTTTAATTATTGTTTTTTTTTAGAAGCTTTGATCTTTTTTTGAAAAGAGGTTTTAATGTTTGCTGTGAAGTTTTGAAGAACTTGGTTGTAAAAAAATTTGAAAACCAAAATTTAGATTCTTGTAGAAAAACAAACTCTTACAAAAAAAAATTTTGGCAAATCAAATTTTAACAATAGAAAAATTGAAAGGAAATCAAAAGAAAATCTTGAAACCTCTGTGGTTAGATTTGGAAATTTCCAGAAATTAAAATCAAGAAATCATGTTTGAAAACTATTTTTGCTATAGCTTTTTTTGTAGGAAAATTTTGTCTAATTTGATTGTTAAATAGAAATTTTGTGCAAACACACACACACATATATATATATATACAAATTTTATATGTTTTAATTAGGAAGTTTCTTTTTTTTTCCTGTTAAAAAAAAAAAAAATTGTCAAAAATTTATATTCTAGAATTTACGAGAAACAAGGAATTTTATTGTTTTTAAAATATATATATATATATATATATAAATTTAAATTGTTGGGGGGTCTGCCCCACAGCCGCCCATAGGGAGGCGACTGTGGAGGCAACGTCGCTGCCTTCACAGTGCACCCTGTGGGAGGTTGCATAGCAGCCTTTCCCACAGCAGGGCGTCGCCCCCTGTATAAGATGGGGGGTTTGACTTTAAATAAAATCTTTTAATATTATATATATAATATTTATTTATTATATATATAATATATATATTATATTTTTTTAATATTATTTATTTAATATATATATTATATATTTTAAATAATTAGAATATATTTGTGAATTGGTATTTAAATAGTTTATTTTTTAATATATATATATATATATAAAATATATAATTATATATGTTTAATTAATATTTAAATATAGTTTTTTTTAAGATTATTTTATTATAATGATGCAAATATTGGCTTTATAAGAGAATAATGTTATTAGAAAAAAAATTTGTTAACACTTGTTGTAATCGTCGAAGTTGGAAGAAAACAATTAGTTTAAGCTTCTTATTTCAAATAATATTAATTATTTTAATTGATTACATGCAATATGTCATTGGTTTGCTTGGATTTATGAAATCCTAAAATAGGTTATTAATTTTCCTAAATTGTCTTTGTGTTATGTTATCGCTCTCATTCTCATTGCTGGGCAATTTGAGTTATTCGTTTAGGTTAGACTTCCAGATGTGTTTTCTTGAGATGGGGATTGTAACTTGTGTTGGTTTAGCTTTGAAATAACTTGGGTAGTGCACGTGGTATTTTATCAAGTATGGTTACCTGGTTCTATGAACAGGTTGTGTTGTACATTGTTTTAAGTTGGTATTTGTAATTGGTTATGTGCACCTGGTTTACCTTATGTTAGTGGAATTGATCCCTTAGGTTGTTAATAGGGGAGTGGTTTTTCATGAGGGCTGACACACAAAGTGGTGTCAGGGTAATTCATGCAGAGTTAGTTAATCAGTGAAAATTAAATAAATATGTTAGGGGAAAAAGGGTAGTTTAAACACTTAACTTTTGTTAATGCCTCGCTCATGGACTCAAGGGATAGTAAAAACTTGGGATGAGATGAGAAGGCCTGGAATGGCATGATCGATATCTTGTTTCTAGGAAAGATAATCAATTCCGCATTGGATTGCATGTGGGGCCGGGTTTCGTAAGAGGTCACCAGGGTAACCCAAGATGGGGGCAGGAGCCTAGGAAGATTCGCCAGGGTAACCCATGCAACTTTGTGATGACACTCCTCCTATAACAACCGTGATTCAGTTTGTTGTATTGTGCAATTGATCATTGTTATCTGGCAGCATTGTAACCATTTGTAAGTTTTTTACTTGATAAGTTTATATTATTGTTTTTGCCTATGTCTAGAGGTTGTAGGTTTTTCCTAGGAAGCTCTTTTACTATATCCTAGCATGGGGGTTGGTCCTTCGAGTACCACATGGCTGGGTGGAACGTGCACCTTACACCGTTGGGTTCCCAGTTCTTATTCGTGATGACGAGTACTTCATGATTGGAAAGCTCGTGTGTATCAATGAATTTGTAATTCTATCATGTACTCACTTGTATATGTTGGATACCTTGTAATTTGTAATTGTATCACTCCTCAATTGTATTCAAGGAGAATATTTGTACTATGTAATTGTAACACTTTTGTATAATCTATCTCATTTGCAAATGAGTGATGTAATTGTAATATTGAATGGACGCTATGTATGAATGGATCATTATTGTACTTTACATTTTATGTGATATATTTTAATGTTGATAGATGTATGATCTTTAATTCATGAGTATTAATCTTATGTTATGTTTAGTTACTTTGGTTGTAATGGGTATTGTAAATAGCGTCGTCACGTACCTTAGAGAATGTTAGTGTAAGTGTAGTTTACTTTACTTGTTTAATTACACTTTAAAAAAAAAAATTGTTCACTTCCGTTATGTGTGTAGCATTCTCTAGGGTTTCGTGGCGGGCGTTACACCTACAAATATCATATAAAATCAATAATACTTTAGAATGTATTTAATAGATGAATATATATAAACTCATTTAAAAGAAAACTATGTAAGTTTTAACATTTTAATATTTTATCATTTTATATTATTTATTAGATATAAGATTTAATATATAACTTTTTTTTCCATTTAATCTCAAACCACTATAAAATTAAGCATGTATTTCTATCATCATTTTCTTCATGTCTACATATACTTGCATTACTATAGCATAAATAGGTGCACACTAAGAAAGTTTGATGTGACTTTAATTAAATTCTAAACTAGTTAGATAACATACAAGATTGAATCCAGACATGGTGCCCACATGTGGAAAGAAAATATCAATTCCATGCATATATGAAAGAAGAAAAGGATACAACATGATAGAATAAAATGTATAAAACATTTAGCATTAGTATCTTGCACAAACAAAGAACTTTAAGGGCATGACACAATTCTAAATGTAACAATATGTATAAATTAAGCACATCTAAATGAATGATTGTATGGAGAATTTTATAGAACTAACTTAGAGAGAGAAATAGTGTGAATTTATTGAATGAAAAATTATGTTAAAATTTTTGGATCAAATGAGAGCTAGTTTTGATATATTTTGATTAATTTAGGTCATTTTGAATTCAATGAACTTAAGTGCAATTCAATAAAATTAGAGTATCTTTATTGAATCTAAAAAAGTGTACATGATCTCTAGAATTAAATTATAAAATTATGTTAAAAATATATATTTAAAAAATTAAGCTTTGAAGAGATTTGAAGGAGTTTTGTTACAAAATTCTAACAAGATTTTAGAGAACAATTGATTAACATCAAATTCAACCACTTGAATTCAATTTAGTTTTGAAAACATTAATTAGGCTTATGAATAAAGTGCTACACCCTAATGTTCAATAGTATGTGAGACCTACTACTTGGATGAAATTATCATTTTTAGCTAGCTTGTTGCACACATAGAGAAGTTATTATTATTTTGAAGGAGAATAAACTTCATTTGAATGGTTAAAAAGTTGAATTATCTAAGAAAATTTCAATGTTTATTCTTGATAATATTGTTTGGAATAGATTGGTTCATATGGAGCCAAAAAAAATTAGAGGAAAGATGAATTATCTAATGGATTATAATAATCATCAAAATAAAGGCCTTTGTATAGGTAACTTAATAGTTAGGATTTTTTTTTTCTAAATTATAGCTACACCTTTTCTTGCAATAAAATGTAAATGTATTCATGGAAAGAGAATAAAGGTAGGTAGCATGAATTTTTTTTTAAGGATTTAAACAATAAGTAATAAATACACTCGTGTTGTATCTTTAAAATTTAAAACACTATTTGAGGTGGAGATAGATGTTTTTGAAATAAAAAGCAACAAAACAAGGGTGTTGACCCATAAGTACAAGGCACAAAGGCCATCCAACAACAACACACTAACAACACAGTGACAACAGAGAGAAAGCCATCACCCACAACACAACATCAAAAAAGAAAAAGTAACAAAAAAAGTAGGATAACAAAGTTCATCAAGTAAGCCATAAACCAGCCAACTAAGTCCAAAGACCACCAGGGGTCCACCAAGTTTAAGCAGAAAAACAAACAACAAGACATAGAAATAAACAAGAACAAATAGGCCCAGCGGCTTAATTCTTTTCCTTCCTTCCAGGAAAATCATGTGTAGTCGTTGCCCAATCTGCTGTGAGGAACTCGAGCAGCTCCTTGAAACCAGCATCATCTTTAGCACCATCCACAGACTTTTCCTTCTGCAGCAAGCAAAGACTGGTGGCTGACCTGTGCATGATCCTCAGGGAAAATTGGGACACCTCCTGGACCTTCTTTTCCAACCTCTCCAATCTCCCCTTTAGCATACCAACTTCTTCCCAAGCCAGATCTTTTTCCTTGTGGTCTTCCTGCAAGGGAGCTTTTCCTTTAACCGCATTAGAGGACCGGGGGGTAATTTCTAGCACATTGTCACCAGAAGGGCCCTTCTTTAAACTTTCCGACACATGGGAAGCGCTATTCATCGACACTAACTGGCCTTCCCCTCCTGCCACCATTTCCTCATGGCTTTCACTGTCACTCTCAAGATCCTTGTCTGAATTAGAGGCTTCCTTAAGGCTTCTGACCTTGTCCTGCTTACAAACCAGTCTATAAGATTGATAGGGGGTGTTAGCTTCTTCAGTGATCTCAATGTCAGAATCAATTTGATGGTAGACTTTAGCTTTCTTAGAGGCTTTAGCCTTAGGGCGTGGGGTAGGGGCAAGCCATTTTCTTTCCCTACCCATATCCCCCGGGCCTGAAACAGGGGAAGCACCATGGGGATGGGCTTTCAAAGCAGGATTCTTAAGGCATTTTTTCTTACTTGGGCCTGGCATGTCCAAAATACTAGCAGAGGGGGAGTAGAGGAAACCAGGGTTTCGTCGAGAGCAGGGAGAGACGAGGCTTCTTGCACAGTGATAGGCCAAGCAGGGAAAAGCGCCATATGGAAATGATAAAGCCTAGACATAAGGCCTTGGTGAAGGATAGTATAATTCTTTTCAGAAATAGTGGCTTCATTAAAATCCGCAACAGTGTTGTCAAGAGCATGATACAGGAAGAAAGGAATAGAAATATGCAGATGGTTCCTAAGGTGGTTGAAGAAATTAAATTGGTAATAATAGCAGACCCCATACCTTCCTTCCAGCGTGAAATATTTCATGATCACCAAACAGACTTTATCCCATGGCTCTGGCAGCGCCTCGCAGTCAAAGCCACCCCGCAACTTAACAGGTTTCTCATCTCCACGAAAAAATTGATTCAGACTAACCTGGTCCAGAACTTTCATAGTTTTCTTCCAAGTTCGGCCACTATTCAGGAGCCCAGTAACTCTAGCAATAACCTCCTCAGAAACTTTGAAGGAAATGCCACCGATGGTGACCCTACCCTCCTTCCACGAGGTGACAAACTTGTGAGACAAGCCCTAGTCGTGACCAGTCATGGCCTCCATAAACTGCGCAATTCCTCCCTCTTTACAGATGTGCCAAATAGTGGCATCCGCTTTCCACTCGTCACACCTGTCTAGATCCACACGCACTCTGTCCCCACCCATAGAGCCCACACCAAAAATGCCAATGACCAGAATAGGGGAACCAGGGCAGAAGAGTTGGTAGTCAATTCTAGAAGCATCGAGAGGGGAAAGGCCAGCGAAAAGTGACCATAAAAGTCAAAAATAGAAGCAATAAATGTGACTTCTTGCAACCCACACAATGGCAGTAGCTCCCTCGTGTGAATCACTCAGAGCATGTAAGGGCATGATATTGGCGTAGTACTTAGCCGTCACAAAAAATCTCATGAAATCCGCAAGCTTAAAAAGATGAACACAAAAATTTAGGGGGTTCAAAAAATGATGACACCACTGGTCAGTGAGGATAGAAAGATTCACCACATCATTTGCCCACAAGAGGTCGTACAAGCCATCAAACAAACATATGAAATCCATCACCTCACATAACGACCAAAAATTCAAAAGCTAGCTCCCGCCAGAAATTCCAACCAAAGTTAGAAGGAGCCCGAAAAAAATACATAAGCACCATCTAGGACTCATCATTTAGATGTTTGAGATCTTCCTTTAAACACACCAGAGCCGAGGGGGGCAAAGAAACCTCATTTCGCCAACACCTAAGCCCTTCAATATCCATACCCGCCGCTGCTAAGCTGTCAGCAGTTGCATTCCCTTCCCTGAAGACATGCTGGATAGAAAAGTCCTGAAGAGCATTTAGGAGAGGGAAAATGTCCTCCAGAATACCATTTAGTGACCATCCCACTTTCATCTTCCCTTTAGTGGCTTCCACAATTAGCATTGAGTCACCTTCGATTTCCAAAGTCTTGACACCAATTGACAGCACAATCTTAAGACCCCAGAGGAGAGCCATGCCTTCAGCCTGGTTACTAGTATGATCGCACAATTTCCCCGCATAGGTAGCAACCAGGCTATCAGAATGGTCCCTGATTATACCTCCAGTAGCTGACATCCCTCCCCTAGCCGCCCCATCAAAGTTAAGCTTAACCCAGGGCGGTTTAGGGTTTCTCCATCTAGTATGCTTCCTGATAATTGATTTGGAGTTGTCAAATCTCAGGATATATGGGAGTTATTGAGGTGCATGTACCCCTAAGTTGGATGGGAAATTTGGGTCCACTTAAACATA
This sequence comes from Sequoia sempervirens, assembly GCA_007258455.2. Lineage (NCBI taxonomy): Eukaryota > Viridiplantae > Streptophyta > Pinopsida > Cupressales > Cupressaceae > Sequoia > Sequoia sempervirens. Next base: position 478,773,074 of record VDFB02281492.1, read on the forward strand.
TCTAATTTGTAGTATTACATTAATTATCCATATATGCTAATTTTGTTTAACATTGTAAGAGGTGACATTTTAGTAAGACAAGTAATTAGAAACTAGGATTATATCAACCACTTCAAATCCACTATTTTTTTAAGGATTAAAAAAATAAATTATGAAATACCCTCATGTTGTCTCTTTGAAATTTAAAAAATTATTTGAGGTGGGGATAGATGTTAATCGAAATTATTCTAATACATGGAGGTAAGATTGTGATTTTACTATTTATAAATGTTTCATGGTTTTTCCTTGGATAATTCATCTTTGACAAACATATTTATGCTTTGGTGCAACTGCGAATGAGTTGGAAGCACTATTGATTGACCTTAAAGATACCATTGCTTAAATGTACCATTTACCATTACAATGCTTACATGATTAATAGAGGGTTGAGAAACCATAACATGTTACAAGGGGACATTATTTCTTGAATAAGTTACACTTAATCAAAAAATATAAAAGAGGTGTAAATAATAAGCTTGTTGATTTTTATTCTATATACCATTTTCATTGGTAGTTAGTACTTTTTCTCTTATTTAACCCTTTGTAAGTTAAGTAGATGTGAGGAATTATGTCTATACAAATGATTTTGGAGAGTCATATTTGTAGATTGAAGAAGGTAAGAAAGATCAATTTGTGCATAAGAATAATCTTCATGTGAAGAATGTTCATAAGATGATTAGTCTTATTAAGGTACATGTAGTCCTAATATGAATTGGAACTTTTGAGCCACTAAACTGTATCTAATTTGGAGTATTACATTAATTATCCATCTATGTAAAGTGGTGATACTAATAATATTTGATCTTGTAAGAGATGACAAGTGATTAAGCCAAGTAATTGGAAACTAGGACTACATCAACCACTTCAAATCCAAACTTTATAGTGATAGATTTTGTAGGCATTTACCCATGTCAAGAAAAGTGCATGAATATCTCTTTGTGATGGTTGATAGTTTAATAAATCTAGATGAATGTAGAAAATGTAGGAATCTAATTCATATTAAAATTAAATATAAAATTAGAAACTAAAACCCTTGAGTTGAGGAAGTGAGGCAAAAAGCTACAAACCCTAGAGAGAAACTAGGGAATCTAGTGAATTTATTTGAAATCTATGTAGAATTTTTGAAACTTAGATGAATGCGGAACAAGTAGGAATTTAATTTTATTATTAAAATTAAATATATAAAGCTAGAAAATGCATTGAAACCCTAGATTTGTGGAAGCAAGTGAAATAGATACAAATTATAGAGATGAACTAATGAATCTAGTTTTCACTAGAGAATTTATTTAGAATCTATGTAGAATTTTTGAAATTGAAATGAATGTAGAACATATAGGAATATGATTTAAGTTTTAAAGTTAAATCTAAAATTATAAATTATATTCAAATCCTAGAGTTAAGGAACCCTAGAGAGGAACTAATTTAACTTGGAGAATTTATTTGAAATTTATGGGTGAGTGCAAGATTATGATGAGCCAAGCTATGCCTCTAAGTGGCAATGAAAATACTAAAAAATAGAATTAAGAAACTTCACATGAAAATTTGAATGGGTTATTAACACAATTTTAAAAATATGTAGGAATATAATTTGCAGAAATTGAATTTAGTTTCTAGGCTACTATTTTACTTTTTTTTAAAAGATAAATTTATTTGGTGAAAAATTGAGATTTCAATTAAGCAATACTATAATTTTTTTAAAAGTAGGTGTCATTCTAGCCAACCTAAGTATGAGAAAAAAGTAAAATTAAATCTTTAAATAGAAGTAAAGGACACACACCCAAATGTGATGCATATTTTTTTAATTGTAAGTAAATTATTAGTTATGAATTTTTTACTAAGAATTTTTAAAAATATTTAAAAATAGCTTTCAGGCCTACCTAACTTGGTCAAAAATATGAAACACAATTTTTACAAAAATAGTTAGTGAAGCATAGAGTGTGACACATTTTGGATTTGAGAAAGGTGAAATGGTTTGAAAGTTATGGATGTGTTTCAATTAGTGTATCAATAAGGACTTCATACATGTTGCATATAAAAAAAACATTAATAATTATCTATTAAATTTAAAATCAAGTATATCTTATATTTTTAGAATGTTGACAATTTCCTAAACAAACCCTTTTTGTTTCATTGAATTCAAATAAAAAAAATTGTCAACATGAAGGATGAAGTCACAAAAAGAAGATGAAATTTCTAAACATATTGGACAAGTTGACCCCTCAATATTGACACTCCCAAGCCTAAATCCAATACATTAATAATTAGGAAAAGTGAAGGTAACATGTTTATTTCAGAAAAAAATAGATATTTGTTACTAACTGATATCCGTTATTAGTAGATATCTATTTTAAAATAATGAATATTTGTTTCCTAGAGGTCTTTTTTGTTAATTTAATGCTTTGAAAAATGGATATTTGTTATTGCAGTTACCTAAAAGCCCCAAAAAAACATTCTTAATAAAACATACATAAATTTTGCATTACTAATCAAAATTTTGATTTTTACAAGTGTTGGAAAGATGCTTTGCTCACAAATTTTGCATACGAAGTCCTTTTTTAGTTATTTTTTTGAAAAAATCATCCCAAAAAACTTAAAAAATTAAATGAGTAATCAATAATGAATTATTTAGATTTGGCATGCTAAGGAGAGTAATAAATTTGCATAAACCATCATAGAAGGATTCCTTGTTGTCTTAGATCTTATGCACACCTTTCCCCAAGTTGACCTAGGAGAACATGTGTCCCTTTGTGACATGCCAAAAACTCTTCCAAGGTATTTTCAATATCATCAATCATTAGAAACTAGAAAGGAGTAGAGAATATGAAGGTCAACCAAGTGGGAAGAAGAATAGCAATAGAAATTGTGTAGGGTTGAGTCCAAACTTGAATAAGATGAATCTATAATTTTGGACTTGACGTAGACTACTAAACTTGATGCTAGATAAATCACAAAATCAACATAAAATGTAAGACAATTAACTAATTGGGAGATCACACTTTAGAAAAAATGAATGATATTCTAGAATCTTTTTTGAATGATATATTCTTTGACCATTAAACTAAGTACCATGTTTTCTTATTTACTTTCCATACCTTAGCATTTAATATCAAAAAAATTAACCTACATAACTAGCCCCAAATCATTAATCTAGGTTAGTTTCTTATTTGTGTAAATTTCATTGGATTATCTTGGATTACCCCTAAATCAATGAGAATTAGATCTATTTTGATGTTCATAATGACAACAATGATTATTATGATCACAAATCTCATTTAAAATATTTGGTCTTTACAAATAGAATTTCTAGCTTCACCAATACTAGATAACCTACACAACTAGTAGATATGTTTCACAATATATTTTTAATTTAATCTATTTGGATTAAAGATCTTACATGTAGTTTATTCAAATCATACTTCTTCTATAATAAAAAGTACATTTATATCCTATAGCACTACTACCATTGATCTCTACAACTATTATTCATCGTCATAGTACCACTACCACTAGTGTCCCACCAAATAGTACCTATACTCATCACCCAAATGGTTTATCACACTTTCATGCCTATTTCATCAACCACCATTGGGCCTACTAGTTTCACACTCACTCAAGCCACTTCCACATCCACTACGACATCCCAATGCATAGAATACACTTAAGTAACTTAAAGTTCATACATGTCATTATTCTAATAAATTAGTTGATCCACCCCTCACATGTTCTATAATGATGCTCATACACAAAATAGTGATTCCTAATCTCCCATGTCACTATTTCTTCCTCAATCCTAGATATACCATTTCAAAAAATATATCAAGTAGAAAATCAGCTTAGTGTAAGGCCAAGTGGGTGAGAGAATGATGAATTCTCAAATCCTAGACATATGCCCATGAGTTTTATGGCACCATGATTTTCAATGTATGATGGAAAAGTGACCCTAACATCCATTTGTGATCATTCATAGCTACATGTGTAGAAATCCTTTATGGGAATTTTATTCACAAAGCCATTTCTACACATTCTTAAAAATTGTGTTATTGAGTGCTTCTTTGTACTTCCTCAAGGTTGTATACACTCATTTAATAATTTGAAAATGGTGCTCCTAAAATAATTTAACATTAACATGGGCCTTAGAGTCATCCTTGCTAATCTATTTGAATGTTTCCAAGGATCAAATGAACACACAAATGATTATGTCATACAATATGAATATTTATTTTCTAAAATTATCACCCCCTCATGAATTTCAATTATAAACTATTTTTGTTAAGGGGCTACATAAACCAATCCATGATAATATTTACTTCAATAAATTTTCTTCTTTTATGGATTTGTGTGTACACGTAAAAAAATTATAATCCAAAATGATAGCACACAATACTTTCAATTGTAGATCTTCAATACAAAATGCTTCATACCATTCTAAATATCAAGATTCAATTAAATTTTCCAAGGAAAATGAACTCTTTCATTTTAGAATATTAAAGGAGTATTAAATACTAAAAAAGGACTTTATATGCAAAAGTTGTGAGCATTTGAAGTTTGAAAAATGAAGGACATGAATTTAAAATTATTATACCTAATTTTTGGTGCATTATCTAAAAGAATATTTGATAACATTATGTATAGTTTTGAATCATCTTTCCAGTGCTTGTAAAAAATTAAAAATTTGATTACTAATTGAAAATTTATGCCTATTTTACTAGCATGTGCTTTTCTTGGGATTTAGGTAAAGTTACAACTCCATATGGTGGAACGTGCAACATAATTACAAGCCCTTAGCCTTTCTACAAGGCTTCTTAGCTAAGAAATGGAATCAAAAAGGTATAAAAACCTTTGGTGACATTCTATATGAAGGGAAACTTAGAAGCTGGACTGAGTTGGAAACAGAGTTTGACCTCCCAGCCTCCAACTCCAGGACCTACTCCATACTCTCAGAAGCCTGTAAAGATGCTATCTTTCCTCAAGTAGCCAGAAAATTCCTTGACCCGACCAATGACATAGTCTAGAAAGATGGGGGGCCTATCTTGGAGCTTAAAGCTAAGATAATTTATAAAGATTTGACTTATAAAAACAACATTTTTGAGCACCTGAATAATTGTTGGAATATGGCCTTAAATAATAAATTTGGCATTAATTCTAACTGACATCTGGTACAATGGGCTTGAGCCAAAAGGGCTTGTTTTAGATGGTTGGTTCTTCTGCAAAGAATTCCTTTCAAATCCAATTGTGATGATAAATTGATATTTGTAATATTTGTCAAACTCCTGAATCAGTAAAACACATTCTTTTTTATTGCTTTTATGCTAAAGAAATTTGGAAAATATTTTGTAGCAATGTTAAAATTTGGGATAATAAAGATAAGCTTGTTTGGAAAGATAGTTTAATGTTTGATAAGAAAATTAGCAAAGATTGTAAAGCATTCTAGATTTGTCTCTCTACTAAAATAATGTGGCACAATTGAAAAGCAAGGAGTGATGAAAAATTCAAAAGTTGTAGGAGGTTCCTTATTGAGTCATCTAAAAGACTCACTTTTCTCACTGTGGATAGCTGATCCCATGGTTGGAGAAGCCGATCCCAACAGTGGACAGGAAGAAGATGAAACAACCAATAGGGTTGTAGATAGCCGCTAGTCAATGTCCATCCTTTTTTACAACTATTTGGCTTTAAGAGCAGCGTATGTATGTCTGTAAATTTTGCTTAAAAATGATGTAAAGAGGAAGCACAATCTAGTTATAGAACACATATAAATCTGTAAATTTTGTAAAGGAATTCAGCAGGGGAAAGAAAGTGTATACAGGTTGAATCGGTGTTGTCTTTTGCGGTATAATCCATGAACATCTATAGTAAGCCATATATGATATAATGTACTGGTTTAATGACCTATTAATAATACAAAAAAATATTTGTTTTGCAATAATTTATATTTGTTTTGTTAAAATGGATATCTATTACTAATGGATATGCATTTTGGTTTGGTATTACAAAATCAAAATCATATTTTTATTGATTCATACAAAAAGTCAAATATCTATTTCAAGTTTTTGGCTAAGTAAAACACGTTTTTCGTCTTCTGTTACTACTGTTTGACCTATGATGATCTTGCACTCACCCCTATGTAGAATATGTAGGAATCTATTTTTTATTAAAAATAAATCTAAAATTATAAAGTATATTCAAACCTTATAGTTTAGGAAGTAGAGATAAATACAAATATAATATTTTTGAAACATTTTTATATAAACTAAAAAGCATACGTTTTTAAAAAAATATCTATGCATCATTTCTTTTGTTAATTTATGTTCTTTTTCCATTGAATACGACTTCATAATGTCATTTCTCCTTGTTATTTTATTTCTCATTTCCTCCTTTGTAAAATATTTCTCCAAATTCCTTTAACAAATATTTTATCCTTAAAAAGTGCTAAAAAATACAAATGCAACTTATGCAGATTTTTACCAAATATTTCACCTACAAATGATAAAAATATATGAATATTTAATTAATTTTTAATTCCAAAAATTTATTAGAGCTCATACTTTAAATAATTCACATAATAATTGTTTTTTTAAATATCATCTTAACAACCTTCATTCAAAGGTCTTTGATCACAATTTATAAAATGTTGCAAAACAAGGTGAAGAAAGCTTGCAATATGAACTTTAAACAATAGTAATTGTAGATTTGAATTCAAAGATTAAACCTTAATATGAATGTGATTGCAGAATCAAAACTAGAAATAGAAAATCATAACACATAACACCAGTTTTACGTGCAAAAACCCCTAAGGGAAAAAACTCCACCATGGAAAGAGAGAGGCAAGTATATTACTAATCCAAAGGAAATTACAATTGCAATACACTTCTTTGATAATCTCTATAAAATACGATAACACCCTGTTACCTGCACATTGAACAAAATTGAATGAAGAACTCTAGCTCAATGCCCCAATTTATTGAAAATTGTGGGGATGAATACCACCATGGTATCACCAAACAACATGCAACAAAACCACATGGAAAAACCCACACCTACATCCTTTCCAACCACCAAATCCACCAAAAAATAGTAACTTACAGATGTTCTTACATCTTTCATAAGGCATCTCTCATGCATGGGCGCTTGGGGAAGGAATCTGTCATAAATACAATCATACATGGTGTCATAGTCGCCATAGAATCTTATGGTAGTTGTCATACTATCATAGATACTCTTACAACTTATGACAGATGTCATAACCCTCCAAAAATAAGAGATTCCAAATGGGACGCCTAGCTATTTTGTCATTTTCCCAAAAGACAAATGGCAATAGTAACTTCATCTTTACATGTGTTCTTTCATAATCATTTGTTAAACGGTTCCACCTCCTATGGGTAATTTACAAGACATTAGGAAAATAATAAATTAATGGATTTACAAGGTTGATGTCACTTAAATCCTAACATTCTCCCACTTGACATCATATATTGTAAATTACACCCATAGAGATACATCAACATGAATTTAAGTACAATGATCAAGGACCATGGGCTTTATGCACCAAGAAAACTTATATGTGGTTATTGGCTTCATGAAAGAATTTGCAACATTATCCCAAGTGTAAACTTTTTCAATCAAGACCTATCCATTCTCAACCATTTCTCACACAAAGTAATACTAAACATGAACATGCTTAGTACGAGCATGATACATAGGATTCTTAGCTAAACATATGGCACTCTGGCTGCCACATGCAATCCTCACTATCTTGCAATCAAAACCAATACCAAGTCTCTATAACCAAACAACCTCCTTAGAAGCATGAGTAGTAGTCATATACTCTACTTCAATGGTGGAAAATGCAATTGTAGGTTGTCTTTTACTCATCCAACTCACTACACCTCCAAACAAAGAAAAAACATAACCACCAATGGACCTTCGACTATCCAAGTCACTTGCCCAATCTGCATCAACAAAATCCTGTATGTCCAATGACTTATCCACATTATCAGTACCATGATAAACCAAAAAAAATCAGAAGTGCCTCGCAAGTACCTAAACACCCTTTTAACAAAAGTCCAATGCTCTTTAACAAGGTTAGACATAAACTTGCTTAGAACTCCCACTGCTTGGGCTATATCTGGTCTAGTACAAACCATTGCATACATTAAACTACCAACAACACTAGCATAAGGAACATCAAAAATCTCTTCAATCTCATTATCAAAATTAGGACACATGTCTAAACTCAACTTAGTACAAACTAAAAATGGAATATTTACTAATTTGTTATCTTGTATTTTAAACCTCTACAAAATAGTATCAACATGTGCTAACTTTGACTTAGCCAAAGCTTTTTATGTACCCAATATCTATTGATCTCCATCCCAAGAATATATCTAGCAGCCCCCAAATCCTTCATATCTAATGTGGCAGAAACTTGAGTCTTAAGTTCTCTAATCATCACGTTGTTGTTACCCATAAACAACATGCCATCAACATACAAGACAATGATTAGTATATGATCATCAATAACCTTAATATAAACACAATAGTCCTCCTCACTTCTAACATAACCCAACTTTAATGCAAATGCATCAAACTTTTGGCACCACATCCTAGGTGACTGTTTCAAACCATACAATGATTGTTTTAACCTACAAACCAAGTGTTCTTTTCCTTTCACAACAAAATCTTCAGGTTGTCACATATAAATTTCTTCCTCAAGATCCCCATGCAAGAAAGCAGTTTTAACATCCATTTGCTCTATTTCAAAATCAACATAAGTAGCAATAAATAATAGGAATCTAGTAGAAGTTAACTTAGCAACAAAATATAATATTTCATCAAAATCAACTCACTCTCTCTAGGAGTAGCCCTTGGCCACCAATTTGGCCTTGTACCACTCTAACCGACCATCTGCACCAAACTTCTTCTTATATACCCACTTGCATCCAATGGGATTCCTTCCTTTGGGAAAACTAACAAGATCCCAAGTATCACAACTATCCAAAGCCATCATCTCCTCCTGCATTTCCTGCATCCAAGACTCACATTCTTCATAAGAGAGAGCCTCCTTGTAAGATCTAGGTTCATCGTCAATACTTAATAAAGAAAAATTACAACAAAAATCTGGTGGGCTATACCTATCAATTGGATTCCATTGTCTTGTGGACCTTCTCAAAGATGGATTAAGAGGTTCTTCTTCATGTTCTTCATTATGATCAATTTCCTTTGTTATAACAGATTCTTCAGAAATTTCACTTGAGCTCTCTTCTTCTTCTCCATCTTCTAGTCCATCTCTTTGTTCTTCCAAATGCACATCTTCCTACTTAGTTTCAAAGTGCAATGTCTTTGTCTTTTCCTTTGGTTGTTCTTCTTCTGAGTTAACTCTAAATTCCCTAAAAATTACATCTCTAAAAAAGATCATTTTACGAGTTAAAGGATTCCAAAGCTTATAACCTTTTACATTCTCGCCATATCCTACAAAGATGCATTTATGAGCTTTTGGATCCAATTTAGATCACTTCTCTTGAGGCACATGAAAAAAAGCCTCACGACCAAAGACCCTTAAATGTGAAACTGAAGGCTTTTTACCCAACCACATTTCATAAGGTGTTTTATCAATAAGAGCTTTACAAGGAGATCTATATATTAAATAACAATTAGTACCAACAACTTCTACCCAAAATCATTTATCTAGCTTAGCACTACTTAACATGCTCCTAGCTCTTTCCATATTAATGTATGGTTCATTATTTCTAATACCCCATTTTGTTGGGAAGTATAAGGTGGTCTTTTGCCTAACAATTCCTGCATATTTGCAAAACTCATTGAATTCCTTAGAGAAATATTCATGCCCATTGTCATTTCTCAATACTTGTATCTAATAACATGATTGTTTTTCAACCAAGGCTTTAAATTCCTTAAACTTAGTGAAAAATTCAGATTTTGAATGCATAAAAAAATCCAAGTATATCTTGAGAAATCATGAATGAAGGAAACATAATATCGAGATCTACTCAAAGAATCAACATCTACTGGACCACATACATCTAAATGATTAAGTTCTAAAATTCCCTTGGCCTTATTAACTCCTTAGGAAATGATGACCTATTTTGTTTTCCAAACACACAATGTTCACAAAAATTACTCTTGCCAACAAAATAATCAGAAATATCATCTACTAGTCTCTTATCTAGTATGGTCTTAAGACCTTTTTCACCAATGTGACCCAATCTATGGTGCCACAACATACATGCGTTTTCATTCCTAGTTGCAAAAACTAACTATGAATGGTGGATCTAGAATTGCACAAACATAAACAACAAACACAATATTAGTCGCTTATGCAAATCAAAACCATCATTCTCCATAAGATTCATTTGAAACATGAAGAACAAGAAATAAAGTAAAAAAAACAAATGAAAGCAATCTAAATCTTATTCAAATGTTCAAACTCTCAATCCCATGGGGGAATTGGTACTATTTTGATGTGGAAAACAACCCTTTCCCAATTCCTTGCAAGCTTGATGATGATCAATGGTGCTCCTTGATAAAATTTTCCATAACCTAGCTATGAAATTGATAAAAACTATGAAACTTGGATGAGAATGGATGAAATTTCCCAAAACATGAAAAACATTTTGCCTAAAGTTCTAGATCCAAAATTAGTAAAAGAGCCTTCTATTTATAGAAGAGAATGATGGAAGAATTAAAAAAAAGGATGAATGTGGGATAAAACATCAACCAATGGAAAAATGCCACTTGTCAACATGTTAGTGGATAGAGATGGAGAACATTTTGATGAATGTGCACATAAATGCCATTAGGTGGATATTTGAAATTGGAGAAGTGACATGTTGGAGGGAGAAGAAAGGAGAGTTAATGCCACTTGGCTCAAGAAAAAGGACATGTAAGAGGCCTTTAATGCCATGTTGGATGGACAAGTCCTTTTGGAAGGGAATTTTCAAATTTGAAGAATATTCCAACTTGATACCATTTTTGAATGAAATAGAGGAATTTATAAATCAATTAAATTGATTTACTTGTGCAAGTTACATAATCTAGAGGATTAATCATGATTTAATTAATTTATATGAAGGTTTAGCTGATTTGACATTTTGACTTAGATATTTGGATTTAAATAAATCAAAATGAGAGGGATAATAAATATGAGACTTAATTAAACAAAGTTTGATTTATTTAATTAAAGAGGGATGTTGTTAGACTTAAATCAAATAAAGGTTAGTTTATTTAATTTAAGGAGATGAAATATGATTCAATCAAATAAAGTGATTTATTTAATCAAAAGAGAAACAATAGGATTAATTAAACAAAATGATTTATTTAATTAACATAAGATAATGATTTAATCAGATAAAATTGATTTATTTAATTAAAAGATGAAATGTGATGAATTTAATCAAATAAAGATTATTCGATTAAATGGTTAGTAACGGAGTGATTCGGGATGAACTAGTGTTAGTAAATCAGGATCAGGTGCATGAGGTCAATTAGTATAATTTACGTGTCTACACTAACTTACAAAGAGTGGAATCATGTAGCTTAAATAAAGTTCCTGTTCGAGATCCCTTAGCAATCACCAAACCCCCTCTTACCAACCTGCAACCAGACTTATCAAATGTCACATGCATTCTAGAATAATTCAACTTGGATATTAAAATAAGTTTCTCACAAGTCCTGGAATATGTAAAACATTATCAAGGGTTTTAGCCCTCCCATCACTGGGTGGGTGTAAAAAGATGGGGGGACAAATTGTGGCCAATTTTTTTTTAAAATTCGATAGCTCATAACGTGAGTGCGTTATAGCATGAGCACGTTATGGATTGGTGTGCCGAGCCTAAGGCTCAGCCACACCAAACCTATTCTGCACTCTCGTTATGAGCTTTTCAAACAAACAAAAAAGGAAATTGAATTCATTTGTGTTGTGACTATTTTTTCTGCTGCCTACGGCCAAAAGCCCTTCTCATGCATGCTCGCATTCTAGGAGTCAATCTTGCAAAATTTTCATCAATTTGTTGATATTTCATCGCCAAGATGCTACCACATCAACGGGGAGGTTGAAGAGGTAAGGATTGTTTGTTTTTTGTTGTGAATTTGCTAGTTTTAGGTTGTTTTTTATATTCATTTGTTGAATTTATAGGAAATGATAATGATCCTGGAAACCCTCTTCAAAACCCTCCTGAAAATCCTCAACAACTAGAGCAACAACAAAATGAACAAAATCCTCTGATCATGTTGGTGATCTGAGGTGTGGACCCCAAATCCCTAAGGTTGATAGTCTCCCAAGTGCTAGGATGTCAGAATTGTGAAGAAAAACAAAATATATATGTTCAAGTTGGTCAACTTAGGACCAATAATTGAAGTGGGTCAAACCTCCTTCACTTCAAGTTCTACAAGACCAAGGAGGTTTTCCCTAAGCTACTGTATATTATTAAAATTGTGATTGAAAACTTCCTTATAGAAAACTATACCCTTTACATATTGTATCCCAATACTGGTGTCACAATATACTTATGTGCTAATTTTTACATGCAAGGATTATGCACCTCTAATAGTAGAAAACTTATCACTCATGAGACTTAATGAAAATAATGTATATCCCTTTATAGTTTATATATCTCTAATGACTTAAAGTTGTAAAACTACCTGTTGTGCAGTTTTCCCACACACGCCCCGCTGAAGGAAACAACCCTCTTTTCTTGCTTTGTCTGCTTCTTTGTTTTTGTAGGGTCTTGACTTCATCCCCCTAAGGGATGGGTCTCTTGGTCATGCTCTTGATTCACCCATATGCTTAATGTTAAATCTGCATTTGAGATGTCATTTTGCAACTTCATGATGATTGCCTAACTCCCTAAGGCTGACCATGCTCGAAAATTTGAGTTTGAAGCAAAGTTGGTTAGGTTTGGGGCAAGTTCAATAATTCTAAGGTACCTCAGATTATCCAAACCCTAATCTGGTTGGGTAATCCAAGCTACCTCGGATTACCCGAGTCAGAGCTCCCATCGGGTTTTCGAATTTATGAGGACCTACACATGATCATTTATTACTTGCATTAATGAGGTTTTAAAGAGTCAATTTGGAGATAAAATGAGGTTTGGGAGGTCATTTGGTCATTTTGCATTCCTGTGTGCTTGAAGCTGAGAGAAGTCTCCACTATCCTACATTTTATTTACGCTCCATTGTTGGGTTGGTCTTTTCCAAGGGATCGTTCTAGGGTTCGAAACTATTCATTGCCACTCTTCCATTGCATCTCCCTTTGTTGTGTGTCATTTCAAGGTGTGATTTTGATATTTCTTGGGTGGATTTACTTCATTTTGAACTTTCTTGTTTAAATCTAGTATGGTGAAGTCGTCTGTTAAGTTCAGGATTTTGGTTTTGTTCCACTAGCTAGGGTTTTCATTCTTTAAAGTGCTTATCCTAAGGGCTTAAAATAGGGCTTCGACTTGAATGCATTCTGTGAATGATACTTTTCGAATATTCTTAGGGTTCACTCGTTGCATTCTAGTTTTGTGATTGATATCAAGATTTTAGAGTGTCAACCTATTATGAACAACAATTCAAAAACCCTAGTTTTGTGCTCACGAATGTGATAAAGGATGAATGATGTTGAAGATTGTGGAACAAATTGTTTGATTTTGAATCCATCATGAAATGTCAATGATTCAATCTTAAGAAGATTAGGCGTTCATCATTCATCAATTCAAATTAAGGGGGATTCAATACTTAGCGAAAATTTCAATCTTGAGCTAAACCCGAAAATTCTGAGGTAGCTCAGATTTTCCAAGCCCTAATCCGCTCGAAGAATCTGAGCCCCCTCGGATTATCTGAATCTGATGTGTGAACTCGAAGGTGACTTAGCAATTTTTGATCTCATCTTCTGATTCGGTGATTTTGAGCAAGCTTGGATTACTCGAACGTTAGTTCACCTGAGTAATCTGAGGCCCCCATAAATACCCGAGCTTCATGAACTTTGGACTCCCGGTGCATGAAATGAGTTAACCCTTGAATGAAATCACATTTGGAGTGTTCTTAAAATGATTGATGCCTGATTATGGTAAATTTCATTGAAAGGTTCGACGAATTGCAAGTGAAATGTACACAATGTGTCAAATTCAAGAAATCTGAGCTCGCTCGGATTACCTGAGCTCTAATCCGGCCAAGGCATCCGAGCTAGCTTGGATTACCCAACCCCTCTTTGTTTTGCTTTAAAATATCAATGCTGATGGATAGAGTGTTTTCATATTGGATTATATGATTATTTTATGAGATGGTGATTAATTTGAGTGAATTTTGTATGCATACATGATGTGAGAATAAGATATTTTTAAAATGAATTGATTGTCTTGTATTTCCATTGGAGTTATATCACTATCATTTTGATTTAATGGCATTACCATTGCAATATATATTATCATGGAATCATTACAATGTGTTATATTGGTGTTTTCCATTTTGGTGATTTTAGTCCTTTCTAACAGATGTAGGCAGAGCTAAGCCCTGACAAGACCACCAAGTCAAAAGCTACTTTAGTGCAAGAGGAGGTTAAGCAAAGATTGGAAAGGATGAAGTATGACTTCAAGGGCATATGGCCAAAGTCCAAGATTGCAGACACAAATATGGGACACATAGATTATGATGATGCCCAACAAAGAATGTATGCAAATGCACCCACCCGGTTGGCACAGGTTATCACTCACACTAGTTTGGCACAAGCAATAGGGTTCCCTCCAACATAACTTTGTCCAGAATTGGTCCTAGAATGTGCAAAGCACTAGGACTCTAGAACAAGGATTATAATTGGTCCACAAGGGAGAGTCATGGAAAATCTTACTGAAGAGTCCATTGCAGAGGTGTTCAATATCGCCTCTCATCATAAGCTCATTGAGGAAATCAACATTGGGGAAGCAATTAAGTTCTATGATGAAGACCCCAACAGGGCTTTGGTGGATATTGAAGCTCAAGCCCCATTACTCCAAGTTGCCTAAACAACTGCATAGAAGTGATTTCAAGCTAGAGTATCATGACATCATAACTCTGTTGGGTAGGGTCATGGGAGTAGAAGAACCTCACATCTTTTAGAATTGAATGTTCTACCCCATTACACAGATTGTGGCTAACAAGCATTATCACTGGGCTAGAATCATAAGCAACAATTTGGATGCCCAGTTGAGAAGTGTGCAGTAGACCAACAGATTCACTATGACTTCATATCTTTTCTACATGTTGGCACATAAGACAAAGTACAAGGGTCTCAATTGCAAAGGGAATATTGGGAAGGACATGATATAGGATGTATACCCACAACTGTAGCATAAAATGTCCGATTACAGGAGGGAAAATGATGCATTTTTCATGTACATTCCCAAGTTGTTACAGGATGCTCTCCATGTCAGGGTCTCTGCTAATGCCATGGACTTGATCAAACAATATGCCCAATGGTTCATCCAGTTTCAAAGGTTCATAAACATCCAGATACAAGGATCTCCAGTTTTTCCACTCAGACTACCAAGGTATCTAACCAATAAACTTCTAATGCTAGAATTGACAAGGAAAATGGCAGGCTTTGAGGAGATCCTACAACAGGAGTTGAAAAAGAAAGGGTTGGGAGCAGAATTTCCATTAAAAATGGGAACTTTAGAGGCATGCCCTTCTATTTAGAGTGCTCAATATTTAGAGAAGGAGATGGCACAATTTGAGTTGTATTCGCATATCAATAGGAATAAGTTTGATCCATATGGCAAGGCCATTAAGCAGGCAAGTAGAACATTCAGGCATAAGGATCATATTGAAGATTATTGGGCCAATTTCAGAGATGAATTTGATGCAATTAGAAGGAGGTTTTCCAAATTACCTCTTAAATTGATAAGGTTATATAAGGTAGTAGAGGTGCCTGATCAAGTGCAAGATGATGAGGTGAATTTGGTTCAACATCATGACTATGAGCCCTATAGAAACAAACCATTGCCTCCAATCAACTGGTCAGAAGAGGAGATTATTGATTTGGATCAAGTTACTGAGCCAGTAAAGAAATACTCCAGGCTATGGGTAAAGCATAAAGTGTTGGAGCTTGAAGTTGAGGGCACCAAATTCACATACAACTTGATGGGAGACTTGGAGTCTCAATCTAAGGAAGAAATTGAAGCTGATAAAGATGATGATACGCTAAACCTCAGGAAGAGGATGTACAAGAGGAAGGAAGACTTGTGTCAATCAAGAGGAGGACTAGGATTCAGACACAAGTGAAGCAAGGAGAGAAGCCATATCCTAAAACCAAGAAGGCTCCTCAAGTTAGCACTACTGTGGAAGAGGGTGAAACTTCACAACCTGTGAGAAAGAGGAGAATAATCACAAAAGGATAGAAAGCTGCTAAGGAAAGGAAAGGAAATGTTGCTATATATGCTCTTTCTTCAGCAAAGGTTGTTGATGTGGAAAGTTCAGGGGAAAATCCCCAGGTATATGTTAGAAGAAACTCCCACAAACATAAGGTCTCTCCAGTAGAAGGGGTAAAAGTTACAGAGAAAGAAATGCAAGATGAAGAGGCACCTACTAATGATATGAAGAAGAGAGCAGCTACAGGAAATAGTTCTCCCATCCCTTCTCCTCATCATAACATACAATTCTTGGAGGAAGCAGTTCATGAGGAAGGCAATATATACAATGATCCTGAACAACCAGAGGAAGAAGATGATGAAGTCTCTACTCCTCAAAGTGGAGGATGGAGGAAATTTGTGCAAGAAATGAAATAATCTACCTTTGGAGCAGAGAGTAAGAATATGGAGTATGAGGTTGTTCAGGGAAAAACATCTAAGTCTCCAAAGAAGGTAATCATTGATGAACTTGAGGATCACCCTGAGGCAGGGGAGACCAAAGAGGAAGTTTCTGACAGTCCTCACCAGGACAAAGATGAGCAGGAAGATCAATTAGAAGTAGAATAAAATGTCGAAGAAAATGTTGTTGATAGTTTGAATAAAGAGGTAGCAACTGAGCAATCTGCAAGTCTTGAATGGTTGGAGAAAAGGCTTAGTGAGAATCCAATAATTGTCCAAGAAGAAACTCCAAGATGGGATAAATTGCTTGAACAATGGGGTAGCCCAAACAAAGGAAAAGAGCAAGGTCAGTTTCTAAAATTCAAGAGATGAGTTCAACAACAAGGTTATCCATGTGGAAGTTCCTGCAAGTGATAAGTTCAAAGATGAGGTTAGGCCCTCTGATTATAAATTAAAAACTATTAATTTAGGGCCAACCACCAAGGAACAAGAAAAGGAAGAATTCCAAGAATCTTCTCAAGCTATTCTTAGGAGACTGGACAGAGAAACTGGGGAAAAGGAGAAGCTGCAGAGGCAGCTAAATGATGTTTACAAGTATGTTCAACATTTGATGAAGCCTCTACAAACTGTTGGAAGTGAAAGCACTATTCCAGAAGGATTGTTTCCTAAGGATGCAGTTTCAGAAATTGAGAGGTTAAAATCCTCTCTTCATAGCATTCATGGATGGCTGCAGGATGTCAGTAACAGAGGGGATGAAGTAATTGAGAAAATTATTAAAATTCACACCAATGCTTCTAATTTTCTAGAGCATATTTCACAAGTTGTCTCAGACTGCAAAAGGACTGAAAAATCAACTGTCTAGGAGTTGCAGAAGATTCTGCAAGTACCTAAAGATGAATTGGCTAAGTTGAATATATTTTCTCGTGATGAAATTGGAAAGGTGAAGGAGTGGACTGAAGTCTGAAATTATAGAAAAGAAATCCTTTTCAAGGTTTTGAAGAAAATAATGAAGGTATAGGGGAAAGTGAAAGAAATATATGACAGTTACATCATCTTTTTGGAGATAATGAATGGAAGAAAGAACTTTGGTCAGAAAAGCATGAACATCAATAGGTTGCAGCCATGGTGGCATCAAGTCTATGCCCCTTCTGATAGTGCTCCCATTACTAAGGACAATTTAGAGGATGCAACAATTTACATTTCAAAACTGGATAAATACCATGAGCTACAGGTTGAATGGAATAAGGTGATGCCCCAATATTTGGAGGAATTAAAAAATCATAAAACAAGGATTAAATTCATTCCAGTTCCAAATCTAGCAGATATAGGAGAAATATTGGAAAAAGTCAAGGAGTTATCCAATAAATTGGAAGCCAACAAAGAGGGAGAAAACAATCAGCTTGCAACCACCTAGAATTTTGTGCCCATCTTGTGATAATACATCTGGAGGACGACCTCAATTTTTTTGCAATCAAGGGAATATTTTGGAAGGGTCTAGGCCGTCCTAGATGATGTTTTAAATTAGATGTAAATTTTATTTTATTCAAAAACTCTCTAGGCTAACCTGTCTAGCTGACCTAATGATGTAAAGCCTAATTCTGGGCTGACCTAGTGTTGCTCTTCTATAAATTGAAGCTCAAGCCTCCTTTGTAAGGGTTAGAATTAGTTTAGACATAGTTGCAAGAGCTAGAATTGAGATAGGAGTTAGTATTTTCTGAGAGCAAGTGTTGATACATTGAGAAGATATGAATCGTTGCAAACTTGGGTGATTCAATATAAGTAAAGACATTGTTCTTTGGTGCTCTTTCTTGTGTTGGTTCACTTTGCATGGTTCTTGTTCTTCCATATCTTTAAGATTGCTTTGAGATAATTAGTTCCATGTTAGATTTTAGATTTAGATGTGATGCAATGGTGTTTATAGTTTAATATTTGAAGTGTTTGAGCAATCCTTGGTCCATACTTTTAGCAGCTTGCTGATTGTAAGTTGTTATGTAAAGTTAGCCTGGGCCTTGAATTCATGTGCTAAGTTCAATTGTGGGTATTTATTCATTTCAATTTCAAAATAAGGTTGATTTGAGTGAATTCTTCATGATCTAAAAATCTTTAATTCCTTAGAAGATTGCACTTTTTCTGTGAGATTGCAGGGTTATTATGGGTTTAGCAGGAATTAGTTTCGAAGGATTGGTCCACTTTGAGTGTTTAATCATTTTCTTTGTTGGTCTTAGGTTTAGTTTACTTTTCAGAAAATCCCTCTAAACCCTTATCTTTTTCTTTTTTCTTTTGAAGTCTGAGTTAGGTTTTAGGATCAAAAGTATCACCACATTGCAAAATTTGATAAGTCTAAAGTTTCCAGCATTTGTTTTGTAAGGTCCCTTGTGATTACCAACATTTTCACATTATCACTGAGTTTTTTTTGCATTTTCAAGACCTAACATTAGAGACCTTGGGGTTATCTCTTGAGGCTTGTTGATAGAGATTTACCTTTCAAGAGAGATAGGATATCAAATTCTCTCTGAGTTGTTGTTGTGCAGAAAACACCATCAACACTACCTTGCCACAACTAAAAATAAAATTAAGTTTATATGTTTTTTTTAAGTGTTGGGTGAAGTGATAAATGTATTAGCATACTGGTGTTAATTTAAAATGGGCTACAAAGTCACAATTTCACTCAAACATGTAACATATTGAAAAAACGGTAATATCCTAATCAAGATACCATAAAAGCCTATGTGTTCCATAATGTATAGGAAAGTTTAGTTCTATACATACACTTAGAAAAAATAATCAATATTTGCAAAATATTAAGTGGGTCTACTTACTAAACCATAATCATATCCATACATTTCATTTATTATGTTGAAAATATATCTTACAAAGGCTCTACAATAATTTTATAGACTTTTGGTTGACCAACTAAACAACATATATCTAGAAATATACATGATATAAGAAGGAGACACCTAACTAAGGTGTATCTTGTCTTTAATCATTCAATATTCAAAATTTTCAAGTGTTTATTATATATTTGGGATGAACATCATGGATCATTATAATACTAAAATACCTATACCTAAAACTGAAAATTGAAACCCTAGGGCTTCCTATGAATATCATTGCTCTATTAGTTCTCCAATTGCTCCTCTTTTTTCCTCCCTTTTTCTTTGGCCAAGGCCAAAATATATCTTTGAACACCATCTAGAGACCTCGAGGAAAGAATCATGTTCATCTATAATTGTGTAGGCCTCTCATATTTGCTTACATCACCTTTACATGTCAATGCACTTGAATTCATACCTCTTACATCATCAACTGTATGATTTTGTATACTATCCATGTCTTAGAGGGGAAAAAAGGTACTACGAGTCATATGAGATTCGTCACTTGTCAAATAATATATATGTTAAGACCATTAGTTCCATCATAGGTCATGTAAGAAGGTAGGTAGATATTTTTGTTCAAACATCAAAGTTTCAAGACTTTGCATGACAAATGAGAAGACGAGGGAAATGCCTTGGAGGCCCGATAGGCATGATGGTATGAGAAACTCCAAAATAAAAAACAATAGATTTGAAAGAAAAGGCATGCCAAGGATGACAAGTTTGATAGGAATGACAATATGAGAAACTTTGAAATCCCAAAAAAAATAGTGTAATTTTTGGAAGAAAAGTTGATAGTTAAGGAAAGGATGCATGGATGAGCAAACCCAAAATCTCAATTTTCAAGGAAAATGACTTTATATGGGAAAATATAAATTGTTGGGGAAGATATTCTAGGGATCACAAGTGCAACAAGCATGACAATATGAGAAACTTTGAAATTTTAAAATTTGCAAAGTGGTTTGAAGAAAAGAAAATTTATAAGGTATTGACCATAAAAGCACCCTATAACAAAATTTTACTAAGGATGTATGATAAAAACACTTTGAACAAATACCCTTAGATAATAACACATCATAAGGGACCAAACCAAAGATATCTCAGATCGATTATTAACAAAGGGTGGATAGGGTCAAATACAAAAATTATGGAGTGCAACAAAGAAAAAATTAGACACAAAAAATCGAGGTGCCAATATTGGCTCTAGTTGGGGAGATGTGTCTCTTGTAGGCATAATGAGAATCCAAATCTCTAAGAGAAAACCAAAAATTGGGAACAACATGGACTGTGATTGAATCACACTTCATCATGACAAACAAGGGTCATGACCACGCAAAAACAATAGTATGTACAAGACAACACCACAAAAACACAACAAAAGAAGAAACATATTACAAAGTTTTAGAGAACCCAACCCTTAAAAGAAATATTATTTGAGATGTTAACCATGAAATAGTAGCTCCATGAAATCTACATCAAGGATCCTAAGGTAGAATGTTTCTTAATTGTATCCTTCAATAATTTGATAAGGCCAAACCCATAGGGCATCAAACTTTCCATGTTTTCCCTTGTCTTCTGACCCAGAATTCCATATGAGGAAACAATCTCCAAATTAAAACTCTCTCCTGATAGCCCTCTTATCAAATATCTATTTCATTTTTTCTACCTCAAAAAATCCTCTCATGTGCAGCCCTCCATGTCTCCTTTAATTTGATCAACTCGTGTATTCTTTGAGAAATAGCACGTTCTTCTTCCCCTTCAATCTATTGTAATAATTTTTAGATTAATAATTCAAGATTCATTGAAAATTTGGCCTCAATAACTTATACTAATTCAAATGGACTCTTCTCAAAAGTCTTCTTGTAATTTATCTTATCTACCTAGATAGTAAATGTTAAACTATCATCCCATCTTTTCTCATTTATATCCAATTTTTTGATGGTGTTCATGATTAATTTGTTTCTTTATTCATCTTTTACATTTCCCTATGGACGATAAAGTGATGATTGTGTTAAAGAGATCCCATATTGTGAACATATATCAACAAACTCTTCAGATCTGAAACACAATGCATTGTCAGCCATAATTGTTGATGGCATGTTAAAACCAATGATTATTTTATTAAGAAAAATTCAATCACTGCCTTTGAGGTTGCATTCCTTGTAAGGATTGTCTCCACCCATTTTCTAAATTAATCGGTGGCCACCAATATCCACTTGTATCATTGCTATAATTTTTTATTATTTTCCCTATAAAATGTATGCCCCACTATTAGTATTGAGCCTTTGGTGAAATAGTAGTAAGGGGAAGTGCACATACAAATTTTAACTTACTAAAAAGCCTTTAGCAAGAATCACACCCTTTTACAAACTTGGCCACATCCCTAAATAATGTTGGCCACTAATAACCCACTCTCATAATCTTATTAGCAATGGTTTTTGACATATAATGCCCGCCACATAATCCTTGGTGGAATTCCTCAACAACTCCTACAAGCTTCTCTTAATCTAAACATAATAGGATACAACCATATTCAAGGTTTCTCCATATTAATTGTCCCTCACGAAAGGCATACCTTTGAGCTTCAACTTCTAATGTTTTCTCTCTTTCTTTTATTCAACTCAAGAGTAAAATCAAAGCTTTGTAAATAAAATATGTAGTGCCCCTCCATTCGTGTCGTCATGTGATGTTTTCTGCCTTGTTATGAATTAAGAGTGGTTAGGTATTGATTTATTTTGTGTTTGAGGTAATACGATAATTTAAATAAAAGTTGTTAATAAAATATTATTAACGGTTAAATTGAAATAAATTAGAATTTATCTAAAAGAATAAAATTAAAAAAAAAAGAGGGAGTTATAGTATGTCGAATTCGAGTGAGAAGTTTTCTCCTTAAATTTTGTTGCGGTTGCCTTGCATGGGGGAAAGAATTTAATTTTAAACCGATTATAATTGGTTGCATGAGCCACCACTAAAACAAACCACTCTTTCTAATTAATACAACATGCAAACTACATTCTTTCTGGAAAAACTGCCTCTTGTCTAGAGAATGTCGCTTTTTTGTGCATGATTTGAGGTATGTAACAACGGTTTTTTTTTTTTTTTTTAAAGGTAGGCAGACATAGGAGAGTAGTGCATTTGAGAAGAGAGGGCATTCCTCCTCTTTGGCCGTGCAAATCTACAAGTCAAGGACAAAATCTGGTGCATAGGGCAAAGAAAAAAGACCCATGACCCCTTTAAAATGCATTTCAAGTAGAGATTGAAAGGGGGAAAGCAGAGATCCCCGGGGTTGTTTTGCAGGAAGAAAATCAGAAATCCAAGGAACCTTTCACATCCTTAGAGTATGTTGTACGATTCACAAATTTAATGAGGTATGTTCATTATAAATTGCCCCAGGAAAATACTTGCAAGTTATATAATAAATATTTTATTGTGCATTGCTAAATCGTTTCATCCCATAGTTGAAAGTCGATATGCAATAGGATCGGAACTTGGGCATGAAGGTCCCTGTGCATAATGAATAATTGTGGGTGATGATAATGCTTAGCTGTTCATGACTATTTGAGATCTAATATGTAGACCTGTGCCTTGCGGTTTTATCTGCTTAAACCAATTCATTATACTATCATAGTGAATATTTATGTGAGTCGATCTAACCTGTCATGTTTTCCCCTTACTACCATTATTTTGTGAATCTTTGAGTAAAATGAAGAAAGGAATTCGTGCATCGCCCATTACATGCCTCGGCCCTAATCATGTATTTCTAGAGTGATCTTGTTAATCCGATAATGTCTTTTATGGTGAAGGTACCATAACAATGAAATCAGAGAAGATTAGTTCTAAATTCAAAGCCCCATAGCTTGCAGACTATTTGTGTGTACCCTGCCATCATTGCATTTTGTGTGACTTCGACCTCTCATGCTTGAGATGATGATTGCGCCCTTACCAAAAGCCTATACCTTTTTCTTGGCCTACCAAATAATTGCCTCTCTGAAACTCGTTGGAATACTTATTTTATCTGTTTCCAAGTAGTGGAAATGGTACACACTCACTTGGTCCATCCGATTTGCTCCTTGTTGAGCTGTAATTCGTTATGTCTTTCATAATCCTTAATGTTTTCCTTAGTGCATATCCTGTAATCATTGGAAACCCACGACAGCTGCAACTGTTAGGCTGCAAAGGTGTAGTAAATTAAACAATCACCCTGATTTCATTGTCAACCTGTTTGGGCCGTAGCATTTGAACATAATAGGAAGTTTAAAGGTTTATATAATCTATCACAGCTACAATGCTTGAAACTAAAATTATGTTTTGATTTAAATAACCTCTCTGTTGGCAACTTGTCACATCTTCTGCACATGAAAATAGATTGTTGTAGAGACTTAAATAAACTCCTTGACTCTATTAGAAACCTGTCATAGCTGCCGTGCATGAGCATGGAGGCTTGCGTAGATTTAACAAGCTCCTAGATTTCATAGGCTACCTGTCACAATTGCTATACTCGAACATATAAGGGCGAGGACGTCTATTGAAACTTCCTGTTTCAAATCGCAACCTATCACAGCAGCAGAACTTGAACGTGGTAGGGAGTATAGATTTAAATAACCTCCTTGATTCCATTGGCAAACTGTCATAACTGCAACACCTGAACATAGAAGACGGTAGAGGTTAATATACCCTTTTGTTTCCTTTGGTAATTTGTCTCATCTGCAGTACTCTGAAATAGAATGATGTAGAGGTTCTAAATAATCTCTCTGATTTCAATTCAACCAGACTCTGCCGCAACACTTGAACACAAAAAGGAAATTTAAATGTTTAAATAACCTGCTTGATTCTGCTGACAATCTATCGCAGTTGTAGCACTTGATAATAATATTAATAATGTAAGTAGATGGCGATACTTCCAAATTCCAATATTCACTTTCTAATATACTTGGCAACCTGTCACAGTTACAACAATTAGAGCAGAGGCATTGTACAAAATTAAATGGCCTCCTTGAAACCATAGGCAACCTACTACAACTACAACTGTTAGACTTGTAAAGGTGTAGTAAATTAGTTAGTCTCTCTGATTTTTTTTACAACCTGTCACAGCGATGCACTTGAACATGGTAGGGTTATTGAGGGTTGTTAGAGACTCTGCATATGGTTGTTAGGACTAGTTTTTCTCTTCATAGGGTTCTTAATTTTGGATTGCATCAATTTGGGTGCAAGTAAACTATAATATATTATTACGATGTTGAATCCATGTAAATTTATTATAATAAAAATTGATAATATGGCTTCCAATAATGATTAGAATTGTATATATGTATATACATCTATATATCTGAATTTAATATAAATTATTTTAAGCTAGATGAAACAAAGTCTTATTTGATTATATACATAGTTATATCCATAGATATTTATATAAATTCATACATAGAATGATATCTAAGTATTTACTCATACGTGTTTAAGGATATAGAGATTTTTTGTTAAAATGTTAGTTAATGTTTGGATTTAAAAAAAAAGAGTAGATTGTTATTTGTGATATATAGCCTTTAATTTAAGTAAGTTGTTGACAAGATTAATAGGATGTTTAACTTATACAACTTTGAATTATTGGTTGATGACTTAGTAGTATACATGTGGGAGGGATGTCTTTATGTTTATTTGATATTGTGGGTTTTCTTGAAAAGCGAGTTCCAAGCTATTGTGAACGCTTGTTGTGGTATAATCATGATGTATTGTTGTTTGACATTGTCGATGGTAATTGTGGTGGATTATGTTGGTTATTGCCTGAGTTAAAGTTCTTGTTATGAGGTCGTCAGTTGTTGATTTGTAAATTGTGGTTTAACTTTAGTTTTTTTTGAGATCTTGTTGATCTTGCTATGGGAAAACCCTTGTTTTAGTGATTTATTAGTCTTCCAGAGAAAGGGAAAGAAAGGTTTTTTTTTATTATTGGTCTTCACTTTTGGTTCTGTGTGAACTATTGATCATATGATCTGTTCGAAGTTATGGGTTTAGCCTTGCACTTGAAAATAGTTTCATTATGAAGATTTTTTGTAGAATGGTGTATGTCTTGCTTAATGCAAATTATCATGTGGCTTTATATGTTGTGCATAGGGCTTACCCTGATAGTGTCTTTTGAGTTTTGTTGTTCATAAGGGGAGTGGCTTTCAATGGGCGCTGAGACCTGGAAGTGGTCTCAGGGTAACTCATTGGAAGTTTATAATCAAGTGAAAACATTAATATTTAATTAGGGGTTTTGGATAGAATCACACATTAACAAGATATAAGTGAATGCCTCACTCGTGGCTCAAGTGCTTGTATGGGCTTGAGATGAGTTGAGAAGGCCTGGAATGGAAAAATCATTGTCTTGTCCTTATGAAAGATAATCGATGTCGCATTGGATTGCATGTGGGGCCGGGTTTCGTAAGAGGTCACCAGGGTAACCCAAGTTGGGGGCCGGGGCCTTGGAAGATTCGCCAGGGTAACCCATGCAACATTGCGATGACACTCTTCCTTTAACAACTATGTATGCTTTGTTTTCCTTTATGTTATTCTTGGACCTCTGGAAGCACATGCTGGCATTTGTATGTTGATGCTTTATTGGTTATTCCTTATGTTAGGCACATCTTGTGTTGGTTATATCTTGTGCTGAGATTACTTTATGTTATTGTGGATCTTGTTGTAAAGTCTTGTATCCTTGTTCTGTATGATGGTTATTGTTGGAGATCCTTCTTGTCATCTCTTAGCATGGGGGGTGGGCCTTTGGGTCCACGTGGTTGGGTGGAACGTGCTATGCACCCCATTGGGTCCCCAATCGTCAATCGAGAAGTGCATAATTGTACCTTGCAATGATTCCTGAGTTGATCCAGAGTTGAATCCAATATTGCAGCTTTGTACTCCTTCATTTCAAATGTAGCATTCCATTATATTGTATCATCCCCATTCATGTTGGGAAGTGGTATTGTAATATTGTAACCCTTGATTAATGTGTTAACCATGCTCATGTTATCTTTTGATTACTGGTGTATACTTACTTTTCATGTGGTGTAATAATGTTGTAAAAAAAATAATGCAGTCATGTAAACCTGAGGGATTTGTTAGATGTAGTTCATGTTTAGTTTTCATTTCATGTGATATATGATTACTATGATGTATGTATGTACTTTTAAAAAAAATTGGTGCCATAAATGCTAGATGTAATGTATCCTTTGGGCTTGCTTGGCGGGGCATTACAAAATACAATGTATTCATAGCACAAACAATCCTTCAATTGACATGGATATAAGATATATCAAAGTTCACCAGATGGATTCTAGCGGCATCAAAATTTGCTTCAGCCATTAATTTTTCTAGGCCTTGACTGTTGACCAACTTGGTTGTTTGTAGGATCTTTTTGATCTATCTACTTTTTTTCTCAATGTTTATTTTTGCACAAAGATATCTCTAATAGATGTATGTGGCAGAAAGGTTGTGATCTTAAATCCTACGAGATAAGGTCTAAAATTCTTCATGGCCTTAGCAATAGCATAAGCATGTTTTTCCATTATGGAATAGTTCAATTAAGAATCTCATAAGTACTTGATAAAGAAGGCTATTCATTTTTCATATTCCTCATCATTCTTTTGTAGGAAAAAAAATAGTAATAATATAAAATTATGCATAAGAAAATAATTGGAAAGGGTTAGAGTAATCTGGACTTGCTAGCACCAATGCCTTATTAATTGCATCTTTTATTTCTAAGGAGGAATCAATTGATTCCTTAACATAACTTGATGACTATCCCTTTCTTAAAACCTTGTAAATGGACCTTTTTTTCTCAACAAAGTTAGGATTAAACCTCCTAATGAAGCTTGTCTACCAAAAGAATGATTGGACTACCTTGATTATTTTGGGTTGAAGTATGAGGTGTTGGTATGTGGTGACTGATCATGCTATACTATATACCCTGGCATGTATCCTTGTCGGGGTCCGAGGCTGGGCTAGGCCCCAGGCGGGGGTTTGGGGGTGGCAGCCCCCAAGAAAAATTTTCCTCCTACTTTTTCACGTCGTCACTGAAAAAAGGAAAAAACCAAATTTGTAGAACCCTAATTTGGAAGCTTATAAGCTTGTTAAAAAGGGGTTCATATGTGGGTTACAATATGATGAAAAACGTGATTATTCACAAGATTGTAATAGGTTTTTGCACTAGATAATAAAATCATTGGATGGTTGCGGTTTGGTGGATGTAGCCCAGATTGGGTGAACCACGTTAAATTCTTTGTGTTATAATTTATTCTATGTGTGTTTTAGTTTCTTTGTTTATTAATTAAATCTGCATTTAATTGTTAGATATCTGTCATTTCTAACCCTAAAAAGTGGTATCATAGTGGGTTGTGTTTTCAATTATTGTCTGTAGGAAGGTCTCACGGTTGAGTGGGAGTAATGGCAGATGAGGGTAAGAAGGTTGAGAAGTTTAATGGGAAGAACTATCAGTTATGGAAGATGCAAATGGAGGACAATCTCTATTAGAAGGATTTGTGGTGGCCATTGGAAGGGAAAACCAAGAAACCAGCATCAATATCTGATGAGGACTAGGAGATTTTGGATAGAAAGGCTCTTGGCAGTATTCGTTTATGCCTGGCACAATCGGTGGCATTCAATATTACAATAGCAAAGACAACTCAAGAGTTGATGGAAACCCTAGCGAAGTTATATGAAAAGCCTTCCGCTTCAAATAAGGTATTTCTTATGAAGCATTTATTTAATATGAAAATGGTAGAAGGTGGGTCAGTTACTAATCATTTAAATGAGTTTAATACAATCACCAGTCAATTAACTTTTGTAAAAGTAAACTTTGGTGAAGAAGTTAGGGCTATTTTGATTCTTTGTTCTTTGCCTGAAAGCTAGAATAGCTTGGTAATGGTTGTTAGCAATTATGTTTCTAGTTCGAATACATTGAAATTTGATGATGTTTTTGGTGTTATTTTGAACGAGGAAATTCGTAGGAAAAGCTCAGGTGGAACATCCACATCAAACAGTGTTTTGAATGCAGAAAGCAAGGGCATAACAAAGGAGAGAGGAAACAATTTTGAAAATCGTGGGAAGTCACAAGGAAAATCAAAGGACAAAACGTCCCAATCTAGAGACAAGAGGGATTGTTGGTACTATGGTAAGCCGGGTCATTTAAAGAAAGATTATTGGTCTCAAAAAAATAAAGGAGATAAAAAGGAAGGAAGTAAAGAGGCAAATGTGGCAAGTAATAAATCTGATGAGGATGCTTTGATTCTTTCCCTTTATAATGCTGATGATTCTTGGGTGTTAGATTTAGGGGCTTCATTTCATGCTACCCCCCATAGAAGTTATTTTCTTGATTATGTCCAAGGGGATTTTGGGCTGGTTTATTTAGGAGATAACGAACCCTTTCATATTGTTGGAAAGGGAAGAATCAAGATTAAGTTTTAGAATTGGAATCATTGGCTACTACATGAGGTAAGGCATGTTCCAAAGTTAAGCAGAAATTTAATTTCAGTAGGGCAACTAGATGATGAAGGTTGTGTTGTTACATTTAGTGATAAAAATTGGAAGGTCACAAAGAGTGCCTTAGTGGTAGCAAAAGGTGTGAAAGTAGGCACCTTATATCTTTGTATAGCTCATATTGTTCCTTGGACTTTAATTGTCATGGAAAAAGGTCAATGTTCAGGAATAGTTGCTGCAGTTCAGCAGGTAAAAGATCATACAATTGATGTGGACTCTAAATCAGCACTGTGGCATAATAGACTTGGGCATATGAGTGCAAAAGGTATGAAAGTAATTCATTCAAATAATGTTTTACCAGGTCTAAAATGTGCTAATATGGATTTTTGTGAAATTTGTGTGTATGGAAAACAAAAGAGAGTAAGTTTTCTCAAGGATGGGAAGCAAAAGAAAGATGAGAAATTGGAGCTTGTGCATACGGATGTATGGGGACCAGCTCAAGTATCTTCTCTTGGTGGCTTTCTGTATTATGTTCCATTCATTGATGATGCAACTAGGAAGGTATAGATTTATTTCCTTAGGTAGAAATCTGATGTATTTGAAACTTTTAAAAAATGGAGAAGCTTGGTTGAGAATGAGACGGGTAAAAAGCTAAAATGTCTTAGATCTGATAATGGTGGTGAGTATTGCAGCAAAGAGTTTGAAGATTATTGTTCATCTAATGGTATTCGAAGGCAGAAAATGGTTCCAAGAACTTCACAGGAAAATGGAGTGGTTGAGCGCATGAATAGAAAAATAATGGAGTGTGCACGGACTATGAGATTGCATGTTGGGTTGCCTTTAAAAATGTGGGTAGAGACTATAAGCACTGTTGTTTATTTAATTAATAGAGGTCCCTCTAATCCTTTGGGTTGTGGTATTCCAGAGGAAGCATGGAAAGGTAAGAAGGTGAGTTATTCTTTTCTCAAAACCTTCGGTTGTGAAGCATTTGCACATGTAGATTCTGAAAATAGAACCAAGCTTGATGAAAAATCAAAGAAATGTATATTTGTTGGATATGGCATTGATGAATTTGGTTATAGGCTTTGGGATTTTGAAAATCAAAAAATTGTGAGAAGCAGGGATGTCATATTCAATGAGAAAGTGTTGTACAAAGATTTGTTGCTACAACATGAGAAGAAAGAAAATGATTATGCAGTGTTGGATGATATTCCAAACAATGATGTTTCAGTGGTTCCTCATGCTAGGTAACAACAACAACAACAAATACCACAAACTCTTGTGAATGTTAGACGATCTTCAAGGATAAGTAGACCTCCAGAAAGATTCTCTCCCTCTTTGTATACTATTTTTTTAACTGATGCTGGTGAACCGAAATATTATGATGAAGCTATGTGGTGGATACCAAGGTTTAGTGGGAGCATGGAATGGAAGAAGAAATGGACTCCTTCTGATAAATCAGACTTGGGAATTATGCAAGTTGCCCGCAGTAAAAAGGATTTACCAAACAAATGGGTTTATAGGTTGAAAGAGGAGGATGGAGGTAAGAAGAGATTTAAAGCCGATTAGTTGTAAAGGGATTTGCACAAAAAAGGGTATTGATTTTGATGAAATATTTTCTCAGTTGTTAAAATGACTTCTATTCGTATTGTTTTAAGTATTGTGGTTGTTGAAGATTTGCATTTAGAACAACTTGATGTTAAAAAACCTTTCTCCATGGTGATTTGGAAGAGGAAATATATATGGAACAACCACAAGGATTTGAGGTCAAAGGTAAGGAGAAACTAGTGTGCAGATTGAAGAAAATTTTATATGGCTTGAAGCAAGAACCTTGGCAATGGTACTTGAAATTTGATAGTTTTATGGCTGAGCAAGGCTACAACAGGTGTAATTCTAACCATTGTGTTTATTTTAAGAGGTTGGATAATGATAGCTACATTATTTTATGTTTATATGTTGATGACATGCTTGTAGTTGGGTTTAACATGGATCACATAAGTGAGCTAAAACAACAGTTAGAAAAATATTTTTCTATGAAGGATTTGGGGGCAGCAAAACAAATCCTTGGTATGAAAATTTGTATAGATAGGAAAAACAGAAAATTGTTTTTTATCTCAGGATAATTATGTTGAAAAGGTATTGCAGAGATTTCATATGGAGAATGCAAAAGTTGTCAGCACACCTTTTCCTAGTCATGTTAAATTGACTAAGGATATGTGTCCAAAAACACAAGAGTAGGAAGAAAAAATGTCCAAGGTACCATATGCTTCAGTTGTAGGCAGTTTAATGTACGCCATGGTATCTACGAGACCAGATATTGCACATTCCGAAGGAGTTGTTAGCAGGTATTTGAGTCATCCCAGAGTTGAGCATTGGAATGCGGTAAAATGGATTCTCAGGTACTTGAGAGGTACATCCAATAATTTTTTATGTTTTGGGGGCTCTAATACTAATTTAAAAGGCTATGTTGACTCAGATTTGGCAGGGGATATAGATACCAGGCGGAGTACCACAGGTTATGTATTTACAGTTGGTGGGACAACAGTGAGTTGGATTTCTCGATTGCAAAAGGTGGTTGCTTTATCCACCATAGAGGCAGAGTATGTTGCTGCAACAGAGGCGGCAAAGGAGATGATATGGCTACAACTTTTCATGGATGAGTTGGGAAAACAACAGGCTGGAAATTACTTGTTTACAAATAGCCAGAGTGCTATACATCTTGCAAAGAATTATGCCTTGCATTCTAAAACAAAACACATATAGTTGAGATATCATTTCATTCGATTGATGTTGGAGGACGGACAAGTCAATTTGAACAAGATACATACAAATGTCAATCCAACAGATATGTTTATGAAGGTAGTGACAAGGGAGAAGTTGAGCTCCTCTTCAACTTCGGTTGGCCTTCAAGGTTGAATTCAAGTATAACAAAGCAGCAGGGTCCAATGTACTTATTTCCAGTGGGAGCTATAAGTGCAGCAGTGTCGTCTAGGATTAGTCTCCAAGTGGGAGATTGTGTTGGTGTGGAGCCTAATCAGTCTCCAAGTGGGAAATTGTTGGTATGTGGCAACTAATCATGATATACTGTACACCCCGACATGTATCCTTGCTGGGGTCCGGGGCCAGGCCAAGCCCCGGGCGGGGGTGGCAGCTCCCGAGAAAAAATTTCCTCCTACTTTTTCAAGTCGTCACCGAAAAAAGGAAAAAAACTAACTTTGTAGAACCCTAATCTGGAAGCTTCTAAGCTTGTTAAAAAAGGGTTCGGATGTGGGTTACAGTATGATGAAAAACGTGATTATTCACAAGATTGTAATAGGTTTTTGTATTGGATAATAAAATCATTGGATGGCTGCGGTTTGGTGGATGTAGCCCGGTTTGGGTGAACCACGTTAAATTCTCTATGTTATAATTTATTCTATGTGTGTTTTAGTTTCTTTGTTTATTAATTAAATATGCATTTAATTGTTAGATATCTGCCATTTCTAACCCTAACATGAGGTCAACTACTCTGACATGCTCTAAATCAATCTTCACTCCATCCTTAGACACAATATGTCCAAGGATATTTCCCTCTTCCACACCAAAAATATATTTGTTTGGATTCAAAGATATCCCATATATTAAACACCTTTCAAAGATTAACTCTGAATGTTTGTAGTGATCATTCTAATCCTCTGAATATGTAGTTAGATCATCTTTATACACAACCATAATTTCATTTATAATACCTACAAAGGAAACATCTATAGCTCTTTGAAATTTGGCCCCAATGTTCTTTAAATTGAATGGTATTTGAACAATATATACAAATGTTCCCCATGTTGTGTTGAAGGTTGTTTTATGTTGCTTAGAATCTTTTTCCATGACTTGATTGTAACCTAAGAATCCATGTATCATAAAAATCATATTTGACCTTGTTACTTGTTGCAATAAATGGTACATACCAGGTGTAGTGTCAAAAAATGTACTCCTTTACATTTTCACTCTATGCTTGCATCCCCTTAATTAATTAGACTTAATTAAGCCTCTAATTAACCCAATTATGCATTTAAAAGCTTAATTAATTTCATTTTCGAAAGGGGAACCTACATTACACAATTGAAAACATAAAATTACACATCTTCGAAAATGTGTGTCCTATGTTTAGGGCCTAGGACCCATTCACCCAAGGGTGAATGGGTCCTCCTTAACTTTAGAACCCCATTTTTTAATATGTTTTTGGTGGTATTTTTATAATTTAAATTCAAATTGCAATTTTTAGTCTTTGATGTTTAATTTTCAAGAAATTAGAAAAACACCTATAAATACATATCTTTTTATCAATTCAAACTAACCGACATTAAGGCAACTTTCACAAGAGAAAATATTATTGGCAAGAGAATTCAAGAGCAGATTTTTTAATCAATTATTGCAGCAATCAAGATCAAAATCATGTCAAAGTTATTTGTATCCATGCATGTTTTTCGAGTTGACATTGTGATGTAGGTTTCAAGTTTTCAAGCATAAAATTAAATGTCAAATCAAGTATCCAATCAAGCCATTTCATGCAATATCTAATCCTTGGAGTGATGTGTTAGACTTCAGTCCTCCAAGGGAATCCATTAAAAGGTTGGTGAGTTGCAACAAGATAGTGTTCATTCATCATTCATTCCTTTAATTATTACTTCATTTCAAGGTTTAATTACCAAACAAGGGTTTGACCAAGGCAAACCCTTATACACCAAAAACAAAAAAAAAAATCCTCTTTATGTGTTTGTAGATTTAAAGGTCAAAGAGGAGTAAAATTGGATCAAACGTGCAAAGTTTTCAAAGTTGTCAAAGTTTTCAAGATAGGGAATATTACTTGTAGAATTTATTTTAGACTTTCCGACAGTAAGATTTGGAGAAATTAGGAGTGCAAATCTAGGAGTAGAGGACTATGAAATTAGATTTTGGACCCCTATAGCAGGACCCATTCGCCCTAGGGAAAATCTATCCTAGGAGGACACTCAACAACAACTTTTGGTGACAAGTACACATCAAATTACCCTTCTCAGATATGTTGGAAGTCTATTGTTTCTGATTGTGTTATGCTTTAATCAAGTTTCATATTGCATAATTGAGTTCATTTAGTATTTTTGGTTTTTATCCCAAAAGTGCATTTCAGGCATATTTACCTCGTTTTGTCATAAAGAAAAACAACAAAATATCTCCAATAGGGTTGTAAGACCCCACCTCGTAGGTACTTAATACAATCCTAATTTGTTATATTCCTTTCTTTAATTGATGATTAGATATAGTATGGATTATAAATAAGGTGATCTTTTGGTGATATTCCTGCATTTAATTTTGACATTTTGTTTATTGTCCCTACCATGAAGGTGGAATGCACTCATATATTGTGAAAAGCTAATTGAAATTTTAAATGGATTATTATATAGCTAAAGTATAAAATATTTAGTTAACAAATTTATGTGATCAAATTGTTACTTATGATTGTGCTGGTATTGTGCAGGAAGGTAACGGTGTTAGCATGGGAAGGGTGAACCATCGAGAGAAAATTAAAAAACTCTTCTTGAGGGTATAAATTTGACCCCCTTTTAGAGCTTATAAAGAAATAAAGTTAACATGTTGAAGTGGTGAGGGTTGATATTAAAGGGATAATTTATTTTGAAGTTGAGAGGGTATTTGATAATGTTTCATGTGGGTGTAAGTTGGGTTAGGGGTTAGAAACCCTTATCCAAGTTTGAATTTCGGATGGGTCCTTAAATGGCCCTTTAAAGAGGGTTGTTGGTCAATTTCCTTGGTTGGGATGCAAAAAGGAACCCCCTAGGGTCTATACCATAGTGGTAGGGGTCAAGTGGGCATATAATAGTGCCCCAAGGACATGATTTGACCCCTTAAAAGTCCTCATAATGGAAAGTAACGAGTTTTGAAGAAAGGATGGGATGGAAAGATGGGGGGGTTGTCCAAATGCATGTTTCCTCTTTAATATGGAAAAGACTCTAATTGATGGAGGTAGGTACACTCCACACTTCCCCATCCAAAAAAGGTTACAAGTTGAAAATCCTATATATCTTGGAGAGGAAGGAAGAGGAGGGTGTTACCTACTTCTCCCCTTGGAGAACTTAGTGAAGTTAATAGGAAGAATGAGAAGATGAGGGGAGGAACCCTTTATGTGAAATATTGGTCTAGATGGCTTGGCTTGGAGAGGAAAGATGGCTAAAAAAGTTCAATCTCTTCACCAAAAAAAAAAAGATAAGTTTTTGTTACTTCCATTTTGTCTTTTTTTTATTTGTTGTAAGAAAGTGATATGTTGTAATGAATATGGTTAGAGCAAGGAGTAGAGAAACCAGATGTAAGAAACTAGGGGCTATGTTATTCTTTCTCCCTTGTAAAAAAAGAAAATTGAAAAGACTCCATTCATCATTTTGGAGCTAAGAAAATACCTTGCTCGGGGGTATGGCTAGAGTCCATGAGGCTCCATGGTGCCATTACGGTAGGGTGGAGAGCAAGTCCTCATACAATGGTTTTTTCATTTATTTTAACTCTATGTGATGTTGTAAAATTGGAAGATTAAATAAGTAAATGGTACTCTAATGTAAATTCTAATGCTAGGGTGGAGAAAGGTTTTCATGTAGAGCAAAAATATGTTATTTGGAAGGTCATTTATCTAAGTTATAATGAGGGAGAACCTTGACATTTTGTGGTAGAAAAAGAAAAGAAAAGAGAAGAGGAATATGTTAGTCTTATGAGGAAATGTGAAACTCATCCTTTGTGGATTGGCCTTGCAAGAAAAGAAATTTTGAGCTTGTCCTTCATTAAAACAATGTCAATCTTTGTCTAAATTTAAACTCTCTATTTTCTTCATGATGTGTTTTTTTTTCCCAAATGGATATAAAGTTCTGATTAAGGAAAAAAAAAATATACAGGTATCTGATTTTGTTGTCATAGGATGCAAAGGAAAGAAAGCATAAAAGTGTTATAATGTTGTTCCAGTGTATTACGTTATGTGTATACAAATGTGCTATTTTATTTGCATGTAAGGAAGCATTGCAAAAATAAAACGCAATGATATATGCAGTCTCGTTTTAAGATAAAGTGAAATCTGCTCTTACGAATAAGGGAAGAATATTTCTTGTTTTAATCACTTCTGAGAAGTAGGGTGAAAGGATTAATGTGACTCACCTTTAATTGTTGTTGTTAGATAAAGGCCACAAACATTGAATCATTGTAAAACCAGATATATTTTCAAAGGCTTTAGACTAAATCATATGATATTTAATTCGTGACTTACTGTGCTATTTTAAATATGTAATATGTGTAATATGTGGATAAGAGAAAAATATATTAAATCCTTGAAACATTATGGCTAACAGACCACATCTACTTGTTAAAAACTAAAAACAAATGCTTAAATATTATAGTACACCATTAACAGCAAAATAAACAAAATATATTTCTGTAAATAGAGAAACTGTGTCAAAATTCACAAAGATAGAGAATTTAATTTTGTTATGTTTTCATAGAAAATTGCAGCAAACAGTCTTCACCAAACTTTATTGAGGAAAGAAGAATATATACAAAAACAACAACAAAGCGAAGTCACCAACAACAACGTTGGGAAACATTCAAAAAAAATAAAAAAATAACTAAAGCGAATATGTTGGGAAACTTTCCCAACCACAACAGTTACAAACAAATTTTACTATTTTAACACTACTCAAATCAAATTTATCAACCTGAGATTATGACTCTTGAGCTTTTCGATAAATATAGATAACACATTCCCTACTAGCAATAAAATTTATCAGGCCAGCGTGTGTGACTTCTAAAACCTTGTGGATGTCTTTGTTGACCTAAGGTTTAATGACAACTCTCAATTACTTTCAGCACAAAAAAAAATGATAAATTGTTTAAATCTTACTGTAGAAGAGTCAACTACAGAAAGACATAAAACACAAAGAAAGTCATTTGGCGGAAAGTTTTACCTTTAGGTATGTAAAATACCACGAAGAGATTTGACCATTAGGTATATAAAAAGAGTATGGAGAAATCAGACAGAAAGTGATGTCTCTAATTACCTTGAGAATAAAAAACGAGAGAGGAGAATTAGACAACCAAAATGCTCATGGGAGTATTTGTTCAATATCAATCAAAATTTGTAACAATGGGTTTCTTTAAAACGTTAATGTGCTGTACTTAGAAGATATAATTACATAGAAAAAAATCAGATTTGACAGAAAGTTTAACATTATGATGGAGGAGGTAGGTTGCTAAAAAGGAAATACTCATTTAAATTATATGATTATTATTATCTGAAAACTCTTCAGAAACTAATCTGAAACCAGTGAGGAAACAAAGTATCTAGAGGCAAAAGTGACGCCAGGATAATTTTTCCACCTTCTTCATCCAAGAAGTTAGAATAAGCCTTCAAACATATCACAACAGGCTGAGTAAAGAGGAGTCTGTGACTCCTACCATCAATTCCTATCGTCAGCTGGAAGAATGTATAAAATCTAGAGATTGGTTTGCAAAAATAAATAAGAGTAATAATTAAAACCAAAATTGCACCTACAATAAATTCTCTGGAATCCTCGACTACAGATAGGTGGCGCTAGTGAGTAGGGGTTTCAATACATTCTTCCACTTCGTACTACTAAATGCGCCTTACCCTAAGACCTAGATAGCGTACAACTAGCCAGTCTGGCCACTTAGCGTTTGGAATTGTGGATTCTGGGGTAGGCAGCTTGGTTTTTTTTTGGTAGGATTGTCTTATCACACCAGGCCATGCTCAACAAATCAAATGGGTGAATCTAGGAATCACGCCTGAGATCAGTCTGGGTAATAAATGTAAGCTATGCTAGATGTGGAAAAGATTTGTTACACTCCTTGAAATATTAATTATTTGTTAGCAATAGTTGGAGTTAGGTGAAGACCAAGAAGGCCGAACCTTGACCACACTAAATCCTCTTCAATGTTCTAGGTGAGTGGCCCAGCTTTGGGTAGTAGTTGTGCAATTTTGGGACACCATATTTTGTTGTGCATGAAGCTAGGAATGGGGTTTCTTGGAGAAATGCAAACTTTTAAAAGACATCAACTCTGGTGTGTATGTTGGCCATCACATCCCACCTGCTTTTATCTCCACCAGTATTATTACCCTTAGTTATTCATTTGAGGTTCTCCCAATATGCTTGTCATATCAACCTTATCAGATAGGCGTCTAGTTTTAGTTTGAAAACAACGTTTCCCTCTTAATTAAAATAATGTCATTGCTAATTTCACGAATGCATCGCGTCCATCAGATTGCTAATAGTTATTTTTACTTTACTTTAGCAAGAAATTTACTAGTATAATATTATTCTCATTGTTTTGGCGTTGATGTGTTTCGTAGTAAAATATTACTGAATTGGTTGTGAGCCTGTAAGCAGTATTATCATTATTGGCGCAGCTATAATGAGACCAGAATATTAACCCATCGCCTATAAATACAATCCAACCAGTACGACAATAACTAGCCTACTTTTCCCTACTAAAATAAAACGATAACTTGCCAACCTTACCTTTTAATGATTTCACATATTCTTTAAGATTCAAGAATTCCTTAAATATAAAGGAATGAGAATATATTCCTAGTATTTTCTTTTAGGAAAATAAAAATAAAGAGAGTGTGTTAATTAGAATAAAGGTATGAGTAAGTAAAACAAGTGATGCAAGCATCGAGTTCCTGCCGAGAGGTAAAAGACATGTAGCTATGAGTTAGAAAAAGTTTTTAGATAGCAGATAGGAATATAAATGTATTTAAAATAGCTAGAAAAGTTTGAAGCAATTTTTAGTAGTGCACTATTGCATGGATTTTTTACGGTGCATGGGCAACGTGGTCCATAGGAACATGTGAACAGGTAACACGTGTGGATGGATGGATGGGAAATTTTATTTATGGGTATCATGTATACGTGGACTTTTTTATAGAATACTAGTTTTTTGTGTGTGTGTATGTATACATTTGTGAGAAGGAAGATTCTTTATGATCATAATTAGGAAGCAAGAATGCATTATTAATTTGTAATAATTATTGAATGAAAACAATCGGAAACATTTGTAATAATGCTTGAGACATATATGCATGCATGTATCCACGTGAACACAATGCATGGAAGAGTGAGATGCATAGTCGGCATGTGAACGAGTCTTAAAGCAGGAGGAGACTCAGCTCGCATTTACAGTATTAAATGAAAGGAAACAGGAGAAATAAACTATTTATGACCAGTGCAATGTTTTTTTTTTTTGAAAACCTTTTGATCGGAAAATTCATTAGTCATTTTAAATGGAACAAAGTTTTGATGTAGAGATATTTCTGAAGCATCAAATATCATTTGCAACTATTTACAAAAAACATGTGTGCGGGCAAAAAAGGAAAATGCATTATTTACATGACCCATATTTATATGCATGGAGAAACAAAGTTTACCATATTTCTTTTTTTTGCTTGTATGTCTATTTGTGAATAAAATTATGTTTAGTGTACTATTGTAAAACACATGCTATGTTAATTAATACAATTGAGTTATTTTAGTTTATCATATCACAATATGCAAGTGCTAATAGAAACAATAGTGTAAGGTGGAAGATTGATAGGGGTAGCTCATTTGAGTATGAACTTTTGTAAGATTAATCAATGTTTTTTTTAATGTAGTATGAAGGTTAGTATTATATAAAGCTATTGATTTTATTATAAATAATATTTAAATCCTGTCTATGTAATATAATAAGATATTTTTGTGTATAGAACAATGTAATTATATTACAATAAATTGTTAGATGAATGACTAGAAAGCTATTGATTTTATTATAAATAAGATTATAATGTTGTTTATGTTATATGAATAAAAATTTGTGTTTATATAATAAACAATAAGTAATTTGCAAAAATATAATAAAGAACCTTACTACCTAAGATTAAATTTGTGTATATATAAAATAAAATGTAATAATTTAACTTATTAAAATGTAATAAGTGGAATAAATATTACGATAAATTCTTAGATGAAACAGTACAAAGGTATTGATTTTATTATAAATTAGATTTGAATGTTGTTAATGTAATACGAATGAATATTTTTTTGTGTATATATTTTAAACAAAAAATAATTTGAAAAGATATAAAGAATCTTACTAGGTAAGATAAAATGTAGGTACAGTAAAATAATTTACATGTTTGTAGCACTTTGCATCCAAATTATTGAGAGAGATACATTTGTAACAATGCTTGAAGCATTTAAGTATAGAAGGATGCATGTATACATGTATCGACGTTCACATAACGCATAGAAAAGTGAAAAGCATCCTTGGCACTTGAGGAAGCCTGAAAGCGTGATGAGACTGAAGTTGCATTTGCAGTATTAAATGAAAGAAAACAAGAGAAATAAACTAGTTAGTATGAATGCATATATGAAAGGAAAGCATTAAAATATGGATCCATGTAAAGACATATGCATGCACGGATGTGTACATGTGTCCATGTAACTTGGTATGTTAAGAAGAATCTATATATGCCCGTGTCCATAAAGTTAGAAATGTTAGAAACAATTTGCATCTTAAACAGGAAAAAAAAACATTATTGACTGAAACAAAGCAGCAATACATTAGTGTTTGTGGAACAAGTGTATAAAGTATATCTAACAATGCATTTGGATGCATGGAAACATGTAAATATTTGTGAAATCTGAATACACATTATAGCCTTCGAGGAATTGTCATATGTGCTTTTAGGAATCTGTAAGAAACATGATTTAGAAAAGACGGTTTGAAAAGAACTCTTGAATACAACTGTATTTTAACAATGAGACTCAATTTGCATTTGTAGTAATAAATGAAAGAAAATAGGGAAAATTAATTATTTATTAGCAATCCATATATCGAAGGAATGCATAAATGTATGGATGAAGGAAAACATTTATGCATCCATCTATGTGTACATGTGTCCATGTAAGCTGGTAAGTAAACAAGAATCTATAAATGCCTATGTGCACAAAGCTAGGAAATGTTAGAAACAATTTTCATTTGAAAGATATAAAAAAACATTTATGATCGAAACAAAAGAATAATACATTATTGTTTTTTGACGAAGTGTATTAAGGATATCGAACGATGCATTTGAATGCATGGATACATGTATATATTTATGAAATCTGATTATACATTTTAGCCTGCAAGAAACTGTGATATGTGCAATTAATAGGATTTAGAAAAAAAACGTTTTGAAAGGAAGTATTGAATACAACTCTATGTTGTGATAGTTATTTTCAAAGCCCTCAGTGTTTAATTGCATAACCTTGATATTTTCTTCATTTTTTCCTTTGGTATGGTGTCAATTTTGTTCTAATGGATGAAAGTATATTTGAGCTATAGATAGATAAAGATATGTAAGGGTGGTAAAGAAGAATGAGCAATGTAAGTGCAACAAAGAGAAGGAATTGAGAGAATGATGAGATGCAAGTAAGGTGTATGAATGCTTTATGGAAATTATTAGATATGGGAAGCAAGGATATTTGAAACTGGATGTGAGAATGAATTGAATGTAAATGATATGAATTTATCATTTTTGAGTTTAACGCTTAAAATTAAATGCAAGATATAAAAATTTGAATGAGTGAGCTGGATTGAGAGAAAAAAGGAATGCAAGTCATTAGTGTGATGCAAGAGAAGCATATAAATGGATTTTGAAATGTATTTGATTTGAGAAGAAACGATGTGGACGGGTGGAAATGGAAATGAGTGGATTCGATAGGGTATGAAGTGAACTTTTGTTCCAAGAAAGGGTGGAAGAATGTCTATTTTGTTATTGGTTATGCTTTTTAAAAT
This sequence comes from Sequoia sempervirens, assembly GCA_007258455.2. Classification (NCBI taxonomy): domain Eukaryota; kingdom Viridiplantae; phylum Streptophyta; class Pinopsida; order Cupressales; family Cupressaceae; genus Sequoia; species Sequoia sempervirens. The sequence goes on from VDFB02281492.1 coordinate 478,815,054, forward strand.
CATCATAGGGCTGAGTGTCTCAATACAAATACAAAAGAAAGACTGATGTCCCATTTCTCACTCTCCTTCAGACTAAACAAAGTTCCAAGATCCTTAAGCTTCCTCGAAATGTGACAAGAGAAGAATAGATATAAAAATATAATGATATTTAAGGATACAAGAGTCAAAAGAGAAACACCAATGAATACTAGTACCTTTATATGGGTGCATGTTTACATTTGCAGTAACAAATTTCCTTTATGATCTTATCCAGAAAGCAAAAATGTATTATTATTTTGTTTCAAGTATTGAATGCAAATAATCTTAAACATTTGTAACAATGCTTGAGGCATCTATGTATACATGCATGCATGTATACATGTATCCATGCGCACACAATGCAAAGAAGAGTGAAAAACATACATGACATGTGAATGAGAAATTTGAATGGAAAACACTAAAATCAAGTAGAAATACAAATCTGTCAAAGCACATTGAGGCTCAAGTAGCATTTGCAGTAGTAAGCGAAAGGAAAACAAGGAAAACAAACTATATATCAACAATGCATATATCAAAGGAATGCATAAATATATGGAGCCATGTAAAAATTTATGTATGCATGGATGTATAGATGTGTCCATGTAATTTGGTACATAAAGAACAATCTATAAATGCATGTGTGCATAAAGCGAGAAATGTGAGGAACAATTTGCATTTGAAACATATACAATATTATTTTTTGAACAAGTGTATAAAGGATACCTAATGATGCATTTGAATGCATGGAAACATGTAAATATTTGTTAAATCTGATTACACATTATAAGCTTGAAGAAACTGTTATACGCGTTTTTAGGGATCTGTAATAAACAAGGTATAGAAAACACATTTTGAAAATAACTCTTGAATACAACTCTATGTTATGAGTGTTATTTTTGAAGCCCTCAGTGTTTATTTGCATAACCTTGATATTTTCTTCATCTTTTTCTTTGTTTGGTATGGTGTGAATTTTGTTGTAATGGATGAAGGTATATTTGAGGTGTAGATAGATAAAGATATGTGAGTGTTAAAAAGAAGAATGAGTTATGCGAGTGGAACAAAGACAGCGAATTGAGAGAATGGTGAGATGCAAATAAGGTGTATGAATAAGTTATGAAAAGTATTTGACATGGGAGGAAAGGATATGTGATGGTGGATATGAGAATGAGTGGGAATGTAAATGGTATGAATTTATCATTCGTAAGTTATATGCTTACAATTAAATGCAAGAAATGAAAATTTCAATGAGAGAGGTGGATTTAATGAAAAAAGGAACGCAACACATTGGTATGATGCAACATAAGAAAATAAATGGATTTTGAAATGTATTTGATTTGAGAAGAAAGGACGTGGAAGGGTGGAAATGGAAATGAATGGAATCAATAAGGTATGAAGTGATTATTTCTTGCAACAAGGGGTGGAAGAATGTCTAGTTTGGTATTGGTTATGCTTTTAAAAATCATCATAGGGCTCAGTCCGTCAATATAAACACAGAAAAAAGACCCATGTTGTATTTCTCACTCTCCTTCGTACTAAACAAGGTACTGAGATCCCTGAGCTTCCTCGAAATGCGACAATAGAAGAGTGGATATAAAAATATAATGATATTTATGGATAGAAGAGTCAAAACAGAAGACAAAGTGGAAGTTGTTATGCATATAGTATGAAAAAAAAAAATGGAAGGTCATAAAACTAAGAACATGCAAATGTTGATGCAATGGAGAACATTAAATACATGGAGAGAGAAACACGTAGAGCTATTCATAGATATATGCATGGATGCATCAACAGACACATGTATACACAAAAAAATAGAACTACGTGGAGAGATGGAGATATGAACATATGTATACATGGATGTATGCATATTAGCATATAGGTACAAATGCATATGGTACATGGAAGGATGTATTCATATACACATGTAAATATGGATGAAGGCATATATGCATATATGCATGTATGGACAATATGCATAAATGTATGTCAACATATAACTTTTAATTTTGTTATATTGGAAAACTAGCACTATTCTGATAAATCAATATTGGAAAATTAGCATTTAGCTGTTTCTATTTATTAGAATAGCTTTATAAATTATTGTTGTTATTGCAATATAGTGAAATGTGATTGCATAGATTGATTAAATAAATTTAAGCAAAGGCATAGTTTATAAAACTGGCGAGTAGAGATACGTAATCCATGAGTGCAAATTAAATGCATTGAAATATCAGGAAAATGCGAACACATGGAGAGGTCAAAATAATTGAAGCAAGTGCATTAAATGGCATGTGGCTGGTGGGGAGGGCACTGGAATTGCTTGGTGGCCATGGGTGACTAGGATACTTTCACCATTAGGTGCCATTTGGCCAAAGACAAAGACAAATACATGGGTGCATGAGTCCATAAATGCATATATACATGTATCCATCCAAAATATCGATAGATACATATGTAGATGGATGTGTGTATGCAATTCATAGGTGCATGTATGCATAAATCAATGTATACATGCACCCATAGATATAGTCATACATATATAGACAGATGCATGCAGAGATGGCAAGATGTGCATAAATCAATATATGCATGGCTGCATCTATGGATACATAGATACATAATGAAATGGAGAAAAAGACACATTTATATATGCATTTGTTTTGGGAGTTTGATTCTAAATCCATATGCATACTTTGATTAAAACTAGTGGCTGAAGGTACATAATTCATTCAGACAAAATTAATACATTGAATGGCATCTGACTAAAGGAGAGACTGTTTGGATTGCTAATCAGTCTTTGAATATATAACAATTAAAAGAGATAAGTAAGTATAATTATCCTTGGTGACATTTCACATTTTGACCTTCCAATCAAAGTCAATGAACAAAGTAGCAGTCAGACCTAAAGAAAGTTGAAGGACTATGCCGATAGTAAACCATATTTTGGACAATGGCTAGACAATCTGTTGAAATTGCTTTAGAAACTTTGAAGCAAATGCATTTTTGCTTCTATTTACTTTCACTGTACATCTTAAATGGAAGTCGGGTTTTGCATTGGTGCAATGTATTTGTATACTTTGATTGTAAAATCATAGTTTAGATCATTTTAAGTGTTATCCATTCGAATCTTTCCTTGAAATACGAAGTATTCATCTGAGTCTTGGAGGCAATGCACAGCTGTCCTATAAAGAGAGCTTTGGAACCAATGAGCTGTCATATATACATGGGTGCATGGGTCCATAGATGCATATATACATGTATCCATGCAAGTTATCGATAGATGCATAAATACATGGATGTGTGTATGCAATTCATAGGTGCATATATACATAAATCGAGGTATACATGTGCCCATAGATACAGCCATACATATATAGACAGATGCATAAAGAGATGACAAGATATATGCATAAATCAATATATGCATGATTGCATCTATGGATACATAGATACTTTATGAAATGAAGAAAAAGACACATTTATATATGCATTTATTTTGAGAGTTTGATTCTGAATCCATATGCATACTTTGATTAAAACTAGTGGCTGAAAGTACATAATTCATTGATACAAAATTAATGCATTGAATTGCATCTGACTAAAGAGGAGGCTGTTTGGATTGCTAATTAGTCTTTGAATATATAACAATTAAAAGAGATAAATAAGTATAATTATCCTTGGGAACATTTCACATTTTGACCTTTCAATCAAAATGAATTAACAAAGTAGCAGTCAGACCTAAAGAAGGTTCAAGGACTATGCTGATAGAAAACCATATTTTGGACAATGGCTAGACAATCTGTTGAAATTGCTTTTAAAAACTTTGAAGCAAATGCATTTTTCGTTCTGTTTATTTTCATTGTACATGTTAAATGGAAGTTGGGTTTCACATTGCTGCAATGCATTTGGATACTTTGATTATAAAATCATAGTTTAGATCATTTTTAGTGTTATCCAATTGAATCTTTCCTTGAAATACCAAGGATTCATCTGAGTCTTGGAGGCAATGCACAACTGTGCTATAAAGAGAGCTTTGGAACCAATGAGCAAGTGAACGACAATTTTTTTTTGCTGACATTGCCAATTTCACTGTGTGCTTTATACCTCTAAAGTTAGAGAAAACTGACGAAAGAAACTATTTATTTCCTCAAGTAACTCATTTTTGCTTCTGGATAATGTAATTATTGTCCTCATAGGCACACATGCAAAGTATGGAACCATATAGAAAGCAAGTGAACTCTTTAATAATCCCATGAAACATAGTCTTTGTATGCATCCATGTATACATGTTTGCATGTATATATGTGTACATGTAATTATGTATATATGTTAGACAGTATGTATTTGTGCATAGGTGCATAAGGATGGTATGTATCTTTAGATTTTAGATTGCATAGGTAACATGTAGTTCATAGTCATCTAGTTAGAGTAATATGATCACTTTGTGCATATTGGTATTTAATTCTGGAAGTTGATGTTTCCAAAGTTGTTTTTTTTAATTTGGAAAGTGGTATTTAGCTGTTCTCTTGATTGTGTTTCAAAGTCAATGCATTAAACGGAATGTGGATTTATCATGTAATATAGATTTAAGTGACTAGAGATGCATTGTGATTACTTTGAGCGTTTCATTTTTTGTAATTCTGTAGATTTGTGTAGTCACAGGAGATGTTGTTGTTGTAGAGTCAAGACCTGGAACCGAGCTACTTGATACATGTATCCATAGATACATGGATGTGGACATCTATCATGGTATCCATAGATGCGTAGATACATGTATCTATGGATAAATGTATTCATAGATACATTGACACATATATGGATAGATGCCTGTATACATTTGCACATAGAAACACAGACACATATATGTGTGGATGCATCTATAGGTAGAAGAATACATAGAAACATAGTTGAATGGATAGATAGATAGATGCATAGCTGGATACATAAATTCTTAAATATACATGTATGGAAATATCTATGGATTGCATATGAAGTTGCATAGATACATATATCCATGCCTGCATGTATACATAGATGCATGTATTGCAGTACACATGGATGCATGTATATGTGTATCTCTGGGCAAGATGCATGGTTGCATGTGAGGCTTGTAAAGTTTGTATATTTTTTATTACTGCAAAACGGTCTCATAAAGAGAGGTTTGGAATGAAAATTATGTCAACATGTGTGATAATGAGAGATTTTTCCTTGAACCTTGTTATATATTCAAAGAGTAACTAGCAATGCAAATAGCGTTACCTCTAGTCAGATGCCATTCAATGCATTGAGTTTCTATCAGTGGATTATGTACCTTCAGCCACTAGTTTGAATCAAAGTATGCATATGGATTTAGAATCAAAAGCTCTTTCCTGTGAACCCATTTTTAATTTGTGTATGCATTTGCCCGGAATGCTTTTAACCGGCAGCATTGGCCAATCACATTTTTCCATTAAACATATTACTTATTTTTTTGTACAGTTTGCATTTGGAGAGCTATTTTATATACTGGAAAATTAGCATATATCTATTTTTCTATTCGACTGAGTAGCTTTATAAATCATTTTCGTTTTAAAAAAGCGGGAAAATGCAAACACATAAATTGGTTAAATAAATTTAAGCAAAGGCATAGTTTGAAAGTTGGTGGCTAGAGGTACGTAATCCATGAATACATATTAAATGCATTAAAATATCAGGAAAATGTGAGCGCAATGCATGAATGCAAATTAAATGCATTAAATGACATCTGGCTGGAGGTGAATGCGCTGGAGTGGCTTGGTGACCATGCATGGACAGGGTACTTTGGTCATTTAATATAGAGTTAAGCCACTTGCTATGCATCTTTATTACTTTGTGTGTGTTGTTTTTGTGTTCTGTAAGCCTGTGTTCTCAAAACCTAGATTTTGCAATTGCTTTGAGCTTTTTCGCTATGATGAAAGCATACAGGATAAAGGAATTTTGTGAACTATTATAGTTAATGTGCTCATAGGAACATATGCAAAATATGGAAACATATACAAGGGAAGCGAATTGTTCAAAAAAACTCCTCAAAGAAATGTGGTCACATGGAATGCAATAAGTGTTCACAATGGACACTTTAGTTTTTGAAGACTTTAGTTTTTGCATGTTAACTTTGTCAGATAATGCAATTTGGCATGAACAATAGAACTATTCAGCAATGAACTCTATGCTTGTAATAATTATTGGAAAAGTTGTAAATGCCATAGATGAAATAATATGAATAAAATTCTAGTTTCTGGTTTTCTTGAAATGCAATGGAAAAACTGCTATAAAGGCATAAGACAAGGTTGTGTAACATATTGCCATTCCTGTATCTAATTTCTTTGGACACGAATGCTTTACACATTTGATTGCAATAGTAACATATCTATGAAAATGGGACAATAGAGATCATAATTCAGTAGTTTTTAGTGTGAGTATATATGTATCCTGATACATATAATCTCGATCTGGCATTTATGAAAACAACTGCTATGTACAGTGGAAGAGCTAATTAGTGTTACTATATGTGATATCCTTATAACATAATAAATTGGTACAAGGCTAGAGTGGCACATCCATAAATACATGGACGCATGTATACGTAGTTGCATACAGGGATACGTAGAAGCCTAGATGAATACATGTATACATGAATATGTGCATATGTGCATATGGACATAGAGGCATATATACATGTAAATATGCATATATGCAGTGAAAGCAACATATGGATTTGTATATATAGGAGTGTACCCTATACATTAGAATGCATGATGGAAAAGTGACTATAAAGTACAATGCATAAAAGCAGGGGCGAGACTTGGTTGCATTAATAGCATAAAATGAAAAAAGCCAAAGGAAAATAATCATTTATTGTCTCAAGTAACTTGTTAATGGGTCTAGAGTGTGCAACCATAACAACTTCCAGTTGGTCACCATAAAGTCTTGAAAACGTAAGAATCAGAAAGAAAATATTGGAAAAGCTAGGAAGAACATAATGCAAAAGGGAACATTTAAACTATATAGTTTGAATGGCATTATGCATGGAGGGGTAATAATTATTGAACATATATGTCAAACATACATAGAGAACCATTGTCTTCATAGGTGCAAAAACAAAATTAGAGTTTCAGATGTCCATATTCGAGAAGACTTTAACATAGTAGCCTATAGAAGTGTCTAAATGTATAATAGCAATAGAGTATTTTAAAACCAAAGATGTCTTTAACATGTGAAAACCAGTGAAATGTCGTGGAGCATGGAAAGGAAAAAAAGTAAAAGTCTGAACAATGTAAATCTGTGCTCCTGTATTGCTAGTTTCCTGTAAAGCCAACAAAATGCTATGTATTAGAAACATAGTTTGTATGGATAGTGATTTGAGGTGCTGGTTCAGAAGAGAAAAATTTTACATATGAATGACTTTATTACCTTTTGGTGATGTTTCCTGTCTATTTTTCAATGCAAATGGCTTCAACAATGGCATTGTTTCGGTCACGGCTAAAATTTCCTTCAGCACTGAAGTCCCGTAGGATGAATATCACTGCTGACTTGTCCTTGATATAGTCTTCATAGCTGAGCCTTTGCAGTGTGGGCAATAGACGGTGCATGGTGACCTGGTCAATTGAAGACTAAATTGTTTGATTGTCATAAGTTGTTATGGTAGTTTTAAGTTGTAAACGGAATGTATAATTGACTTGCTGGTTGCACTGTTTACAGTGAGCAATTTTTTCTTGGAGTGTGCCATAAGCAGCGAATTTGAATTTGCATTTTGGACAGCATGCATGAAATGGATTGGAAAATGCATTTGCTGCTTTTAGAGTACCAGAAACCTATAGAATATGGTTCAAAATTGTTAGAGGAGACAAAAACACAAGTTTGGATTCACTAGTTTTTTAAAAAAAGAATGTTGTTACCTTGAAAGTTGAATGTAGTAGGCTGTTGAGTTTTTCCAAGCTTCTTTTGTCATTCAAGGTATAGATGAATGTTGATCGACATGTGTGAAATGTGTTCTTCTAATCTATTTTTCTTACAACATTCTTGAAAAGCATTGCAGGTGTTTTATTTGTATGCAACTGGTCTTCGAGTGCAAAGTATTGTTGCTCATATGTTGACCGTAATAGCAACTGCAATTGAATGAGAGAATTAGATTTTGTTACAGAAATTGTTATAGAGACCACTGTAGAACATTAAAAGGTTGAAACTAAAAGAAGAGGTAAAAGTTCTGTAGACTGAAATACCTGTGCTCTGTCTATGTCAGTGTGGCCATCTTTGATTCAACTGCAAATTGGGTACCCATTTTCCTGGCACCAACTACTAGCGTAGCTATTGTGCCAGCTGGGTACTCATTTACAGTTGTTAGCAATTGGCTGATAGTCGTGCTTGGAATGAATTTGTACTCTTGATAGAGGCGGGGGATGTTTTCAGTGGTGCTTATGTCTGTTAAGATAAAAATGCAATCACAGTCACCTCTGTCATAATCTGTCCTAGGTGCAACTTGGAAATTTGAGATTGAAATAGCTGACCCCGAGACTATTTTAGGCTCATGTTGATAGACAAGGTTTCCACTAACATTTAACGTGATTGTCATTTCTGCTTTGTGATCTGTCAGATCAACACGTAACATTTCCCGTGTTTTGTTGGCCTTATCCAATGTTGCTTTGTAGACAACAAGGACATCACCTTGGAAGGTGTCTCCAGCTCTTTTTGCATTTAGTTGTTCGATTGAAATGATCTTAGGTTTCTTGACTCTTGTCCTACAAGGAACAAGGATAATGTCAATTGAATGCTAATTTAATATTAGCAAGCTGGGCAAATGGCTATACAATGAAGAACCAAGTACTTTACCATTGTGCTGACTCTTCTTGTGCAATTTGCACATGTTTTGCTTGTCTTTTTGATACATCTTTTGGTGTCCTGCAAAGAATTGGAACAATGTTATTCGAATATTTGTGATTTGGGCGAATGAGTATGAAGGAATAATACTATGAGCACTTTACCGTTGTGTTGATTCTTCTTGTGTGGTTTGTATTTGCTTTGACTGTCTTTTAGTTTCATCCATAGATCTCCTGCAAATAATGGATATAGCATTGGAAAAGACATTGCAATGCATAAAGGTGATATAAGGCTATAAGTTCTATAAAGTTGAATTTGTCTATTGGGCAACATGCAATTTTAGGAAAATTGGATTGTGATCAGTCCAATATGCTTCTGATATATAGATAGAGCATATATTTGTAGTCGTGTTGGATCAAATGTGATCAATGACTGTGTTGCCCATGCTGTGTTGTTGGTTTAACATAAATTGTATATTGTTCTGCTGCATATAACTGTGGAGCATTTTTTTGCTTTTGCTTTCTGAAGACATGTCAACATTAAAATCGCCTAAAATGTACAACATGTTTTCTGAATTTGTGGATCCAATAATTATTTGCAATATTGTGATTACTTCATCTATGGCAGTTGCAGGTCTTGCATAAATATTGCAAACATTGAGTTCATTGCTAGATAGCATTACTGTTGATGTGATGGCTTCAATATTTGAGGTTTCATGTTGTGTTGTTTTTGACAAGAGTAAATGTTTCTTGGTTAAAGTTGCTATGCCATGTATGTTATGTACAGAGAAGCTATCAAAATACTGTAGCAAGGTATTTAGCTCAAAGGGATGCATATGTGTTTCTTGGAGACATAAGATATCGGATTGCATTATGCCATAGTCATTGACAATGTCTTCTGCATGTGCTTTTAAGCTACGAGTGTTCAATGTACATAGGAGAAAATGTGATTTGTTTTTTGAGCATGTGTTTAGATTATCAAGTTGCCATTGTGCACATGTCTGAAGACGAGACATTTCTAGTTGTATTTTGTCTTTAACTTTGAAGTTTTTTGTAGTTAAAGGTTGTAACAGAAATAATGATTCTACTGATTTTGTTCATGACAGAGCTGTATAGGTTAGTCCATGTTGTCTAATGCCTGTGGGATCAAAAGCCAAGGCCTCCATTGTTAATCCTTGGGATCGATTTATGGTTCGTGCACATGCTACTTGTACTGGGATTTGTTTTCTAGTTGTAATTTTCTTGTTTATTGCTATTTTCTGGATTAGCCTAGCAATGCGTTGTATAGGCACCTAGTCTTTGTCAATGATAGTAGAATAGCAGTGTGCTAGTTTTGTGCACTGCTGATGTCCAATTGATGGGTCATTAAATTTAATCCAGACAATATCAATATTGTTTTGTGCTGTATATGATTTAAAAATTCCATCTGAACCGTTGACGAGGCCATCTTGAACATTGTAATTTCCTGCATAAAGCTCAACAAGAATGTTTGGTTTCAAGCATATTTGTGATGGGAGTGTCGTTGTGTGACTGTACACTCGTATTGCATTAAGGTCCTCGTGAACTTCATCTATTGCATCTAGCACAACCATTTGGGTTGGAATGATTGATAACATTTTGTTGTTATGTGCTTGAACGTCTATTCTCCTATCGAAAAGGTGTGGAAGCAATGGATTTAATGGTACAGGACGAAAGCAAATTTTGTTGATATAGTCTATGTCATGAGTTGTCTGAATGCCTACTCGTAGTCTATTAAGGATTGAAATAATTATTTCATCTTTTTGTCTCATGGTAGTCACCAATGAATAGAATTTTATGTGGTCTTTCCAGAAACTATAAGGCATTAATTCAATTGGAGTAGGCCTATTTTTGAAAACCACAGAGTCAAGGACAGGTTGTGCCTGGTAAAGGTCACCACAAAATATGGTATCAAGGTTTCCAAAGTATGCTATAGGCATTTGCATTATGTCTCGTAGTCTTCTATCAATATACCATAGAAATGTTGAGCCAACTAATGATATCTCGTCTATAAGAAGTATGCACAATTGATCATAGTGCTTTGACATAGTGTCAAGCACTTCAGTGTTCACAGGCAGGAATTCTGATGTATTAAAAGGTATGTGAAATGCTGAATGTAATGTGAATCCCCCTATGTTATATGTTTCTTTACCTGTATATGCAGTTAATAAGCCCTTGGGTTTGTCTAGATTATTGTCAACAGAATTGCTATACATGCGAATGAGAGCTTGGTAGATGGCTTTTGCTGTAAAAGTCTTTCCTGTTCCAACTCCCCCAGTCAAAAACAAGTGCAATGGCTTTTGTGGATTTTTCATATTTTTTATGAGAACATCCTTAACAATTGCTTGTTGTTCTTTATTTAACATTCGTCTTAACTTGTAGTATTCATTGTTATCTATAATCTGTGGGTGCTTTGTAATTTCAAATCCATTGGAGTACGTGGTATTTGGGTTAGAATGACCTATGTTTGGAAGGTCTATTTGAATGTCATAAAGTTCTTTTTGGGAAAGCTTTGCTTGCATTGGCAGGTCAACAAGCTTTTCATCTTCAAGAGACTGAAGATCATTTATAGCTTTGTCAATGTCACCCCATGCGGAGTTTGTGTTGTGGATGAACTTTGCACTGTTTGTTTGAATTGTTTGTCCATGGTACATGTATGCATGTTCCCAAGAGTCAAAGTTTTGTTTGAGTGTATGCTCATTAATGGTAAATGGAACATAGAGAACCAATTGCTCTGTACAATGATTCTCTATATCAAAGTGTTTGTTGAAATTGATAAACCGTATCACATTGGGTTTGGCCTTTGGTTCAATTGTAGCACCGTATCTTTTGTATCTTGAAACAAATTCTGCAAGACATATGTCCACCAGTGCCTCATGACAGTTTTAAATAGTAGTCTATAATAGATTTCGCAAGGACGTTTTCTTATTCATTTGGCTCATTGCTCAATTGTTTAACAGATTTGAGTATAAATGTACGATCATTGTCAGATCGTGTATCAATGAATATACATTTTCTTGAACTCTAATTTAATGGCAATGACAGAACAATATGTGCAGCTTGTTGTGATGACATTTGTTGCAAGTTAAGCATGGCATTTCCAAGTTTACTTACCATTCGTATTGCATCAATATTGTCTTTCTTGTGGTCTATACGTATTCTTTTGAATGCATATGTCATTGAATTGTCTACTTTTGCAATATATGAGCTACAGTACATAGCAACAACATATGCATTCAAGACAAATTGTGCATCTGTATTAGCCTTCCAAAGATCTGGAATTTTCCTTGAAAAACTATTGTTCCATATTTGTGATGGTTTTCTTTGTAAGAAAAGCGTAGGCATGTTTAATGTTGAGCTCAAAGCTTCAATGTATTCATTGTCAGTTAAGTTCAATTCTTTTAAGAACATTTGAAAAGTGAATGTTTTTTCATAGTTTGCTTTTTGGAGTTTTGAAAAGATGTCAGTGGCATTTGCAGTTATCGATTTAGTCTTTTGGAGTATTGGTAAAAGTATAGTTGACTTTTGCATTGGTGGGAAAGGAAAATTGTACCTACAAAGTTGTTTTCTTGATCTCTTGCATTTCTTTGTATGATGGTGTTTGTGTAGCATTGCCAAAGGAAGTTCCAAATTTTCAGTGTCGCAAGTAATATACTTATCAACAAAAGCTATGATGTCCGTAGTGTTATTTTCTGTGTAGATTGGTGCATTTTTAACCCATATGAGAAAATGATCATGTTCATTTCCTCGATTTTGGAACTCAGTCACTAAGAAGTAATCAATGACATTTCCAAAGAAAGAGTCATTTGTAAGTATCAATTTTTTTATTGCATTGATTCTATGTTTATAGTAACGTGCACAAGTGATAGGATCTTTTTTGATTAGTTCAAATTTGTCAACGTGTGTTGGCTGATTAGATTCTTGACTGTTTTGTGTTGATTGGTGTAGATTGTGCAGCTCTTGTAATGTTTGAATTAGTGGATCCCAATTTTGCTCAACACTAGAGAAAGTGATGAAAAATGTCAGTGGTCCTAGTTGTTGAATCATAGCAAATACATTTTTCTTAAGTTGTGAATAGTCTAGAGAGATTCTTATTCTTTTGAAATCAACATATCCAATATCTTATTTAAGAATTTTTTCTAGGTTTGGTTTGTGTTTAATGTCTTTCGCAAATAGCTTTCACCCTTTTAACTGGCCCTTGCGGATTCTTATTGTCATTGTAGACAGTACTTGTTGTATTAGTACCTTTATAGCTTTGAAAAAAATGTTTGTTGTGAGATATGCAAATTGTCTTTGTGACTGTAAGAGCTCCCAGCGTACTATTTTCTGATACGTAAAGTTTTTTACAATGTCATTATCACGTGGTTTGCCAAAGAATAAAGTTGGGAAATTCATTTCTTCAGCATAGATGTCCTTAAATATTCCAATTGGATACTTGTGCTCTGCAGGTGCAATTTTAATAATCTTGTCTTCCATGTTATGGATACTTCTAGACTCAGTGAATCCATGTATCAATGTTTCTGATGGTTTTTCATTTTCCATTTCACTGTCTGATTCTGTTTCACTTGTATTTTGTGGACTATTGTCTTCGTTTTCTTCAGTGCATTGGAGAACTTCTTGCCAATCTTGGTTTATGTGGACTTCATGCATTTTGTATAATGGTGTCCTTGTTAATTGAGTCAAAGCTTGCATGATGACATTTGGGCGTACCATGCCTTTTTGAAATGTATTTTTGTATTTTAAGCGTCTTTTCAATGAAACAACAATTGTTTGTGTGTTGTTAATTGATTGTGGCAATGCTCTTTGTACAATGTTCATGTCAACAGGGACATTTATAATAGAACCTGTTAGGCCTATTTGAGACCTTTTGAACCCTAGTTCCCAAATCTATGCAAATGCAATTCTAAGTGAGACAAGTCGTTCTTCTAGACGAGTTAAATTTTGCACATAGCACAATGGTCTATTAGTTCTTATTTTCTGTGGTGTAGCATACTTTGGAATAGTGGACCGTTTCAATGCAAAGTAGCATACATGGCATATGAAATCTGTGAATGGTAAGGAATCTGATTGTAGTAGCTTACAGTATAATTGTTTTTGTTTCTCTTTGAATATCCTGATGTCCTTGTTCAAACAGAGCACTTGGCAAATTGCACATGGGTATTTTGGTGTATCTTGTATTGCTGTTTTATAAATTTCTATTGGTGTCAATGTTTTTTTTTCTTTGGATTGCTAGGTACACTTTTTTTTTTTTTTGTCTAATCAAGTTTTTCAGGTGATTAAGTCTTATTGTTGATTTATGTTTAAAATTGTTTGCTATGACAAATGGTATCAAATTTTCCTTGTTTTTAGGCAAAGCATGTGACCTGGTCAAGTAAGTATTGTTGTATTGTGGACGATTTCTGATCAACTTTTTTAGTTGGAGTAAGCTTGTTGAGCATTGGCGAGTTAGATTTTGGGCTTTGATTCTTAGAAGCGGTTCAAAATTTCCAGCCAGAGGGGTTGTATCATGGAACAGTATATAGACTGATTTTGTATATCCAGAATCATTGAAATCTAAGTACTTTCTTGATGTTGTCAATGACCAGAGGCTTATTTTTATTTTTAACCATTTGGATATCCAGTGAATGCAAAACAAGTCACCCCACAATCCACATTCGCTATGGGCGATGCATGGGCTTGTAGACAACCGCATCTTGCGGAAGAATGTTTCTTGATCATGTACTTTGTGCAATGTATATAGAGTACTAGGATTTAGTTCATTGTTATATGATTTAATTGCTTCTTTGTCCTTTTTTTGAAAGCAAGCTAGGAAATAATCTATAGCTCCATTGCGTAATTGAGTTGAGGTGTACTGGTTGTTAAGTAGCACTTGAAGCGAATCAAACAAACAATCGCCAACATTGTATGCAAATATGCTTAATCTACAAAGGCCTTCAGCTCTAAGGACATTGTCAATGCTTGACATTCGAGGATACTTTGTGCATAGTTTTTTATTTCATGTGAACCTATGGGTTGTTTTGAAGTTACGTTTTGTGTTTCAATTTTTAACAATGGTTCAAAGTGTCCACTTAAAGAATTCATGTCATGAAATAGTATAGAGACTGATTCTTTGTAATCAGAACTATTGAACTGTAAGTACCTTCTTGCTGTTGTTCTTGACCAAAGGGATATTTGTATATTCAACCATTTGGATATCCAGTGAATGCAAAATAGGTCACCCCACAATCCACTTTCTGTGCAATCTGCTTGTGGCTTTGCAGATAATCGCATTCTACGAAAATATGTTTGCGGGTCACATACTTTGTGCAATGTATATAGAGTATCAGGGTCTAGTTCAGAGTTGTATGATTTTATTGCTTCTTTGTCCTTGTTTTGAAGGCAATTCAAGAAGTAATCTATAGCTCCATTTCGTAGTTGAATTGATGTGTAATGATTGTTAAGCAATAGTTGTAATGAGTCAAACAAACAATCACCAATATTGTATGCAAAAGCACTCAATCTGCAAAGTCCCTCACCCTTAAGCACGTAGTCAATGTTTGATATTTGGGGGTGCTTTGTTAATTCATAGGTGTCAACGTCTATCATTTTCTTTGTGTCTCGTGTATCCTAATGTGTTTGAGAATGGAAAATGTTGTGTATGAATAGCATCTAACGCTATTATCTAGATTACAAAATCTACAATTGTTTACATCGTCGCCTATGCGCGTTTACTCAATAGCATTCCATAGTATTAATCATGTTGTCGAGCATCTTGTAAGTTAATAATCTCTATATATGTTGGAAAATGGATGTTGAGTAGTAGCAGAAGCCTACGTAACATACCACACAGCAAACAATTTAATAGAAGCACAAGGGGAAAATAGTATTAATTCTTCAACCTGGCCTTGTTATCCATTGTCCCCCAGCAGGGTTGTATGTACTTATTCCTGTTACATTGACAAAGTGGGTAAATGAGTACAATGCATGATGTATACTTTCAGTGCCAAAAACACAAAACAATATTTTTAGGTAGCTTTGTTTACATGCAACAAATGGTTGACAAGAATCTTTTTTGCTCACATTGTCAATCTCAGTCTATGGTATTTAAATGTTTTGTGTAATTGGATTCCTTTGTTTCTATGTACTTCTCAGCGACTGGTTTTTTTCAAAGAACAAATGATTTTAAAAGCTATTCAGATAAACATGAATTAAGTGGCATGTAGAGAATAGTTTCACAAATCATTTCTGTTTAAAGAAAATCAGGGAAATGCAAAAGCATTGCTTGATCAAAGAAGATCTATGGCTTTTCTTATTTGTGGGAATAGCTTTTAAAATCATTTGTGTTTTAAAAATTTGAGGAAAATGGAAAGGCATAGGTCCATTAAGCAAAAGTGAAGGCATAGATTGATTAAATAATTAAAAGAAGAGATTGAAACTCAGAGGTGTAGGCGCACAGTGCATACATGCAAAGCAAAAGCATTAAATAGCATGTGGGTGGATAAAAAACTACTAGAATGGCTTGGTGGACATGTATAGCCAGGCTGCTTTGTTCATTTGTTATAGACTTAAGTCAGTTGTTAAGCATGACTATTACTTTGTGCAAATTGTTTTTCTATTCTACAAGTATTTGTTCTGGGAGAGTTTTTAGCGATTGAGCAGATTTTGTTATAGTTATAGTATCCAAAACTAGAAACGAGTTACTTGAGGCAATAAATAGTTTCTTTTCTCAGTTTTCGCTTACTTTAGAGGTTTAAAGCACACAGTGAAATTGGCAATGTGAGCAAAAAAGAATTTTGGATAATGTCATTTTGCATGTAAGCAAGACCATGGAAAAAATATTGTGTCATGTCTATGAGTGACGTAGTACATCATTCATTGTACTCATGTGCTATGTCAGCTTTTGAAATTGACTTTGTAGGCTTTTATTTGCAATACAGGAAGATTAAACATACGTTAACTTGCATACTGCACAGCAACTTGCCACAGATATAAGCAGTCCTATGAAAAAAATTGCCTTAAATGCATATAGGTAAAACCCAATTGACACAAAACAAAGACTTATGACTCTATAGGCTATTAGAAACTGCAAATAGGGTTTAAAAATTGCATGTTAGCAGTTCCTTCTATTCTATGGATATTGTATAAAGGAAGTATAACTTATTAACACATAAGCAAAACCTGTTCTATTGTCCGAAGACAAATTACTATTGCAATTGTGGAAAATGCGTTTTCTTGTTTGTATATGTGCAAGTAGCCTTCTAAATGATTTATGTTCAAAGAAATGAGGAATACAAGATGACAAAATGAATACATGGAAAAGAACTTTATGCAGTTATTATATTGAAGAATTTCAATTGCATTTCAAGAAAAGCAAAAAGACAATTTGGAAAACTAACCTTGCAATCTGCTATCGAACGATCAAGTATACTTGTAGAAATGTACAAATAGTGATAGGCACAAGCAATTTTCCCTAGTGCAGTTTGTGCGTGATTGTTTAAATATAGTTGAAAGCATTGATCCCTGTTACAAGGACAATTTAGACAAATGAGTACAGTGAGTGACATATACTATGCTATTCATAAAAACAAAATAGAATTCTTATGTACATTCATTTGAATGAGAAACAACCCAAGTAAGAACTTTTGTTTCTTAAAATGCAAATTGCATTTTATAATTTTGTAAATACTTATTGCTATTTGTGTACCCTATAATATAGAACATTTTTTTTTGCATATGCATGCACTAGTGTAATTTTGTTATATTTCATAGTGGTCTATTGTGTGGCCGAGCAAGGTATTTTGTAGTTGCAGAGTTGCACGCTGGATAGTGAGAGACGAATTGCTTGAGGTCAGAAGAGGTAACTTTTCATTTTTTTTGTCTATTTGATACAAGAAATGCAAGTAGGGTTTCATAGTGCTTTAAGGAATTCATATACTTTGATTATAAATTTGTATTTTAAACTACTTTTAGTATTGTTTATTTGAATACTATGTTTCATGGGATTATTAAAGAGTTAACTTGCTTTCTATATGCTTCCATATTTTGCATGTGTGCCTATGAGGACAATAACCACAATATTTGACAATATTCCTCTATCCTTTATGACAGTTCATTGGTTCCAAAGCTCTCTCTATAGGATAGTTGTACATTGCCTACAAGACTCAGATGAATGAGCAAGAACTTTTTAGTAGATAAAGGCCATGAATGTTGAACTAATAGTATGATAGTCACCACAACATTTAAGTAAACCTATGCTCAACACTCTCTTTTCCATTATCAATTGTATTCCCAATTTCATCCATGAAGAATATCCTCAAAGATATAGGATTCATGGATGCACAGGTTGAAGAAGTTCTTCATGGATCAAAGATATGGAATTCATTGGTCAAAGAAATGGAAATCATGGATCAAAGTCATGGCTAACAGCAGGATCTATAGGTTGACAAAGTTCTTCATGGATGAAATTGGGAATAAAATTGATAATGGAAAAGAGAGTCTACACCATAGGTTTACTTAAATGTTGTGGTGACTGTCCTACTATTGGTTCAATGTTCATGACCTTCATCAACTCAAAAGTTCTTGCTTGTTTACCATGTAATATAGATTTTAGTGACTAGAGATGCATTGTGATTACTTTGAGCATTTCATTTTTTGTTATCCTGCATATTTGTGTAGTCACAGGAGATGTTGTTGCTACAGAGTCAAGACCTGGAACCAAGCTACTTGATACATGTATCCATAGATACATGGATGTGGACATCTATCATGGTATCCATAGATGCGTAGATACATGTATCTATGGATAGATGTATTCATAGGTACATTGACACATATATAGATAGATGCATGTATACATTATGCGCATAGAAACACAGATACATATATGCGTGGATGCATCTATACGTAGAAGAATACATAGAAACATAGTTGCATGGATAGATAGATAGATGCATAGCTAGATACATAAATGCTTAAATATACATGTATGGAAATATCCATGGATTGCATATGAAGTTCCATAGATACATATATCCATGGCTGCATGTGTACATAGATGCATGTATTGCAGTACACATGGATACATGTATATGTGTATCTCCGGGAAAGATGCATGGTTGCATGTGAGCCTTGTAAAGTTTGTATATTTTTTATTACTACAAAGTGGTCTGATAGAGAGAGGTTTGGAACCAAAATTATGTGAACATGTGCGATAATGACAATTTTTTAATTAGTAGGAGTTTCTTTTCCAAGTGTGAATATTTGTGGGAGTAACGAGGGTAGGGTTGGTTGAGGAAATATGGTGTACTGGCTAACTATCTCTGTAATATGGTGTTGGAAGGGTAGGTGGTTCCTGGCTAATATTTGATGGGTTATGGCATAGAGCCTAAAGAGACTATGGGGGCTCCTCGGCTAGGTGTAATAAGGCTGGGTGGCCATAGCCTATCCAGAGTTATTGGTGCCCCCATAACAGAAGGGAAAATGCATTTGCTTCAAAGTTTGTAAAGCAATTTCAACAAATTTTCTAGCCATTGTCTAAAATATGTTTTTCTACCAGCATAGTCCTTGAACCTTCTGTAGGTCTAACTGCTATTTTGTTAATTGACTTTGATTGAAAGGTCAAAATGTGAAATGTGGCCAAGGATAATTATACTTATTTATCTCTTTTAATTGTTATATATTCAAAGACTAATTAGCAATCCAAACAACCTCGCCTCTAGTCAGATGCCATTATATGCATTGTTTTTGCATAAATGAATTATGCACCTTTAGCCAGTAGAAACAATTTTTAGCTATTGTTTAATGTGAAACCAGCTATCACTTAATAGTGAAAGCGATGTAAATATTGATTTTCTAAATAAATGGGGTCATTTCATTTCCATATGCATAAGTATATTTTGTACCGTTATGTAGCACTTACTATTACTTATGCAATGAAGCCACATGCAAGTACAATTCATAACTCATGGCATTTAGATACACCCAAGGAGAAATACAAACCAAGGTTGTTGGCATCCTGATAAGAAAGATGATGACATACATCCAATTAATGTATGCCACAGCATCTTATTCAATGAAGATGATTTGGATAGGAACGTTACAAATCAGAATCCTTATTGGTGTGTGAGTAATTCTCTTTTTCAAGACTTTTCAACGAAATCGCATGCCAATACTATCAGTGAACAAGTGGAATAAGATTTTTTAATTGACTTTGTTTGATGGGTCAAATGTGCACAAGGATAGTTATAATTATTTCTTTGTTTTAATTATTATGTATATAAATACTATTCAATAGTTACCTAATTAATTAGATATGAAATGACAGAAGGAAAAAGAAAATTAATTAATTAAGATAATTTGATTCATTAATTAATAAGGTGAATTATCATGTAAAAGTACAAAAATTAGAAGTTGCAAAAAAATCCTCTTTGCTTTATGCTTCAATGACAACGAGAGAGATGAAAGCAATTGTGGAGTTTAGGCTTATATCTGTAAATTGCATTTGCCTGATAGTTTGTAAAGTCCTCTCAACACATTGTCCTCATATTGTTTGTAAGGCCCCATTATGGGACATGCTAACAGAACAGTGGCTCTAAAGCTTGCACTATGGAACAGTTCTGCAGTAATTGAAGATATGCAATCTTTAGAGGACTCATAAGTGCCAAGTTATTGTTAAGCTCTCACATTGTACATTGGACAAA
The DNA here is from genome assembly GCA_007258455.2 of Sequoia sempervirens. Classification (NCBI taxonomy): domain Eukaryota; kingdom Viridiplantae; phylum Streptophyta; class Pinopsida; order Cupressales; family Cupressaceae; genus Sequoia; species Sequoia sempervirens. Next base: position 478,835,599 of record VDFB02281492.1, read on the forward strand.
AGAAAATTGCTTGTCCAAGGAACTAGTCTCTGAAGAATAGCATAGGCTAAGCACTGTGAAACCCAATGTGTCGATGGACATTAAAATAAAAGAAAACTGATGAAAGAAACTATTTATTGCCTGGAGTAGCTTGTCTACAAGTGCCCTTTTTTGGAACCATGACAACCTTTTCCCTGTCACTGTAAACTCTTTCCTAGAAAAGACATATCGACACACACATATATGTATGCATATGTATATATATGTACAGATACATCCATGTAAAGAAAAATGAATGCATGTATGGAAATAAACATATATGCATCCATATGATTGCATGCATATACACATAGATGCATCTATACACACATACATATATGCATAAATACATATATGCATAGATATATCTAGAGTCACATGCATACATGCATATATGCATCTACAAATGTCTACATAGATATGCACATAGGTAAATGCATATGCACATAGAGACATGCATACATACATACATGCACTGACACATTAGGAAGAAAGTGATAGTGATAGTGAACTAAAGCACTATGAAACACAACTCCATTATGCACTTTAATGGAAAGGAACTGTGGAAAATAAAAAATTATCATCTCAAGTAACTCGTTTCTAGGTCTGGACCCTGCAATTGTGACATCTCCTGCTCGGTAGCTACAAACTCTTCCTCAGAACTAGAGCTTACAAAACACAAAAAACAACACACGCAAAGTAATAGAAATGCATAGCAAGTGACTTAACTCTATATTAAATGACCAAAGTACTCTGGCCACACGTGCCCTCTAAGCCATTCCAGTGCCTTCACCTCGAGCCAGATGCCATTCAATGCATTTAATTTGTATTCATGTACTACATACATCTACCCACCAATTTTGTAAACTATGTCTTTGCTTGAATTTATTAAATCAATTTATGCGCTCGCATTTTCCTGATATTTTAATGCATTCAATCTATATCCATGGATTACGTACCTCTAGCTGCCAACTTTTAAACTATGCCTTTGCTTAAATTTATTTAATCAATTTATGCGCTTGCATTTTCTCGAATTTTTTAAACGAAAATGATTTATAAAGCTACTCGGACAAATAGGAAAATAGATAAATGCTAATTTTCCAATATATAAAATAGCTCTCCAAATTCAAACTATACAAAAAAATAAGTAATATGTTAAATGGAAAAATGTGATTGCCCAATGCTGCCAGTTAAAAGCATTTCAACCAAATGCATGAGTATTATTGCCTTGACACTAGGAGCCAATAAAATTGTCACTATAGAAAACAGTTTATCCAAGCGAGTGTTATTAGGTTTGTTATCTTCAATTTCAAACTCCTTTGACGTTAATGCATTTTCTTTGGTGGTAGAATATGGAGATTTTTTTTTACTGAGAGTCCGGAAGAAGATGACATATTCAAATAAATTTAAGTGAAGACATAGTTTAGAAAACTGACAGCTTTTATCAATAGAAAGGGGACATTTACAATGACAGAGCAAAAGCTCCTTTGCTCATTGAATGAATACCAAGAGACAAGTTACTCAAGGCAACAAACTGCTACTTTTATTTATTTTGCTTCATTTTATCCCAGAAATGCAAATTGGGTTTCACAATGCATGAAAACACATTTGTACAAACAACTCCCAAAATTATAATTGCAATGGATGACAGTGATAGTGTAATGGATACTAATAGTCAAAACACCAAAATACACCAGCTAGTTTATTTTTAGATTCAATGGAAACGAGTATCAATTGGAGACAGATTAACCTAGCAGTCTATTTATCATAGGTTCTTGAATTCCAAATGCACAAGTGCGAGCATGGTTCTCTACAGGCTTTTGCTATGCATTTTAACTAGATTGTTGTTTTGCATCGAGTGTAAAGAACTACTGCAAGTATGGTTTCCAAACAGATTTAAATCAATGAATGTAAGTCAACAAAGGTTTCCAATTACACTTTATACTTGAACCATGAAGCATCATTGCTTCAAGCTGCAGCAGAAGTGCAAACAGGGACACAAAACCAAATTCAACAATGACATCATCAAACAAGGATTTTCTTGCTATTACTATGATTAACTATTGAACTCAATTGACTCATCAGTCAAACAACTTCACTGATCACTGACCTAACTTGTTTCAAAGCTATCTTGGTTAGCTGATTAGTTAATTTCATTAATGAGTAAAAGATAGAATTGACTTAATTTGCATGAGCTAAGTGCAAGATTGACTTGTTTGTTAATTGACTTTGATTAATGGTTTAGAGACAGATGAGACAAATTAAATTGTCATGAGAAAAATGTGAGATGGACTTATTAGCTGCTACGCCACATATACTATGGCATTTGAGCTTTCATGAAATATCATAGACGAAGGGATACAATTAATATGGACAACTATAGCCTGTTGAATATTTGTAGCATAAGAAACAGAAAGAAAGATGTTGGCGAAGATTTTTGCAATTTCGGTTTACACCTAGCAATTGCATTTGCTTCCTTGTCTATAAAGCTTTAGCAAGAAATTCCTTTTTTTTGCATATGAATGGCCATGATTGGTTTAATTGATTTGGTGTACAAAGATGTTTTTTAATTAACTATAATTAACTATTCAAGAAAACTGATTTATCAATGAACTAGTTTCATTGATTAGTCAAGTAACTTGATTCACAGTTAACTTGATAAGCTATTTAGTTGATTTGCTTGAATGTTTGCAAAAATCCCTTTTCGAAAAATAGTTCTTTGCATAATTTGCAATCACTACACACCAAGAGCGAACATTTCTTCGAGGGATTCTGTCAAACAGTTTAAATGTTTTTGCTTGTGCTTCCATATTTGGTATGCATATTCATGACATCATTTCAAACTATTATATCTGTCAGTAATGCACGTCTTGCAATGCTTAGATGAATGTACATATGCTGTTCTAAAGCTCCTTTTCTATTAAAAGCACGTTAAATGTTTAGAAAGATTGTGTATCTGTGAATGTGAATAAGCAAGATTGATTTAACTAATTTGGAGGATAAAGATGACTAATAATTAGCTATGACTAACCATGGAACACAATTAATTCATCAGCCAATTAGCTTGATTGATCACTGAATTAACTTGTTTGAAAGCTATCATGTTAGGCCAACTAGCTAATATGCCACATACAGTATGACATTTGAGTTTCAAGTAAGTCTCATGCACGCAAATCTGTTACCATGTTAAAGCCATGTAAACATTGATGTTCCAATTCCATGGGGTCATTCTATTTCCATTTGTCCTAGTTCATTTCATTCCATTATCAAGAACCAATAATTAAATGTTTAAACCAGGTACATGCAAACAGAAATGCAAGTAGGGTTTCAACAATGACATCATCTAACAAGCATTTGTTTGCTATTACTATGATTAACTATTGAACTCAATTGACTCATCAGTCAAATAGCTTGATTGATCACTGACCTAACTTTTTTCAAAGCTATCTTGTTAAGTTGATTAGTTAATTTCATTAATGAGTAAAAGATAGAATTGACCTAATTTGCATGAGTCAAGTGTAAGATTGACTTGTTTGTTAATTGACTTTGATTAATGGTTCAGAGACAGATGAGACAAATTAAATTGTCATGAGAAAAATGTGAGATGGGCTTATTAGCTGCTACGCCACATATACTATGACACTTTCACTTTCATGAAATAATAGCGAAAGCAATAGAATAAACAGATGGCTTCAACATAGACAAAGGGATACAATTAATATGGACAGCTATAGCATGTTGAATATTTGTAGCACAAGAAACAAAAAGGAAGATGTTGGCGAGGATTTTGCAATTTCGGTTTACACCTAGCAATTGCATTTGCTTCCTTGTCTATAAAGCCTTTTCAAGAAATTCCTTTTTTTGCATATGAATGGCCATGATTGGTTTAATTGATTTGGTGTACAAACATGTTTTTTAATTAACTATAATTAACTATTCAAGAAAACTGATCTATCAATGAACTAGTTTCATTGATTAGTCAAGTAACTTGATTCACAGTTAACCTGATCAGCTATTTAGTTGATTTGCTTGAACGTTTGCAAAAAGCCTTTTTTGACAAATAATTCTTTGCATAATTTGCAATCACTACACACCAAGAGCCAACATTTGTTCGAGGAATTCTGTCAAACAGTTTAAATGTTTTTGCTTGTGCTTCTATATTTGCTATGCATATTCATGACAACATTACAAACCATTATAATATCTATCAGAAATATATGTCTTATGATGCTTAGATGAATGTACATATCCTGTTCTAAAGCTCTTTTCCTATTAAAAGCACACAAAATGTTTAGAAAGATTGTGTATCTGTGAATGTGAATAAGCAACATTGATTTAACTGATTTAGAGGATAAAGATAACCAATAATTAGCTATGACTAACCATGGAGCACAATCAATTCATCATCCAATTAGCTTGATCGATCGTTGAATTAACTTGTTTGAAAGCTATCATGCTAAGCCAACTAGCTAATATGCCACATACACTATGACATTTAAGATTCAAATAAGTCTCATGCACACAAATCTGTTATCATGTTAAAGCCATGCAAACATTGATGTTCCAATTCCATGGGGTCATTCTATTTCCATTTGTCCAAGTTCATTTCATTCCATTATCGAGAACCAATAATTAAATGTTTAAACCAGGGACATGCAAACAAAAATGCAAGTAGGGTTTCATAGTGCTTTAAGACATTGTTATACTTTGATTATAAATTCATATTTTAAACTACTTTTAGTATTATTTATTCAAGTTTGTTGTTGAAATGCGAAGGTTTCATCTGCGTTTGATAGGAATTATGTAGAAATCCTCTTCTCCATTTTACTTCATGAATGTGAGCCCTGTAGAGTCTCTATATTATTGACTACTGCAAAGTGGTCCCATAAAGAGGGCTTTGGAACCAAAATTATGTCAACACGTGCAATAATGAGAGCTTTTGAACTATGAGTGAACAGTGTGTTGCTTTGAGCTTTTCCGCTGTCATCAAAGCATAAAGGATAGAGGGGTTCTATTAAAAGTTGTGGTTGTTGTCCTCATAGGCATAAATTCGTATTTTAAACTACTTTTAGTATTATCTATTTGAATTTCTTGTTGAAATGAAAAGGTTTCATCTGTGTTTGATAGGTACTATGTAGAAATCCTCTCGTTCATTTTACTCCATGCATGTGAGACCTGTAGAGTTTGTATTTTTTTTTATTGGTGCAAAGTGGTCCCATAAAGAGAGCTTTGGAACCAAAATTATAGTCAATCAATTAATCTAATTCTACCTATTTTCTAATAGTATTGGCATGTAATTTTCTTGACAAGTCTTCAATCAAAAAGAGCATTAGCCACACACCAATAAGGATTCTCATCTGTAACCTGCCTAACTAGATCATCTTTATTCAATAAGATGTTGTGACATACATTAATTGGATGTATCTCATCATCTTTCTTATCAGGATGCCAACAACCTTGATTTTCATTTGTCCTTGAATGTATCTGGATGCTATGAACTATGAATTCTACTTGCATATCACTTGGTTGTACAAGTAATAGTAAGCGCTACATAATGGTAGAAATCACAACTCATAGCATCCATATACACCCATGCACAAATACATGGTATTCAACACATTAACACGGGCATGGTTTTCTAGGGCTAGTTTGTTAATTGCCTTTCATTAATAGTTCAAATGTACACAAGGCTAATTGCAATCATTTCTTCCTTTGAATTTCTATGTACTTAAAGGCTAATTAGCAGTTGCCTAATTATTTAGATATGAGACAATACAAGGATGAATGAGGAAATATGAACTTGCCTAAATCATTATGAATGATAGAGCTATTGGGTAAAATGCTACATATACTGTGACATTTAAGCTTCAAAGACTGCCAATGAACAACAAAAGCTTCAAGACTCTTAGTTAACATGTAAAGGGCTAGGAAAAATTGATCTGCTAACTAAATGGGGTCATTTTACTTCAATTATCTAGCACTTATTCTTAATTGTTTAATGCAATCACATGCAACCAAAATTCAGAACAATTAGCATCTATACACACCCATGCATAGATACATGCTCTCTAACATATTGATAGGCATATGGTTTTCTATGAGCACAATCCTTGAATATTCTCTAGGTACGAGTGCTAGTCTATTAATTAACATTGATTACTGGATAAAATGTATTCATAGATACATAGCTGCACACATGCCTCAATGCACAGATGCATAGATACATGCATGGATGTACACATATATACACGTACACATACATAAATGATCACATGGTTACACCTATATATGCGTTCATGTATCCATGGATGCACATATCCATGTGTCAATAGATCCCTTAATATATGCACATATTGAAATGACTACATGGGCCTGGGGAGTGAATATTTGTGTGGCCTTTACATGATAGCAATGAAAGATTTGAATCAATAATACTTAAAATGATCTAAACTATGATTTTACAATCAAAGTATCCAAATGCATTGCAACAATGCGAAACCCAAGTTCCATTTAAGATGTACAATGAGAGTAAACAGAAGGGAAAATGCATTTGCTTTAAAGTTTGTAGAGCAATTTCAACAGGTTGTCTAGCCATTGTCCAAAATATGGTTTTCTATTAGCATAGTCCTTCAACCTTCTTTAGGTCTAACTGCTACTTTGTTAATTGACTTTGATTGAAAGGTCAAATGTAAAATGTGGCCAAGGATAATTATAGACAGTTGTACGTTGCCTCCAAGATTCAGATGAATACTTGGTATTTCAAGGAAAGGTTTGAATCGATAACACTTAAAATGATCTAAACTATGATTTTACAATCAAAGTCTCCAAATGCATTGCAACAATGCGAAACCCAACTTCCATTTAAGATGTACAATGAAAGCAAACAGAAGGAAAAATGCATTTGCTTCAAAGTTTGTAAAGCAATTTCAACAAATTGTCTAGCCATTATCCAAAATATGTTTTTCTACCAGCATAGTCCTTGAACCTTCTGTAGGTCTAACTACTACTTTGTTAATTGACTTTGATTGAAAGGTCAAAATGTGAAATGTGACCAAGGATAATTATACTTATTTATCTCTTTTAATTGTTATATATTAAAAGACTAATTAGCAATCCAAACAACCTCGCCTCTAGTCAGATGCCATTAAATGCATTGTTTTTGCATAAATGAATTATGCACCTTTAGCCAATAGTTTTAATCAAAGTATGCATATGGATTCAGAATCAAACTCTCAAAATTAAAAAAAGGCAGGTTTAAATTATAAAGTGCAATCAGCCACCCAAAAAATTGATTGGATAATTATTGCATTTCTGAGATCATGCCACTGCAACGAAGATCTACTTTTGAACCCCAACTGCTTAATTTTTATGAACCATATAGCATATGCCACTCACAATACCCATTTGCAAAGATTGTCCTTGTAACAAAAAGAAACGATATGATTACAAGTACAATCAATACAATGAGAATCTTGAATTAACCTTTTTCTCTGTCTACTATATGCAATTGTAAACAAAGGAGAAGGTTCATTCTAGAAACTCACCTTGTACTACTTGCTTGAAGAATTTTCCATAGCTGGGCCGCTACACGACCTCTTTTCTTCCAACCAAAAGCATTGCACCATGTAAAAAGATTTGATTAGAAAACAAAAACCATGTGTTTGTTTTTCTAAAAGAATAGCAATATATAGTACTCCTACTGTGATGGATACTAATACCGAAAACCATTAAAACACTAGCAAGCATTTTTCTAGATTCAAGAGACACAAGTATAAATGTAGATCAGATTAACTACACAAACTAATTGCCACAGGTTCTTGGACCACAAATCTTCTAGAAATGAATTTGATTGCTCTTTTGCATAAAGCCTACAACTATTCTATCAAGCAATATTACTTAACTGCTCTATGGAAACATTGTAATTTGGATTCTATAACATGTTTGACATAGTTTTTTATAACCCCAAGATACAAAAACAACAACGATGACATCTGACAGAATTTTTATGCTTGCTGGCAGGAAAAAGGTTTCTACTACATTCTTTATGCTCCCATTGTTTGCATTTATGCCCACGAGGACAACAACGACGACTTTTAATAGAATACATCTATCCTTTATGCTTTCATGGCAACAGAAAAGCTCAAAGCAACACACAATCGACTCATTGTTGAAAAGCTCTCATTATCGTACACGTTGACATAATTTCGGTTCCAAAGCCCTCTTTATGGGACCACTTTGCAACAATCAAAAAAATACAAACTCTACAGGACTCACATGCATGAAGTAAAATGAACAAGAGGATTTCTACATAATACCTATCAAACGCAGATGAAACCTTCGCATTTCAACAAGAAATTCGAATAGATAATACTAAAAGTAGTTTAATATACGGATGTATGCCTACGAGGACAACAATCACGACTTTTAATAGAACCCCTCTATCCTTTATGCTTTGATGACAACGAAAAAGCTCAAAGCAACACACTGTTGACTCATTGGTCGAAAGCTCTCATTATCGCACATGTTCACATAATTTTGGTTTGAAATCCTTCTTTATGGGACCGCTTTGCAGTAATAAAAAATATACAAACTTTATAGGGCTCACATGCATGAAGTAAAATGGACAAGAGGATTTCTACATAATTCCTATCAAATGCAGATGAAACCTTCGCATTTCAACAAGAAATTCGAATAAACAATACTAAACTAGTTTAAAATATGAATTTATAATCAAAGTATACAAATGCCTTAAAGCACTATGAAACCCTACTTGCATTTCTTGTATCAAATAGACAAAAAAAATGAAAAGTTACCTCTTCTGACCTCAAGCAATTCGTCTCTCACTGTCCAGCGTGCAACTCCGCAACTACAAAATACCAAATTATCACCTCAAATAACTCGTTTCTGGGTCTGGACTCTGCAACTATAACATCTCTTGCTCAGTCGCTAAAACTCTCCCTCAGAACAGGCGCTCACAGAAGACAAAAACAACACACGCAAAGTAATAGAAATGCATACCAAGTAACTTAACTCTATATTAAATGACCAAAGTACCCTGGCCACGCGTGGCCTGCAAGCCATTCCAGCGCCTTCACCTCGAGCCAGATGCCATTCAATGCATTTAATTTATATTCATGCATTACGTACGTCTACCTGCCAGTTTGATAAACTATGCCTTTGCTTAATTTTAATTAATCAATTTATGCACTCGCAGTTTCCTGATATTTTAATGCATTTAATCTGCATTCATGGATTACGTACCTCTAGCCAACTTTTAAACTATGCCTTTGCTTAAATTTATTTAATCAATTTATGCGTTCGCATTTTCCAAGTAAAACGAAAATGATTTATAAAGCTACTCGGACGAATAGAAAAATAGATAAATGCTAATTTTCCAATATATAAAATAGCTTCCAAATTCAAACTATACAAAAAATAAGTAATATGTTAAATGGCTAAATGTGATTGGTCAATGTCTTGTTAAATGCATCCGAATGCAATAGTATTCCTGTCTACCGGGGAACTAATAATGGTAAGAGTAGGAATTACTACTTTTTCCTTATAAAGGAAGAATTTCTTTTGTTTGTTTTAGGTTTCTTTTTAAAAAATGAATTATATAGAAGTAATATGTTAAGTGGTAAGTTATTATTATTATTGTTAAATTACTCTCTATAGTCAACAGAGTATATATATATAAAGGACATGCATTTATTTATTTTATATTCAAAGGAATAAATAAGCAAATAAATAAATAATAGATTAGAAAATAAATAGAATAATAATAATTTATTACATCCTTAGGACTCAAGGATAAGATTCGGCGATAGGGTTAATGAACAAACTATTTGAGATTGTGTTGGATATTAGAGCTATAACTTACATGTTAATTAATTATATAAAGCATGAGTCAACGCTCACTCCAACACTGTGATTGATTATTAACTTAAGCAATGTGTTGCAAAAAAAGAAAAATCTTGCATTTTTTTTTAGTGAAATTTTTCAGGCACGACAAGGGTTGACTCACCTAAGGGTTGAAATTAAATCCTACCTTTTGGGGATCTCTTTTTTCCTAATAAAACAAGGAATATAGGTGCATCATATATCTAATCATCTCATTTTTTCATCACCTATTTTCATTCATTTCACTAGGTAGCAGATAATTATCCTTGAGGGACTTGATATTTAAATTTCTAAAATCCACGTACAACCTAATATCCCCATTCTTCTTTCAAACAATAACAAGGTTTGAGACCCATTCTAAATGTCTCATCAGTTTAATAATACCTACCTCTTTCAACTTCGTCATTTTTTTTCATTTGAGGGGCAAAAGTAGGGTTGATAGGATGTTTCTTCTATCTAAATGGTATTATACTATGCTCCAATGAAATGGCATGTTAGAATAAATCTTAATTATAAGTGTTTAGTTCATCATAAGACCAAGCAAAGAAGTTTTTATACCTTCTTGATAATGCTATTAGCATTTTCTTTTTTGATGGTTTTAACCTTTTGCCAATGTAGATCATCTTAGGATCCAATTCAATTACTATATTTAAATCTTAGACATGTTCTTCACTAACAGGCTTACTTGTTATTTTCTAACAACCAACATTGTCAAACATTCTTTCTAAAGCAAAAAGACCTCTTGGAATAGTATTTGTTTTGAGTTGAACAATTTCATTTCCAAAGAGTCTCCTTACCTTCTTCATCCTTCTGCTCTATGGGTTTACAGTCAATGAGTTGGCTCTCGAAGTGACCAATACAATTCAAGAACACATAGATCTTTTGATAATCATTGAATACCTACCAGTTGTATTTTTTTTGGAATACTAGGCTTGGTAAGAACTTCAACATCATACATGCATTTTGGGGAGGTATAGGAAGCATAAAATCTTGAGGCTAATATAGCATGGGCATCATCTATTATATTATTGTCTCTATCAACCTATTTGATGTTTAATGCATCAAACACCTCAATAGTACCCCAAACACCATTGGTATACATTCTTAATATTTTTCCTTGTGGCATACATTCCCCTAACTTGAGACACCACAAGTTTTAAATCACCAAGCAATCTAAAATATTTGATCCCATTCTTGGAAGCCAGATTCAAACCAAGAAGAAGATATTCATAATCTCCCACATTATTGGTACATTCAAAATTCAACCTAAATGTAAACTTATAGTTTTTAACCTCTAGGGACATATACAAATCCTACACCATTACCCTCTCTTGAACATGCACCATCAAAATGCATGTTCCAAGTGTCATCATTTTTGGATGTCGATGTGGAAAAAATAAATCAAGGTCAACTTGCTTTTCAAATTATTCATCACAGTAGCCCACAAAATAGCCAAGTTCAACATCAAAGTAAAAATTTAGTTATTTACTTCATTTGAATTCATCATAATATTGGGAATTTTATCCTTTGTATGCAATTGGACTTCTTTTCCATGAAATGGTATAGTAGCATAAGACAAGTCCATCTAAATACTACCACCAACTGAGGTTTCCCACTTCCTAGACAATAGCATACCCCATTTAGATGGACAATCAACTATGATAATATTCATTAAAAAAATATTGGGCTATGCAGAAAGTTGTACTTCAATGTCATTTACTACCCCAATTAAATTTACTTCATAAGAATCCATGGTAAACCACTTTCCATAAGACTTTGGAACTTACATGCCTATTTTGCTCATGATTTCTAATGGCATCACATTGTTGACACCCCAAAATCTAACATACAATTATGTATTAACCAATCATTTATCAGAAAAGCTATGTAAAATGGATCAAGTGCATATTTTTACTTGTAAATACAATGCCCAAGTATATATCAAGTGCCTCTTGTATACTAACTTGATTTTCCCTATCTTGTGGAACATCTATAGGTTCATTTGGTTGATAAAAAAGAGTAGGGGCAGTTATATAAAGCAACTCCCCAACTAGCACTTGAACTTTCAACTGACTCAATGCTTGAGCCATATCAATTAGCCAATATATTAGTGAGGGAGTGGATTGTGTAATTTTAATAGCATTAGTATCAAGGATTAAAGGCATCACTTGACCACTAGAAGTAACTTATTTTGTGTTGACATCTTTTCAACCTCTTCCACTAATTTATGTATATCATTTTTTGTTTCATTGACTTTATTTAGTTTGGGATTATTTTCATCAACCTTTGAATTTTCTACATTATTGGTTGGGGTGTCAACATTCTTTTGTTTTAGGGACATATTTCTCCTATAGGGATGCATCTACCATATGCATCTTCTTCCTAGGTGTTGACCTTCCTACAGTCCTATTTGCATTTCTTTTTGCATTGTTTTCCTTTACTTATTTCTATAGTTGACATAACTAAGACAACCACACCTCTACCTTGATTTGTAACACCTACTCTCCTATTTATTAATTATCAATAACTTTGGACTTGCAAAATAGCTACTACAATTATATTTTTGATAAATACATTAGAAAAAATTTCTCTCTTATACCTTTGTCTCATTTATTCCTTAAGCTGAATTTTTTTTGGTTGGTAATTCATATGGAACACAATGGTTGTCATGATCGTACTAAAATAATTCATCGCCCTTATAAACATCTAATTGATCAACATTGGCATCCTCATAATACTTTATTGCACCTTCATTTTCTTGGAATACTTTGTCTTCTTTAAGTGTTGTAGCAACAACACATTTTCATTAATTGTGAGGAAAATAACATGTCACACCATAATGAATCTTGTTGAATATTTACATGATCCCTCCTCAAGGGATTAGGGGTGTGTTTCTCTTGGTATCATTAGTTTGTACTCCTTGGGACCACTTTCTTATCATTGGATCTAGGTCTTTTAGACCAATCATAATTATAAGTTTTGTTATGAAATCTTTGACCTTCATTAAACTATATGGCAGCATTATTAGAAGACATATATTTTTCATTATTTGCAACCTTGTATGATATATCCTTCATGGCCCCCATTTAATTTTCCAAATTTTCCTCAATAGTGAGGAGCTTACTAGAAGTTGTTGCACTTGATATTTGAAGTTTGAGATTAGCCCTCTTGTTGTCCTTACCAGATACTCTCAGATTACTCTTTATATTGATACCCATGGCATAAGATTCCCTCAATGTTTGAAGGATTTTTCTCATAAGAAGTAACCAAATTTTGAATCAAATACTTCACAATATAGAATAGGGCACATAGTCTTATTGGTATCACATGAGGATGCACTTTCCTCATTGTAATAATAATTTTTTGTCGAAATCAACAACTATCTCATTAACTAGGATTTTTTTATTGTATTTATTTCATGGATTTCAAAATTTGAGTCCACTCTTTCTGAACACCATAATAAAAAATCCTCATAAACTCATCCCACGATTCTATGTTGCTATCTAGAATATTTTTTTATATCATTATTTTTCACTTCCTTCCAATGACTAAAAGAGATTCATCATGACATCTCCATCCTCTATTTCATATTCATATATCACATCAATGAAATATCTCAAGTGGTCTTCACATGTGATGGAATTTTTACCTTAAGATTTTGGCACTTTCCCTCTAATCTCAACTAGAATGGGATTAGGATAACTAGGAATGCCATAAAATTATAGTTGTCTATATATTTATAATCCTAATGGTAGTCTCAATGAAGCAAATCTCTAAGCCTACCTTTTAGGGTTGACCCCAATATTTTTTCCTACATTTTGGTGTTGAGTGTTTTCTTGATGTTGCTACAAATTATGCACATACTGATTTGGAATGATTTGTGCAACATTCTAATTTACATTAGGTTGTTGAGCAACATTTTGATGTTGATTTATTTGTTAATTCTGTTGAGCAAGTTGAGCTTTCCTAATGCAATTTGTGCATCTATTTCATGATGTATTTCTTTGATTTGGTCAATTATATCTATATGTTAATCTAATTCCCTTTCCTTATGCTCATTCTCTGATTAAGTAGTTGAATCAACACCATGGAATAGAGTCTCTACTTCTAATTCAATTCCATGAGATGAAGTAGGAGAATTGTGATGTTATTTCCCCTTTTATTTCTTAGACGTCGAGACAAAGGAAACTTCATGTATGCATTCTTTGTATACAAATTTTTGGATGTATCTTTATTTCTTCTATCAACATTTATCTCATTTTTAGGCCTACCATAATCACACCTAAAGGTTCTCCCACTAGTTTTGATCCTATTATTAATTGAATCATTTGATATATATTGATCATACTCTTTTTATGTATCTCTTATACCTAGAGTACCTACTTTCTTATTAAATTGAGAATTATATAGAGGTGACATACCTAGATTCTTAGTCTTCCAATGTTCTTGTCACATTCTCATGTAAAGTGAAATTATACAAGAATTTCTTGACTTTTAGATTACTGATCTCTTTCCATCTTTAAATTTTACCTTTTGAAATTGAAACATAAAAATATGGTGATGCCTTAAGTTTAATTCCCAAAACCTAAGGTTTGTTCCATCATTTCTTGGATTTCATTAGGATGAAAATCAACAAGGTGCATAGATTGACTTTCAACCTCCAAGGTGAGTCAATCAGACCTGGATCTGATCCTTTTTAGTCATGAATGAATTGGAAATGATTTGGAGTGATTAACCTAATTAGGCTATATGACCTAATATTTAATTTGTAAAATATCAAAGATAAGAAGATGAAAACAATGACTTGCAAGTGGATTTGGAAAGTACAAACTGATGTGTACCTATCACCAAAAGTTGGATTCAACATGCCAAGAGGGACTCAATCACCCAGGGGTGAATGGATCTTTGATAGCGGGTCCTGAAACTATTTTTGCAGTTCTCTAGTGTTAGATCTAAGATCTTGATTCTTAGTTGTAAACTTGTCAAAATATCGTCAATAAGTTTTGTAATTGAGTTTTCATGGCTTGACAACTTTGATGACAACAAATGCAACAATTAACAATTTACCTTCAATCTTCCTTTGATCATTTCCAAACCTACAACCTGCACATTCAAAGAGGGATAAAATGTTGTGCCATATAGGGGCTTTCCTTAGTCAAACCTCGTGTAAGTGTTTTCACTTCCACAATGACAATGTCAATGATAGGAATGATAATCAAAAGGGAGGAATGATGAATGAACATAACTCTACAACTCACCACCCTTTAATGGCTTCCTTGAAGGACTGAATTCATACACATCAACTCAAGGATTTGGATCTTATTTTGCTTGAATTATTGAATGCTTTGGATGTTGGTGTAGGTTTTAATTTTCCTAGTGGGCTAATTTATTTTCTCTTAGTCCTAGGTTTTTCCTACACTTAATTAAGCTCTCTTAGGATAATAAAGTGATTTTATTACTAGGAGATAAGTGTGTGGTGTCCCCTTAAAGGGTGGAACCACTTTCCACTTTTGGTGGAATCCTCCACTTTTGGTAGTCCATCTCCATTTTTTATGGTTGATTCTTATTGGTTGGATTTTCCACCTACATCCTCTCCTAATTTCTATATAAACTCACAACCTAGCTTGTATTTGTATACTCTTGCATCTTTTGGCATTGATCTTCTTGCAATATTTTGCATGCATATTTTCTTTGTATCTTTTCAGCTTGGAAGATCTTAATGCAATATTGTCACATTGAGATTGCATAATCTCTCGAAGTCCTAGTTTACATTCTTATGTTTTTCCAATTTATGTAACTTTGATTTTCTCTTAAAATTTTCTTTGGGTTATTCAATCTATTTTAGATTTCTGACATGGTATCAAAGCTTTTATTTTGAGAAATCTAAGCTCATAGATTCCTAATTGAGAGATTGATTTTATTGTAAAGATCTTGTAAATTCCTGTATACTCTTCTCTTTTGTTTTGAATGATCTAGAGAATTAGAAAGTATTTGCAAAGATATAATATCCGCTTCATATTGCATATGTTTTTTATGAGATCGGAGTGATTGCAACATTTTTTGTTATATTGGCAACATTTTTTACTGTTCCAATGTGTCCAGAAGGCTCATGAAAGTCAAGATTGAATTTTATTTCATCCAAATTGGAGATCATATGACAGTTACAAACAAGGGTTTGAAGCTCAAATCTGGTGAACAAATTTTTATTGAAGCATTTTTGGCCCAAACAAATCTTTCCAATGTGTTCAAGAGGCCCAAAAACCCCTATTCTCATATAAAATTTGTCTATTTTAGATGAATTTCATTTTTGGCCTAAATTTAGCCATTTTTAAAAAAATTCATAACTTTTTGCCACAATGTCCATTTTCTACAAACAAGATATCTTCAAAAATATGAAGATGAGCACTTTCCATCCACAAAGGTATTGAAAATAATTTTTTCCATTTTCTACCAGATATTGCAGGTTGAAGCTATTTGGTGCAAATTTCTTCAATAGGCCATAACTTTCGCCTTTGTGCTCTGATTTTCGGAAACAAATATCATTGGAAAGGTCTTGGAGAGCACTACATATCCATAAGGATAATTTTCCTAGATTTTGTTTTAGGTTCATTTTGTATCAGAATTTGTAATTTTGGCTATTTTGAGCCTATTGAGCATTGTATCTTGGAAAAGGCTTTGTAAATCACACTGAATTATAAAGTTCCAACCTTATAATATTTGGGGGGGTGATCTTTGATACTAGTGAAAAGGGTGGGGTGTTCTTGGAATTCTTGTGTTCACTTTCTTTCTGCAATTCCTTTTGCATTTCTTCATCATGACATCAACAATACTTCCTATTCTAACTATATACAATTGTTTTAAGTGGAAAACACAAATGGAAATTCACTTGAAAAGACTTGGTTTGCATAGAGTAACAATGGGACTAGAAATTGAACCAACTAAAGATGAAGAAAATTCTAAGTGGTTTAACAAATGCGATGTAGCATATGAAGAATTTTGTGTCTGTATCTCTCGATTTACTCTTTCATATTGAATCTTGAATACTCCAAATGAAATATGGAAAAAGCTAGAATCTCTTTTTGGAACACAAGATTCTATGAGGGGTCACATGTTGGAGAATGAAATAATTAGTTTAAATCTAGGCAACTTCAACAAAATTCAAGATTTATTCACCAAATTGAAATCACTAAGTCTACAATTGCAACAATGTGGAATCATTAAGAAATATGAACAACTGATTCTAAGTATTCTCTCAAAGCTAAGTTCTAAATATTCAGTGTGTGTGTGTGCCTTCTATGCTACTAAGGATGCACTTAGGTCTCAATTTGAGATGCCATCTTTGGATGATTTTGCTACTTCTCTCACACGGGAGCAAGATAAGCTAATTCAGATAGGCACTCTCAAGTCTTTTAAGTCTCATTCCTTGGTTTCCAACCTTGGCACAAATGAAAAAAGAGGGAAAAGTAGTAATAAGGATAAAAAAAAGAATAGCAAAGAATAAAAGAATAAAAAATTTGCTACTCCAAAAGCAAGTAATGAGAAGTCATCTTAAAAAGGTGACAAGCCTAAGAAAGAGAGGATCAAATTTGCCTATTGTAAGAAACTAGGTCATGATGAGCACAAATTTCTGAAGAAACAAGTTGATCATTTGACACACATTCTTGAGAAGAATAATCTCAATGTTCCTAATTCCATCAAATAGAGTTTAGAATAGGGTTGTCACAAGGCCAAAGAAAATAGCAAGGGGAAAGGAAAGGGAAAGGCCCTTGTAGTAGTTGCTTCTCCACCATCCACCTGGGTTCTTGATTCGAGTGCTTCACACAACATGGCTTTAGCCAAAGATGAATTTGAATCTATGGAGCCATGTACTATGCCTTCCATTTTGATGGGTGATGACACTCCACTTGAGGTGTGTGGGAGAGGGTCTATTGATATGGGGGATAACACTGTATACGTCTAAAAATGGTCATGGTTAATCAAGCTTGTTAATTAATTAAATATAAATTATTTAATTAATCTTCTAAAGTCATCTACATATAAATAAATTCAATTATTTATTTATATTCTTCACTTTTATAATTCTTCTACCTTAATTAATTAAATAACTTTATTTAATTATTACCATCTTCCATATTCCTCTTAATTAAATTAAATAAATTTTATAATTTATTTATATTAATTATCATGTTATTCTAAATTTGAATATTTGAATTCAAATAATGGGATATTCCTCCAAACACCCTCTTCATCTCATAGTTAAATTAAATATTATAAATATTTAATTTAATACCTTTTCTCACTCCACACATAATTAAATATTTTAAATATTTAATTACCTTCTAAATTCATCTCTCACACATAATTAAATATTACTTATTTAATTATGCGAACTTCTAAATTCATCTCCCATGCATAATTAAATATTACTTATTTAATTATGTAAACTTCTAATTCATCCTCACATATAATTAAATAAGTTTATTTATTTAATTATGAAATTCCTTCTCAACTCATTCTTCAAATGGAAACCTTCCTTCATATCTAACTGAGAAAATTTGTGAAGGAGGAAACCTTCTATTTCTCTCTCACCGTTCATCCCGACAAGCTTGATCTGAACCGTTGATCACAACAGCCAATCAGGTTCTTTCAAAAACTCTTTAAATACATGTGCAAATCCAAGCATTGGTTACAAACACACACATACGAACACATATATGCAATTACGCTTACGCATTTGCATCTTTAGCATTTCAGCAATATTCATATCTTGGCAATAATAATCTTATCATAGCATAGCATAATCTTGCATTTTAGCATAGTATGCATTTCAGTTTAAATCTCATTCTCTAGTAGTCCATTTCGTTGAGCTTGGCATACTAAATCTGAGAGCAACTTGAACCAACGAAACGCTGGAGATAGAGAACAATAAAATGACTTTGAAGAAGCTGCCATAAAGAGTTTGTTTATTTTTCTTTCAATTTCTTTGATATAATGTTTTATTGAATGCGTTTTGAATCCTTTATAACAGGAATATTTTCATACACACAAACACATTTTAGGATGTTCTTTATTTTCCCTCATTATTAACTAATCTCCTATCTATCTATCAAATCACTCACATAAGTACATGAAAGAGAGTTGAGTTTACTCCTGATTCAGTGGTGATTCATGAGATGCAAAATGATTCTACAATTGCAGTTGGGAGAGAAAATCATCAGTCTCTGCTTTATTTGTTCTCTCACTTTTTTCCTGATTCTCCTTCGACTGTTCTACTCACTCATTTTGATGATGTGAGTAACTTTTGGCATCAACGGTTTGGACACATGAACTACCGCTACTTGCAGTAGCTCAGTAAACATGATATGGTTATAGGATTGCCTATAGTTCACTTTTCTAAAAATAAAATTTCATAGTTTCATTCTTGGAAAGAATCCTGAAGAGAATTTTGACAAAGGAAAAGCTTGGAGAGCCTCACATCTTTTGGATTTGGTATAGTGCTTTGGCAAGACCATTTCCACAACCATCTTTTAGTAGAGTCTAATACGTTTTGGCATTCACTAATGATTTCTCTAGGTACACCATTGTGTACTTTCTCAAACAGAAGTTTGAATTCTTTGATTCATTCTTGGAGTATAAGGCTTTTACAAAGAAACAAACTATAAATTCTATCATATTTTTGCAGTATTGTGCTTCAAAGGGAATTGATTTACAACATATAGTCCTCAACATAATGGAGTTGCAAAACAAAAGAATCAGTCTTTGAAAGAGATGGCTAATTGTATGATTCACTCCAAGTATTTGGCACCGCCTTTCTAGGTAGAAGCCATTAACAGTGTGTATTATATCCAAAACCACATACCCCACAAAGTTGTGAAGGGTGTAACTCCTTTTCAAGCTTGGACCATTCAGAAACCATCAGTTAAGCACTTTTGAGTGTTTGGCTCTAGGATCACATTCCAGCAGAGAAACATAAGGCTATGGATCCACAGAGCAAGCCTTGCATATTTTTTGGTTACCCAAATGATATCAAAGGCTACATGCTTCTTCATCCTACCACACATGAGTTGTTCATTAAGATGAGTGTTCAATTTGAGGAGAGTTCTTCAATTCCTTCTCTTGACACTTCCCCTACCACCATCACTTTGGAGTCCTTGTATTATGATAATAGTTCTTTAGAGGTTCATCATACTTCAGATCATGATGAGGATTCCTCTTCCTCCACTTCATATGATGATAGTGATTATGAGGATGCACATTGATCATCTTCAAAGGATCATGATACTCCTCCTGATTCTCCTCCAATTGTAGGGCCTCTTTGGGCTCATCAGACTTTGTAGTCAGCAGGTGATTGGGTAGGGGATCCTTTGAAACATAGTTTCAGGATGCTCCACATGTCTTCCTTGCTTTAGCTTTTGATCCATATAATTTTTAGGAAGCTTATGGTGTCCCTAACTGGGATGTAGCAATGCAGGAAAGTTTAGTTCCTTGGAGATGAACCACACTCAGGATATTGTCCCACTTCCTAAGGGAAGGAAACTTGTTCGATGTAAGTGGGTCTATCAAAAAAATATGCAGTAGATGGGTCAATTGACAAGCATAAAACTCACTTGGTTTCCAAAGGATTCTCCCAAGTTCCAGGGATCGACTACTCTGAGACTTTTACACCAGTCGCCAAAATGAATTCCATCCAACTTGTTCTTGTCATAGCTGCAACACATAGATTGGATGTTCATCAGATGGATGTGAAGAGTGCTTTTCTTCATGGAGATTTTCAGGAGGAGATATACATGGAGTAGCACAAGGTTTTGTTCAAGATTCTTCACTTGTGTTTCATCTTCAAAAGTCTCTCTATGACCTCAAACAAGCCCCTCAAGCTTGGTATGCCAAGATGGACTCCTTCCTTCTAACAATGGGGTTCAATAGATTCCATTTTGATTCTAATGTCTACATATTAAAATAGGATGATACTCACACCTTCTTGGTTATCTAAATCGATGACTTGTTCATCACAGGGAGTCACTCATCCACTATTTAGGCAATGAAAACCACCCTTCATGATCAGTTTTTGATGTCAGACTTGGGCTTGTTGCACTACTTCATGGGGATTGAGATCACTCAGTCTTCCTCAAGTATCACTCTTGCACAGTCGAAGTACCACTTGAAATGCTCTAGAGGTTTCACATACTTGATTGTAAGCCTGTGTTGACTCCATTCTTGTTAGGGGTCAAACTTGAGGTTGTGTTCTTCACCCTTGGTTGATGGCACTTTGTATTGATAGCTTGTTGGTAGTCTCATCTATCTGACTCATATGAGGCCCAAAATTTCATATGCAGTAGGCATGGTCTCTTGATTCTTGCAAGAGCCACATAAGCTACACTGGAAAGTAGCTAAGTAGATTCTTCACTACATTAAGGGTACCCACAATTATGGGATTCATTATTTAGTGGGAGTGGATTTTAACTTGGTGGGACACACAAATTTGGATTGTGCAGGAAATCCTTAGGATCACAAGTCTACTTCAGGGTATTGCTTCTCCCTTGGTTTTGGTCGAGTTTGTTGGTGGAGCAAGAAGCAATCTACTATTGTTCTTTCATCTACAGAAGTTTAGTATCAAGGAGCAATTAATGTTGCTACTGAGGCCATATAGCTTCAGAACATTCTCATTGAGTTTGGTATTCCTTTATAGAAGCCAACATTCACCTATTGTGACAACCAGAGTGTGATTCAGATCTCTTGTAATCTGGTCCATCATCAGTGGACCAAACACATTGAGATCCACATGCACTACATTTGGGAGTTGATTCATGGTGAAATCCTTGATCTCAAGTACTGTTTGACATCATATCAGACTGCAGACATCTTCACCAAACCCTCCACTAAGAGAAAGTCCCTTCATTTATGATATTTGCTTGGGGTGCAGTTGGTATCATCTTTAGGGGGCCTACTTAGTCCTTCTTGTTATGCCCTACATACACACCCCAACTCTTTTCTTGGAAAAGTTGGGGACCCCCTTTGTTTTCTCTTGTTTCTTCATTTTGGTTTGTTGTGTTCACGCTTTGTCATTCCTATTTTCCTTTTCTTCCTGTGCCTTGTATTATTTTCCTTTTCTCTTTGTTGGATTCAGGTTTTGGACCAGAAATTGCACTCTGCACCTTGGGAAAGTTCAAGTTCTCATTTCCATCCTGAATTTGATCTCTACTTGCTTGTCGTCTTTGTTTTGTTCGAATCAGGTTTTAGAATCTAATCGACACCTAGCACCTTTCGGGGTTTCAAGTCTTGGTTTCCATCCCAACTCTGATCTTTGATTCATTGTTTTCTTTTGTCTGGTTTGGAATCAAGTATCAAACCAGAACTAGAACAAGGAACCTTTCCAAGGTTCATGTTCTTGGTTCCATCCCGATCCCAATTTTCGCGTTCGTTGTGCTTTTTTCCTATCAGGTTTGAGTTTTGAAACTCTCACAGACCCTTGCACTCTTTGAAGGTTCTTATTTTGAGTTCCATCCCAATCCTAATCTTTGGGCCCATTTTTGTTTGTCTTCATCCTCGTTTCGTCGTGTCGTTTGTTTTTGGTTTGTCGTTTCGTTGCTTTTTCGTTTTTGTGTTCAATTTTGATTGTAGAAAATACAAAAAAAAAATAACATTTTGAAAATACAAAAAATCAGAAAATACAAAAAAATTAGAAAATAAAAATACAAAACATTCAAAAATTGTAAAATTCAAAAATTCAAAATAGAAATTTAAAAAAAATAAATAAAAACTTTTTAATTTTAAAAGATTTTAAAAAGAAATAAAGATTTTAAAATAAAACTTTATAATAAATAAATCTTTTATTTAAAAAATTTAAGAAAACAAAAAGAAATTAAATAAAAATCTTTTAAATTTAAATTTAAAGATTAAAAAAATCATAAAAAGAGAAAAAGAGAAAAAATCTAAAAATTGATAAAATCTTTTAAAAAAAAGTAAAAAGTTACAAAATTTTGAAAAAAATAAAAATGAATAAATAATAAAGTATATTGAACATTTGAATCCACCACGAAAGACTATTTACCTTCGAGTAAGAACCCAACTCGAAAAGATTAAAAGTAATGGTATTTTTCGAATTTCAGGATCAGGTCAGATATTGGAACTGGGTAAAATAAATGTTCAGGGTAAAAAAAAAAAAAACCAGACCTCACTTTTGGAAATCGGAAGAAAATAAATGTTCAAGGTCTGGTGCCAGTTTGACTCTGATTCTCGCACAGCATTATCGAATTTCAAATTGTGGATTTCGGGCATAACCTTGAGACTCGACGCAAATAAGACTCCAAGTGCAGATATTGTTTTGATCTTTGATCTGATTAAGCATTCAAAAGGAAAGTCTAAGTTTCTAAGGCTCGCCCAACTCCCGATCCTGCAAGCCGCTTAATGAGATCCTTTGTACAAAGTGTGGAAATGCTAAGCAGAGCATGTAAACTGTTTGATACCATGCCTCAAAGAGAATGCGATGATGGAATATTGTGTAGCGATGAGAGAAGCGGAAACGGGGAAAGAAGATTGTTTGACAACGTATCACCAATAAATGAGGAACTGCACACAAAATGAATTCGTTGAAAGGGGTTGTAGAAACTTTCAAAGGAAATGTAACCCAAAGGATGTTTGGACTCAATGCCTCAGAGAATATGGCCTCAAAATAAATGCTAACACATGGAGAAGGCAAGTGGACTGTTTGAGAGAATAAACCACAGAGATTGGTATCTTAAGGCAAGTGGGTTGTTTGAAAAGGAGGTGTTATTTCATTGAATGTAATGATCATTAGATCTGCACATAACGTGTCTCATTTAATAGAGTTCCTCAACTTAATGCAACCTCATGGAATACATGTTTGCATGATATTCAGAAAATTAGATTTGGAAAAAGGTTTCAGGAACCTTCAAGCTGATACAATTGGTAGTTTTAGGTGAAATTCCAAAACCTTCGCCAACATTCTCCCGACCATTATAGAGGAGCATTGAGTTAGGGTTTGAGCATCCATCAAGGAATAAAATGCTTTGGTGTAAACATACATGAAAAATGTTAAAGCATCCTCAAACAGGGTTTCAAAACTATCGAGTAAATGCATGATAAATGTGTAAAAGTACACACAAGGGTGGCAAATCCTAAGAACAATTTGACTGAATTCCCCAGAAGATTTCGCTACATGAAGAGTGATGACTGCCAAATGGATGCAACTGGCAGAGGTGTATGCAATGCCTTGAAGAAGCGTCATTACATGTATGCAAGTTTTACCGAGGGTGTGCTAAATGAATTTGATGAATTGATCTTAGAAATTTCAAATATATATGCTTGGAAACTATGAAGCTAACGTTTACAATATTGTCACTCATGTTGCTTGTGTAAATATCGGAGCTTTGGACATGGGATATGAAACCAGAGATTGAGCATGTAGGAATCAAGTGAGCTATTTTACAAAATGCCTCAAAGGATTATCATCTTCCAGTACACCATACTGTTGGATATGCACATAATCAATTTGTTGAAACTTTGAAGCAAATGCAATTCACATGTATGGAGGTAAACTCTCCTCTTCACCTGTGGCCAAAGGGAATGTGAAAGCGCGGCCAATCACGTGGATTGTTTGATGTAATGTATGCAAAATGTGAAAGCGTGATTGAGACATGTAAACATTTGACAGAAGGCCTCCAAGAGGCTTCATGTAATGAAATTGAAATGATTGCAAGATTGATGCAAAATGAATCTTTTAGGCAAGCACAAACCTTCAGGTAAATGCATTCAACAGAGGAAAATCCAAAAGCCTCATTAAAATTTGGTTTCATTACGTGAAATTACATAATTTGCACATAATAGATCTTTTGAAAAGGCTTTAAAGACTCTCAAACTCCATCCTCCAATGTCCGTACCAAGATAAGGAGCTTAAAGGGGCAACAACACTGGAATAATTGGTGGAAATTTTTCAAAACATTATAGTAATATAATCATGAAAGGATTGGAAACAAAGCTTCAGGACAGGGCATGAATATCCACCCAAACATGAAGAAAATGCTTAGAGTTCTTTATCAAATGCAACAATATGAAGCTTGCTAAGTAATGTGCTCATCAAGGTATCTAATGGAAATGGAAATTCGTGGAGTATAATGATAGGAGGATATACTTTCAATGGTTATGATTGATGAGTCCAAATAATTGCTCAATTTTGATAGGGTTTATCATATATTTTCTTTTGTTACCGTAGACTTTATCACTTGGTTATTGACACTCTCCATGTTATTTCCCTAAATTTATGAACCTTGGGCATGAACTTATCCTTGTGACTTTTGATAATATTAACCTACTATGTGAATTGTCTATATTAATTTTACATGTGCTTGAATGGATGTTACTTTAAGGTAATTATGGATATGCAATTGTTTTGTGTGTGTTAATGTCCTTATGCAGGTTCACATTAAGATGCAAATATAAATGAAGCTTGCAAAATGGTAGAAATTCATGCCAGCTAGTCAGTTGCCAAAGAAGTCAAAAAGATAGTCATTAAAGAGGTCAATGGAGGGAAACTCCTAGCTCATGTGGAAGTTGTAACTTACCTTTTTAAATGATCATGTCTGTTAGTTGAGTAAATTTAGGAGGTGTTGTGTTGGATCCTTGTTGAGGCAGGTCTACTTTGACTAAATCTGGCACATGCATAACTTCCTCCCTCTTTTCCATGCTTTCAATAAATGGTGTCCTATTTTGTTGGAGTTGATAGACTAGTTAGGGTTAATTAGAAGTTTTCCCCTCTATAAATAATGGTCAAATTACCCTTTTCACAAGGTTGGATGATCTGAGACTATACTTGCATTTTTAGTTTCAAGTAATATAGTTATATTGCTGATATGATGTAATCATGTTTCCAATGAATAAAATGTTATTTTGATTTGTTGCATCTAAGTTGCTTAGCAAAGAATCATTTAATGGGGCCCACTTGGTGAGAATTCCATCCATTTATTTTAATGGTTATTTTTTTGTTCAGTAATTAGTTTCGGTCTCAACAATTGTCTATTCTTACAACCATTGGAATTTTGTTATGTGACTATTCCTATAGCCAAGGCATATAGAGTAGTTTCCTGTCTATTTGCTGAGATTTCTATTTCTACCATCCATTCCAGTTCAGTTGTTGATGCTCAGTGCTTATGTTAATTTCTTTTTAGCATTTTATTTTCAGTACCACTTTCTTTCTAGTTTAAGGATGACTACAATTGATTCCTAGTGCACATACAGTGCTTAACCATTTCAAGTTCATGTCCCTGGGTTGACAATGAAATGAACCTTCATGATGAGAAAGATAACTACTTAGTGCAGATATCTAATCTCTAAGTCATAGCTCTAAGGGCTTAGTTATTGAACCATTAGAGGAGGCCAACAATGATGAAAAAAACCTTGAAATATTTTGAAGAAATACATCGGTTCAATTGTGATATAGATGACTCTTCCTTTAAGGAATACTTAATGGAGCTATGATGGATTCCTTCAAATGAAATATCAAAACAGGGTGTTGTTGAACTTGACACAAAACATAGAAGTAAAATATCTTGCCAACATGGAATTGACAGTCTATGTTGTTAACATCATGGAAAATAAGCAAAACATTGACACAAAGTTGGCATCATAGGGAAGAGAAAAGATTTTAGGTTCATTCAATTTCCCTATGACAAGTTCTTTATGAATGGTGTGGTCTTTTTCATCATTTCAAATATAGACAATGTTCTTCCATAGACAAATTAATAGTGAAATCCATCAATTTTGTGGAGATTAATTGATTCATAAATCTTAATGCATTCATCTTTACATTGAACAAATTAATTAATTATGCTCTTTTGTTGATTTGTAGGTAATTCCATGTTCGAGGACATATGACATCATGATTTTAGATCAACACAGAACATTATTTTAATCACTTTGCATTAATTCTAAAAGAGGTATTTAATTGTTAATTCAATTATTGAAATGTGTGGTTTATTAAATGTATTTGATTAAAATGATTTGGATGTTTAATTAGTTTTCAGAATAATCATTAATTAATTTATTTATTAATTAAACGTGCATTTCTGATTTCTAGGTGCCTTTTGAGATGGAAAGATGGTGAGGCAAAGATCTAGAGATGAAGAGGTAATTAGCAAAGGCTCGTGGTCATGATCTACAAAGTTGGAAAGTGAAAGAGGAGCTTTTTTTGAAAATCAACTGGCAGTGAGCTGAGCATTTGGTGGTCCCATTTGGAGTAATTTCTGGAAAAGATGTTGATTTACACCATGCAAAAAGAAGAACTCTGAGTCAAACTGGGAATTACAATTGCCACAGAAGTCAAGCTAAAACCAACTGGAGTCAAACAAAGGTTGAAACAAAAAGTTACCTTTCTAGATTAATTATATGCACATGAAAGCTACAACTTTTGATATCTCAGTTTTGGGGGGAATTATGGAATTGATGAGCTATTTTAATGCAAATTTGCTCACTTTGAGGGTTAGACACTTAGGAAAATGAGTGAGACATTTTGTTTAGAGTTTATTAGAGTTTAGTAGTAGGATAAATTGTAGATTTTTCTTTCATTTTTAGTTTAGCTAAGGTAATTTGAGGATATTGGTTTTTGTACACTATTGAAGTTTTTCCAGAATTATAAATATTGTTTATCTATTTTACCGCAGTAGAAATAGTCGGATTCAAACCTATCTTGAGTTATACTCTGATATGATACTTTTTGGTTAACTGTTCAATTTGGAGTTCTTCAAGGAATGAATGAAGTTTTGTCTTTTCTTTTGTTAGAATTATCATTTGAAATATGTTGTTAAATATTTGAACTGTGAATGAATGAAACTTTGTATTGACTACAGGTTGATTTTTTTTGCAATTTAGTTTAGGAATTCATTGAAGAGTAACAGGTTTGGTTAATTAGATGAATCAACATTCTTTTCTATCTTGTGTCCCTGATCTATCTTTTTCTTTTCCTTACCCATCGATTAGAGTAGGTTTAGGTAGAAGTTTGATCTTGTAGCAACCAAGAAGCTCACTAACCAGCAAGCCCCTTGAACATGACAATCATATTGACCACACAATAGAATAGCAATGTTGTGACCCAACACCCAGGGCCTTGGGAAGTGTTTGATTTAACAATCATTCACTTTTTTCAAGAGAGGTAAGGTGATTACATCTTTCCTGCATGTTGTTGTGTCAATTTGGCCATCAACAGAATTGGTGCTAGAAGGAGGGTCACTTGAGCAATTTTGGATTGTTGTGTGTTGGAGTGGGTCGGATCTTAGGAAAACCCAGCTCAGATGGACAACCTTGTGTATATCCCTGGGATTTTTCATGAAATTTTGTATCACATATATAACAGGCTTCCTTTATTTTCTAACAATGGACAAGAAGCTTCAAATCATGTTAAGATTTGCAAAGATTTATTAACTTTTCTTAGGGTTCAACATGAATATATCGCTTGTCAACTATTCATCAAAACACTTCAATGTATAGCACAACAATAGTATGTTAATCTTCCCCCAAATTCAATTTTTTCATGGATGGAGTTAGAAATCTTATTCTTAGATAAGTTTGATCCTTTTGCGCATATGTGAAATCCATCACTCCAATTCTCAGCTATGAAAAAAGCACCACATGAATCAATTATACAGTTTAATCATAGGTTCCTTCTCATGTTTAAGCGAGTTGTAGATTAAAATCTGGTTATTGATGATTATGTGGTAAAAGAACATTATTATTGGGGTTTGAATAATTTTTTGGTAGCAAGGATTAAATGTTGTGGTGAAGTTACCACCTTATGGGATGCATTTAGCAAAGCTCTCTTGCTAGCACAATCTATAAAAGATGTTAGAAACATGAGTAATCAAAGTAAGAACTATAATGATCTTGTACTTGAAAATTTCCACCCTTCGCATCTTTGCACTGGTTTACCCACAATGCCTACCCACATGAAAAGTCAATCTTTACAAAAGCAAATGATAGAGGTAAGTATTCTAGCTGCCAAAGAAGTTATGACTATATCATCTCTTTTCATTCATACTCCAACACATAACCCATTACATCATAATGAAGTTGCAAGAAAAATATTTGATGAGAAAATATACCATTTTGATGTTTTATTTGAAAATGAACATGAAACAAATTTAAATTCGAAGCATAATGGAAATATCAAGTTAGAATCTAGTTTCGTTGGAAATGTTAATACTAATGATGATATTGAAAGAGATGAGGTATTAATACAAAACCTTTGTCATGAGGAATCAACAACTAAAGAATCTCCTTCTAATGATTTGAACATTCCTTCTGAGCAAGATGCACAATAAGATGAGGGATGGAAAAAGGAGCATGGTTCATGTTGGCTAGATATCCCGCGTGCAAAAAATTGATTAAGAGAGAAATTGGAAGAATTAGGAGATCTGAAGCTATCAATACTCGCTAGGCCAAATGGATGTGGGATACATCAAAAAAATCAACATTCCTAGATGGATTGCCATGTTTTCCTGGGTAGAATGGAATTATATTTCAGACAACAAATCATCATTGAAGAAATACTTATGGAAGATCCCTGGAGTACCTATCCACTCAATGAAGAAGATGAAATAGCTATCATACATGAGAATGATAATAACTCCATGCAAAACAATGAGAGTAACTGTGAGAAGATGTTTTTCTCTTCCCCCTCGATCCTTGTATTGAAATGGAATCTATGACTGATAAAGTTTCCCTACCTTGTGCAAATTTTTTGGATATGGAAATTGAATTTATTGATACATTCATAGACTCTTTCATGATCATTAGTAATGAAGAAACATTTGTTAATGAGTTAACACCAGAAAGTGACTCTGTTGATTTGAATAATGAATGGATTGAAACAGAGAACATACTTCTAGATAAGATTGCACACAAATCTCATGGTCAAGGACAAGGATTTGAATGCCAAAATGATTCTTTGAAAGAAGTAAGTTAAGGGGATGTGCAGATTCACCAAATGTTACTTGGTGATCAATTGGACCATATTTACACATGTTAGGAAACTAGACTGGATTTGAATGCTAATCAAAATATTGGCATGGATGAGTTTAGTGTTTTATTGTAGCAAGGAATGTATGATGGGATGCACATGGATGAAGCAAAAAGAATATCAAGTGGATTATCAAGATGTTTACTCAGAAATTGAATCACTCCAACATGATGAAGAGAATGAAATGGGGGGGTATCTTCTCAGTTTTTATTCTATTTATTCAAATGCATTGTTTGAAGAAAGTCCTTTCTTAGCATGCACTAATGAATTTGATCTTAACTATGATGAAGTTGATGTTGACTTACATACTCTTGTTGATGATATGTAGGAACAAGAAGTAAAGAAATACTTTCTTGGCTTTGACTCTGTGCATTCGAATGAGTTGTTCGAAGAGAATTCTTGTTCGCCATGCATCAGTATTTCAGGCATTAATGATGATGAGTTGGATGTTAATTCTCAACCTCTTGTTGGTAACATGTTTGAAGAGGATGCTAGGAGCAATGCTTCATCTCAGGAGGCAATGGGTTTGCAGGCCTTGCGAGTTGATAATGGGGATGATTTGCTACTTAGACCGATAGAATCTATGACTTTGTTCCCAAGATGAATGCAACAATGTCGGCACACAAACATTCCAATTGCATAATGAATCTCGTTGTAGATGACTCATGTAAGATTCATTCTCTTGATTCACATTATGAGGTAAGTTGCTCAAATTTCCTGTCAAAAGAGGGGATTGCCATGACAAGTAAGGAAGATGTCGAAAAAATTGATTTAAAGGTTGAGCAAGCTGACCATGTAATTGGTAAAATTTATACTTCGAAGAATGCGATGGAAGTTGATAATCCTAGTGAAATCAAGCATACTAGTTTGTTGTTTGTAACCAGTAATGATAAGGGTACGAATGAAATTTTTGAACCATGTTTGGATGTCTTGAATGTTAATGACACATCTCTAGTGGATGTCCTTTATGTTGAAATGCATGTACCAAAGCGAAATGGAGTGGTATTCCATGAGTCGAGACCTCGCGAGAAGGAAGTCGTACAACATGAGTCTGCATCAGCAACTAAAGATCTAAAGCAGGTGGTTTCTTTTCATTACCCTCTATGTTTTAATGATTTTCAGTTTGATTATGACATTGGGGATAATAAAAAAAAATTGTGGGTAAATCATGACAAAGCTGAGAACCCACAGCTATTAATAATTCAAACTTTATACCCTCGGAATGAATTTATTACACATAAACTTTACATTTTTTAGTATAAAGATAAATTTACTAGGTTTAGAACCATACCTAGTAAGTTAATGCTTCTACACAATAAAAAATCAGTTGGGTGAATGTAAAAATTTTCACAGTTTTATGTTTATAGAGCTTAGTTTTGGAGTTAGTTTAGGATTAGGATTGGTTAAGTGTTAGTTTTTTGTTTAGTTGGTTTTCTTTTTGTTTTGGTTTCTTTTCTTTCATTCTATTGTTTTTCTTTTTCTATGTCCTCTTGTTTTTGTTTTTTTCCTGGGTTTGTTGTTTTCTTTTGTTCTTGTCTTTGGTTGTTTGTTTGTTGGTTTTTGTTCTTGTTTTTGTTTGGTTTCGTTGGTTTTTCGTATTTGTATGTTCTTTTCTTTTTCTCCTCTCTTTCCTTGTTCTTTTCTTTTGTCTTTCTTCTAGGGGTTCCTCTCGTTGACAATGGAAACTAAGTTGTTGTATGCAAGTTATATCGAGGGGTGAATCGGTTGAGAGTCTATTGTCTGTATTTTCAAAAATTTCATCAATCAGTTACCTTGAAAACTTTGATTTACTTTCATCCTTTCCAAACTGGGGAATGTTAGTATGGTTTAGGATTTGATGCATTATGAAGTTTTTAGGGAGTTTTTGAAAGTCTTGCATGATCTGCACATCTTAAGAAATCCATCAATTAGTTTACATTGGGTGGGGTATCTCTATTCCAAGTGAAAAATCTAAAGGGTTACATTTCTTTCACGATGTCCACCATGGTTCTCAACTTACTACTTAAGCTTCACTGCTAGAAGATTGAGGGAAAACCAGAAATTATACTTCAAAAGAATTGGCATTTGAGAAAAGAGGAAATAAAGGAAACCTGAAAATGAACTCAATTAGAAAGGGTGATTCAAGTATCTCTACCAAGGCTATGGATTCCTAGTTGGTAGTAGAGCAATGCTTAGAGAGAACCAGAGGTATCTCTATTGGGGTTATAGATGCCTATCTGGCAACAGAGTTATGCCTAGGATATTATTGCACATTGGAAATGTAACTCACAACTACATAGCTTGGGTAAGTCTATTCCACCTTGATCATAACAATGTTTATGGAGGGGAATGAATCATTTGCACAAATAAATAGATTTTAGTTTCATCTCAGACCTCTGTCGTATCCCAGTTTTGATTGTGTTTGCACTTCTTAGATTGCCTAGAATGAGCGTAAACTAGAGATTTTGGGTATTTGGAGGGTTACACGTTTAAAATGCTTAGAGCATTTTCCCAGCCGAGTCACCATTTTTTATGCCCTCCATACACACCCCAACTTTTTGCTTGGAAAATTTGGGGACCCCCTCTACTTTCTCTCGTTTCTTCATTTTGGTTTGTTGTGTTCGTGTTTTGTCATTCTCATTTTCCTTTCTTTCTCGTGCCTTGTATTCTTTTCCTTTTCTCTTTGTTGGATTCGGGTTTCAAACCAGAACTTGCACTCTACACCTTGGGAAAGTTCAAGTTCTCATTTCCATCCCTACTTCGATCTCTACTTGCCTGTCATCTTTGTTTTGTCGGAATCAAGTTTCAAAATGTAGTTGGCACCTCGCACCTTTCAGGGTTTCAAGTCTTGGTTTCCATCATGACTCTGATCTCCAATTCCTCGTTTTCTTTTGTCTAGTTCAGAATTGGGTATCAAACCGGAACCGGAACAAGGAACCTTTCCAAGGTTCTTGTTTTTGGTTTTGTCCCGATCTCGATTTTCACATTCGTTGTTCTTTTTTCCTATCAGGTTCGAGTTTCGAAAGTTTCTCAAACCCTTACACTCTTTGAAGGTTCCTATTTTGAGTTTTGTCCCTATCCCGATCTCTAGCCCGTTTTCGTTCGTCTTTGTCCTCGTTTCATCGTGTTGTTTGTTTCTAGTTTTTTCATTTTTTTGTTTTCATCTTGTGTTGTTTCTTCATTTTTTTTCATTTTTATGTTTGGTTTTGATCGTAGAAAATAAAAAAAATAGAACATTTTGAAAATACAAAAAATCATAAAATGAGAAAATACAAAAAAAAAATTAGAAAATGAAAAAATACAAAAAAAATCTAAAATTTTAAAAATTCAAAAGATGAAAAATAGAAAATTAAAATAAATAAATAAAAATTTTAATTTTAAAAGATTTATAAAAGAAATAAGAGTTTTAAAATAAATTTTTAAAATAAATTAAAGATTTAAAATAAAAACTTTATAATAAATAAATATTTTTATTTCTAAAAAGATTTAAGAAAACAAAAGAAATTAAATAAAAATATTTTAAATTTAAACTTAAAAGATTTAAAAATCAAAAAAAAAAAAGAGAAAAAATCTAAAATTGATAAAATCTTTAAAAAAGAAGTAAAAAGTTAAAAAACTTTGAAAACAAAAAAATAATAAATTACATTTGGACATTTGAATCCCCCACGAAAAAATATGTACCTTCGAGTAAGAACCTGACCCGAAAAGATTAAAAGCAATGGTATTTTTTGGATTTGGGATCGGTTCAAGTATTGGAACTCAATAAAATAAATGTTCAGGTTAAAAAAAAAAACCCGAGCCCACTTTCGGAAATCGGAAGTCAAGAGACACCAAACTTTAGCTCCAAAAATTTAAAGGTTCACCTGTAGGTAAAAACCCGATTCCCAATCTCCCATACAACTATCGGATTTCGGACCCCAAGGGAAACTTTACACCGAGCAAGAATAAATGTTCAAGGTCTAGTGCCAGTTCGACCCACATTCCTGCACAACATTATCAGATTTCGGATTGCAGATTTTGGGCAGAACCTTGAGACTTGATGCAAATAAGACTCCAAGTGCAGATATTGTTCTGATCTTTGATCTGATCGAGCATTCAAAAGGAAATTCTAAGTTTTTGAGGCTCATCTGACTTCTGATCCCGCAAGCCACTTAATGAGATCCTTTGTGCAAAGTGTGGAAACTCTAAGTAGAGCATGTAAACCATTTGACACCATGCCTCATAGAAAATGCGATGATGGAACATTGTGCAATGATGAGAGACATCGAAACAGGGAAAGAAGATTGTTTGATAGCGTGTCACCAATAAATGAGGAACTACACACAAAATGAATTCATTGAAAAGGGTTGTAGAAACTTTCAAAGAAAATGTAACCCGTGGGATGTTTGGACTCAATGCCTCAGAGAATCGTTGCCTCAAAAGAAATGCTGACACATGGAGAAGGCAAGTGGATTGTTTGACAGAATAACCCAAAGAGATTGGTATCTCAAGGCACTCAGGTTGTTTGAAAAGGAGGTGTCGTTTCATTGAATGCAATGATCATTAGATCTATACAGAACATGTCGCATTTAATAGAGTTCCTCAACTTAATACAACCTTATGGAATACATTTTTGCGCGATATTCACAAAAATAGATTTGTAAAAAGGTTTCAAGAACCTTCAAGCTGATACAACTGGTAGTTTTAGGTGAAATTCCAAAACCTTCACCAACATTCTCCCGACCGTTATAGAGGAGCATTGAGTTAGGGTTCGAGCATCCATCAAGGCATGAAATGCTTTGGTGTAAACATACATGCAAAATGTTAAAGCATCCTCGAACAAGGTTTTAAAACTACCAAGTAAATGCATGACAAATGTGTAAAATTACACACAATGGCGGCAAAGCCCAGGAACTATTTGACCGAATTCCCTAGAAGATTTTGCTACATGAAGAGTGATGACTACCGAATGGATGAAAATGGTAGAGGTGTATGCAATGCCTTGAAGAGGCATCGTTACATGTATGCAAGGTTTTTTGAGGGTGTGCTAAATGAATTCGATGAATTGATCTTAAAAATTTCAAACAAATATGTCTGGCAACTATGAAGCTAACATTTACAATATTGTCACTCATGTTGCTTGTGTAAATATGGGAGCTTTGAACACGGCATATGAAACTAGAGATTGAGCATGCAGGAATCGAGTGGACTGTTTTACAAAATGCCTCAAAGGATTATCATCTTCCAATATGTCATACTACTAGATATGCATAGAATTAATTTGTTGAAACTTTAAAGAAAATGCAATTCACATGTATGGAGGTAAATTCTCCTCTTCACCCACGACAAAAGGGAATGTGAAAGCACAACCAAAGCACGTGGACTGTTAGATGTAATGTATGCAAAATTTGAAAGCATAGATGAGACATGTAAACGTTTGACAGAAGGCCTCCAAGGGGTATCATGTAATGAAATTGAAATGATTGCAAGATTGGCACAAAATGAATCTTTTAAGCAGGCACAAACCTTTCGGTAAATGTAGTCAATAGAGGAAAAGTTGAAAGCCTCATTGAAATGTGGTTTCATGGCATCAAATTACAGAATGTGCACACAATAGATATATTGAAAAGGCTTTAAAGACTCTCAAATTCCATCTTCCAATGCCTACGCCAAGACGAGGAGCTTAAAGGGGCAACAACACTGGAATAATTGGTGGACATTTGCCAAAACATTATAGTAATATAATCATGAAAGGATTGAAATTAAAGCTTCAGGACAGGGCATGAATATCCATCCAAACATGAAGAAAATACTTAGAGGTCTTTATCAAATGTAGCAATATGAAGCTTGCTAACTAATGTGCTCGTCGAGGTTTCTAATGGAAATTGAAATCTATGAAGTATAATGATAGGAGGATATACCTTCAATGGTTATTTTGAAAAACAACCTCGAAATCTTTTGGAGAAATACATCGATTCAATTGTGATATAGATGACTCTTCCTGTAAGGAATACTTAATGGAGGTAGGATGGATGCCTTCGAATGAAATATCAAAATAGGGTGTTGTTGAACTTGACATAGAACATAGAAGTAAAATATCTTGCCAACATGGAATTGATAGTCTTTGTTGTTAACATCATGGAAAATAAGCAAAACATTGACACAGAGTTGGCATCAGAGGGAAGAGCAAAGAGTTTAGGTTCATTTAGTTTCCTTATGACAAGTTCTTTATAAATGGTGTGGTATTTTTCATCATTTCAGATATGGACAATGTTCTTCTGGAGACAAATTAATAGTGAAATCCATCGATTTTGTGGAGATTAATTGATTCATAAATCTTGATGCATTGATCTTTATGTTAAACGAATTAATTAATTATGCTCTTTTATTGATTTGCAAGTAATTCCAAGTTTGGGAGACAAATGACGTCATGATTTTAGATCAACACGGAACATTATTTTAATCACTTTGCATTAATTCTAAAAGAGGGATTTAATTTTTATTTCAATAATTGAAATGTGGGGTTTATTAAATGCATTTGATTAAAATGATTTGGATGTTTATTTAGTTTTCAAAATAATAATTAATTAATTAATTAATTAAATGTGCATTTATGATTTCCAGGTGCCTTTTGAGATGGAAAGATGATGAGGAAAATATCTGGGGATGAAGAGGTAATTAACAGAGGCTCATGGTTGTGATCTACAAAGCTAGAAAGCAAAAGAGGAGATTTGCTGAAAAGACTATCAACTGGCAGTGAACTGAGCATTTGGTGGTCCCATTTGGAGCAATTTCTAGAAAATATGTCAATTTACACCATGCAAAAAGAAGAACTCTGAGTCAAACTGGGAATTGTAATCACCACAGAAGTCAAGCTAAAACCAACTAGAGACAAACAAAGGATTAAAGAGAAAGTTACCTTTTGGATTAATTGTATGCACATGAAAGCTACAAGTTTTGATATCTCAGTTTTGGAGGGAATTATGAAATTGATGAGCTATTTTAATGCAAAATTTTCTCACTTTGAGGGTTAGACACTTAGGAAAATGAGTGAGACATTTCTTTTAGAGATGATTAGAGTTTAGCAGTAGGATAGATGGTACATTTTTCTTGCATTTTTTAGTTTTGCTCAGGTAATTTGAGGATATCGGTTTTCGTACACTAGTGAAGTCTTTCCAAAATTGTAAATATTGTTTATCTATTTTACCATAGTAGAAACAATCAGATTCAAACCTATCTTGAGTTATACTCTGGAATGATAATTTTTTGGTTAACTGCTTGATTTGGAGTTCTTCGAGGAATGAATGAAGTTTTGTCTTTTCTTTTGTTCGAATTGTGATTTGAAATATGTTAAATATTTTCACTATGAATGAATGAAACTTCGATTGACTACAGGTTGATTTGTTTTTCATTTTAGTTTAGGAACTCCTTGAAGAGTAACAGGTACGGTTAATTACATGAATCAACATTCTTTTCTTTCTTGTGTCCTTGATCTATCTTTTTCTTTTCTTTACTCGTCGATTATAGTAGGTTTAGGTAGAAGTTTGATCTTGCAACAACCAAGAAACTCACTAACCAGCAGGCCCCTTGAACATGATAGCTCTATTGACTACTCAACAAAACAACAACATTGTGACCCAATGCCTAGGACCTTGGGAAGTGTTTTATTTAACAATCATTCGCTTCTTTCAGGAGAGGTAAGGTGATTAAATCTTGCCTACATGTTGTTGTGTCAATTTGTCCATCAACACTTTTCTTCTCTCTCTATTTTGGGGGGTGTTCTCTCTCTATTTGTGAGTCAGGATTCTTCTTCCTTGGGAGGGAATTTGATTTGTATATGGGTACCTAACATGGCCTCATTTTTTAGGACCCATCATCTTTTACATCCTCCTAAGTTGTGCTTAAGGGGGGGTGTTGGTGTAGGTTTTTATTTTCCTAGTGGGTTAATGTGTTTTCCCTTAGTCTTAGGCTTTTCCTACACTTAATTAAGCTTTCTTAGGATAATAAAGTGAGCTTGTTACTAGGAGATAAGTGTGTGGTGTCCCCTTCCTTAAAGGGTGGAACCACTTTCCACTTTTGGTGGCATCCTCCACTTTTGGTGGTTCATCTCCACTTTTTTTGGTTGATTCCTATTAGTTGGATTTTCCACCTACATCCTCTCCTAATTTCTATATAAACTCACTACCTAGGTTGTATTTGTATACTCTTTCATCTTTTGGCATTGATCTTCTTGCAATCTTTTGCATGCATCTTTACTTTGTATCTTTGTATCTTTTCAACTTGGAAGCTCTTAATGCAACATTGTCACATCGACATTGCATAATCTATTGGAGTTTTGGTTTGCATTTTTATGTTTTCCAATTTATGTAACTTTGATTTTCTCTTAAAAAGTTCCTTGTGTTATTCAATCTATTTTATATTTCTCAAATTGGAGAACTACAACAAGGGTTATCCTCCACAAAACATGAACATGAACACACATAAACTCACATAAATTTTTACATGATGTTAGATCTTGAATTGTTGTGATAGTTCTCTAAAATTTTACTCATGACTTGCTTAATAGTGCTCTTGATAATAAGTTTTCCAATATATTTCACTTAGATTTCAAATGATAAAAAACCTAGGTATTTATAAGTGTTTATCCAATTTCCCAAAAAATAGGTTCCAAAAGTCGACACTTCATATTTGAATTTTTGGATGTTAAAATACCACCAACATATTCAAACTTGGATATGTATTTATATGATAGTTTGGATATGCAAGGCTTAAGTATGCACCTCTAATAGTAAAAAAATTATCATTGATGTGAATTAATGAAAATAGTGTATACCCCCTTACTACTTGTATATCTCTAATGACTGAAATTTGTAAAACTAACTTTCCACAAATAAGAAGAAAAATAATTTTAAATGTTTTTGTTGAAGGGTGGAGTGACGAGGAATGGATTTTAGCATACTGGTGTTGATTTCATAAGGGATATAAAGTCACAATCCCACTCAAACATCTAATAGATTACAAACATAGGTAATACCCTAATCAAGATGCCATAGAAGACTATTCATTTTAAAATGTGCATGCAAGCTTATCTCTACACATACACTAAAAAATCAATAATTGTAAAACATTACAAGGGTCTACTTAGTAATCTATAGGCATATCCATACATTTCATTGTTTATGTTGAAAATATACCTTAACGCTTTGCAAGGATTTTATAGACTTTTGATTGACCAACTAAATATTATATATATAATACACAAGGAGACACCCAAATAGAAGGTTTCAATCCTACCTTTAATCATTCAATTTTCAAAGTTTACAAGTATTTATTACAAGTTTGGAATGAGCTCAAATCATTACAATATTAAAATACCTTTACCTAGAACTAGAAATTGAAACCTTAGGGCTTCCTATAAATATCACTATTATTCTAGCTCTCCAATTGTTCCTCTTTTTTCCTCCCCTTTTTCTTTGGCCAATCTCAAAATATATCTTTCAACACCATCTAGATACCTTGGCAAAAGAACCATGGTCATCTATAATTGTACAAGCTTCCCATGTCTTCTTACATCACCTTCACATGGCCATATACTTGAAGCCACACCTCTTACATCATCAACCATATGATTTTGTATATTGTACATGTCTTAGAGGGGCTCAAATGTATGAAGAGGCCTCTAGGATTCCTCACTTTTTGAATCATGTTTATTTTGAGACCATTAATGAAATATTGTATCGTGTAGGAAGGTAGGTAGGGATTTTCATTTAAACATCACAGTTTTGAGACTTTGCATGCCAATGGGGGAAGAGGGGGAAAAATACCCTATAATTCTTACAACAAAGACAATATGAGAAACTCCAAAATCTCAAAATTTACAAAATGAAATTTTTGGGAAGGAAAGTTGGCAATTGATGAAAAGATGCATGGATGACTAAACCTAGAATCTCGTATTTCAAGAAAAATGGGCTTAGAGGAGAAAATCAAACTTTTCAGAGTGGAATGTCAGGGATGACAAGTTTGACAAGCATAACAATGTGAGAAACTCCAAAATCTTCAAATTTGAAAAAATGGCCCAAAGAAAAGAAAAATTACAAGGTATTGCCCACAAAAGCACCATATAACAAAATTTTACTATATATGATAAAACATAGAAAAATAGGTTCACTAATACAAAATGAAGGACAATAGGGTTATGATGGACCTATCTTCCTATTTTCATTAGGAAATGGGATCCCCACCAAGAATTGACTAACAACCCTTGGGTGAATCAACTCAATGTGAGAATCTTTAGATTTCCTTATGCTTGAGGATGGAGGTTTCAGCCTAAATATCACTTTTGGGAGAAAAACTAAAAAATATCAAATCAACCTAATTATACCAATTCAAACTTGAAACAACAATGTAAAGCTCAATATTGATAGAAACAAAAAACTTATTGCAAATATGAGAAAGGAAGAATGATGTTTACCAATCACCAAAAGTCACTTTCGAGAGGCTGTCAAGGACTCATTCGCCCATGGGTAGATGGGTCTTTTGTCAAGGTTTTCAATCAACTTTCAGGAGCCTCTGATTCTAATTTGTAGTTTCTGATTTGTCCAAGTTTCAATGTCAAAAAGTTAGAAATCATATCTATAAGTGAGATTTCATGATTTGAAAACTTTTACAACTTTTACAATCTTGCTCTTCAAGAGGTCTTCAATCCTTCTTCAACCTAAATCTGCAATACAAACACAAGAGGGGGGAAATTGCTTGTTTTTGTAAATGGGGGTTTTCCTTGGTCAAACTCTATTTTGGCAATCAAACTTTGAATTGAAATAAAGCATGAAAGAAGGAATGATGAATGAACAATGCTATTTTACCACTCAACAAACCCTTAGATAAACCTTTGAATGGAGATTTGCAACTTGCATGAAATGGCTTCAATGGATGTGGATCTTGATGCTTGAAATAATGTTTTAAATACTTGAACTTGATCTTGAATACTTGAACTTGATTTAGGAATACTTGAACTTGACTTAGAAATAATTTCATGAAAACTCTAGTTTCGTAGGATTTGAAATGATGAAATAACCTTATATTTATAGGTATGTATCCTTAATTTTCCAAAATTAAAATATTACAAGCTCACATTTAAATATGGATTCAGGGACCTTAAAATACTGCCAAAAAAATATTTAAAATTTGTGTTCAAAGGCCTAGGGAGGACCCATTCCCCCATGGAAGAATGGGTCCCAGGTCCCTATTCCTAGAACACACATTGCTCAAGGTAAAGTGTTATGTGTTGGCATTAATTGTTGTCGGGTTTCCCCTTCGAAAAATATAATTTATTAGGCTTGTAGATGTAAAATAGGGCTTATTAAGGTATAATTAAGTCCAATTTAGTTAGGAGGGCCCACACAATGTGTGAAAATGTAAAGGGGTACATTTCTACACTACATTTAGGCCCCACTTTAGTGAGAGGATGACTTTGCATCAAACTCACACTAAAGTAGACAATCAAGAGAGGTTTAATTGTACAATTTTTGGAAAGATAAGATAACAAATTTCAAGGAGGATGATCAAGCCTCCAAGATCTCATGGAAAAACCAACAAAGGCACAAGGAGACACATGCCTATGTTAAACATATATATGCAACAACAATGACAAGATATTCAATCGTACAATGTAAAAGAATTAAAGAAAAAAGAAGAGAAAAGAAAAAGGGGTGGATCAAGCCTTGAATGTTTTTCCAACTCAATGTGGATCAAGCCTTAGTTGTTTGTCCAAAAAATGTTTACAAGTGAACCCATTGTCCATTACGCAAAGAAAACTATGCTCACATAGGCTAGCGCAGTCTGATATACATTAGGTGATCCCACAGAAAGTGACTAAGTGAGAAAGTCATGCCAGGTCTACAAGCTCTCACCATACAATGAGAAATTCATGCTAGGTCTACAAGCTCTCATCATACTAACCATACCAAAGTTATACCTTGGATAACTTTGATTTAAGGCATCACAAAAATATGAACTTTGAGCTTCATAAGGTTAGAAAGTTGTGTTATGCTAAAAACTTATGAACAAAAGCACAAACATGATAAGACATGTTCAAAGGGGTTTTTCTTAGTTCATGTAAGGTATCTCCTTAGGGAACATTGTGTCTAATGTCTCCAAGAGAGGAAAAGTATAGAATAAAAGATTCACAACTTAGGGAATGCAATGCATAGAATCACCACTAAGAGGAATGTCATATACTTAGAAAGGTCGCACTCTCAAAGGACAAAGACACATCACAAGGAGTAAGAAGATCACACTATGAAACAAAAGATATAGTAAAAAAAATTCAAAATGATAATTGCCAATGTATGCCCCCACTTTAAAGAAATTGCTAAACACCATGTTGTGAGCAATTACTTTGAAGTAGAAAATGATC
The DNA here is from genome assembly GCA_007258455.2 of Sequoia sempervirens. NCBI lineage: Eukaryota > Viridiplantae > Streptophyta > Pinopsida > Cupressales > Cupressaceae > Sequoia > Sequoia sempervirens. The sequence goes on from VDFB02281492.1 coordinate 478,877,913, forward strand.
AATGCTAAACAAGACATGAGAGCTTATTTGGAAAGCCCTTGTTAGAAACCAAGACCAGACATGCAAGCCAAAAAATCCTTCCACATAAGAGAAAAATAGAAACAGCAAGAGCTTTGCATGAAGATGTGCAAATAATATTATTCAGGAATTCAATAATTACAAGATATGAGACTTGATTATAAAAGCAAGCATGCACAACCCTAATCTTATCTTGAGCAAAAAGATAGCTCAACAAAATAAGGATGAAAACTATTAACCTAGGAATTAAAATATTACCTAAGTAAACTTATACAAGTGTAATTAAATAATTAATTACACCAACACCCCCATAAGTGCAACTTAGGGAGAAGAAAATTATTATGCAAATGATGCAAAGATGCAAAGGATGGGTCCCGATGGGTCCCGACAACAAAGGCCTGATTAGGTACCCATTTACAAATGCAATGAATGAGAAAGAGGAGAAAACCCAGTGGAACAAAACCCCCCTCAATAAGATGACTTGCTGCAAAGAAGCACTAGAAGAACATTGTTGAGTAAGACTGGAACCAGAATACAAAAAGAAAGGAAAGATACTTTTGTTTACAAGAAACCAAATGAGAGTCAATGAAGGACTCAGGCAGAATCATAATAATGCAACAACAGACCCGATTCCACGGAACACTGGAAAACTCACAAACTGGAACAACCATGGAATCCGTAAAGCAACAATAGATAAAATGATGTTCCCCATAAGAGGGAATGATATGATGAAAGAATCTAGAATTCATGTATCTCGATGTCGATGCCAAACTAAGACTAAAACTCTTCCATGGGAACAAGTACCATAAAGATTCTGGAACATTAACCATAAAAATATGGCCCTCAAACTGAGATGGATTTGAACCAATGCAGATCAATAACCATAGGCTCCCAATTTGAAGTGTGAACCGATGCAAACCAAAATGTGTTCAGCTATGAGCAATATGTGTCCAAAAGAAACTAAGAATCCAGATACAACCCATGCAAGTTGTCATCAATATCAAGATGAGATCAAAGTGAAACTACACTCTAATCAGATTATTATGCAAGAAACCCCCCTGATGGAACTTTATATCAGTTCATTTATTACAATAACCCAATGATTTCAAAAGGAGAGAATGCAAAAAAATGCATAAATAGAAAATTTAAATTTATGTCATATCTATGTAGAGGATAGAATCAGCTTTCCGGTGCTGCGAGAATGGCGAAAAAAGGATCATCGAGTCAAAAGATATGCCCTCTGAAGTAAAATCTGAACATCTGACTTCAATAGGAAAAAAAACCCACCAAACGACATTTTTTTTGAAAACAAACTACATCATCGAAAAAGTGGGCTCGCCATCTTTCTAACGATATCTCGTTTCAAAAATTTCGCCTCTGGGGTCAAAAGTTATGACAAAATGAAAAAAAAGTTGTAAAATGGCAATTTAGGGTACGGGTAGGCTAAATGGGCGCAAAATTCTAGCCCTTGGGCATTGGCGGCTAGTCCTTCATGTGACCGTAGGTCAAATCTGTGCAAAAAATAAAGAGTGTTGCCTAGGCGGCGGCAGGGTGGCGATTTGGTGGCAGAAGGGGTGGCGCCACCTGCACCAACGGAGCCCCCAACGATGGGACTGGGAGCTGGCGATAGGATCAGAGCAAAGGGCATAGAGGAACGGAGGGCAAGAACCATCAGCCGGCGTAGATGGAGAAGACACCGGAGAATGGAGTCGATGGGAGGATGTGCGGGCTGATGAATGGAGAGGACGTCGGAGAATGGAGCTGGCGGGAGGATGTGTGGGCCGACACAACCCTGTCCGAAGTGACAGGGTTGTGGTACGGATGTACCACAGAAAATCCGCAGATTTTCAAAAAGAAACCCCCAAAACACCATATAAAATTTAATATGCCCCACAAATTTTTAATAGCCAAATTTTTTTTATAACGTCTGATGAATAAATAAATTTTGCAGAACATAATAATTTTTATTTTTTTTAATTCTGCAAATATATTGTACCTTGTACCTGGCGAGTCGTAAAACCTGCTGGGTAAAAAAAATTGGCCTCACGAATAGTCGACGCCGAAGTAGGGTGAATTATATGTCGATTTTCGTCTCTCGAACGCTCTGGATCTGATGGTGAGGTTTGATCTGCCTGAAAATGCACCAGAAGCTTCGCAACTCCCAAATATGGAAAATCTTGAAACCCTCATAACTCTGGCATAAAATGTCAGATTTAGGCGAAACAAAAGTCAATCCTAACTTTTTCAACAACCCTAAACTCGAAAATGAGCTCAAATTTCCTTCAATGTGCATTGAAAGTGACCATGCAAGAAGACCCAAATAGAGAGACAATCTCAAGGCATGAAACCCTCAAGAATCCCGAACGTGCTCTACAATGATTTTCTCCAAAAATATGAGAAGGGGCTGCATATCAAGGCTCTGATACCATGTTAGAAATCAATATCAAACATGCAAACCAAAAAATCCTTCCACTGAAGAGAAAAATAGAAAAAGCAAGAGCTTTGCATGAAGATGTGCAAATAATATTATTCAAGAATTCAATAATTACATGACATGAGACTTGCTTATAAAAGCAAGCATGCACAACCCTAATCTTATCTTGAGCAAAAAGATAGCTCAACAAGATAAGGATGACAACTATTAACCTAGGAATTAAAATATTACCTAAGTAAACTTATGCAAGTGTAATTAAATAATTAATTACACCAACAGCCCTATGTCAAGCATGTGTTTCCAAATGAAGCTACATCATGAAAAAAGGGTTGCCCCCAAATAAGATTGCAAACACATAAGGGATCCACGGATTTTGGGTCATTGTATGTCTTTGCTACAATGTTATTATAGAGCTTGAAAATGTCATCATTCCCCAAATACTCATAGAATTGGAAGAATGACACATAGAGAGAAAAAATGAAGAAAAACATTTTGGGTCAACATGGAAGAGACCTAAATGTCTCAATTCCTTGTGTCATCCCCAAAAAGAAAACATAAGACAAAAGAAAATATAAAAGGTTTATGAGATATAAAATAATGTAGATACAAATAGAGGAATGAACATAAAGACATTGCAAACAGAACGATATGAGGGATTACATTATGCACATGTGATCACACAAAGAAATGAAAACAAAATAAAGACAAGACTATTAAGGCACATGCGAGTCAACCTATAGTAGATCATCTGCATCCCAATCTTGTTCATCATATGCGAAAGGCAGAAAAATAGTCAAAGGGACAACGTCAAGTGCCAAACTAGGACAAGGCTATCTAATCGCTTGCCCCCACTAAGTGCAAGGAAAGAATGAGCCAAGATAAGTGGTGAGAATGAGCTCTTTGCAATATAGAAAATGATTTGCAATGAATGCAAAACATGTAATAGTGAGTATACTATGATGCTACAACTATCACATGAAAAGGAGCAAAGTTCATGTAATTGCTATCCAACTATGAAGTCATAAGAATCGTTAGGAGGAATAAAATAACTCAATATCCTCTTTAAGGAATGACACTCATTGGTACTATGTCCAAGAGTTCTATGGTATTGACAATGAGACATGTTTGTGCTTTTTCCTTTTTCCTTTTTCTTTGGATGTTCTTTAATAGGTGGCAATGTTATGAGACCTTGACGAAGAAGTATGTGTAAAGCTTTTTAATTTTTGGACATAGGACAAGAAAATTGTAATTGCTTGAGATTATAAGGCTTGGATTGCTTACTTGATTGGACAACTTGTTGAGGTAAAATTTGAGGACCTAAGATAATCCTATCATCCTTGTGAGGGATTTGTTCATTATGGAGGACACTTGTTTCATTAGAAAATGTGGAGGGAGGAGGATCTTGATATCCTAGTCCTTTAGTATCTTCAACTGGAATTTTTTCTAACAAATTGTGAATCTCATGTTCATTTTTTGTGTCACATCCTTTCTTAGCTAAGATCTTAAAGCCTTGGCCATAAGTCTCTTCTAGTTTGATGGGTGTGTTGGTGACTTTATTACCGTAGGATGGATGAGTATGCAATTGGTTAGAGAGACTAGGTCCACTCATGGTTGGAGGTTTAGGCTTGGTTTGTGATTCAATCTCAGGATGTAAAATATCAAACATCTCTAGTGGTGGAATAATAGGAGGTGTTGGTTGTTGCATGGAGGGGTAAAATGATGCATTGTTCTCAAGGTTGTCAAGGCAATTACGTATGAAATTATACATGCTTTCATCTTATTCACCTAAGATGTCAACTTCACGAGGACATTCATTAGGGGTTGATTGATCATGATTAGGTTCTATTGCATTAGGATCATTACCAAACACACAACTTGAGACATCAACCAAAGATATTAAGGACTTCCATATATTACCAATACACATGTCCATTACACAAGAATGAATTGAAATGTAAAGAGATTAAAAATTTTAAGATTTGAAGCAAGATAATTTATTGATTGTACTATAAAAAATCTAAAAATGATGTAAATTTGAATTCAAACAATGCAGTGAATTGGGAAAATTGACCTTAATATGAACAATTTCAAAAAATAGAAATTCTAGAAATTGAAACAGTAAACTGAATGCATGAATACAAAATACAGAAACCGTGTTTTTGATGCTCAAAAATGTAGAAAAATCCATGATCATGGACTCATTCACCCATAGGTGAATGGGTCTTGCTTTAGGGTTTTGAAAAATCAAATTACAGATTTATGAGTTAATACTTATATTTTCAAATTCTAGTTGTAAACAGGTAGTTACAATTTCATATTTCTAGAAAATTAGATCTAAATATAAGTGCAAAATGATGCTAAATGACAAGAAAAAATACCTAATTTGAGATGCAATTTTGATTCAATTTTCTGATGTAAATGATTGTTTATGCAATGTTATGTAAACACTATGCAAAATTACTAAGATTTTTGAATTTTCTATATTTTAAAGAATGCAAAAATGCAAACCTAAAACCCTAAATGGGATGCAAACTAATGCAAGTAAACAACCCTAAATGAGATGCAAATCAATGCAATGCAATGCAAAGAAATACAAATCCTAGATCAAGGGTGGACTCCAAAATCAGAAAGTTATGATGCTCAAAAGTCAGGTTCACAAATATGGAATGAAGGACAATAGGGTTATGATAGACCTATCTTCCTATTTTCATTAGGAAATGAGATCATCACAAAGAATTAATGAACCCTTGGGCGAATCAACTCAATGTGAGAATCCTCATATTTCCTTATGCTTAAGGATGGGGGTTTCATCCTGAACAACACTTTTAGGAGAAAAACTAAAAATAGAAAATCAACTTAATTATGCCAATTCAAATTTGAAACAACAATATAAAGCTCAATATTGACAAAAATAGAAAAAATATTGTAAATCTGAGAAGGGTAAAATGATGTTTACCAGTCACCAAAAGTTAGTTTTGGGAGGTTGTCAGGGACTCATTCGCCCATGGGTCAATGGGTCTTTTGTTAGGGTTTTCAATCAAATTTCAGAAGCCTCTAATGTTGATCTATAGCTTCTGATTTGTCTAGGTTTCAATGTGAAAAATTCAAAAATCAAATCTATAGGTGATATTTCTTGATTTGACAACTTTGACAACTTTTCCAATCTTGCTCTTCAAGAGGTCTTCAATCCTTCTTGAACCTAAATATGCAATAAAAACACAAGAGGGGAAATTTTGTTTGTTTTTGGTGAATGGGGGTTTGCCTTGGTCAAACCCCATTTTGGTAATCAAACCTTGAATTGAAATAAAGCATGAAAAAAGGAATGATGAAGGGTAAGTTCAAAAAGACGGGGTCTTAAGTGGCCACTTTTTTTTTTGAAATCAGGAAATAATGACCTTGGATGTGAAATTGAGGATAGTTACACTAAAAAATTTGAGATGCAACAAATACAACGATCATAGTGCTCAGAGTCTACTTTCTAAACTGCTTTTTTCAAAAAAAATGGTAGAGTTTAAGGGGTTCAAAAGAGGGAGCCACAAAAATTGGTGTTGTTTTTATCAAAAAAACATAACATAGCAACTTTTGTGGCTCCCTCAAAAGTTAACTTTTTTTGGTATTTTTAAAATCGCTTCAATGAAATTAGCTAACATGCAGTTTATGCCCATTTTTTTGATAATTTTTTAATGAATATTTGATTTTTTACTAATTTTTAAAGTGGAAACATCCTAAAAAAGAAGAATTTTGCTCGTGCTACCCCTATAAATTTTGAAAACTAATTGAAAATCATTTTTTTATATGTGTAGAATGGAGTCTAGTTTCTAAAAGTGTAATTTATTAGAAATTTCAATGAACGATTAATTTACAACAAAAAATATACCAAATAGTGGTTTTTGCCAAAAATGGACACACAAACAAAAGAAATTAATGATGAAAGGCTTAACATTGTCGAAATGTGAAAAACAATTACATTGTTAAATAGCTAAGAGAGAGCCTAAAAATACCTTGGTGTTTGATTTGTTCAACCTTGAAACATGTGCAAACCTGATGGTTAACACGAACACGATTATGTGAAATCTTGTAGAATATGAAAAAACACGTCTTTGGATGTTGGGAAGGCACTTCAAGCCTTTGGGTTGGTAATCTAAAGCAAATACCAAGCCTAAGGCTTGGAGCTTCCCAAAGAAAGAAATAACACAAGCGCATTTAACGCACTCAGTGATGGTTTTGACATTTTTTTTGCATTTGTGCTCAAGTTCCTAAGCAATACATAACGTGAGCATGTTATAATGCACTCACATTATGTCTTGCTTTATGTTAAATGCTAGTCTATTAAATGTATGTATATATATTTGTATGTATGTATGTGTGCTTGTATGGTAGGTATGTATGTATGTATGCATGTTTGTATGTATGTATGTACGCTTGTATGCATGTATGTATGTATGTATGTATGTGTGTGTAAGTATGTATGTATCAATTAATGTGTATGTATGTATGTATGTAAGATTGTATGTGCATATGTATGTATGCTTGTATGTATGTAAGTAAGCATGTATTCCTATATGTGTGTATGTCTGCTTATATGTATGTATGTATTTAGAGGGAGGGAGAATTTTAAGAGAGAGAGAGAGTTGTATAAGTAGGGTGGGAGGGAGAGATGGAGGGAGAGACTTGAGAGAGAGAGAGAGACCTGAGAGAGGGAGAGGGGGTGGGAGGAAGAGAACTGAGAGAGAGGGAGTGGGAGAGGAGTTGGAGTGAGAGGGACTTATCTAGGTAGGGTGGGAGTGATAGAGAGAGAGAGAAAGAGGGGTGGTGGGAGAGATAGACCCGAGAGAGAGGGAGAGAGACAGAGGGAGAGGGAGAGAAAGAGAGAGTTATCTAGGTAAGGTTATAGAGGGAGAGACTTGAGATAGAGGGGTGGTGGGATGAATAGACTTGAGATATAGGGAGAGAGAGAGAGAGAGAGGGAGTGGGAGAGAGAGAGACCTAAGAGAGGGAGAGGGTGTGGGAGGGAGAGACCTGAGAGAGAGAGCGGGGGGGTTGGAGTGAGAGGGACTTATCTAGCTAGGGTGGGAGGGATAGAGAGAGAGTTACAGAGTGCTAGAGGGAGAGACTGAGAGGGAGGGGGGTCACCTAAGAGATCAGAGAGGGAGAGGGGTGGAGAGAGTTTATGTAGTTATGTATGGTAGGGTGCCTTAGGGAGAGACCTGAGAGAGAGGGGGTGGGAGGCAAAGACTTGAGAGAGTGGGAGAGAGAGGGAGTGGGAGAAAAATGGGTGGGAGAGAGATATATGGAGTGAGAGAGAGATACCTAAGAGAGGGAGAGGGGGTGGGAAGGAGAGACCTGATAGAGAGGGAGAGAGAGAGGGAGTGGGATAGAGGAGGTTGGAGAGAGAGAGAGATATGAGGGAGAAGGTATGGGAGGGAGAGACATGAGAGAGGGGGTTGGAGTGAGAGGGACTTATCGGTGGGATGTTATCTAGGTAGGGTGCTAGAGGGAGAGACCTAAGAGAGAGGGGGTGGGAGGGAGAGACTTGAGAGATTGGGAGAGAGAGGGAGTGTGAGAGATAGGGAGTAGGAGAGATTATCTAGGTAGGGTGCCAGAGGGAGAGACCTAAGAGAGAGGAGGTGGGAGGGAGAGACTTGAAAGATAGGGAGAGAGAGGGAGTGTGAGAGATAGGGATTGGGAGAGAGAGGGAGTGAGAGAGAGAGAGGGAGAGGGAAATGGAAAGAAAGACCTAAGAGGAATGGGAGAGAGATGGAGTGAGAGATAGAGGTATGGGAGAGATATAGAGGGAGAGAGAGAGAGGGGGGGTTGTAGGGAGAGACCTAAGAGAGGGAGGGAGTGGGAGAGAGGGGGTTGGAGTGAGAGTGAATTATCTAGGTAGGGTGGGAGTGAGGGAGAGAGGGGGAGAGACAGAGACAGAGAAGGGGGTGGGAGGTGTTGTATCTATAGTACACACACCATGTTCAAAATGAGGACCCTCTCTTTTTCACTTTTGTTGAGTCGCTTTTTCCTTTGTCTCATTTTGTGTGCCCCCTATTTTGAGTCCCAAGTGGTCAAGGAGTCATAAAGTTATCATCTTAAGTTGACCAAGTTTCACCACCCTTAAAATTTTCAAGTCTTCTTCCTTTGAGAAGTTCCTCTAGCAGTTTTCCTTAAGTCCTTGAAACTAGCGTCTTTCTCTCACTCCGAGTTTTCCATTGCAGGTTTCCCCATGCGGAATTTCATTTTTTTTTGCCATTTCTTTGGCAGCCAGGTCAGAGATTCCACCCGCATTATGGGATCTGCATCCTCTATCGTCATTTCCCTTGCCAACTGCTAAACAGAAAACTCATGGTTGTTGCCCCCTCCGCAGGCTCCAACCTTTTCGTCGTTGACCATTTTGAAAACCGTGCTCACCAACCGCGTTGGCCACCGTACAACATTAAATGCAGGTCATAAATGCTGAAATTTATATAAATAGCCCAATTCGACCCTATCATTTTCACTCTGTTGGTCAGAAATTGTTAGAGCTCTCATTGTTCATCACCGCCTTCGTGCCCGCAGCAGTTCGAGGAAAAATTCAAGCACCTTCTTAATCGCATTTTGTCGGGTCTGTCAAGTGTGTTCGTCGTTGCCCTTTCCATGCTTCTTTCAAGTTGTTTTTTGTAAATTGTTAAAAAAATTAAGGAGCAAAACAAAAAAACCCTTAGGAAACTAGTTAGGCATTAGATCCTGTGCAAAACCCATGTTTTAAAATTTGAAAACCCTTCGAATATAGGCCATTTAGGGTCATGTGGAACTTAGCACCTTGGCTGCCATTCTTGACCAGGGCCTTCATGCCCTTGTGGCCTACAAGTCTCTCACTACCATTTCATTAGCTTTCCAAATGACAAATGACAAACCTTAGTCGTCACCCTTGGCGAGCCTGCACATGTGGGTAGATGCCACCTCCTCGCCGCCACCATGGAACCAAATGAAAATCCTAAGTTAGGTGGAGATCCTCATGGCCCCTGTAGGTCTGCGAGTGAGGGTTTCTACATGCAGAAGGCACTCTTCCTCTCACCATTTATTAATGGTTGTCTAACCCCAGCCTTACGCCTTATGGGTTTCGTGGGACCCCAGTCTGTCACCCCAGTAAGTCGTTAAACCTCCATCTACAGGCCATTTGACACACGTTTCTTCTCCACATCTTCTCCTTTGCTATTTGTGAATGGTCGTGCCCCTCGTCTATCCGCCTTGCAGACTCCGTACCATCCGCTTTGATTTGGGTCCCTGAGAGTGAAAATGACTAAGTATACTATTTGCGGGCCCTCTATTGCAAGTCGTCATTTTTGGACCATCGCCATACGTCTACCATTCCAAAGAGTTGTGCCTCACCATCCACCTGCCCTGCGAAACTTGACCCCTCTATTGTCGTCTGACCCATTGTGAATGAACAACTCTTGTCGACCTCCTCACAAATTTGATGATGCGGACTGCCACCTGTGGGTCCTCGTCTCATCCTTTCCCTCTCGAATGACCGCCTAATAATAGCATCTCATGGGTCCCTATCTGTATCATGTTGAATGGCTTAAAACTTAAAGGTTGGACCTAAACTATCATTTCTATCTATAGGATTTCATCATTCCAGTGTTGTTCCCAAACAACAGAGCTCCAAATGGCCGAAACATCACCTACCTCAGCACCCTCTTTGATCCGCATAAGAATTATTTGAACAAGCACCTCTAGGACTTCATGAATGATGGACCCATGTCCCCAAACACCTTAGCACCTTGGTCAGCTCTAGTTATAAGACAAAAATCTAGATATGGGTGGCCACATGCGAATTGCCATACCCTCTTCATCGTCTCCTTGTTGCCATCTCTAAAACGGTTGACAGCCCAAGGAAACCTGCATCCATGGGCCCACATTGCTCTATCTTCCCCAAATGAGAGCCAAATGATGATTTTTGATGACTGTTATGATCTTTGAAAGATGAATTGCTTGATCTAACAGTTGTTTTGCAGGATTTCGCTAATGTTCCCCTCATTTTACACGTGAATATGCTTAATGAACCTTTGCTTGCAGGATTTATGGAATCAGCTACAAGACCATTGAGGACGTTCACAAAAAAATACAATGAGAAGACTACCAAGGTTGCAAGAGGAAAAGAAGATAAAGACCAAATGAAGTACCAATTCCGCGAGGTGGAAACCACCTCCAAAGTCACATCTATGAATATGCTTAATGAACCTTTGCTTGCATGATTTATGGAATCGGCTACAAGACCATCGAGGACGTTCACAAAGAAATACAATGGGAAGAAGACTACTAAGGTTGCAAGAGGAAAGGAAGATAAAGACCAAATGAAGTACTAGTTCCGCGGGGTGGAAACCACCTCCAAAGTCACATCTATGTGGGACTCCATATCAGATACCAACCTCGTCCAGGTTGACATAGATGAATTCCAACAAAGGTTCATTTCCAATCCTACTACAAATAATGCAAAGAAGATCATAAAGAGTGGTTTGGCTAAGGCAGTCGGTTTCCCACCCGCTCTTATGGCCCCAGAGCTAGTGATGGCTTCCAGAGAATCCTATTAGGAAAAGAGTAGAAGGATCGTTGATCGCGATGGTAAAGTGTTGGATGACCTATCTGCCAAGTCCATAGGGAAAATATTCCACATCCCTACCTTTGACCCTAAGGAGGAAACAACCAAAGAATATGTAGAAAGCATGTGGAAGGTTGATCCCCTAAAACACAAAAAGTTAATCAACCAACACTTGGTTAAAAGAGAAGAGGGGAAGTGCTAACAAGGTGCCCCAAGAGCTGTTCAGGAGTGAATTTTATGAAGATTACCATGACTTGGTGACCTTGTTGAGTAGAGTCTTGGGCATCCCTACTACAGCCTACTTTCAAGACTAGATGTTCTACTTCATAGAGGAGATCATCAAAGGAAAGACTAAGTTTAACTGGGCTAGAATGATCAGTAACAACTTGCATGAGCAATTAGTGGTGGTTAAGAAGACCTCCCAATTCTATATGACTTCTTATTTGGTATATCTTTTGGCTAACCTATTTCCCTATAGAGGATTATTTGTTGCACAAAGCCTAACTCCAAGAAGAGAGCTAAAGGTATATGAAAGGCATCTGCAACTCCAATACTGCAATTTCAAGGACTACTACAACGTGAACGATGCCTTTATTGGGAATATTATCATACTTCTCAGAGGGGACTTTGAGAGGAGAGTTATGCACAGTTCATGTGCATTCATCAATAGGTTCGGATTCTTGTTTATACAATTCCCCAAGTTCACCTACATCCAGACAGAAGGCTTCTCTGAGATGCCATAAAAGTTGCCTCGATATCCAAACGACCATCTAATCTTGTTAGAAGTCTCAAGGAAGCTACAAAATGCACATACTCTCTTCGGTGGCAAACACCGAGCAGCAATACCGTATCCCTCACATTCGGACAGGGAATGTATGCCCTCGCGGCAGCCCAATGTGCTAAATATTCAGAGAAGGATATTGTTGAGTATAATCTGGGGCTCCACATTGCTCAGCGAAGGATGGATCCATATGGCAAGTTGAAGAAGTTTTTTGGAAGGAAATGCCCACTTGCATAGTAGTGAAGATATTTGGGCTAACTATCGGGATGACAAGGAGATACGCATGAGGCGTTATATGCTTATGACTACATACTTTTTCAAGATGGTCAAACAATTCCCAGTACCAGATTAGATCGTAGAAGATGAAAACACTGTCATAGATTTGAGGTACGATGTTGTTGCTAACCTGCCATTGCCCCTAATAGACTAGAACGAAGAAGAGATCAATGACCTCGATATTTTGAAAAAACCAATAGAGCATAGAACAAGGCAATGGATTGATGCACAAATTGCTCAGTTGAAGCTCCAAGGAGCTACATTGACATATGGCGAGCTCGAAGATGAGCTCGAGAGAGAAATAGATAGTGGGATTGTTGCTACCCCAACTGAAGAAGCTCCTAAGTCTCCTCCCACCACCAGGTCAAGGAAGAGAAAATAAGTATCAGAGCACCAACTAAAGCATAAAGTGTATTCAAGAAAGGCCTTAGAGGGTGAGACCTTAAAAAAGGAAAAGAAGTCAGGTTGCTTCTCTGAGATGCCAACAATTCAAGAGGATCCAGTACACAAAGGAGAAGAAGAAGAGGCAAGCAACCAAAGTCATCGCCTACTGCCTCCGCCCCTGTCATCACTACCATTGTTGCTACTCATCCTACATCTCAAGCATTGTCTGTTTCCTCTCCGCCTACAGTGGACATCTCAGTCCACCTTGCCTCCACCTCGTTGACTATTCCAATTCTAGTGTGGGACTCCTTATCCTCTACAACCTCGCAACTCTCATCCTCCTCAATGTCTCCCTCAACTACCGTCCCTTTGGCAGCCATGATTACCATGCCAACTCTTACTCTACCAGAGGCCTTCACCTGAAACATGCAAAATATACCCATGGAGCTCTATGGGGTACTAATGAATCTAGTTGTGTGGGCCACTATGGCTCAAGCTGTTGCTGGTCTCCCTATCCCTCCTTTAACGAAACCACCAAAGATGGAGGCAGCCATGTAGATATCGAAAGAACTAGAGAGACAACAAAGGGAGGTTGTTAAAGAGACAGAGGAGGAGCTTGAAGATCCCTTTAGGGATGACTACCACGAGCATCCAGAACATCAAAAGGTGACCATGAATGAGGTGGTATATGAAGAAGAAGGGTCACAATCCTTGGAAGAAGATGTCAAAGACCCCAGTACCAAATATGTAGTAGAGTCCTCCAATCAAGAACTCAAGGAGGAGTTGTCTAAACAACTCAAGGACATCAGGGAAGAGGTTGAGCGGAAATATTCTAAAGAAAAGGAGGAAATTGGTGATGACATGGAAATATCTACATAGCCTCTAGTAAAGGGACAAGATGAAGGCCCTAATCAAGAAGAAGAAATACCCCCTGAGAAGGAGGAGGAAGGAGAGAAAGAAACTGAAGTTGGAGAAGAAGATAAGCCTAAAGAAGAGGCTGAAATGAAAATGAGCCCTGAGGCTGAACATCATATAGAAATTAGGCAAGAAGAAGAAAGAGCACCTGAAGGGGAGGACAACCCTAAGGAAAATATAGCTACTACCGGGCGGCTCAAAGGAAGGACCATATTCATCCAGGATTTAGATGAAGAAGAAGAAGAGAAAACAGAACAGGAAACCTCATACCATGAGGAAGGAGAGATCCATCATGCCCAACGAGAAGAAGGTGATCATGAATCACCAAAGGGGGGATCTCAAATGCCTGGTTGGTTAGAGAAGTAGCTACAGAAGAAGACCCCTACTCTCATGGATCCCAAGGAAAGGCTATAAGTTTTCCTAGCACGAACTCAAATAGGAGCAAAGAAAGAAAAGAAGCCAAGGGTTTGATCCCATATCACGATGGATGCTTCTAGATCAAGGAAAGTACAAATTTTGACCCCAATAATGGACAAGGGAGAAGGAGTAAGTTATAATATCTCAACCATTGACCTAGGTACTACTACAAGAGAGAAGATTGATCATCTCCAAGGGTCTGTCACCACGATCGTTCATCAGATGAACAAGGACTAATCCTCCAAGGAGGAGTTGAAGGTGTGGGTGGCAAACCTCACTACCTACATACAACAATGGTCTTCTACTGAGGAGCTACCAACGATGTCATCAGCTCTGCCCTTGCTTCTTTCCAAAGAACACTTAAACAAGTTAGAGAGGAGAAAGAACTGGACTAAGGCTATTGAAGAATGGTTTCGACCGGTGATCTACAATGGTGACATGGGAATTGGCCATGCCATCAGGATAGCCAACAAGTTTCAAGAAGTAAAAAAGAAACTCGAAGGCATAAAGAGAATTTGTAATAACTTCCTAGAACTATATAGGATTGCATATCCTAAACTTGAGGCTATCCTCAAGATGCCCGAGAGAATCTGGAAAAAGGAGTTGGCCATAGTGAAAGATGATCATTGGCTGGTCGAGATGTGGAAAATGGGTCTAGACCACAGAAGAGAAGTCTTGGAGTGAGTGCTCCATGAAGTAGAGCTTGACCTAGAGTGGGTTAAGGAACATCGCGCAGATTGTGAAGAATATCTAAAGCTCATGACGGTTTATGACATTTCGGTCGTCGACCTGGACCCCGAGAAAATAAGGTCATATTTTCATAAGAAAATGGAGAATGGGGCTACAGACTCACTAACACTGGAATTTATGGATTTTTTTTCCCAAGCCTTCGCCCAATTAGAGTAGGTCATCAAGAACATGCTGAAGTGTACCAAGAATTGGGAGCTGATCACAAAAAAATCAAAAAACTATCCTTCCAGGTGTTTCAGTCAGACATCAGAGACTGGGAAAAACTTCAGGCATTAATGGGAAAATTCATGGAGTATGCCACTATCCAGAAAAATCAAGGAAAGTCGGTTATAGATGATGAGTTCCTCATTGTGTAGCTGCAGCAAAATGGCAAACGACTAGAAAACAAAAGTGCTACAGTAATAGGGCACTAGAAAAAAAAATAGAGAAAAGACAAGGAATGTATTTTTAAATTGTAAAATATTTGAGGGTAGGTGAAACCCTAATTTGTAGGGAATCTTGGCCACACAATGAGATTAAATATTGGCCATTCATTTTTCTTTTTGAAAACTATAAATAGGGGGTCTCCTCTCATTTTCAAGGAGAGATTTGAGTTGTTGTAAAGACATGCTACTGAAATTTTAATAGAAATTCATTGATTTTGGATGGATTCTTGAGTTTCCTTCATGTTTCATGATTCATCTCCTCATAGTTGATAGATTTGAGTAGATTTAGTTTTTTGTTCTATGTATTTTTGCATGCTTTTGGTAGTTTAGTGAATGTTGTTCATTGATGCTGAAGAATACTATTGTGTTGATGCCCTTCCTTGTTCATGCTTTTTGTTGTTTGTTGATGATAAATAGTAGTGTAAAGCTAGTCTGAACATAGGTTCATTGTTGCACTTAAAACTCATCTTTTATTTATGCTTTATGGTGAATGAACAATTGAAAATCTATAGACCTTAGAAAATAGCACTAGTTTCATGATACTTGTTATCACCTGAAGTTGCACCCTGTTGAACCTGATGTCCAACGCCTCAGTGTAACATTGGAAGACCTCCAAAGATGTGGGTTTCTTGTAAGCAGAGGTCAACCTCTGGAGAAGGCCAGCTTCCTTTGGTGTCACCTAAAACTACTAATTTTTTGGAAGGGAAAGGGATAAGGAGTACTTAAATTGAAACTAAACTAAGGTGATGCACCGAAATGGCAGGAACAATGAGATACTCAATTTACACTTGAATACTGGTGACAGCCATGAGACTGCACAACAAGATCCTGTAGATCACACATTCAAACAGGTTTGACATGCACATGCCTTTAAGAAGGAAGGACAGATTTTCACAAACTAGAAGCTCATGTGCAGGATTAAATAAACACAGTTTGTAACCTACATGATACTACTTCTACAAGATAAGGCACGACATGAAACAAAAGCTATAAGGAAAGAGAAAATTTCACTAAGTAGCTCAATGAATCACTTAAAAGAATGCACTATACTTGACAGGAATCAGAAGGCAGAATGATGGACCATCAATGGTAACCAAGGTAAACTTTGTATATTATGTTCCCAATTGAGTTACAGAATCCTGCTAGTCTGAGAGAGGACTGCAAAAAGGGTCACAGACTTCAGAAGAGCATACATCAGAACTATTTACAAAAAGGAAAAAATGCCTTATATACACCAGTGTGTCGGCCCCTTAGGGATTACAAAAAATATCGGGCCCAGAAAGATCCATCCTCAGATCTTTTGATTGAATTAAATGTTTTCTGCCATTGTGTCCCTATTGTCCATGTCGGTGTGAAAGATTTCCCTTGGAGAAGACCTCAAGTCTTTAGCAGCAACCACCGCATTCACTTCCTGGTATCGTGTTCGTCTTTTAATTCCCCCCAGTCGAGCTGCTTTGAATGCTCCTGAGCTCATGTTGATTTTCCTTCTGTTAATCACCTCCTGGCACCTAGTTCTACTGCCACAGCCTGCTTTGGCTTTCTCTGATTGGTTGAGCCTACTCCTATAGGCAGTCAAAACTCCTGAAAAGAATCGCATATCGGCGAGACACTGAAAGTGTCTCACCGATGCGATTATACCCTGTGAAACTATCGGCACAATATGGAACTATCGTTGAGAGCTCTTAGCGAGCCCAAAAGATCATACCGATATCACCTCTGTGGTCGCCAGGACAATCGTTATCGGAGAGACCTCTTACCGAGCTCCCTCATCTTCAGTGAGACCATCGGCCTTCGGCAAGACCCTGTGCCAAGCTTCAAATCTTTTGGCGACCCCATCTTGTTATCGGCAAGACCCTTTGGTATCGGCGATACATCTCGCCGATCTTCATTCCTTATACCAAAGCCACGCCCCTTCGGTGAGTCTTCAGTTGGTCACTAGGACCTTTTGGCGAATGCTTTGCCTTTTAGCGAGTTCCCTTTCTTGTCGAAGAGACAACCCTACTTCGGCAAGACCTCTTTCCGAAGTCCTTTTCTCAGCGAGGCCTTTTTGTTGTCGGTGAGACTCCCGCCGAAGGCAAACATATCGAGGCCCTTTACTCAATCGGTGAGACTGAATGTCTTCGCCGAGACATTACGGCGAAGGAATCTCCTCTTGGCGATCTCTTTGTTGTCGGCGAAACATTGGAGTCGGGGAGACCTTTCTCTAACTTGAATGCTACACCGAAGGCCCCCGGTTGTCGGCGAGACATCACCAGTTCGCCGAGACCATATGCCGAAATACATCTCCTACCAAAACCCTATTGTTGGTCCAGAAGACTTCACTGGTCACTGAGACTTCATGGCGACTTCAATCCTTTGTCGAGAGCCTTTCAAGTCGGGGAGACCTTGTGACTTTGGCGAGACCCTCTGGCGAAGCTCGCTTGCTTTGTCGACGCCTCCTAACTTCGACGAGACCTCTTTATATCGGCAAGACCTCCTACTGAAACCCGCACACATACGCCGAAGGGATCCTGTTTTGCTTTGTCGGCGAGACCCGATGCATTCGCCGAGACTTCTCTCTGAAGAAAAGAACTTCCGCCGAAATGAATATCTTTTTATCACCGGGATTATGATCGATGTCTTGCCGATAGGTACCTGTAGGTGAATTCCACTCGCCGTGACATTCCTGGGGTCTTGGAAACTCTATCCTTAGAAGATTTTCATGCTAAACCTGAACAAGGAAAACCTCTTCACTGAGTTCCTTGTGACCTAGCACCAGATTCATGATTTTTTTCCTTGTGCAAATGTTCCATTTAGCCCTCTCGAACCTCGGTCACATGATATTCTGCCTAATTGAGCCTAAGGGTGAAAATTAGGCAACATTTCTGGTGACCTTTGCTGGATGTTTGCCTACTAAACATGAAGACCAGTAGCCTAGGCCTATCCATTAGGCATGGAGTCATTGGGAAAATTTAGGAACAGACTTGGAACAACTTTGTACATTGTAACTTGAGAGACAGATCACCTGGAAACTTATTGAAAACAAGAAAAACTGCATAAGGGAAACTATTTAACTGTGTTGAAAATAACACTTAGGGAATATAAACTGCATCTAAACCTAACCTACACTAACCAATAAGAAATTGGTCAAACAAACCCATTGACAGGTTGGGTAAAATAACTGCCCTTTCTAAAAAATTTACAATGTTTGCCATGCTGGAGAACAACTAAAGAGAAATGAAGCATGCATGAAAATTATACAGATGGCTGCAAGATCTCTGGCAGAACATATTCAAGCTTACTAACCTTTTCGTATGGAATGTAAACATTCACGTTTTGAAGTTGAAAGGCGACTTGAGTGCACTCCTCCTGAGCAGTATCCTCATGCTTTGTTGTAAGATTCATCCTTGGTGTTGCATTGGATTCCATCCGAGCTAGGTACCTGATTGGACAGTCTCCGGTAAGGGCAAAGATTGAGCCTTCTTTGATCTCTTGCTCAGGAACTGCTATTTTACCACCTTGCTAGCTGGAAAGGTATAGCCCCTGTGGCTGACTTGATGGAAGAGTAGTAACCTCAATATTCTCATGCTTTCCCAACTAGACACCCATTTCTTCAATGGAGAACAATGAGATAGCTTCCTCCATCACATCTTTGATCAATGCGTCAACCTTTGGCTCTTTTATAGACCAAAAAGGAAGTTGCTTATAATTCTCATCATTACTGGAAGAGTTACATTTTGATTCAGGCTTGTCTTTTTCAACGCAAGAAGACAACAATTCAAGTGGTGATGAATTCTCAGGTCCCTCTGTACAATGAAATGGAAGTTCCTCCAACCAGTTATAACCTTGCAAATCAGGCTCATTAGGCTCCTCCTGATGTTTCAACATTTGTTCAAGTTCATGAACCTGTTGTCCTAGTTCATCATGACTATCAACTACTTATGATTCTTCACAAGGATCAAAGTTAGCTTCCTCCTCCAAAAACTCAACAGTAGCTTTTCCAACCCCAACATGTTCAAAAATATCAAAGTTCCCACCTTGGCGGATAATATCAGGTTGAATCTCAGGCTGTTCTCCTTGAATTGAGAGCCTATTGTCTTGCTTATTATCATCAACAAGCAACCCACCCATACTTTCTTGTTGTTCAATCATTTGTTGTTGTTGTCTTCTATATTCCACCATAGCTAGATGTAACATATTTGGGATTCTATCCTCCCCCATAATGACCGAACCAACCTAATCATTGGGCTGCTCTTGAGGGATGACGGACTGAGTTTCCTCAACTACAGGCTTTTTCACTAGATGATAACTCCTAAAATTTGGAATTTCAAACTTAGGGAGCTTAATTGAAGAATCAGAAGACTTACTTTGTTGATCTTGTTGATCGGTTAGAACAGTCAAGGATTCTTTGGAACAAGTGTCCTCTTGCTGCTCAATCCTTTGCTGCTGCAATTGATAACACTTAATGGCTAAATGCAAAGGATTCACATTCTTAATTTTCTCCCAGAGGATTAAATCATCTTGATCAATAAGTTTCTCCTCTTCTGCTTTCTTTTCGACAGAAGTTTCATTTTGTTCAAAGCCTGGAACATTGAATCTCATGTAGTGAAGTCCTTCCTCAAAGAAAGGATTTGAAAAGGAAGCAGTTGATTGGGGCATTTGAGAAAGTTGTTCTTCAGGAGAGTTAGACTAACTTTGTTGAAAGTCTTTTACTAAATGGGATCCTCTTTGTGTCTCAACTTCCTGCTGATGAATATAAGCTTGATAAGCAAGCTCCTCCTACTACCTATTATACTCATTTTCCCTTTCTATGTCTAACATCCACCTTTGAAATTGCAGCAACATCTCCCTGATGCTACCCAACTCGGTATTCACATTGTTATAATTTTGGGACTAACTCAGGAGGCTACAAGGCTAGCTCAAAGTGGAATTAATATGTTGCTATGGGAATTGAGCAGGGGTGGGAGGGTGGAAAGCATGATGAAAATACTAGTAATTTGCTGATATCAGGTCATTTGACACAAAAACAACAGGTTGTTCTGCATAGTATGGCTAATGGGAGGACATATACACATGACTCTCATGGAATGGAGGTGAAAACTCATTATATTGCTGATAACTAGACATTGCAAAGATAAGACATGAAGAATAACAAGCCTAAAGATCAAACCTTATTAATTGCAGACACCTGGGCTATTGGAACCAGTTGTTATGAAGTTGGAGTTGCCATGATATGCTGATATTTTACCTCTGAAAGGCCTGAAATTTACTGGTTGCATATCAAAAACCAGTAGTAGACATATAATTTTCAAACTGTCTGTTTGATAGTCAGTCCCACCGGGTGTGCCAGAAACTGTTATCACCTGAAGTTGCACCCTATTGAACCTGATGTCCAACACCACAGTGTAACATTGGAAGACCTCCAAAGATGTGGGTTTCTTGTAAGCAGAGGTCAACCTCCGGAGAAGGTTGGCTTCCTTTGGTGTCACCTAAAACTACTAATTTTTTTGAAGGGAAAGGGATAAGGAGTACATAAATTGAAACTAAACTAAGGTGATGCACCGAAATGACAGGAACAATGAGATACTCAATTTACACTTGAATACTGGTGACAGCCATGAGACTGCACAACAAGATCCTGTAGATCACACATTCAAACAGGTTTGACATGCACATGCCTTTAAGAAGGAAGGACATATTTTCACAAACTGGAAGCTCATGTGCAGGATTAAATAAACACAATTTATAACCTACATGATACTACTTCTGCAAGATAAGGCATGACATGAAACAAAAGCTATAAGGAAAGAGAAAATTTCACTGAGTAGCTCAATGAATCACTTAAAAGAATGCACTATACTTGACAGGAATCAGAAGGCAGAATGATGGACCATCAATGGTAACCAAGGTAAACTTTGTAGATTATGTTCCCAATTGAGTTACAGAATCCTGCTAGTCTGAGAGAGGACTGCAAAAAGGTTCACAGACTTCAGAAGAGCATACATCGGAAATATTTACAAAAAGGAAAAAATGCCTTATATACACCAGTGTGTCGGCCCCTTAGGGCTTACAAAAAATATCAGGCCCAGAAAGATCCATCCTCAGATCTTTTGATTGAATTAAATTTCATCTGCCATTGTGTCCCTACTATCCATGTCGGTGTGAAAGATTGCCCTTGGAGAAGCCCTCAGGTCTTTAGTAGCAACCACCGCATTCACTTCCTGGTATCATGTCCGTCTTTGAAGTCCCCCCAATCGAGCTACTTTGAATGCTCCTGAGCTCATGTTGCTTTTCCTTCTGTTAATCACCTTCTCCTGGCACCTGGTTCTACTGCCACGACCTACTTTGGCTTTCTCTGATTGGTTGAGCCTACTCCTGTAGGCGGTCAAAACTCCTGAAAAGAATCGCATCTCGGCGAGACACTAAAAGTGTCTCACCAATGCGATTATACCCTGTGAAACTATCGGCACAATATGGAACTATTGCTGAGAGATCTTAGCGAGCCCAAAAGATCATACCGATATCGTCTCTGTGGTCACCAGGACAATCGTTATCAGAGAGACCTCTTACCAAGCTCTCTCATCTTCGGCGAGATCACTGGCCTTCGGCAAGACCTTGTGCCGAGCTTCAAATCTTTTGGTGAGCCCATCTTGTTATCAGCAAGACCCTTTGGTATCGGCAACACATCTCGCCGATCTTCATTCCTTATACCGAATCCACGCCCCTTCGGTGAGACTTCAGTTGGTCACCAGGACCTTTTGGCGAATGCTTTTCCTTTCGGTGAGTTCCCTTTCTTGTCGAAGAAACAACCCTACTTTGGCAAGACCTCTTGCCGAAGTCCTTTTCTCAGTGAGGCCTTTTTGTTGTCGGTGAGACTCCCGCCGAAGGAAAACATATCGAGGCCCTTTACTCAGTCGGTGAGACTGAACGTCTTCGCCTAGACATTACGGTGAAGGCATCTCCTCTTGGCGATCTCTTTGTTGTCGATGAAACATTGGAGTCAAGGAGACCTTTCTCCGACTTGAATGCTACGCAGAAGGCTCCCTGTTGTCAGTGAGACATCAACGATTCGCCGAGACCATATGCCAAAATACATCTCTTGTCGAAACCCTATTGTTGGTCCGGAAGACTTCACTGGTCGCCGAGACTTCATGGCGACTTCAATCCTTTGCAGAGAGCCTTTCGAGTCGGGGAGACCTTGTGACTTCAGCGAGACCCTCTGGCGAAGCTCGCTTGCTTTGCTGATGCTGCCTAACTTCGGCGAGACCTCCTTATATCGACAAGACCTCCTACCGAAACCTGCACACATACGCCGAAGGGATCCTATTTTTCTTTGTCGACGAGACCCGATGCATTTGCCGAGACTTCTCTTCAAAGAAAAGAACTTCTGCCGAAATGAATATCTTTTTATCATCGGGACGATGATCGATGTCTTGCCGATAGGGACCTGTAGGTGAATTCCACTCGCTGTGACATTCCTGGGGTCTTGGCGACTCTATCCTTAGAATATTTTCATGTCGAACCTGAACAAGGAAGACCTCTTCACTGAGTTCCCTGTGACCTAGCACCAGATTCATGATTTTTTCCCTTGTGCAAATGTTCCATTTGGCCCTCTCGAACCTCGGTGACATGATATTCTTCCTGATTGAGCCTGAGGGTGAAAATTAGGCAACTATACTGTTAGTTGATTTGGTTAAGTAGAACTTAGTTTCAGGAATGTTGCCCACTGTAGTATCCTCCATTATTACTGTTCATTGGTAGTTGCAGATCTAGGAACTTCCCCATTTCCCTTCCCTTTTGACTTTTCTTTTAAATAGTAATTTAGGAAAAGTTCTAGCATCATTATAAAGCCAAATCTGATGATAAGAGTGGAGTTTTAGACTATTGTTTTGAAATTGCAGCAATTATACATCATCTTCAAAATCTTAGGAACTTCATTTAAGGAACCGATATCCCTCCAACTTGACATACATAAGGTTTCCTTGTGATTACCAGCAAATCACATGAACCAATTGAGATATTCCAAGCAAGTCATGACCTGACATCCAAGAGACCTACAGATAGTTTTCTGCAATTCGCTTGTACGAAATTGTCTTTCAAGAGAGGTGATGCACTTATGCATTACCTGTGTTGAGAAGTGCAAAAAAACACTAATCAACAGGAGGCAAATACTTGAGAGAGGGAGAGGGGGTGGGAGAGAGAGACCTAAGAGAGAGAGAGTCCTAAGAGAGGGAGAGGAGGTGGAAGGGAGAGACTTAAGAGAGAGGGAGAGAGAGAGAGGGAGTGGGAGAGAGGGGGTTGGAGGAGAGAGACTTATCTAGAGGGTGGGAGGGATAGAGGGAGAAAGGGAGGTAGAGAGAAGGGGTTGGGAGAGAGAGAGAGAGATCTAGGTATGGTGCTAGAGTGAGAGACCTGAGAGAGAGGGAGGGAGGTGGGAGGGAGAGACCTGAGACATAGGAGAGAGATGGAGTGGGAGAGAGAGGGAGTTAGAGAGAGATAGAGGGAGTGAGAGAGAGAGAGAGGGAGTGGGAGAGAGGGAGTGAGAGAGAGAAGAGGGAGAGAGATAGAGGAGTGAGTAGAGAGAGAGAGAAAGAGATAGAGAGAGAGAGAGATAAAGAGAGAGAGAGAGAGGGAGAGAGATAGAGAGAGATATTAGGGTTTAAGGGTATAGGGTTGATGATTAGGGTTTAAGGCATAGTGTCCAGGATTGAGGGCTTAGGGATAGGGTTTCGGGTTAAGTAAGAGACCTAGATGGCTAAGGAGGGATGGATGGCTAAGGAGAGAGAGTGAGAGGAAATCTTTAGAAAATCAATATTTTCATAACATGAGCACGTTTTGAAGAAGTTGAGATATTGTTATTTTGTATAGCAAGAAAAAACTCTCTCACGTTATAATGGGAGTGCATTTTGGCTTGCTCTAAAAATGGTAAAAAAATTAGCACACCTATGATCAGGGCTCACATGTTTTGTTATTCTCTTGATTATGCACATGTTCCAACAAAAAAGAGCTTTTTGATGCTATTGGGAAGTGCACATGAAAAAAATTCACATTCTACCACCTTTGCATTAACTTTCCACCGCCTTTTTATGGTTTTCCAACTTAGGAAGGAGGAAATAACAATTTTTTCACATCGAATTTGATATATATCAATTTAAGTCTCAATTTTTGTAGTGTTGCAATGTTAATTGTGATTGAATTGTAGGAATTCAACATTATACATTAATTATTTGTATCATTGTTAGTAATTCTATTTGAGTGATATACAATTGAATGTTGAAAATGAAGCAAGCTTGTGAAAAACTCAAATTATTGAGGATTTTGATTCAAGAAGAAAAAAAGACTACATAATTGGATAGTTCCTCCTTTTGAATCTCCATTTTTTAGGTATGTCAAGTCTTTACATATTTTCTTTACATTTTCATTAATTCTATTATGCTTCTTTATCATCCCTTATCATACATTCTTAATACAATGCTTTGATTTTGTTATTATGCATATTCCATGTTCATCAAATTGTTTGTTTCTCATCATAACCTTAGCCCCTTTTCACACATTTTAATCTACACAATTTTTTGCACTTGTTAATTACATTTAAACAACATCTCTTTGAGGCATTTTGTTAATGCAAGAGAGGGGGACCAACCACACCAAGGCTCCAAGTCATAAAGATCTGAGAGCGAAGGGCTACCCTAACTTACCTTAAGCTAATGGATGTTTTGGGATGAGAATCAAGAATGAAGAGCACTCTCAAGTGCTTTTTTCACTCTATAGATCTGAAAGTTAAAATGGGGCTAGATGAGCCAGTTTATGGATTTCAAATTGCACCTCAAACAATTCTCTGCCCGAGGATGGCAGCACAGGTCCGGGATGACAGTACGGCCAGAAAACATAAAATGCAGGGTGAAACACCAGAAAATCCTACTAACTACCTAGCTAACTAGCTTTAACAAAATAAACATAATTATGAAGTACAAAAAGTAAGTACGTAAATGATAAAGCAAGTATATGAGGACAAGGTTGGCTGAGATCAACTCACTAAAGCTCAAGTTCGCTAGTGAGCTCCATGCACACATTCACCTACACACAAGCAACAAGAGGGGGGAAATGTTGGGTTGTATAGGGGTTTGCCTCAATCAAACCCCTACTTTGTTGTTTCCACCTCCACGGACTGCCAAAAAATCCATGAAGCAGAAATCACAATAAAGGAGATGAAAAGGAAAGTACAAAACACTACAAAAGATGCTATACTAATCTATCAAACCATAAAATAAAATTGAAGTGATACCACCTCCACCTAGAGGCTCCCAAGGCTAATGAAGGGAGAATTCAAGCAACGAGCTTGGAAAAGTCAACATGGCCACAGCAGTGACGAAGGGAGGTCTCGCAAGACTCTAAACTCGTAGCTCTTATGGTAGCACCACACGTAAAAAATGGAATGGATGGAGTGACAAGCTTGTTTGTTTCAATGTTCAATGGAGTTTTGAAAAACGCTTGAGAGAATGTGTTAGATTGCTAAAAAATATTGGAAGAATGAATAAGTGAATGTGTAGAGGATGAAGTGATTGTGAAATGGATGCCTTTGAAGACCAAAATGGAAGAGGAGTCATTTTTGGGTCGGTTGGTCGCACAAAGGTGTTACAATTTTTCCCCAATGAGGAGTACAACGTCCCTACAGACTCCATAGGTAGGAATCTGTCAGGGATGGCAGCGTATCGTGCAAATGTCTGCGCACCGCACTCATGTCCTTGATGAAAAATCCCACACTGACACACAAAAACTACACCAAGTGGATGAAAGGCAGGTGGGTGATGTGGAATTTCACCTTCAAGTTTTATTTTCTAAGGTGAGGGTATGCAAAAGGGGAATTTACACAAGGGGTGCAAATTCACTTCTATATAGTGAAACAATTGACCTACCTTGTGTATGCTTCCACATTTTGTACACACATTTATGACAGTAGTTATAACTATATAATAAAATACATCATTTTTCATTCCTTTTTTATGGATGTGCATACCCCTTTCAAAAGCTTCCATTTTGGTATAGGCATGGGGGATGTTGGAAAATGCTTTAGAATTTAGTTTTACACCTAGAAATTGCATTTTCTTGAAATTTTCTAAATCCTTTTCAACAAATCCTTTTTGTGCATATCCTGCAATCATTTTAGTCCATGAGGACATATCTCATTGAGGAATTTTTTCAAACAGTTCATGTGCCTTGTCTATACATGTCTACCAAAGAATTTTATCAAACATGTTAGACAAGGCAATGAGATGATTGAAAAAATGCCTCAAATAAATATGGTCTCATGGTGATGGAATGGCATTCGATCACCATGAGACCACATTTATTTGAGGCATTTTTTCAAACAACTCACTACTTTGTCTATGCTACCAAATTTTCCATACATGTTTACCAAAGCATTTTATCAAACATGTTAGACAAGGCTATGAGTTGTTTGAAAAAATGCCTCAAAGAAATGTGGTCTCATGGTGATGGAAATCACCATGAGACCACATTTCTTTGAGGAATTTTTTCAAACATCTCATTTTGTTATCTATGCTACCAAATTTTCCATACATTTTCTATTTTGTGCATATCCTACAATCATTGTAGTCCATTAGGATATATCTCATTGAGGATTTTTATCAAATAGTTCATGTGCCTTGTTTATGTATCCACATTTTGCATGTGTCTACTAAGGAAATTGCAACCATAGCACTCATGAAAATCCCCCCTTTTATGTTTTGATAGATGTCATACCCCATGGAAAGGTCCCCATTACAAGGTAGTGAGTTGTTTCAAAAATTCCTCATAGAAATGGGGTCTCACAGTGATGTACATCACCGTGAGACCCCATTTCTATGAGGCATTTTTGAAACAGCTCACTACCTTATCTATGCTACCACATTTTCTGCACATGTCTACCAAAACATTTTATCAAACAATTCACATGCCTTGTCCATGCTTCTACATTTTTCATACATTATTGAAAAGGGAGTCACAATTATAAAATTTGACAATTTAAATCCCCCTTTCTTTCAATATTTTTATTAATGCCCGTACCTTGTTCCAAAATTAGGACATTGACAAAAGTTACAAAATTTGGATTTATAGTCAAGTCAATTGTATTTTCTTGAAAGTTTGTAATGTCTTTTAAAATATTCATTTTGTGTCTATCTTGCAATCATGGCATTCCATGAGACCACATTTCTTTAAGGCATTCCATCAAAAAATTCATGTGAGATTTATCTATGCTACCACATTTTTCAAGGTAGAAATACTTTTAAAAAAATTAGCTTTCCATTTTCCTTGTGTTCTTATTGCACTTGTTTATTCATCATGGTTGAGTGACATTTACTCTTCTATTGGATGATTGTAAGTATTTTGTATGAAGGGTTGAATGGCATATATTTCATTTATTTGTATGGATTCATTTTATAGGAACTAATATTTGTCTCTTTATCATGCTCTGGATAAAATTATTTGTCATGTCAAGGAAACAATCAAGGATTAAACCAACACAGGAAGAGATAGAAGCTAAGAATGCAAGGAAAGTGGAATATATGAGGGAACATCAAGACAAGAAGAAATTGGAAAAAAAATTCAAAGACATGTCAATTGAAGAGGAACCTCAACCATCAATAAGAGATATGGAATTGGCGGCACAAATGGAATGAATGCAAAACCTTCGTACTATGAGAAATTTGAAAACCATAGTTGGAGACACACCCTCTACCATAAGTGAAGATGGAGGGACACCATCTACCACATCTCAAGTTGAGAGTACATCATCACTCACATGTGAGGAATGAGGAATACCATCAGTCCCATCTCAACCTTAAGGTACATCATCTATTCCATCCTCGATTGAAGGTATGCCATCTAGCCCATCTCATTTAAATATTGATGAAATTCCTAATGTTGAGATAAATTTACCTTTGAGAACACCACCTAGAATTTTGCATAGAAAGCCAAAGTTTTTGATTAATATTGATGAGAATATTTTACATCCAATGGAAGGTAAGATTCTAAAATGCACTTATAGAAGATATGCTCATAAGATTTGGAGAGTGTTCTTTGAAAAGTTAAATGAGACTACAAGATGTCAACTATTTGTTGAAATGATGTGAAGTATAAAGTATAGGTCCATCATGAAGATTCTTGGGTTGAGAACATCAGATGCTTCAAGTGAAAAAACTATTGTGAAGAATCTAATGAGTGCATATGATAGTGTGGTTAAGACCTCAAGCTCAAAAGATAGTAATGTCACATGACGTGACATTACATCAACAATAGTAAGTAATCAAACAACGAAAGCTCATCTCATTAGAAAGACGAATCAAGAATTGAGAATTAAAAGAATTTTTTTTATCAAGAGTCATTCAAAGGTGCCAAAGAATTGAGGACACCAATTCCGCTAAATTATGGGCATTCTCGGGGAGACTACCATTAAAATATAAACCAATTGTTGAATCATTGAGATCACTAATTGAAGAATTTTGGAAGAATAATTGTGAAGGGTATCTCTAAATCAAAGGGATATGATAAGAAGGAGAATCAGCAGTCAAAACCGTGAGCCAAATCCAAAGCATTTTTGGATACAACTCAAACGCATTTTTTTCATAAATTTCTTGAGGAGTATCCTCAAATTAAAAAATTAAAAAATATTGTTAAATGCTAAAATCCTTTTATGTCAAGATAAATCACACATGCACTATTTGTTATAGATTACATATTGAATTTTCTAACCATTTTGATGTTTATCATTCTATATGTTTATACTTGCATACTAACAATGTTTTGCAGGATTGTGGCATACATGCCCCACCAACATCTTCAAGAGACTTCATATCAACAATTTTATGTAAAAAGAAGACGGTCAAATATTCTATAGGAAATTATGCTTGGATGGCACTTGTTAGCATTGTGGTGGCTTGCAACATATGCCAATATGTGAACATATGGAAAGCACACATGCAGTTGGAAAGAAACTAGTAGAGTTAGGCAAGTATAAAATAGTGGCAGACAATACAAAAGATGGTAAAAAAGAAAAAAGGTGTGATTTGATTATTCAAAAGATTCCAGTGTATTAGTTTATATCTACATTTTGTGATAGTATAGTGTATGAGTATGCAAGGCACACTCATAGGGCTCAATGGTTGGATTTGCAATACAAGTTATGCAAAGACACCTTTCCACTTGGTAGCGTTGTTTTAGTCATCGACTTTGCAGAGAACTACAATCTACAGCCACAGCGTGAGGTCCAATCACAATATTGCAACTCTACACAGGTTTCTATATTTGTGTAGATAATATTCATTCATGCAGCTAATAGTATAGAGGATAATAGGAAAGTATTGAGGGAGTGCCACTTTTATATTAGTGATGGTCGCACACATTCTACAGAGTTTGTACAAGGTTGCTTTCAATTGTTCTACAATGATTTGGCTAAGAGAGGCATAGCATATAGTTAGCATATAATATGGTCAAATAATTGTGCATCACAATTCAAGAACTCACGGATGTTCTATTGGTTGAGCAGGATACATGTTATTACAGGTGTTTAGCATATGTGGAACTTTTGTGAGGTTGGGCATGGAAAGAGGGAGCATGATGGTGCAGGAGCATGTATCAAAAGAGAATTAGCATGATAAGAGTTAAAGTATAAAGACAATGAAAAGTTAACAAATTCACAATCAATCATCGAGTGGTGTAATGCTTCAATGGGTCAAGGTAATGCAGGTAAGTATTCAATTTGTATATTTTTTTGGTTTATAGATGATACTAACATTACACCATATGAGGATTGTTGTACATTGACTAGATCAAGTGAGCTACTCTCTTTCCTTAGCTCAAATGTAGGTTCATGGAGTATCCATACACGAAAGATGGCATGCTTTTATTCTTCATGTACAATTCAAGCCTGGAATGAGTGTGAGTCAAAGGAATAGGTTGATGAATGGTGGTTAAGTTATCTTAGCCCACTTCACACATAGTGGCCCCTGACGGCATTGGAACTAACACAAATGGAATCATCAGTTGAATTTGACCACATATCAGATTTAGCTCAACCAGGTAATATATCTACTTACATAGTTTTTTAAATTCCTATTGTTATCTTATTTTGTAGTGTTTTTGTAATGTTGACTAATTTCATCTAATTTGTTGCACATATCAATATAGGTCATGTTTATACAGTTATTGCAAATGAAGATAATGAATAGGGAACAAATTATTACTTGTGTCATTGTGTTGATGCCAAAAAGAAACTAGAGGCCCCAGTTATAGATGGAGAAAACATCAAATACCCTACAAGCTCGATGGTTGTTATTGGAACATGGCTTAGAAGGTACTTTGACATGCATCAAAAGATTCTTCATTACTTGAACCTTGTCATGGAATTCAATGTTCATTTGATCAAATATGGGGGTAGAGCTTTGAACAATACCTTGTGGAAGGTGTGTGAGTTTGACCATGAGGCAATACTTGACACAATAAAGAGTAGAGCAGACCTAGATGGTTCGTTGGATTAATTTGTAAGTATGCACATTGGTTCTTATTAATTTGTAAGTATGCACATTAATTTTTATTAAAATTTCTAAGTATGCACATCTAGATTAGTTGATAGTTAGAACTTCCATTTCTATATTCCAAGTTTACATATGTTTTGGTTCCAAGTTTACATATGAATATTGGGGAAACTATATTTTTTGGTTCAATGTGGTAGCATAGACAAGGTAGTGAGCATTGACAAGATCACTACATTGTTAATGTGATAGCATAGACAAGGTAGTGAGTTTTTTAAAAAAATGCCTCAAATAAATGGGGTCTCCTAGTGAAAATGGGGTCTCCTAGTGAAAATGGGGTCTCCTAGTGAAAAGGAGACCCCATTTCTTTGAGGGATTTTTCCAAACAGCTCACTACCTTGTCTATGCTACCGCATTGACAAGCTAGTGAGCTCACTACCTTGTACAATCACCAAGAGAACCCATTTCTTTGAGGCATTTTTTCAAACAGATCACTACCTTGTCATTGCTACCACATTGAGCTCACTAGCTTGTCAATGCGGTAGCATA
Organism: Sequoia sempervirens; assembly: GCA_007258455.2. Lineage (NCBI taxonomy): Eukaryota > Viridiplantae > Streptophyta > Pinopsida > Cupressales > Cupressaceae > Sequoia > Sequoia sempervirens. The sequence continues at coordinate 478,908,946 of VDFB02281492.1, forward strand.
GAAAAGGTAGTGAGTTGTTTGAAAAAATTCCTCAATGAATTAATTTAACATGGCTTGTATCTAGGTATATGATTTGAAATGTTAATATGTTGAAATCTCAAAAGAATTAGTTTAATTTTATTGACATGCTACATTTGATAAAATATATTATTAAACATGTAATGCTTTACCTTTAGGGCTTTGTAGTTTAGGGCATTGACAAGTTATATGTTTTCTTGTAGAAATCATCATTACATTCTTACATTGAAATACTTTATTTATATAAAAAATCAAAATAATAGAAAAAAGAAACAATTATGAAATGACTTCATTGCATTCTTTATTTTGTTCAATAATTCACCCTCAATGACAAAATCAAGAACAATATATCTTCTTCTTGCTTACCAAAACCTATTAAAAATTTCCATAAAATTATAAAAAATATTTGTTAACAATGCCTTAGAACTTCTCATCACAATTCATGTACATATAGATCTTGTATAATATCACAACTTTAAGATGTTTAATGAACTTCAATATGCATATTTCCCATTTAATATACAATCAACACATAAAAATATTAAAATTGTTCCAAATCAAAACCTTTTTATGTTGTATTCCTTACCCAACTCTTGATTTTGTATTATAAAACTTTATCTTTGTTTAATATATTCATGGCATATCTCTACCCCATTTTCATATCTCTTGCAACAATGAAGACTAATGTAAAATGATTACCATAAATTTCCTTATCTCAATCTATTTTTATCGAATATGGATGAGTAGACAAAAATAATTCATTAGTATTATTTGCTACAAAATTCCACTCTCATTGTTCCTTATTCTATTCCCCATGCCCATCTTGTATGAGGTTTCCTTGCATTCATTCTACAATTAAAATGAGTCACATTGTTCCATTGAAAATAACAGAATTCTCATCTCTAGTGGCTTCACATTTGTACATAGCAATGACATGTTAAAAAATTCTATGTGAAATTTATCAAAATAATCTAAATCTAGTACTAAATTGTATGTTAAAAAATATAGTACATCACCAGGAGACCCCATTTCTTTGAGGCATTTTTTTCAAACAGCTCATTACCTCTGCATTAACAAGCTAGTGAGCTCACTACCTTGTCAATGTGATAGCAATGAAAAGGTAGCAAGCTGTTTGAAAAAATGCATCTGCATTGACAAGGTAGTGAGCATTGTAAGAAAAAATGCCTCAAAGAAATGGGGTCTCATGGTGATGTACATCACCATGAGACCCCATTTCTTAGAGGCATTTTTTCAAATAGCTCACTACCTTCTATTCAATATTTCAAACAATATTCATTCTAACCCCACTTATAGATAGGCGACTTTGCTATTAATTCATTGGTTTTGAGTTCATTATTTGACTCAATACAAGTTGGTCCACTTGATTGAGTAGTCAATTTTCAATAATTGATTTTTTATTCATCACCTTATTCTATCATTCATCCTATTGATTTTGGCATACCTTTGTGAGAATGAATAATTTTACTCAATGATTAACCACTAGCAATACATCCTTTAAAAAATCAGTTTGATTGATCTCTTAAAAAATTTATGTTTGTGCCCTTTCCTCTTACATTTTATACCATTTTAATTAACGTCCTAAATTTAGTAATGTGTAAATGCATTTTTTTACATTATAAATCTAAAATCCAACTTTGACTATATTGTTCTCATATTTTCATTTTATTAGTTTTCCTTCAAGGTATCAATGACAAGGTAGCCAGTTGTTTGAAAAAATGCTCAAAGAAATGGGGTCTCATGGTGATATAAATGGGGTCTCATGGTGATGTATATCACCATGAGACCCCATTTCTTTGAGGCATTTTTTCTTACAATGCTCACTACCTTGTCTTACATCACCATGAGACCCGATTTCTTTGAGGCATTTTTTCTTACAATGCTCACTACCTTGTCAATGCATCCACATTGACCACGAGGACATATCTCATTGAGGATTTTTTTCAAATAGTTCATGTGCCTTATCTATTTATCCACATTTCACATGTGTCTACTAAGGCAATTGCAACCATAAAACTCATGAAAATCCCCCCTTTTGTGTTTTGATAGATGTCATACCCCATTCCAAGGTCCCCTTGTTGTTATGGCTAAAAGCCTAAAATACGTGATTTCAACCAAACTATGGATGCATGAATAAAAATCTATCAAAGCATAATAGTAAGCATAAACAAGGCAATGAGCTATTTGAAAAAATGCCTCAAAGAAATGTGGTCTCATGGTGATGTCCTACAAATGAACAAACGAAGTCAAAGATTATTGACAAATCCTACAATCATTCCAATCTTTATGGGTAGATTGACAAATGAACAAACGAAGTCAAAGATTATTAAACTTAAGACTTATGTGGAAAAAAATACAACTGGAAATAGATGATAAGGAAGAAGCAATATGAAATGTAAGTTAAAAAAGGAGAATCGATGTGATGGACACCTGAAATTATTATTTATAAAGGTAGGGAAGTTTTGTAAAGAACCTGTTAAAAGAAAAATTTGCATTTTGTAATCAGATGCAAATGCAATAGTTGGAAGTGTTGAAATTGAAGCAAAATAACTGAAGACTAAAATTAACCACTTAGAAAAGGAATTAAAAGACAAGAAGAAGATTTTATCATGAACGAAAATGAGGTTAGTCTGCTCTAAAAGCACTTGAAAAAGAAGCATACCAACTTGAATGAGATACATAATGTATTCAATGAAGAGATTATTTCTGCTCTCGAGAAGTTGAGGAAGGTGCGTGTGTAGAAATTTCATTATGTTCATCATACGAACGAACCGATTTTTCTACTACGTTTGCATGGGTGGTTTATGCTAAGAAAGGTCCTCTTTCACACCGAAACAGTCGAAGCCACATTCTAATGGTGAAGTTTGTTAAGAGACCAAAGTGCAAAAGGGAAACAAAATTCGATGACTGATTACTCAGAAACCATGGCACTTGAAAAATTTTGGTTTGAGACTATGAGATCATGTAGGGCCCCTCTACAATAACCTCTCTCAGTTTTTGATAGCTCCAAGTCATTTTCTCGTGGTGAACTGATTTTAGTTGATGGAAAATGGGTCAGTTACATATAGTGTAAAGTTGGAAAGTGGTATAGATTTTGTTCTACACAATCGAACTAACTATTCCAACATGTTTGTATGGGTGGGTTTATTCTAGGAAAGGTCCTCTTTTGCACCCAAACACACTGAAACAGTTTGAGCTACATTCTACCGATGAAGTCTCTTAAGAGACCAAAGTGCAAAAGGACAACAAACTTCGACAAGCAATTACTCAAAAAATGTTGCACTTGGAAACATTTCATCTGAGGATACGGTATCACGTAGGGCCCCTCTACAATAACCTCTATTGGTTTTTGATAGCTCCAATTCTTTTTCCCATGGTGAAGAAATTTCAATTGATGGAAAACGGGTCAGTTGCATGTAGTGTAAAGTTGGAAAGTGGTGTAACTTTCATTTTGTTCATCATACGAACAAAATGGTTGTTCCAAAATGTCTGTATGGGTGGGTTTATGCTAGGAAATGTCCTCTTTCACACCCAAACACACCGAAACTGTCTGAGCCACATTCTACCAACGAAGTCTCTTAAGAGACCAAAGTGCAAAAGGGCAGCAAACTTTGACAAGCGATTATTCAAAAATTGTAGCACTTGCAAAAAATTTGTCTGAAGCTACAAGATCATGTAAGGCCCCTCTACAATAACCTCTCTTAGTTTTTTATAGCTCCAAGTTTTTTTCCTATGGTGAATAGATTTCAGTTGATGGAAAATAGGTCAGTTGCATGTGTAAATTTGGAAAGGGGTGTAATTTTCATTTTGTTTGTCATATGACCAAATCGACTATTCCAACACGTTCGTATGGGTGGTTTTATCCTAACCAAGGTCCTCTTTCACACCCAAACATTTTGAAATAGTCTGAGCCATATTCTACCAGCGAAGTCTCTCGAGAGACCAAAATGCAAAAGGGCAGAGAACTTCAACGAGTGATTACTCAGAAACCATGGCACTTGAAAAAATTTCATCTGAGGCTACAAGATCATGTAGGACCCCTTTACAGTAACCTCTATCAATTCTTGATAGCTCTAAGTCATTTTTTGTGTGGTGAACATATTTTAGTTGATGGAAAATAGGTTAGTTGCATTCAATGTAAAGTTGAAAAGTGGTGTAACTTTTGTTTTGTTCGTCATACAAGCAAACCAACTATTCCAACACCTTTGTATGGGTGGTTTTATGCTAAGAAAGGCCCTCTTTCACACCCAAACGTGTCGAAATAGTCTAAGACATATTTTACTAGCAAAGTTTCTTAAGAGACCAAAGTGCAAAACGGTAGAAAAATTCGACGGGCGATTACTCGGAAACCATGGCACTTGAAAATATTTCATCTAAGGCTATGGGATCATGTAGGGACCCTCTACAACAACCTCTCTTAGTTTTTGATAGCTCCAATTCATTTTCCCATGGTGAATAGTTGATGGAAAACAAGTCAGTTGCTTGTAGTGTAAAGTTGCAAGGTAGGCTACTTTTTTTTTGCTCTTCGTGGGGCCAAATAGTTAACGCCAACACATCTAGGTGGGAACATCTACGCTAGGCATGGTCACCGCACTTCATTATAAAAGGTTCATAGTCTTTCCTATTCGAAGGGTCACAACTTTTTTCCTTTGAAAGTCACAACCAAATTCATATCATCACTATTCGTGAGAAGCTAAATTGATTTATTTGTAACTTTTCAGATATGCTTGGGGAAAAGGAAATTCTTGAACTTTTAGTTGGTTCTATTTTTGTCATGCATGTCTCTTGAATTTTTTTTATTGATTATTGTAAGCATGCAATGTTAATTTTTAAACTTGCATTATTCTAATTATTGGGTTTGAATTCATGTTTAGAAATAGGATGAATATCTATGAATTTTGTTGTTGTGAAGGTTGATTTGTGGTCTCTTAATCTCCAATAATACAATTCCCTTATGATCTTTAGTAAGACTTGCATTCCTTGAGTTTTTGTTTGTGAGATTTAGTTATTACTTTCCATATTTTTTAGTCAATAGTTTTATGATGTTTTATTTATCTATGTAATACATGAAGCATGAAGCATACAAGTGAATGGTATCATGAAGCATAGATGTGGAATGGTATATGTCTTCCTTAATGATATAAATCATGAAGCATACACATGAAGCATGAAGCATGGTAGCATCAAGCATCAAGCATACACATGAATTTCCTCCGTGAAGCACATGAAGCATTAAGCTTGAAACATTACTATATTCATATGATTGATTTAATGTTCAATAATCTTACAGGAGAATAATGTTCAAACTTTATTATATATTTACAGTTATAGAAAAGAAGAGTGCATGGAAAACACTTGGATTTTAAATATTTGAAATAAACCATCTACAAATATCTATTGAAGTGTGGATTTATAATGCAAATATGGACACGATCAATAAAAAATATTTGTATTAACTAAATATCCATGTAGGCATACATCAATATATGTCAATATAAGTATAAAATATATACAAAATAGTCATATAGGCTTACAAGAATGCTATATGGGCATAAAATTTCAAGTATATGCAATACAAAATATGTCCAAAAATGCTATAAAGGTATACAACAAAGGACCCCAATCAAAATTTATTGCCCCCAGGTGAAGGAAACATACGGGTGGTCTTTGTTGGGTGGGTGGATGGTGATGCGTATGACACTCGTTTACTTTGAATTTGAGGGTTTCTCCTCCTATTTAGCTCCTCATCAAGCTTTAGTTGTTATAATAACAAGTAAATACATTAATATATAGAAATTAAATTATAAATATGATATATTTAACAAAATAATCACTTACCACCGCCAAATGATCTCTCTGCTCAAGCGTAAGATCTGCATGCTCAAGCTCTGGCATACCAAAGTCCTATAGAAACCATCCAAATAGAAATTAAACTACGAATCAATAATCATTTGTTTTTTCAATAATAAATAGATATAATAACGAATGTAATTTGAAATTTACTTATATGCCTCTTACCCCTGAAATCCATCGAGTTGTCTATTGTTGAAGATACAATGCTCCATTTCCTATCAACATCGGGGAGGTGTTTGTGCTTCCATCATCTGAAAATAAAACAACAAATTATTCAATCATGAAAACTAGAATAGTGATGCAGGTCATGGTTTATAATGTATGAGATAATCAACAAAATTTTGAGTACTTATTGAACTATATATTTCTTACTATTTTTCCCTATCCATAGCTTGTTCGAAAAGCACTGCTTTAGGATTTTATCCATAGTAGCAAGCAAGAACTATTTGATAAAAATGCTTTGGTAGACATGTAAAGGAAAATTTGGATAGATAGAAGGAAATGATTTTTTGGGGTGCCTCAAAGAAATGTAACATGGTGATGGAATGCCATGACACAAGCGTTGTCATGGCATTTCCATCCTGCCAGACTACATTTCTTTGAGGCATTTTTTCAAACAATTCATTCCTTCTATTCTATTATGTTAGGATGGGGTGGATGGCATAGTGTGGTCTTGGTTATGAGATGGAGGGGGATCATGACATGAAGAGGGAGGGTGTTTGATCATGATGGGGTGGAAGGTGTACTTTGAGACCACATTTTGAGAGTGATCATACAATGGAGTGGAAGAGGTACTTTGATCTGGACACGAAAGGATGTCATTAGATGAAGTGGGGGAGAGGGGATTGTGAGAGGGGGATGAATGGATATCTTTCTCTTGAGATGGAAAGATATCATTAGATGAGATGGAAGGGATATGTTGTTCTTGATTGGAAATGGGATCATGAGATGGAAGGGGATCATATGATGGAGGAGAAGGGTTTCCTTGATCTTTATATGGAGGGGAATCTATGTTAGCATGCTTTGGATTAGGAGATGGACATAGTTCATTTGATATGGATGGTGTGATGAGAGAGGAAGGTTTTATAGACTCTTCAACTTGGATAGATGGATTGATAGGGGATTCATTTAAGATTTAGGGTATTAGGGTTTATCTTGATGTGGGGGTGATGAAGGTGGATGCATGATATGGGAAGATTGTACCACTTTGTTTTTGCATGGGGAAACAACCACCTTTGCAAATAGTCCTTGGAAGGAAGTTATTATGAGAGACATGGGATGACTTTGCTTGGTAATAGTGGGTGATGTGGATTTTAAGGATGTGGGATATGAACAAGTGGAATAAGAGGTGGAAGCTTCCATCAGATTGGTAAATGAGGATGAGGATGAGGAACTTGAAAAGGATTTAGAGGGGAATTTTGGCTAAAGGCTTGGTTTCCATTATCAAAGGAAGGGAAGGATAAGCAAGAGAAGATGGATTGGGATTAGATGAAGGTAAGGGAAGATGGTTTCGTTGTTTCTCTAGTAAATTTGGGGTGTCACCATTTGAAATCTTCAATACTTATATTAAATTAGCATCGCATTTTTAAAATCAACACCAAAGTGCATTTAATAGGTGTGGTTTAAATTGGGATAGTTTCGTTATATGGCAATGCTTTCGAGTGTGTCGTTGTATTAGATTTGGGCATTGTTGTATCTTGTAAAAAGCAAATGAATGGAAATTCAACTAAAATTGATTAAATTAACGGTTTACCCTCCTAAGCCCGGAATGTGGACCGAGGATCATTAGTGTGGGTTGATTACACTTGATCCATGATGAATTGAAGCATAATTTGGCCACTAAACATCAATCTCAAACAAGATCATTCAAATTGAAAGTTTAAACTAAGCATTTATTGAAACTGAAAACTACAAACTATTAAAGCAATTAAATGCCTACTCTAACCCATTTAAAACTTATCCTATTTCAGAATTGGTGTCGTGTTGATGTGAAACGACCCTTTCCCAATCCTGTGATTAGTGAGCTCATTTCAATCGATTCTATTGAAGAGAATCGATGAAACCATTGTGATAAATGGATGACAACCTGATTTATGCTAAATTGAACATGATGCAAGCTAAATTAGCATGATTTTATGCTAAAATTGATCTAAATATGCAATGGCTAAGCTAATCTAAGCTAAAATATTCAAACCCTAATTTATAAACAAGCTAAGATGGATGCATGGAAGCCATTAATGGATTTTTTAAGCTATTATGTAACTAAAAAATGAACTAAAATAAGCTAAAAGTGAGTAAAATATGAGTGTGAGTGTGAGTGAATTCAACAACATAAGTTTGCAATTAACAAATGGATCCATTTGTCTCCAAATAGTGACCTATTTATAGGAAAGCAAATGAGAATTGAAGGGTTGAGATTGAAAAGATCAATCAATAGTTAAGGATGGAGGAAATAAGAAGCATGGATCATGGATTCTCATCAACGGGTGAGAATGCAAGATGGGATTTAATCAAGGGCTCTCATTTGTTCCAAAAAACACACTTTTGACCTGCACACATAGGTCACAAGGTGACTTGCTCAATGGGTTACAAGTTTAGTTTGTTCAAGAAGCCAAGTGAGATGATTGGAAGAGAGAGAATATTCTTTGGAATATTCTCATGAGTGAGGATAAAGATATTTTTCTAATTCAAACAAAGTTTAATTGTACAAAAAATAAATAAGGAATATTCCATGGGAATATTCCCCTTTTGGAGGAAATTAGTTTAATTGTTAATTAAATAAGGTTTAATCATACAATTAGGGAATTAGAAGAATTAAAAGGATATTCATTAAATTAAATGATTTAATGAAAAGGGGAAAGGTAAAATGATATTTAATTAAATAACTTAGGGTTATTTAATTAAATAAGATGAATTAAGGAATTAAATTAAATACTTTGATTTATTTAATTTAATGGGATGAAATGTTAGCGTGAAATGGGATGACCTAACCTGATTTGATGTGTTAGGTTAATAGACAAAAATGATGCAATTAATTAATTAGCTAGGCTAGTTCAATTAATTTAGCAAAAAGAGGATGGATTTGAGAGGAAATGATGTTAGTATACCTGATTCGAGTGTATGATATCATTCAGGACATTTTTCAGTGTCTACATTTTGCCCCTCTTTGAAACGAGGTAACTACTACTTTAGTTTAAAGGTTGATGCTTTTTGGATTAAAATTGTTGCTTAAATCCAAAAAAAAAGAATTTTTTAGATGCCCCAGCAGAAGGATAAAGCTAATTCCCTACCCCCTCGAGAAATCAGGTGGAAATTTTGAATTTTGGGTTGATTTCTCAATAGAAGTGAAAAGTTGACCCAAGAGTCTAGAAAGGCTCTGGGATGCAAGAACTATGCCAAAAAAATATAAAAACGGATGCAAAATAAGGTCCAGTTTGGCAATATTGGTGGAAATGATGATAAACCCTAGCTTGAAGGTTAAATTAGGGGAAAAAACCCTAATTTTCTAGCATAAATAAGCTAAGAAGGGTCACTTTCAATTCATTTTTGCATTCAAACCTTGGACATTCTTGTTATTTTGAGCTCTAACCCTCTAACGAAATGGCACTACAAGAGCTCCATAGACACATTTCTGACCTAGTTCAAGAGTATCAATGGATTCCAGGCTCAAGACCACTAGTATGTAACTCCAAACTTGATTTGAAATTTGACTTTTTAATGTATTTATTGTTATTTAAAGTTTAAACTTTGATGGCATCACTATATAATGACACCCATTTGAGAATCAACGACGCTAAAATGATTTATAACAATGCATATGTATATAGTGACATACTTCACGATTTAAAATTAGGGTTTCCAATTTTAAATTGTGACGCATGTATATATAGTGACGCACTTCCATATTTGAAAATTAATGTTAGGGTTTCCAAAGTTTAAATAGTGATGCATATGTCTATAGCAACGCATTTTGTGATTTGCAATTTGAAATTTAAATATAGCGATGCTATTGTAATTTTTGAGCTAAAAATTCCAAACTCAGTCAAATTTTCATGAATTTTGATGTTGTGCACTTCATGGGTGCAAGAGGTCATTCCACCATTGATGTTGCGATAGCACAAGCCCACAGTTTTGGAGAGACTGGGTGATTTGTCTAAGTTACGCCAGGAGCACCTTGGAGAGATCAGCGTTTGGTATGTTGTGTATGCACCCATCGTTTGGACTCATCTAGCGATGATGACTACTTTGTGCGAGAGATGACACAATGAGACTTCGTCTTTCCACCTTCCCACTAGCGAGGTGATGGTGACCTTAGAGGATATATGGAGGATTTTGCGCTTGTCGATACATGGCAAGTGGGTAATCTTTGATGTCGATGCCAGATACAATGCCTATCATGAGGTAATGGAGATGGAGACCATCATTCTTGTCACCTCCCAGATTGACCTTGGGTCATATAGAGGTCATGTGCTGACATTTTGATTGATCATTGCAGCCATCATTTCAGGTTTGGTTGCTCCTGACTGACGGAGCAGAGGGTTCAGCCCAGGATGGGGCCTAGCATGGCACAGAATGCTCCATAGGACGACTCTATTTGCATGGGGGTCAGTGATGTTGGCCTCACTATATCATGATATGCATGACTTTGTTTATTGCGACAACTGGCATATTGGTGCAGGGGTGACCTTGCTTCACATTTGGGAATGGGAGCATATTGTTGTGCTCTAACTGATAGTACAGATGGTTGACATTGAGCCAGATGATCCTGTGAATTGGCGATACAAAGGCGCCATTACCCTTAGAGGCACACTAGACATATTGGGCTCCCCTATTGGAAACTAGTACTAGATGACATGACAGTATTTAGATGGTGACCCTAGCTACAGATTCCAGGGTGGTATGATGATGCTCAACAGTTGTTTTTTTCCAAACAAACCCAGTACATGCAAGGCCGAGAGCATACTATTATCGAGAGATATCTGCCAGATAGAGTGGCACAGTAGTTCGGGGAGCAGCAAGACAAGTCGAATGATGCTTACAGGGCCATTTTTGTGAGGTTTGCTCGAAAGGTTCCCACTTGGGGACCCACCATTCCAACTCTGGAGGTGGTGGAGGGATTCAGATAGTTGGTGGCTCAGTCATGGGCTTATGACCAAGGTCAGGCAGTCGCATAGACAACGCCTGCTTATGATGCTTGGTTTACACCTCCCCGAAGACTGACAAATCCAGTAGGTGCTCCCCCGCGAGGGAGGCCTAGAGGTAGGGGAGCAAGCAGGGGCAAAGGACAAGGTGGCAAAGAAAATGGAGATGGATAGATTCAGGGGGGGCCACCAGTTGAACAATAGCCTCCTCAGTAGCTCGGTGGTCAACAGTAGCCCGTACAACAATATCCAACACAACTAGTACAACCACCACCACCGAATACTAGACATATACATATCCATTAGTTGTAGCAGCAGGTGCAGGTTATCACAGGTGAGCGAGATCAGGCTTGCTAGCAGATTTTGACTATTGTTGTTGAGCAAGACTAGGCTAGGTAGTAGGTTGTTTCCATTATAGTAGAGAGAGACCATGCCAGGCAGTAGGTATAGGCTATGACTTGTGAGAGGGACCTGAAGATGGTCGACGACAGCAATGAGAGGCCCTTACAGCAACTACATAGGGCAGGACTATATCTACAAGATTATACAGAGAGGTCATGACCGAGGCAACATATTATAGGATGCATTACCACTGTGATGTCCCATAGGCACTCTAGCAGCCTGATTATTCACAGCGTAGTGATGCACGGCCCAGGGCTGAGGATCAGCTAAAGATGCAGGCTAGAGAGGGTAGCAATTATCAAGGCTAGCTCAATTTTGTATAGACGCCTTTTGTCTTTTTTTGTCATGATTCTTTCACACAGATATACATTCGTGGGCTCCTTTTTTATAGCCTCATGGATATTGTATTTATGATCGATATACCATTGATCCATATTTTGTACCATGACATTCATTTTTTGATATATATGATACGGATACAAATTCTATATAATGTGTTCATCTTATTTTATGCTTATGATGTATGGATGCATATGATATGGAATGCTTATATTTGATGATGTATGGATGCACTTCTTTTTATGTATTTTCTATGTAATTTTATGATGGAATGTGTGCATATGGATAGATAATGCAGATGTTTATGCTTCATGATATAATATGCAATGTATGTTTATGCAATGCAATGATTTAAGATGCTTAGAATAACAAATCTATATTATTCATCACAACTTAAATGATAATGACAATGCACCAATGTATGATGTGCTATGCTATGATGATGCAAGATGTATCTTGATGATTTTTGGATGCAAGATGGATGCATTAATGATGTTTTTGTTGAATGTCATGATACCAGGTTAGCGCGAAGATAAGATAGAAGAATTAAGAATGATTGACCATTGATTTTGATGATTTCTTCGAAAGATCCAACAAATCTATGATCCACCGAGACTTTATTAGAGATGGTGATGAGAAATGTAGGATGGAAAATGCAATATGATGATGAATGCGTGATGAGGAGGCGCTCACTTTTTGGGATTTTGATTTTTCGTCATTCCTTATTGTTTGATATAACACATAGACACGATGCATCAAGGTATTGATAACTAGGATGGAGTTGTATCTAGTGTAATGGAATTTGACTCAGAAAATAGATAGGATAGTTCTTTTTCACACCTTAACATACATAAACCTCGTTGGAATGTAAGTTAGAAGCTTAGAATACATTGGACCAAAGCATACACAATAGTCAACAACATACTTCAAACAACCTTCCTACACACAACTAAGAAAGTATGTGCAAAGATTATTTTACAAGACTATCCACAAGCACAACAAATGAAAGGTAATGATCGATGCCTCATTCCTTTCTCTCTAAATCTTTTTAGATAGACGTCATCAAGAAGTCCTTGGAATAGATCAAAAATATAAATCATAAGAAAAGATCAAAGATAAACAGTCAATGTTATTTATATCTCTTGCCTAGTTTAAGTTTAGCTAAAGTGATTTCTGATAGTGATGTCCATTGTAGGAAGGATACAACCTAGGACATGTTGATCAAATGGTTTTTTGATGTTAGGATGATGATGCTAATGATGAGACACTAATACAAACTTCCCTGACATATTTACTTATGATCTAGACATTAGACTTTGACACTTGGTTCACACTTTATGACTTTCTATACTTTTTTTCTACTTGTTTCGCCAAAGGTTGAAGGTGAAGATCAATTTATTATGGGTGAAATTTTATTGCAAGTGAAAGCAAGATGGGATGAGTTGTTTTGGATTTTCTAGGTTATTTCAATGTTTTTGGTATTTTGCAAATGTTTTGAGGTTGTTTTTGGTCTTTTTGAATGTTTATATGAATGTTTTTGGTTTTCAGCTATTTGAGGTTGTTTAGGGTTTTCCAAGGATATTTTGAGGCTGTTTAGGTCTTTTTTGAATATTTTTTGTTATTTTTGTGTTTTCAGTTTTCAAATATTTTTGGTATTTTTTTCGATATTTGAATGTTTTTGTGTTTTCTGATATTTGGATTTTTAGAGATTTTTTTGACCAAGAACCTAACCTAAAGACCTATCCTAGGGGCCTCAGGGGCTGATCAAAGATTATCCTTGTCTACTTTATACATGCAGAGACCACACAATTCGACCGACTCGACTTATTAGCAAGATGAGATATGAACAGTTGAGAGAATGCCAGTTTATTATGACGGACTCCTGAAAGACTGACCTAGGGTGTCTTGGGGGCACATCAATGATGGCCTTTCCTGTAAGGAAAGACTACAGATGTGGAACAAGCTTTCCTAATGTCAAAACTCAGAGAAGAATGCAGATATGACTTTAAATTTTACAATTACGGGTCATTAAATGCACATGAAAGAAATAACAAAATAGAGGAATAAATTCAAAACACAATTAACACTAGATTTACGTGGGAAAACCCTTACGGGAGAAAAACCCACCACACCAAAGAAAATAACTTGTATTATAGTAATCAAATTACATACAAGTTACAAACTCTCCTTTCAAATGACAATATTACAGCAACAACATTTCCCTGATCAACCTCGTATAGAACATTGTTACAATGCTCTCAAAATAGCATACAATGAAATTCACTAATACATCATTCAATCATCCAACCATTGAACTATCGAACTCTCGAACCTTTTCACAGTTACAGTGCGTTGCAATGTATAGCAATAGCCATGATCAATTCATTCTTTGTACAATCGATTCAGTTTGACTTCCTCTGTTGAACAACCGTCGAACTTCCCAGACATTCAAATGACTTCCTTCCAAGTCAGCAACATCCTCTGATTAATGGCTTACATCTCAGCAATTCATCAAGTCTGTGCTCTTCACCTTACACCACGCTACCGTTGCACAGACAACAAGCTGTCGCGGGATGGCGGTAACCGCGCTACCTCTGGACAAGTTAAGGGCTCTTGAGGTATGGCGGTAACCACTCTACCGCTAGACTGTTGACAAGCATCTGCATTATGGCAGTATATACCACACTACCACTACATATCCGGTGAACTCTTGTAGTAAGGTGGTAACTGCACTACCACACCCCAGTGTAAAGATAATTGTGGTATGGTGGTATCCACCGCACTACCGTTCAACGGCTGAGAGGCTTCCACGGTATGGCAGTAACCGCTCTACCGCTACACATCTAGCGAGCTCCTGCAGTTTGGCGGTAAAAGCATAAACAAAACACTTAAAGAAAATTTGTTGCTTGGTGACAGTGTCAGGGTTTCTACCAATGAGTTTGAGACACATATTCTCAACAATCTCCCACTTGACGAAGAACTCACTAAACCCTTTTCAATACCTGAATCATTGAAAAATTTGGACCCCAAGGCCCATCGAATTTGCACACCATCTGAAATTTTCCATGCTCACTGGCTGAGTCAAAGCATCAACAACATTCTTCAGAGTATCCACCTTTTTCAAATAGACCTTTCCATCCTCCATCATATCTCATACAAAATGGTACTATACATTAATATGTTTCGTCTTGGCATGGCAAGTAGGATTTTTTTCCAGAAAAATGGCACTCTAACTCTCACAACAAATAATAATCTACCCTGCATCAAAACCAATATCATAACACAATCTTCTAAGCCAAATGACTTCCTTACAGGCATGAGTTGTTTCCATGTACTCAAACTCTATAGTAGATAAAGCGACTCTAGCCTGTCGCTTGCTCATCCAACTAATTGCACCACCATTCATCATGAAACAATATCCACTGGTGGATCTTATGTTGTCAATGTCCCCTGCCCAATCAGAGTCCACATACCCATGAATGTTGAGAGTCCTTTGTGATTCAACCGAATTACCATGGTAACACAAAGCATATTTTGAAGTGCCCTTCAGATATCTAAACACTCTTTTCATAGCATCCCAATGTGTCCTTCCAGGATTAGCCATAAACTGACTAAGTACTCCCACTGCTTGGGCAATGTCTGGCCTTGTACAAACCATTGCATAAATTAAACTATCAACTGCACTAGCATAAGACACTATGGTCATGTCCTCTATCTCAGTAGGATATTTTGGATAATCTTCAACAGATAGCTTCGTTCCCTACAAAACTGTAACAACTAGTTGCTTGCAATTAGTCATACAAAATCTCTCAAAAATAGTGTTAATATACTTACTCTAACTGAGCTAATTTTTTCTACTCTTTTTGTCCCTGGTTATTTCCATTCCCAGAATATACCTTGCTACACCAAGATCTTTCATTTCGAACTTTGCAGACAACTGAGATTTTAGATCAGAAATAAAAAACTTACTATTCCCTATGAACAACATATCATCAACATAGAGTGCAATAACAAGAACTCGATCATTTTTCAGTCTTGAAGTACACACAATGATCTGATTTTAATCTTACAAAACCCAGTGACAAAACAAGCATGTCAAATTTTTGGTACCACATTCTAGGCGACTGTTTTAAACCATACAGAGATTTCTTTAACATGCAAACTAGATTTTCTTTACCTTTTACTACAAAGTGCTTAGGCTGGAACATATAAATTTCTTCTTCAAGATCACCAGGAATAAATGTTGTCTTCACATCCTTCTGTTCAATCTCTAAGTCATAAGTTGTTGCAAGTGACAAAATAAATCTGATAGATGACAGCTTTGCTACCGGAGAAAAGATTTCCCCATAATCTATTCCCTCTACCTGGGAATAACCCTTTGCAACCAACCTCACTTTGTACTTTTCAATACTGCCATCTAGACCAATTTTCTTTTTCAAAACCCATTTACAGCGCACAAGCTTTCTACCTTCAAGCAATGGAACCAAATCCCAAGTGCCATTCTTCTTTAATGATGCCATTTCTTCATTCATGGCTTCCAACCAGGAATCTGAATTAGTCATTTCAATTGCCTCTTTTATAGTCCTAGGCTCATCAATATTAGTAATCAAAGCATAGGAACAACTTGAATCCAACATAGAGAATCCATACCTATAAGGTTGCTTCTTTTCACATGTAGACCTCCTCACAAGCTGAGGTTGAGGTTGTGATTCTTCTTCAGAACTCTCAGAGATACTCGAACTCTCCTCAGTTTCAGGTACATTATCAATGTGTTGTTCCTCTTTTTCAAGGGTTAGAGGTATTTCAACAACATCATTTTCCTCTTTATTTTCTTTCATCTCTGACTGCAGTTCCACTGAAAAAGGTTTCAGCTCTCGAAATATTACGCTCATGTTGTATACAACATTTTCAGTCATAGGATTACAAAGCTTGTATCCTTTCACATCAATGTCGTAGCCAATGAAGATACACTTAACAGCTTTGTTCTCCAATTTAGATCTCTTCACATTCAACACATAAACATATGCTTCACAGCCAAAGACACAGACATGTCTCAGAGAGGGCTTCTTACCAGACCAAGCTTCCGTAAGCATTTTATCAACAAGTGTTGAAGAAGGAGATTGATTTACCAAGTAACATGTTCTAGCCACAGCCTCAGCCCAAAACTTCTACTCCAGACCAGCATTTCTCAACATACTTCTTGCCTTCTCCATCAGCATCTTGTTCAACCATTTAGCAACTCCATTTTGTTATGGAGTGTAAAGTGTTGTTTTATGCCTCTTAATTCCATGGTCTTTGCAATACCTTTCAAATTCTTTAGAACAAAATTCACAACCATTATCTGTCCTCAAGCATTTGATTTTCTTACCAATCTGATTTTCAACCAAGTTCTTGAACTCTTTAAACTGACTGAACACTTCTAATTTACTTTTTAGAAAATATACAAATTCCCTTCTCTAATAATCATCAATGAACGATACATAATATTTTGAATTCGACAACGAAGGAACATTCACTGGACCAAAAATATCAGAGTGAAGATAATTCAGAAGACCAGAAGATTTATGAGGACTAGAGTAAAAAGAAACATGATGATTTTTTCCATATACAATGTTCACAAAATTCAAATTCCAGATTACAATCATCAAGCCCCTCAACCAGGTTTTTATTTTTCAAGGCTTTTAAGCCTTTCTCACCAATATGACCTAGCCTTTGATGCCAGAGTATAGTCTTCTCTACAGGAAGTTTAACTTCCAAAGAATTAGCCCCTACAGGGACTTCGTCTCCTTTGCACGAACAACCTTTTGTGACTTTACAAGGACATTGTTACATTGAATACCAAGTGTGCCCAACTTATATAGAGTACCTATATGGGCACCCCTAGCCAGCACCATCGAGCCTCTAGTCATTTTACATCCATTACTAAAGAATGAGACTTGCACTCCAACATCATTTAGTTTACTTATAGAAAGTAAATTCCAAGTCGGACCTGGTATATGCATTACGCCATCAATTCCCTTAATTCTTCCATCAGGGAACTGAATTTTGACTCTTCCACGACCAACAATTTCTAGAGATGAATCGCTTGCCAAGTACGCCTTTCCACCATCGTATTTTTCATACTTAGTAAACCAGTCTCTATGAGATGTCATGTGGAAAGATGCTCTAGAATCAATTATCTAGACATCATCTGATGCTCGAGTTGCCAAGGCTACAATGAAGGCATCTGCATCACTCTGAGAAGAATCATTGTCAAAAGAGTTCTTCTTCTTCTTTTTCTCCTCTTTGCAATCCCTTCAGACATGACTAGGTTGCCCACAATCCAACACTTCACCTTGGACTTCTTACCAGGAGACTTTGATATCCCTTCTGATTTTGATTTGGACTTCTTGTCCTTCTTCTTGCCTTTTTCTTTTGATCTACCTCGAACAGCAAGAGCCTCCTTCGCCATCTCAAAAGATTTCCTTCTCATTTCTTCAGAAAACAAAGAAGCAATCACATCTTCCATCTTGAAAGTGTTTGTCATGCTCCCAATTGCCATAACTAAATGATCCCAAGAATTGAGTAAAGAACACAACAAAAGCATACAACGATCTTCATCAATTTTCACGCTCACAGATGTTAACTGAGCAATCAACGTGTTAAATGTATTCAGATGATCAGCCACAAATGCCCCTTCCTCCATTTTCAAAGAGTATAACTTCTTCTTTAAGAACATCTTATTCACCAAGGACTTACCCTGATAAATATATCCAAGCTTCTTCCACAAAGAAGATGCAATCTTCTCTTCATGAACATTCAGGAAAACAAAGTATGCCAAACAGAGTCTTATCAACCCTTTTTCTTTTTTGTCTGCAAGGTCCCAATCTTCTTGCTTCATGCTAGAAGGTTTCGTTCCTGACACAGCAAGCCAAAGATGTCGATCCACCAACAGGTCTTCCATTTTAAGTTTCCACAATTCAAAATTGTTGCCATTGAATTTCTCAATTTCAATCTTTCCTGATGTGCTTGCCATCTTAATCTGTAATTTAAATTACCAAACTTCTACAAAACTCCCACTGAACAGAATTGACACAAAAAACCCAACCTACCCACAAGGATAACACAAATGGCCAGGCTTTGATACCACTTGTAAGGAAAGACTACGGATGTGGAACAAGCTTTCCTAATGTTAAGAATGTAGATATGACTTTAAATTTTACAATATTAAGATGCACATGAATAGAAATAAACTCAAACACAATTGACACCAGATT
The DNA here is from genome assembly GCA_007258455.2 of Sequoia sempervirens. NCBI lineage: Eukaryota > Viridiplantae > Streptophyta > Pinopsida > Cupressales > Cupressaceae > Sequoia > Sequoia sempervirens. The sequence goes on from VDFB02281492.1 coordinate 478,927,973, forward strand.
TACGTGGGAAAACCCTTACAGGAGAAAAACCAACCACACCAAATAAAATCACTTGTATTACAATAATCGAATTACATACAAGTTACATACTCTCCTTTCAAATGACAATATTACAACAACAACATTTCCCTGATCAACCTCATACAAAATAACAATGTTATAATGCTCTCAAAACAACATACAATTAAATTCACTAACAGATCATTCGATCATCCAGCCATTGAACCATCGAACTCTCGAACCTTTTCACAGTTACAATACATTGTAATGTATAGCAACAACCATGATCAATTCATTCTCTATACAATCGATTCAGTTCAACTTCCTTTGTTGAAAAACTATCGAACTTCCCAGGCATTCAAACTGCCTCCTTCCAAGTCAACAACATCCTCTAGTTAACGGCTTACATCTCAACAATTCATCCAGTTTGTGCTCTTACCTTACACCGCGCTACCATTGCATAGTCAACAGGCTCTCGCGGGATGGTGGTAACCGCGCTACCTCCAGATAGGTTGAGGGCTCCCAAGGTATGGCAATAACCACTCTACTACTAGACTGTTGACAAACATCCACAATATGGCGATATACACTGCACTACCGCTACACATCCAGTGAACTCCTACGGTAAGGTGGTAACTGCGCTACCGCACCCCAATGTAAAGACACCCACTGTATGGTGGTATCCACCACTCAACAATTGAGAGGCTCCCATGGTATGGCTTAACCGCTCTACCGCTACACATCCAGCGAGCTCCTGCGGTATGGCGGTAAAAGCATAAACAAAACACTTAAGAAATTTTACTGCTAGGTGATAGTGTCAGGGTTCTACCAGTGAGTTTGAGACACATATTCTTAACATTTCCTACATTCAAGCTTAGAGACAACGTAGTTCGACAAGGCACTATTTTTGGATTTTCGATGTTTAACCTTTTTAGGGTTTTTGATGTGTTTTGGATGTTTAGGATCTTGCCTTTACAATTTTTTGAATGTTTTTGGATTTTAGCTGTACATGAATTTGCAAATGTTTTCATATTTTCTGATGAACGTTTTAAGAATATTTTTGGTGTATTCGATGAGATTTTAAGAATTTATTTGGAATTTTTGATGAGATTTTATGAATGTTTTTGGATTTTTCAATGATATTTTATGATTTTTTTTGTATTTTTTGATGACCATTAAGATACACAAGAATATGATATGATCCATAATGAATTTCCCCCAGCGTGACATGTTAGACTACTTCAATATAGGCAAGACAAACTAACCTTTAGAATATGCCAAGTAGTACTAAAGGGATTGTGATACTTCACAACATCAAGCTATGATAAGGACGCAGATAGGCGATGGATGAAGGGTGATGCAAAGAATGGTAGGGTAAAAAGCCAAAGAATAGATGGAGGTGCTTTTATTTATGCAAGGTGCCTATTTACCAGGTTTTCACCAAGGTACTTTCCTAAAGTGCCACCAAAATGGTTTTCACTAGAGGACGATTGTTTTTTTCTTTTCTTTTTCAATCTTTTTCTCATTTTTTTGGATTTTTACCATTTTTTGATTTTTTTGTATTTTCATATTTACACCCTTCAAGACTAGGAATAAAGTTTTTTAAAATGCAAGCTATTGGTTGGTTCCTACAAGGATTCTCCTTCAGGCGTTGATAGTTGGTATGCTCTTGATCCGTAGCTTGTTGTGATGATGAAGGGACCCAACCAGTTAGGCTCAAACTTCCCTTTGTTGTCCTAATCTGGAAGATTCTTCTGATTTTGTTTGAGAACAAGATCCCCTACCTGGAAAGACCAACATTTGATCCTCTTGTTATAGGTTTGGTTTAGTCAGTTTTGATATACTTGCAAGTGATTGAGGGCGTTCAGACGACGCTCGTCCAGGAATTCTAACTCGTTCAGCCAAGATACTCTATATTTTTCATCTATGATAAGGTTTTGTAGTGACACTCGCAATGATGGGAGCTCAACCTCAATAGGCAGGATAGCTTTGAACCCATAGACTAGGGAGAAAGGGGTTGCACCTTTTGGTGTGTGGATATTGGTTTGATAAGCTCGGAGAGTGGGATTTAGTTGCTAATGTCAGTCACAGCTAGCTTCATTGACCTTTTTTTCAGGATTTTCAAGATGGTTTTGTTCATAGCCTCAGTTTGACCGTTGCCCTTTGGGTAACAGGGGGTAGAGAATCAGTGTTGGATGTTGAATCTTTGACAAATCTCCTTCACATCCTGATTCTTAAAAGGGGTTCCATTATCTGAGATGAGAGTTTGTGGAACACAATAACAGAAAATTAGGTAGTTTAGGATAAATTTGGCAATCTACTTCCCCATTATGTAGGTCATAGGAATGGATTCAACCCACTTAGTAAATTACTCAATGGCAATTATGATAAACTTGTGACCATTGGATGAGGTCAGGGTGATTTTACCTATGAGGTCAAGTCCCCATTGAAAAAAAGGCCAAGGCATGATCATGGGTTGCAACTCTTGAGCTAGAGCATGAATCAAATCTCCATGTTGTTGACATTGGACACACTTTTGCACATACTAATGAGCTTCATTTTCCATGGTTGGCCAATAGTACCTCGTCCTCAACAATTTTTTAGCTAACGTCATATCGCTAGAATGGAACACATATGCCATTGTGTACCTTTGTTAAAGTAGTCAAGGCTTCCTCTTAGTTAATACATCGTAGCAATGTCCCCTCGATGCTTCAGTGGTAAAGGGTATCACCTAAGATCACGAATCAGGATTCCTTTTTAACAAAGGTCTTTTAAAGTTCGGGGTGATATCAGATGGGAGGGTTTCTCTGCTTAGGTAGGTAAAGATGTCATGATACCATGGGGATCCAGGACCAACAATGACACACATGAATTCTGATTCAGGGATCTTCAAAGTTGGTATGAGAATTTTTTCTACCAAAAATTCACATTAGAGGATGTTGTTCGACATGTCTAGTAGTGATCCAATTGTTGCCATGGCGTATGCTGCTCCATTGTTTATGTGAGGTATTTTCTCAAAATTTATGTCTATAAAAAGGTCCTTGAGACTTTCCACCATATTTTTGTAAGGAGTGAGCTTGTCATCCTTGGTTTGATAGTCATCACTGACTTGGTTGATAACCAGTTGTGAGTCTTCATAGACTTTCATTTCTTGTATCTTCCACTGAACCGCTATCCTTGGACCTGTGATTAAGGCTTCGTACTCAGCAATGTTGTTAGTACAAGGGAATAATAGTTGGTATGACTTTGGGATGCAATCACCTTGAGAGGTGATGAAAAGAATGCCTACTCCTGATCCATGTTGGGTGAATGATCCATCAAAGTAAATCTTCCACTGAGCTGTGAGATTGATAAGGAACACTGATTCATCTGGGAACTTAGATATTAGTGGGTTCTCAGCATAGATAGGTGCTTCTACTAGTTGGTGCGCAATCACTTGTCCTTTGATTTCCTTGCGCTCTACATACTCTATGTAAAATTTTGTTAATATCATCACCCACTTAGCCATTCTCCTGGTGAGAGTTTCTTTGGATAGTAGATATTTTAATGGGTCAATTTTGGCAATGAGCTTGATTTGATTTCACAACATGTAGTTTATAAAATTTTGTGAAGGAAAAACTACTGCTAGGCATGCTTTCTCAATAGGTGAATAGTTCATTTCATAGCCCACGAAAGTCATTCTGATATAGTAAATAGCTCTTTCCTTCCCATTTCTATCATGTTGTGCCAAAAGAGATCCTAGTGTTGTTGGTGTAGCTGAGATATACAAGATCAGTGATTTGTTCGGTATTGGTGGCATGAGCACTGAAGGTGTTAGTAGATAGTCTTTGATCTATTGGAAAGCTTTGTCACACTTCTCATCCAACTTGTAGGTTATCCCTTTATGGAGAAGATGTGAAAAGGGGTGGATTTTATCTGATAGCTGCACTATGAATCTCCTGATGGACTGCAGTCTTCCTTGTAACCCTCTCATCTGCTTTAGTGTTTATGTTGGTTCCATGTCTAGGATGTCTTTTACCTTTGTTGGATCAATTTATATCCCTCTTTGTGAGTGTAAGAGAGGGGGACCACCACGTGCAAGGCCCTAAGTCACAGAGAACCAAGATGTGGAAGGCTTCCCTAACTTACCTCAGCTAAATGGGGTGTTAGGATGTGAGGATGAGAATGATGAGGACTATGAAGTCCTATGACCACTCTGTAATCCTAATATTCAAAATGACGCTAGGCGAGCTAGTTTTTGAGCTCAACACTGTACAAACGATTGTGATAAAGAAAATATACCAAAGCTAGGGTGACGATGATGATTTCGTAGAAGAGTTTATTCGCCAGCTAGCTCCACAAAGCACGTACACCTACACACAGAAAGAGGAAAATTTTGGGTGGTTGTATAGGGCCCTTCCTCAGTCAAACTCACGTTTAGGTGTTTCCACCTAAGAAAGCGAGATAAAGAAAACAATGTAGTGAAGAACACTAAAGCACTACAAAGCAGTAAGTGTGCTTACTCAACCAAGAGATAGAGGAGAGGAAAGGGAAGCTTACCACCTCCACCAAGAGCATTCAAGGATGTTTGGGGAGAAAATGAGAGTACTCGAGCTTCTGCTGCAATGGTGTTTGTCCCCAACTTGCTCTACCGAAGTGATGCAGTGATGTATTTGTTGCAATGAGGTGCAAAGGTGTTGCTAGAATATTTGAGAGTGAGTGCAAGAGTGTGAAGTTGAATATTTGAAGTTGTGAAGAAGATTTTAGAAGATGAAATTCTTGTTGAAGGAGTGAATTTGAAGGGAAGATGGAGAAAAATAGCCATATTTAGGCCGGTTGGCTAAAGAGCGCGTTACAACTTGACTCCCAATGAGAAGTGTAATGCCTCTGCAAGTTCAGTCAGGAATCTGCCAAGGACGTAAGTGCACCACACAGATATCTACATGTCGCGTAGGCATCCTTGATAGAAATTCTTCCACCAACACTCAAAACAAGCGCCAAGTGGGATGCAAGCAATGGGCTTATGTGGAATTAAGCCTCTAAACTTGGTTTTCTAAAGTGGAGAAGGAAAAAAGGGGAATTTGCATAAGGGGTGCAAATTCACTCCTATACATTTTTCCCCCACTTTAGCGAGCACGAGTACTAATGAGTGATCAATAAAGTAGATCAAGGAAGGAGTAAGGTTAGAAACGTATACCTAAACCGTCGAGGAAGCATACCACGATTTGATGAACTTGAAGGTGTAGGACAAGAAAAGGACTTCATAGCTTCTCAAAACTATGAAGAAAGAAATTTCCTTATAGGCTCCCAGACCTGCAAGAAAGGTGTCCCCCAAAAACTATAGCATGGAGGATACCCTGTGAAGCAAGTGCCTTACAGGCCCACATACCTGCAAGGAAGGTGTCCCCCAAGAACTCTAGTATGGATGAAACCCAAAGGAAGTTCCCTTCAAGCTCTTAATCCTATAGGGAGGTATCCCCCAAGATCTCTCACATGGAGGAAACCTAAGAAAGTTGACTTCGTAGAGTCAGGAAGCGGCCAAGTGGGCAAGTAAGCAGACAATCGCACGGAACGTCGATAATTTGGAAGTCTTTCAAAAGGGTCCTTCAAGAACCCTTCAAAAGAAGAGGAGTTCACTCAAGGGACACACTATTTGAAAAGTGAGGTCTAGTCAGGCTTCCCCCAAGCTAGACGCAAATGATTCCACTCAAAATAAGATCTTTCAAAGGGGATCCCTCGGGAACCCGTCATGAAGGAAGGAGTCCACTCAAAGGATGCACAATTTGAAAGTAGATGTTTTCTTTCTCAGAGCGATCCATCATAAAGGAAGAGAATTCCCCCACACAAGGGGAAGGTTATAGTTGTTCCACCTCAGGGAAAAACACTCAAGTTCTTTCAAAAGGATCCCTAATTCTAAATGTTGTTTTCGAAAAGGAATGTTTATAAAGATTTTTGAAAAATATTCATTGGCAACAGATGCATTTTCTAAAAATTGAAATGTTAAACATGTACCCCGCATGAGTGTCGTCTATAACTTTAGTGGATTCGGCAGGCTACGCCTGAGATTCACCGCTAGGCTCGCCGAATGACTCAGGAGCAGTGAAGAACTCAGAAGAAGCTGAGACTGGTTTCGTCACCAAGACATAACAAGTCAATGCAGGGCCACCTTGCAAAGAAGGTGGGTTCCTTTTACGTCCTTCACTGCTAGAACAACCACACTCCACCTTTTGACTCGTCAGAGGAGATGAACTCCCCATAGATGAGGCTAGAGGTATGGAGGAAGAGGAGGAAAGAACCACGACAGATACAACTGAAGTATTAATCATATTCATTGGTTTCAGGAAAGGCTGGATATCTAGAACGAACATCAGCAAAGGAGGCTCCACCGAAGGAGCGATGAGCAACTATACCCCCTTGGGGTTAGGTGTATTCACACTCACAGCAGAAGTTGGAAGTAGTCCAGGACTAGATTGAAGAAAAGTAGAAGGAAGGGAAGAGGGCGACAATGCAGGAGGCCCTGAAGTAGGGGCGGTCTCTTCTTCGTCCTTCCTTTGTGAGGCGGCCTGCTCAGCTAAGAGAGTCTTTCATCAACGCTTGCACTCATGCGCAAGGCAGTTTCTACAACTCTTTGAGTTGGAGGTCGAAGGATGCGAAGGAACAGAAGGCTTCTGCTCAACCATGGGAACATCCACTATAGTCATTTCCAACAAAGGAACAGATTCCTAAATGGGAGAAGGAGGAACAGGTTGAGAGGTAGAGGGAGGAGTTAGCTCAAGAGCCTCGGCGGCAAGCCTCTTCCCATTCACTACCTTAGGAGCAGGAGCAGTAGAAGGTTGCAGAGGTCAAGACAAAGAGGACTCTCCTCGGGAGACCTTCTTCTTGTTATACTGAACGGGTCTAGGTTCCATCGGCAGAACAAGAAGTTTGAATGTAGAATGCTTAGGCTTTTGCCAAGTGAGCACCATAGGGTTCTCCTGCAAATGAGAAGCAGAATTTGATGGTACCACAAAAAAGCAAGAAAAAGCGTCAGACTGACTAGCAAAAGAGGATGGAGGATCACGAGACCACTTATCTTCTTCCTTCCTTCATTCCTTAGTGGCATCGCTATCATCCTTTAAGCAAGCCCTATGTGAAACAACATAAGGTGAGGGAGGGTACCTCACTTTCAGTCTTAGGAACCCTTTCTTATACTTCTGATATGTTCAGTGCAAAAGGTCCATCCTAGGCAGGAGAGGACCAACGATCGCAGGCCAGGAGTAGTCCAAGGAGTAGCTACCATGAGCAACCAATGGTCTATAACCGGTGTTGTGGATTACGTCTACAGAACCCCCGTGAATAAATTTTAAGCATTTATGCACAACCGGGGTACCACATTCATCGCCACCAATCAAGGGATACCCAATTTCACCCAAAAGAGCTCAGACCTAGGGATAATGTCAAACAAGAGTTTCACATATTTAGGTCCAACTGAGACCGACAGGACAATACTACTCAAAGGGGGCATGGAAAGTCTGTCATGTGTGCGGATGGTGCGCATAGGAGCATCATACCCATCTTTATGTAAGAAGTTGATCAGCATAATCTCCTCAGTTATTATGTTTACTTGTGACATTAGATCAACGAGAACACCCACTACCATGTTTCCATTGATCCATGTAGGAATATAGAGGAGATGGTTCCCTATTAAAACCCATCGGCAAGTCTTGTGATGTAAAGGTTATACCAGTACCACTGTCCAGAGGTTGTGCAAAGGGGATAGGTTGATGTAGGAAGGAGGTCATTACGCACACTAGACAATACTTCCACAGAGTGCCTAAAGGTTAGAGGGAAAGACGTTGACCCAATTAAGGTTATGTTATGCAACACCTTCAGAACCTTCCAACTACACGAACTAGGGGTCGCAAGTTGGGTTGTAAGGCGACAACCTTACAACACTCGCACCTATAACACTCCTAGAGTACGAGGAAAGGAATTGTCAGTATCGCAAAACGGAACCAAAATGGTTCACGTCAAATTCACCAAAAATGTAAAAGAGGGGGACCCTCACGTGCAAGGCCCCAAGTCATGGAGGGCCAAGATGCAGAAGGTTTCCCTAACTTACCTCAACTAAATGGGGTATTAGGATGTGAGGATAAGAATGATGAGGACTATGAAGTCTTGTGACCACTCTGTAATCCCGAGATTCAAAATGAGGCTAGGTGAGCTGGTTTTTTAGCTCAACATTGTATCTTGAATAGCTCTCTATCCAAAGACGAGAGCACAGTTCTGGTACAACATCGCGATGCACTAGCGTCTCTCAGGTGCATCGACGTCCATATGACTAGAGGACCAAAAATACAATGTGAACTATCAGAAAACAAGCTAGTAGCCTAGCTATCGACTTCTAAAAGAGCAAAACAACACTATGAAATACGAGAAGTACAAACGAATGTGATAAAGCAAATATACCAAAGCTAGGGTGACGAAGATGATTTCGTAGAAGAGCCTATTCACCAGCTAGCTATGCAAAGCACTTACACCTACACACAAAAAGAGGAAAATGTTGGGGGGTTGTATAGGGGTCTTCCTCAGTCAAACCCTTGTTTAGGTGTTTCCACCTCCACAGACAGCCAAGAAAGCGAGATAAAGAAAACAATGTAGTGAAGAACACTAAAGCACTACAAAGCATTAAGTGTGCTTACTCAACCAAGTGATAGAGGAGAGGAAAGGGAAGCTTACCATCTCCACCAAGAGCACTCAAGGCTACTTGGGGGAGAAAATGAGAGTACTCGAGCCTCTGTTGCAATAGTGTTTGTCCCCAACTTGCTCTACTGAAGTGATGGAGTGATGTATTTGCTACAATGAGGTGCAAAGGTGTTGCTAGAATGCTTGAGAGTGAGTGCAAGAGTGTGAAGTTGAATGCTTGAAGTTGTGAAGAAGATTGTAGAAGATGAAATTATTGTTGAAGGAATGAATTTGAAGGGAAGATAGAGAAAAATGGCCATATTCAGGACGATTGGCCGAAGGGGGCATTACAACTTGACTCCCAATGAGAAGTGTAATGCCTCTACAGGTTCAGCCATAGGAATCTGCCAAGGACGTAAGTGCGTTGCGCGGACGTCTGCGCATCACGCGGGCATCCCCGATAGAAACACCTCCACTGGTGCTCAAAACAAGCGCCAAGTGGGATGCAAGCAGCGAGCTTATGTGGAATTAGGCCTCCGAACTTGGTTTTTTAAAGTGAAGGAAAAAAGGGGAATTTGCATAAGGGGTGCAAATTCACTCCTATACAGTGAGACAATGAAGCCAAGAATTTTCCTTGATGTGACCCCAAAGACACGCCTTTTCGGATTTAGCCTTACTTTGTATTCTTCCAGCCTATCAAAGATGGGTCCCAGGACTTGTATGTGCTCACTTCTTTTCTTTGATTTTTCCAAAATATCATCCATATAATCTTCAACTATTTTGTGGGTCATGTCATGGAAGATGAGGGCCATTGTTCTTTGATAGGTTGCTCCTACATTCTTTAGCCCGAATGGCATTACATTCTAGCAATAATTTCCCTATGGTAAAAGTGAACATAGTTTTATGTTGATCCTCCTTGGTGATTATGATTTGATTGTAGCCTAAAAAACCATCCATGAGTGACAGAATTTCATGCCCAGCTGTTAAGTCAACAATGAGGTTGATATTAGGAAGAGGGAAATAATCCTTCGGGTATGCCTTGTTCAAGTCTCTGAAATCAGTGCATATTTTGATGCCCCCAGTGGGTTTTGAGACTAGTACCAGGTTTGAAACCCACTTAGGATAATCTATCGGCTGGATAAATCCAATGTCAAGAAGCTTTTGTAACTCGAGTTTAACCAGGAATGTTATCTGAGGGTGTATCTTCCTTAATTTTGGCTTGATTGTCTTAGCTTCAAGATAGACTGCTAAGTGATGCACAACCACTTTTGGGTCGAATCCTAGCATATCTTTGTATGACCATGCAAATTTATCTTTGTGCTCCTTCAGGAATGTTTCCAGGTTCTTCTGTTCTTCGTCCAACAAGGATTCGGCATAGAAAGTGATCTTTGGTGCTTCTTCAGTATCCATATTGACTGGAGTGGCCTTTTCTACTAGTACTGTTGAGTTCTCTGGATGCATTGCACTAAGGGGAAGATTGAATCCTTCATCCTTGGGCGCCTCAGAGAGGTTTTCATCGTCGGATGCATCCTTTTTTTTAGTTTTTTAGAATCAAAAAGTGCCACAGTGTGGTTTTCATTTAAATATCCACATGTTAGTTACATTTCATCAATTTTGTGACTAAAGGATTCAATCATCTCCCCATAATATGTTTTTGTATCTAGCTCTATTTCAAAATTGGCTTTATCATCTACCCATGGTAAGTTGTCACGGAGTCCCGTGAATTTTGAGATCGCTTCATCATTTTTAAATAAATCTAGAATTGGTGGTCCTTGTTGGTCCATGTCAATGAGTTGTGGGTAGACTAGGCATATTTCAGTTGGTTGATTTATTTGAGAAAAGGATGTAATGGATATCATGAAGAGGGAGTTGTTTTCAAACAGGTCAGCAACATCAAGGGGAAAGTCATCTAAGGTTATATCATGTGATGCAGGTGACCAAGAGGAAGCCTCAGCTCCTGTAGTGGAAGTACCTTTTCCAATAAGTGTGACCTTACAAATAGTACAACCTAAGCCAAGATTCTTTAGTAATTTCCCAGGAATGATGGGTTCTAATAAACCATTATCATTCTTTCATAGCTTCTCATTCTTGTTATATCCCATTTCCTTCATGAGCTATAAGCCTTTGTTATCATCTTCCATAGGAAGAGTGGGGACGGGTCGTTCATCTTGATAGAGGAGCTTAGAAATGTTTCCCTCAATGACATCTTCTTGATTCAAATCCCCCCACTTGGTGAAGGTAGTAGCTGCCATCTTGATAGCCTCATGCTCTTTGCTGTCAGCTATAGGTTTCCCATAAAATTGAGAAGAAATAGGTAGCTCTCCTAAGACAAAGGTGTTCTTCATTAGCTTGTAGCTCCCACAACCATCATCTTGAATCACTGCTTTGATATCAAGTATGTTCTTCAAAATGAGTGCCTTTGTCTCAGAAGTAGATGCAAGGGATGATGATTCAACAAATGAGGTGGAAGGTGTAGGCCCTTCATCATTTTTAGGTACTTGGGGGATTTTATAGAACTTGGCTTCAAGATTTTTGCAACAATAAAAAGGCTCGGGATCTGCATGGATAGTAATCTCTTTGCCCTCGAAAGGAAACTTCATACATTGATGATAAGTCGAGGCTACAAATTTTAGAGCATGGATCTAGGGTTGACCAAGCAATATATTTTAGGGAAGATCCAGGTCAAGTGCTTGGCATGTAGTTTCTGTGATGAGCAGCCTACTTGGGGGAGTGCAATGATACCTTGTGATACTCGTTCTTGGTCATCATATGCCCTGATGGTGGTACTCTTTGTCTTCTCAATAGTATCCTTTGAATAGCCCAAACTTTTGATCAGTTGAAGGGAACAAATATTTAATCCAACACCTCCATCTACTAAGACTCTTTTGACCTTGTTCTTACGAATGACAACCTCAAGGTGTAAAGCACGATTATGAGATGGTTGTGACGATAGGTCTTGCTTAGAGAAGGTGAGAAGATGATTATCAATATGGCCTACCATAGCTTGAAATTGATCGCTATCGATATCCTCGAGAATAGATGACTCTGATAAAGCTTCTTCTAACATTTCCCTATGCGTGTGTGATAGCCTCAATAGTTCTTGGATTGATATATGTGTGGGGGTATTTTTAAGTTGTTCCAAGAGATTATACTTGTTGGTACTTGTCGGTTGAGTAGGTTGTGCCCTAGATTAGGATGGGACTCCTTGAATGGTGACTTTACCACGTCGCGTGGTGACTCCACACTCTACACTATGCCCTTTGATGGTGACGACAGTATTGACACTATAGGAAGAAACTATGTTGGAATATGTATGTTGTACGTTTGTGTAATCCTTAGTTTTCCCAATGTTGTTTGATTTGTTATGATCCAGCATAGAGTTCTTGTACATCTTAAGATCTTGATTCCCGAATTGTACCTCAACAGATATGGTGTCGTTCTTTATGAGGTCTTGGATAAATTTTTTAAGCCTCATGCAGTTTGTTGTTTTATGTCCTTTGATTTTGTGAAAGTCATAGAGTTTGTTTGCGTTGTACCAGGATGGCTTCTCTTGTGGTTCTTGGTAGTTCTCAAAGTTAGGAAGTGTGATCATATTTGACTCTACCAACTTTTTCATGATGGTTTCGATAGGTTCAGATAATTGTGTGTACTTGCATTTAGGATAGTTGTTCTTGTTAGGGGCTTTCCTTTGCATTTAGTTGTTATTGATTTGATTGTTTTGTGGAGGTGTTGTTTGTTGCAAAGTTGGTTGAATGTTAGAAACTTGATTAGTGTTTGGGCTAGGAGCACTTAGGACTAGTTTAGCATCTACCACACCATCATTTGTTACATTTTTGTTCTTAGCCCAGACATGAAGCTTATCATTTGAACTAGTTTCCATGGGTAGTTGTCTTTATAAGCTTGAGTATTTCCCTACAAGATTATATCTCTCTCGATGTTAAGGGCTCTAGGGATAAGCTAGTCATATGATATGATGTATTTCATTTTCAAGTGGAATGACACATTTAGATCTAGATTTGCTATAATGATTCCCACTTGTTGTCCATCGGGAAGAGGCCACTTGCTTTTACTAGCTCTTTGTCTCAATCGTTGCAAGAAATTTGTGAAATTTTCTCCTTTGTTTTGTCTGAGAGTGTACAATTCCTCTAGACTAACGTCCATGTCAAGATTGAAGGAGAATTGATCAATGAATTTATCAGTAATTTCTTGAAAGTTTTTGATACTAGGAGGCAGATGAGAAAACCAATCCATAGTAGGACCTGTTAAGCTTCGAGGGAATAGGTGCATTAAATATGAATCATTGTAAGCCACCTCCATACACATGACGTTAAACTCCTTGATATTGTCCACATGACTTCCTCTCCCTTTATATTTATCGAATTTGGGGAATTCAAAACATGGAGGGAGTGGTACCATTGCGATGTTTCGATCAACCAGATAAGGGCATAAGTTTTGTGTATGGGGCTTCTTTGCCTTACCCATGTGAAGGTCTTGTATTTCTTGTGATAGCGCCTTAAATTGCGATGTTATATCATCTTGCGGATTTGGTGGAGGAACATATGGTGGGATGGGATTTTGATATGAGGATGTGTTGTATTGGGTGTATGGTGGGGTAGGATTATGTGAAGGTGATTGGGGTATTGATGTATATGTTCCTAACATGTTTGGATTGATGATGTGTGATTGAGAGTTATAATAGGAACCTTGTTGTTGTTGGGCATATTATTGAGCTAGTAAGGCTTTTTGTTGAGCTTGTTGTTGTTGTTGTGCCACTAGGATTTGTTGTTGGGCCTATTGTTGTTGATGTGCTAATAAAGCCACTTGTTGTGTTTGATGTTGTTGTTGTGCTAAGGCGGCTTGTTGTTTTTGTTGTTGTTGTGTTCAGGTTGCTTGTTGCGCTACTAAGGTGGCTTCTTTTTGTTGTTGTTGTTGTTGTTGTTGTTATTGTTGTGCTGCTAGGGCGGCTTGATGTTTTTGTTGTTGTTGTTGTGCTACTAGGGCGGCTTCTTGTTGTTGTTGTTGCACAGCTAAGACTTGTTGATAGGCCTGTTGTTCTTGTTGTAAGGCTAAGGCATGTGCTTGCAAGGTGGAATTTCCACCAGGTGGTTGTTGGAACATTGATGGAGGATTGTGGGTGTTGATGTTTTGAGCGAGTAATGGATTGGTGATGAGAGGGGATTCCCTTGGTTCAACATTCCTTGTAAGATAGTGGATTGAGGTGGAGGAATGTATGTTTGAGATCCTATTTGATTTGGCATAGTAAAGGGGACTATGGGAAAAGATGAGGATTATGCGATGGGAATGACACAATAGGACTTTGAGACCATTGATTAAAAAGATTTATTTGTCCCATGTTTTGAGGATTCCCTTGTGTGAGGGATGTAGTTAATGTATTACTTATATTGACAGGATTTGTCACCAAGGGATTTCTTTGGGATGAGTTGATAATGGATGGGACGGATGTGTTTTGCGAAACCAAGGGTATGGATGAACCAATTGGAGGATTGGGTAAGGATTTCCATGTCTTCTTCAAGGGTTAACTTTGTGGTATGGTATTGACATGCCCTTGTGCATTGTTTTGAGATACTGGATCCACAATGCTTTGCATGATGGTAGGCACACTTGTGGTACTTATGGGTATGGATGAAGAGGGATGTCCTTGATATGTTGAAGTCGTGGTGGAATAATGAAGTTCAAGAGGTGTGTATGGTTGTTTAGGATCTTTAGGAATGGAAGGAGCACCAAAGGTAGGCATCCAAGTGGTTGTTGGAGGTGGAGGATTGGTTTCAAGTGTACCCACAAGTGTGTTGTTTTCAAATGAAAGAGAATGACCAAAGTCTTTAGCAAGGCTTGTTGCAATACCGGGAATGTAGGTTTGATGTAGCCCTAGTGATGGAGTTGCGGATCCCTGTGTCAAATTATGTGTAACAAATGATGGGGAGATAGGGGCTACATTTTCAAAGGCTTGATGTTCCATGAGTTCTTCCATAGTGAGTTCAAATGGATTACTTTTTATATCTTCTATCTCATATGGCCTTGATGGTGATGAAGGTTGTTGTGATGGTGTAACTTGACTTCTCAGATCGAATTCTAAAGGATTTGGATCACTTGAGGTAAATGTAACTTTTTCTTTCTCCATGATTAACTTGTGTTGTGATCTCGTCTTTACCATAAATTTTGTGTCACCTTTGGGAGAGTTGTGTTGTGATTTGTGATGTTTGAACTCTCTAGTTGACTCAAATCTAGGTAAAAGGGATGCTCTAAGTATTTTGGGAGCAATTGTGATAATGGGGGATGAAAAGATGGGTGATATTAAGAGTGATCTTTGCAATCATTTTGGGACAACACTTTTGACTTGAGTTTGATGTTTTGATGTTGGGATAAAGGATGTTGATGAACATGTAAATCTATAGGGTAGACACGTGACCTTCAAGATGAACCAATTCAAAGATGATAACTAGCTTGTACAAATTCATGGAAAAGGATACATTTCACATACAAAGTGGCCAAGTTAGGGGTTGGTTTGATAGATGTTAAGTCCAAAATTGGTGTGTTTAGAATTTTGCAAAGTTTGGTGAAGTGAAGGATGGAATTTGATGAAGGGGTGAATGAAATGTTTGATCCAATGTTGACTTAAAGTGAACCTTTGTTTTGACAAGACCAAGGTAGTGAGAATGATGCTAGACCTCTAAATTTTTCAAATCCCAAAGAGTAATGTTGGCCTAAATGAGAGGATAGATGTGGGTAGGTAAGCCTATTCAGTTCCTCCTAGCTCGAGCATAATAGTTTCTCAACAAGATGTTGTGATTATGATAAAGTATTAAGGCCCACTTTCTACCAAACTTGGAATTATGATACCTATGTCTGTAATGGTGGGATGTAGATCTTCCCCTATGGATTTTGACTATGTGATGGGTCATGTGATAAATTGGAAACGTTGGAAAAGACCTAGATTCTAACAGTAATAGAAGGAATACAAGTTTGGATTGTTTCTTAAGGCACATTTGTAGAAGTTATACACCAACCTAGTTCTAGTTTCGTGAAGTTCCTAAAGGTGCTTCTTGAGAGCTTTTGGACTAAGATGTCTAAGTCTGAAATGACGACATGTAGACCTTACTTTAGGATCCTAACTTTGTGTGAGATCATTTAGAAACAATTCAAGCTTATGTCCAAGAAAGGAAGATATTTATTGCCACGTGGGTGGTGGTAATATGGGCCTTCCAGCCTCAATATCAACTTGTTCTTCTTCTTCATCTAAAATGGTTGTTGTGTTTCTCCATTGGGTAGGTGTTTCTTTTGTTTCAAAAGTGAAGCTTCTCAAACTGCTAATGAGATCGGTTTGTTCTCCATTAATGAGTTCAAAGTTTGGTTGAATGATAGCACCTGGAAGATCAGGTTGTTCAATAGGAGCAACTGGTCTCCAAATAGTCATGTGTGGTTCAATTATGTCAAGTTTATCTTGCTTAAGTGAATTGATTTTACCACAAACACTCGTCTTTGATTATGTTTTCAAACTAAATGTTTATGTCAAGAACGTCATAACTTTCACAATGTCCATTTCATGAAAATCATGAGGTTGAAGCCATAATTGCCTATGTTGTCTTTGGGGAATATGTATTGAGATATAAGTCAAGATATTTAGAAATCTCTAAGGATAAATCCTTAGGACAAGCAGTAATATCAAGGCTAACTTAGGAGGTATCCATATTTAGGCCAAAGTGTTTGAAATTTTGAGGAAGATAGTGAATGTTTGTTTTTTGTAGTATTTTAGAACCAAGCAATGTATCAAACTGACTCATAATCATTTACAAATCTAGGTTCGAAATGGCTATACTTGTTGAGTCCCCACTTGGATTTCTCCAAACACTAAACAATGTGAATAGTTAGAGATTTGGCAACACTGACTCCCCTCCATGACACACACTTCTTAGGACCACGAAATCTCAAAATCCTTAAAATTCAGAGATCAAAAGGATTTTTCTGTTTCTACAACTGAATAGTAAGAATGTGGGGCAGTTTCAAAACGATCGTTCTTGCACCAAGTATTTTAGGATTTAGGATTCTAAACAATGGTTCATAGTAAGGGCTTCTGATTTAGGGGATATTATGATAAACTCCATCAAGAGGTCTCCCAACCCTCAAAACAAGGGCTTTTTGCATCATAAAGATACTAAGGGAGAGCTATCATGTATTGCATCCCATTGATTGCAATTTTCATTGCAACCACACATTTATATAGCGATTCAGAAGAACTTGGCTTTAGTTCATTATTGCTTGGGTTGTTCCCTCCTTTCGAAGCGGGAGGAAAGCCCTCTAAGGATAAACAATAGCGAGGAAGTACGTTTCTAGTTCGATCATCCTAGTTTGCGCGAAACAAGTAGAGAACACACACCATGCCTTTTTCTCACACTCGTAAGGGGTTCAGTTTTAATCCAAATTGAAAGACGTACGTGATTATACAAAGTGTTAACGAATGTTTCTATTTCTCAAGGTCGCCAAATGGTGCAAGATAATTGCATTTGCATTCAATAACAAAAGTGTAAATCACAAAACATAGCAAACAGTTGTAAATTTTAACCCCTAAACTAAGATGACTTCATTTTATGCACAAAATGAAATATGAAGTTGCCTTATTCAATTTTAAACCCAAAAGACAATGATGAGATGAGGATTCAATTTTAATCATGTTTGAGTGTTCGTTTTAAACCCAATTGAAATTTAGTGAAGTCCTAGAACAAAAAGTAGAAAACATAAAAAAGTTGGGTTATAATTGCCCCAAAGCGTCAAACACTTGTTATAATTATAGAATTTCAAGATAAGAAGGATTTCTTCACTTTAACTCCATGTCGTCCAACTTACAAAACATTGTTAGTCTAACAACTAGAACAATGTTAGAAGTGTGTTAGTAACCTGAAAAATCAAGAAAATTAAAGCACATGTCGAAAAAATGATCATAAAACTTATTACCCAAGTTGGGTGTCGCTGCACATGATAGCATTGTGATTTGTCATATGGGCATCACTATGGTAAATTGGCGTCGCTCTGCAGTAAAAATAGAGAGCATGATAGCGTTAATATTTTTTCGGGAGTCGCTCTAGTGAATTTGGGGGTGTCGCCATTTGAAATCTTTGATACCTCTATATTAAATTAGCATCGTCATTTTTTAAATCAACACCAATGCATTTAATAGGTGTCACAGTTTTAAATTGGGATAGCGTCATTATATGGCGACGCTCTGCAAAGTGTGTCACTGTATTAGATTTGGGCGTCGTATCCTACCAAAAAAAAAAGAACAAAAATTGAGCTAAAAATTGATTAAATTAACGGTTTTCCCTCCTTCTATCGCCAAAATGTGGACCGAGGATCATCAGTGTGGGTCGATTACGCTTGATCCATAATGAATTGAAGCATAATTTAGCCACTAAACCTCAATCTCAAACAAGATCATTCAAATTGAAAGTTTAAACTAAGCATTTATTGAAACTGAAAACTACAAACTATGAAAGCAATTAAATGCCTACTCTAACCCATTTAAAATTTATCCTGTTTTGGAATTGGTGTCGTGTTGATGTGAAACGACGACCCTTTCCCAATCTCGTGATCAGCGAGCTCATTTCAATTGATTCTATTGAAGAGAATCGATAAAACCATTGTGATAAATGGATGAAAACCTTATTTATGCTAAATTGAACATGATGCAAGCTAAATTAGCATGATTTTATGCTAAAATTGATCTAGATATGCAATGGCTAAGCTAATATAATCTAATTCTATGCTAAAATATTCAAACCCTAACTTATAAACAAGCTAAGATGGATGCATGGAAGTCATTAATGGATGTTTTAAGCTATTATACAACTAAAAAATGAACTAAAATAAGCTAAAAGTGAGTAAAATATGAGTGAGTGTGAGTGAATTCAACAACATAAGTTTGCAATTGACAGATGGATCCATTTGTCTCCAAATAGTGGCATATTTATAGGAAAGCAAATGAGAAATGAAGGGCTGAGATCGAAAAAATCAATCAACGGTTAGGGATGGAGGAAATAGGAGGAATGGATCATGGATTCTCATCAACGGGTGAGAATGCAAGAAGGGATTTAATCAAGGGATCCCATTTGTTCCAAACAAACACACTTTTGACCTGCACACGCAACACAAGGTGACTTGCTCAATAGGTCACAAGTTTAGCTTGTTCAAGAACCAAGTGACATGATTGGAGGAGAAAGAATATTCTTTGGAATATTCTCATGGATGAGGATAAAGATATTTTGCTAATTAAAACAAAGTTTAGTTGTGCAAAAAAGGATATAAGGAATATTCCATGAGAATATTCCCCTTTTGGAGGAAAATTAGTTTAATTGTTAATTAAACAAGGTTTAATCATACAATTAGGGAATTAGAAGAATTAAAGGGATAATCATTAAATTAAATGATTTAATGAAAGGGGGAAAGGTGAAATGATATTTAATTAAATAACTTAGGGTTATTTAATTAAATAAGATGACTTAGGGAATTAAATTATATACTTTGATTTATTTAATTTAATGAGATGAAATGTTAATGTGAAAGGGGATGACCTAACCTGATTTGATGTGTTAATTTAATAGACGAAAATGATGCAATTAATTAATTAGCTAGGCTAAATCAATTAATTTAGCGAAAAGATGATGGATTTGAGAGGAAATGATGTTAGTATACCTGATTTGAGTGTATGATATCATTCAAGACATTTTTTAGTGTCTACAGAATCATCAATAAATTCAAGAAAAAAGGGTCAAAGAGTTATGATTTAATTGTGATAGAAAATATAGATGAAGACATAAATGTGTTGAAAATAAGTTATTTTGCATCAAAGGTGCTAGTGAAGAAGATAATGATGAAGAAATGTTAAAAAAATTTGATGATCCAAATAAGGAATTGGGAGATACCTAGCTAACTATTTCTTGTCTTTCACTCTTTAGAAAGAGCACTCCACAAGCTCCCAAGGTAGTGAGTTTTCTGAGGAAAAAAAAGAGGTTCACGGTGTTGATGGAATTAGGAAGTACTCACAACTTCATCAATAGTAAGTTTATCATTAAATTATTTAATATTTTTAATCTCCCAACTTTTGATTGTTAATGGGGGAATAGTTAGTTGTTCAAGGAAATGTCATAATAATAAACTTGCCATGGGATAATAGCGGCTAGATTGCCTTATGTTTGTTATTTTCATTAGGCAAAGTAAGCATTATTTCAATAGTCCAATAGTTTAGTAACTTGGGAATGGTTGAGATGAACTTCTAAGGGTTCTTTGCAACTTGTATCTTTTTCAAGGCTTGTTGCCCTATCATAGACAATCAAGAGCCTATTTTCCTCTTCATTTATTTTTGCTACTATATCATCTTATGGCATGTTCACAACATTATTCCCTTCACATCCATTGTTCACAATGTCATCCTCTCTTATGGGTACATCTTATTTTTCATCAAATATGGGGCCCCCAAAGATCTCTATCTCTATTGTTGCTTCATTTGTAATGTGGATTGCTTCCAGAATAGCAACATCTCAGGTCAACTCTAATGATAGGTTGCATTCTTCTTCATTGTAGTCTTTGCACTCTTCTCTCACCTTGTAATTATCAATATTTCCCTTGTTTGGAATGACACAACTCAAAATATTCATCTCACTCATCTGCTATCTTCATCCATTCATTTATCTCCTCTCTCTCAAACTCTTTGAAAAACATAGTTAAGAACATTCTATCCACTAGTAATTTTCTCAACTCCTTAAAGGATTTAATATTTTCCTATTGTATTCATTATATCCATTGGCCAACCCTAGAATCTATGGCTATCCTTTCCAAAAATAGATCTTGCTCACAAGGTTAGTATTTTTTTTCACCAATCCTTTTCACCTTCTCACAACCCTTGAATGTATTTGCTTCAACTTTCTTCTTCTTTGTTTTCCCATTATATCTTACCTCATACTACTCAAACATCTACCATAATTCCTCTAACTCAAAACTCCAATTTGGTAGCTTCCTTTGCTTATCTTCTATTGGCTTTTGCCTCTCCCTTTATTTGATTTCTTCTTCCAACTTGTTTATATAATCAAGGATGAAATATTAAGATTAATGCAATAAAGCATATAAATCAAACCCTAATCAACAATGAAGCACAAATGAGCATAAAGACATAAAGCATAAAATATTATTACCAAATCTTCATGCCACCATTGATTCACCTCCATTGTAGTTCTCCATTTTGCTTAAATATGATAATTGCCCTCAAATTTGAGTGTGCAATAATAAGCCTATGACAAGTGACTAGCAAAATATTGAAGATTGTTGTCTCACACTAACAACATGTACTTGCATAATATGTGTAGATAATAGAAATGACAAGGGTAAGGTCTTTTATAGAAAAGACAAATTTGAATGAATGGTTGAGATTGGATGCCAACAAGATGTCTTAATCAATGGCCATGATTGAAAGTTGTAGGTATGGACTAGGGTTAGGGCTAAATTAGGGAAAATGATAAAGATGAAGGGTTGAGATTGAATTATGAGATAATTCAATCAAGGGCTACGATTAAATGAGATTTCAAGAGATAAGATTTGATGTGGAAGATAAGATTGGCATGGATAAAGAGGTGATAGGAGAAATTAAATAATAAAAATTATTTAATCTAGGTGGCCAATGAATAATTAAATAATTAAAATAATTATTTAATTATAGAGGAATGTGACAAAAAGAATCATTTTGAATTAAATAATGATTTAATTCAAAATTCAAGAGAGTATTTAATTTATGAGAGAAGAGGCTAATGAATAATTAAAATAATTATTTAATTATAGTGGAAAGTGGACAAAAATTAAATAAATAAGAATTTATTTAATTTTAGAAAGAAGGGGACTTAATTAGTGACGTAATTCAATAAATAAGGAATAAAGATAAAAAATGAATTAATTAAATAATTAAAATTATTTAATTAATAGAAGAATTATGACTTTAGAAAATAATTAAATAATTAAAATTATTTAATTATGAAGAATGAAAAGGGAAACAACGGAGAAAATAAAAGTTGCAGGCCTTAGGACATTTTTTAGTGTCTACAGTTTATTTTATTTTTGACATCATGAAACAACTCTATGCATGCATCCACAACCACACCCATGGCTCTCCTCTAAGCTATTCAAAACTCTCCTAACAAATTCTCTACCCTTGACATCTTTAGATGCTTTCGTACCATTTTGATGCAAACAATCCTTAGTTCCTAAAAGTAAACTACAACTGGATACCCAAAAAAGATGTTACAATATTTTAAATCATGATCAATCATATAAAGAAAATTGAACACAACATGAAAGAAGCTTTACAATAACAAATAAGCATACAACATTGTCAAGATTTCATTTACATCAAACTCAAAATACTCCTAGATCTCTTATAGATCTATCCAAAATAAACTCTACTTGAAACCAACAATAACCCCCTCTAATAAACAAAAACTACTATCCTTTTAAAATAAAAATAGAATTCTTATATAACCCACTACAACAATTACAATTTTGTATCCCAATCACACATCAAAGTTAAGGGTGTGAGGTTGGATAGGGAATGGTCTCGCATTGTTTAGGCTAGATCGTTGGGTTTTGCTTTGTGCTTGGCAACTTGGTTGCATTTGTGTTTGTTTTGATTTGACAAATTGGTGGCATTTGTTTTGGTTTTGTCCCATTTTGGAACTTGTTATGTTGGTCTTAACTTAAGTTTCAGCTATTGTACTAGATTAATGGTAACATCAAAATTAACTTGCCTTAATCAAAATGGTTACAATTCCACAAACTACAATCACAATAAAATCTCTTAAAAATAAGGGAATTGACTAAAATTAATGAAAAGTGAGAATTAATCATCAATTAATGATTGATTTTATCGAGGGTTCATGAAAAGGGAGGCAATTGAGAAGGATGCAAGTATGAATTTGCAAAATACAAGTGTGTGGGGTTCTATCCAAAGGATGGGAATTTAGCAAGTATTCCATATGATAAAAAGGTGGTGAATAGAAATAAAACAAGGATTTCATTGTGCAAAAAATTATGTCCATACAAAATAGCGTGTTTCCAAGACAACTCATGCTCCAAAAAAGTCAAAATGGTTAAGATTGTGCTTATCATAAATTAGTACCAACACAAATGCAAAATTAAAACACAATGCATGCTTGAAAAGTGCTAAGTATGCACTGATCAACTTTATGTTCAATGCACAGTCCAATAAGCACAGCATGTTGGAATATTTTAATCTGCATATCCTTCACCTCACGTAAACCTTGCAATTGTTCGACCTACTAGCAACTAATATGGTAGGTGATTTGGAATTTGAAATGAAGCACTCATTTTTTGAGCTTGCAAACAAGACAAACAAAAGGAATGTAACTGTCGGTTTTTGGAGTCAGTTTAGTTTTGAGATTGGAAGAAGACCCTGTAGCAGCAAAAGAAGAATATTCAGTAGAAGACAAGGGGACAGCAGCAAAGCGCAAAAGGGAATGTTTATCAGACGTAGCTGATGAACAGCAGCAGCTACAGCACTGCAATAAGTATCAGTTTGGGTATGTGAACAACATCAAGTATTGAGCAGTAGTCCAAAGTGAATTTGGAATATCAAAGTGCAGAAGGGAATGTTTATCAGACCTAGCAGATGAACAGCAGCAACTACAACACTGCAATAAGTATCAGTTTGGTTGTGTGAACAGCATCAGGTATTGAACAGTAGTCCAAAGTGAATTTGGAATATCAGAGTGCAGAAGGGAATGTTTATCAGACGTAGCAGATGAACAGTAGGAGCTACAACACTGCAGTAAGTATCAGTTTGGTTGTGTGAACAACATCAGGTATTGAACAGTAGTCCAAAGTGAATTTGGAATATTTTGTATTGTTAAACGGAGCATGTACTATGTAGTTTTTGTAATTTTGAAATGAAAAAGAAATATATAAATCAGTAAATTTTTGTGTCTAGATTTTGCTGTCTCTGTTTTGTGTTTTCCTATTATGTCCATCACTCTGTAACAACAGTGATATTGTATTGCTGCACCCCTGCCTACCAACACAGCACAGGGTAGGGAGCGCTTTATTCCCACCAAGGACATTTACATAATCTATGATGAGAAGTTTCTCCACCCTAGAAGAGTGACTCCCTCCCACCTCTGATGTCGCATGCACTCAGATTCAAAATAGAATTTAGATGGCATCGTTTTCAACAGTATCATGCAAATTCTACGATAAACTAAAACTAATAAAATCTCAAGGATGGTTAAAGTTTTTTAAATTTTACTGTTACTCTTGAAAGTCATATCAGCATAACGATAATTTTAATAATAAACTTCCTTTCTTTGACATTTGCCACTTATCAAATGTCGTGAACTTGGACTCGTTCCACAAAATTGAAGCTTCCAAGACTTGACAATAATATCTGTACTTTCCTAAACAGAATTTGGAAATGACAACCATGGTAAATCGATGAAAAGAAATAAAAACTGAGGGAGTTAAACCTACGTATTTCTTTTCACCACGCTACAGAAACAATCTACCAATCAAGCCCAAAAGGAGATTGTCAATAAAAAAGTTGAAAGACAATGTAAATATAAGCTTGTCTGCATTTGTACGATATTGGGGACCAACTCAGCCTGTTCCTCTATTAGGCAGCAGTTTTCAGGCAATCAAAAACCAACTGTAACATTATACTAGGAGATGTTGACATATATTTATAAAGTTACCGCATTTTGTAGAGTTTCAAAACTGTACAATAAAATAAAAGCAGAGATTTTCTATTGCTTTGAGGCATCAGTATTCACAAAAGAAGAATAACGAAAACACTGATCATACATTTCAATTAGATAATCCTAGACTCATCGGTAGGCAGCAGCTGGGCAATAGGCAGAGCAGCGCCTTCCAATGCTGAGAGGTGCTCTTCACCTTTCACAAACTGCGGCATGGTTAGATGTACACACACTGTCTTTCCACCCCATTGCTTGGGCGATGAAAGTTCCCTCGAATATCCCGTAACATAAATACCCTCAGCGGGTTCAAATACTGCACGAATCGCAACTTCACTCGGAGAAGAACTTCTGAATAAATACTCAATACGATCACCTTCTCCGGTGCTCCCTTTCTCTACAACACCAAATATGTCATCTGCAATTCAAGCGTTGCGTTTAGTAAGGGAAACATTCATCAGTAATGTTGAAATTTGTAATTGCTTAAAAAGCGTGGGAACTTATCAAGCATCTGATAAATTCCGTTCCAGTCTTCACATTGGTTAACCCTAAGTGTCAAGATTTTCGAGCTATTTGGCGAAACCTATTCTTACACAATAGGAAACTTGTACTACAGGTTGTTTTACTGGCCCGGGCTCGTAAATGCATAGAGGTGTTTTGGTGAACTCTTCTGTATATCTGTACAAAATAGAAGAGTTGGGATGAGTAGAAATCTAAATATGAGTTGTTTGATAAAGACAGAACCCGTGGAGAGATTAATTCAAGCTATAACCAAGCAAGGAACAAAGATCAAGCTAGGTGTATTAAATTTTACATGGTTTTAAACCTAGATTTCATTGTGGATTGGGTAAAAGAACTTGAGAGGTACATTGATATGGAAAACTTGGAGGAAAATGATCCTGGGAGGGTCAAATTCACTGTAACAAAAATGAAGTCACATGCTGCCCTATGGTGGGACAGAATTCAGCAATTGTGAAGTTGACAAGGCAAGGAGAACGTAAGGTTATAGCCTAAGATGCTAAAAGATCTTAAGGCAAAGTTCTTGCCCCTAGACCACCAGCAAAAGTTGTTTAAACAATTCAAAATCTGAGACAGGAGTTGTTTGTACAAGAGTACACTGAAAAAAAATTATGCCTAATGAGGAGAAAGCGCTGCTAGATACCTCAATGGACTAAGATTTCAGCTCTAGGATGAATTAATTCTAATCAAAGAAAGTACTATGGACGAGGCATATCAATATACCTTAAAATCTGAGGAGAAACTATCTAGAAGGCAATAGAGTACAGCAAGAGGTAGGGGAAGATTTGACAGAGGTGAAAATATGCAAGGAACTAGAAGGAATCAAGATTTGCAAGTACATCACAAGACCCAAATTGGCCATCTAGAGAAGGAAAATATCGACCAAGAGGAAGAAGAAACTATGGTAGAGGAAGAGGTCGTTCATTTGGTGGCACATGTTTCAGATGTGATCAAGATGGTCATAGAGCTTTTAAATGCCCACAAGCACAAGAGGATGGTAGGTGGTGGAATGAAGTCAGCAATCTTATTATACAAGTTGACGACAAATCAGTTGCATCTCCTAATCACATTGAAGAACCAGAGCAAGGAGAAACTCTCATGATGAAGAGAGTAATACTAAAAGTAGCAAAGAAAGACAATGAACTATTGTAATAGAAAAGTCTCTTTAGAACAGTCTGCAAATCAGGAGGCAAGTGTTGTAAGGTTATTGTAGATGGTGGTAGTACAGACAATCTAGTGTCCAAGGAGATGGTCAAAAAACTGGGTTTGAAAAGGATAAGACACCCAAATCTTTATAAAGTATATTGTCTTGAAAAAATTCATCAATTATTGGCAGATGAACAATGCCTAGTTGGTTTCTAGATTGGTTCATCTAAGGATGAAATTTGGTGTGATGTTATGCCTATGGATGTGTGCCATGTTTTCTCATGTAGATATTGGCAATTTGACAAGAAAGTCATATGTGATGTGAGAGCCAACACATATACACTTGAGAAGAATGGGAGGAAGTTCACTTTGGGTACCTTGAAGAAGCGTGAAGAAGTGGATAGCAGCACCAAAGTTTTACTAATCTTTGACAAGCAACTCTTGAATGCAGTGAAGGGGGAAGAAGAATGCTTTGCTGTCATGCCCAAACAAGTCCAGGTTTTGCAGCAGAGAAAGCGACATAGAAACAAAGTGAAGGAGAAGAGTGGATTTCATTTTATCATGTTAAGTGATAAATTTGTTTGTACTAAGACAGGGTATTTAGGCTGCAAGGTTAGGCAGACCTTAACTGGAACCCTTACCTTGACTGCATCGGTTTACATCTCAATATCAGACATCAATTGTGCCCACTTCTCCTTCTGAGATGGTAGATCAAACCCTGACTCTCTTCAAGTTCTTCCTCCTATAGTGGATAGCTCAAGTTCTAATTCTCAAGTTGCTACTCTTGGATTTTTTAGCAGCAGTTCTATGTCAGGTGAACTTGATCTTACAACAGGTTAAATTGAACAAAAACACTGTTGATACCATTCAATGGGTTACCAGTTCGCTCCCTCATTAGTACAGAGCACTATTGGTGGGATATGAATTATGAAGCAAACCCAAAAAAAAAATTAGGGTTATATCAATATGTCAATTCCCTTACCTTAAATGCAAAAAACAAATCTGTTTGATATCTGAGGTATCCAGCCCTCCACATTGATATATTTTTTATATTTAGAACAAGTTTTTTTTAAGCTGGTTTATAGTTTCAACATTAGAATAAAGTACTTCAATATGTTTAGGGGTGAGAAGATATATACTCGAGGAAGAAGAGAGGAAAGATACGAGTAGTCTTCCTTGGGGAGTATGATTGTTACTATAAAAGAGGTATGCTATGCGGAACAAGCTAGTGCATGGACTGCATCAGTTTGATATCAGAGCCTACAAGATTTTGTAGTGCAAGGATTAAGAGGTGCAGCTATACGACAAGATATTTTCCGATTGAGGGTGATGAGCAGTAGTTCAAGCTGAGATGCAAAAAATTAAAGAGATTGAGCTAGGGGTGAGGAAATACAGTAAGAGAAAGAATATTTCCCCATGGGAGTTGCACCTAATGATGGAGAAAGAAAAGCATACTGAAAAAAGAAGAGGAAAAAAAACAAGAAAAAGATAATGGAGGAAATCGGTAACTTGAAACAAGTGATTTTGGGGAAAAATCTCGCTCTATGTCACAGAGAAGAGAAGGAGAATAGAAAGATGCCATGGATTATGCCAAGCATCTTTGGAACAAAGACGAGAGTTTCTGAAGACCTTGAAAATGTCTAAAGATTCTTTTGGGAAGAGGGATTTCTTATTTAAAGAAGCTAGACAATGTGTAAGGAGAACAAAGAAATTTAAACAAGGATTTTCTTATAAAATCAGAACAAATGGATTAAGAACTTTTAGAAAACATTATCATAGATGAAGTCATAAACTTTAACAATTCATGAAGACAAGGGAACACTATTGTTTCCGCACCCTAATCAGGAACATCCCTGATCCCATTGAAATGGTTTCAATTAAAAATTTAATTAAGGAGATGCTTGTGGCAAAGACTAAGAAGGAGACCACAAATGTGAGAACAATTGCAGCAGAATATTTTAGTTCTAGGAGGGTTACAAAGCAAGAAGTGGCCACTAAGGATGTTGAATTATGGAAGATAAGAAAAGAACTACAAGATATTTCATGGAAAAGGAAAACGAAGCAGACCATTTTGAAATCATTTCTCTCAACCATGATTATTCATTATTATGTTTTCTAAGGCAGGCTTCAAGAAGCTTTCAAATTAGAGAAAATATGAATTTTTTCCTCAATCAAGTAAGAGGAATGAACAAAATGCAGATAACAATTCTGAACCAGGAAATACAATTTTTTGGCCATGGAAAAATGGAGCAGAGCACTATTGGTGGGGCATGAGGAAGACTCAAAAATTTCTCAGGTATAGGAGCACAAGTCAATTCCCTAACTTAAAATCTATAATAAATTTTGTAGGACATCTGGGGTATACTAGCTTCTGAGTTGACATATTTTCTATTTTGACAATAATGTCTAAATTTACAACAGAGTGTTTCAACATATTTAGGAGTGGGAACAAGATGGGTAGATGGGAGACGGAGAAGAGGGGAAATGTAGGGAACTGACTCTCCTGGGAAGTAAGATTGTTAATATAAAATAGTTATGCTATGCAGAACAAGACACTGCAAGGATTGCATCTCTTGCTGTCTCGTCTCTAAAGAAAGAACTTGAACAGGTTAGTGGCTATTAGAGGACAAGAGACATGTTGTCAAAGTTTAAGAAAGATAAAAGTAATGTTATAATTAAATATGAATATGACTTCTATTTCTAACTGCAGGCTAGACCTAGTGCTGCTGTCAATTGGGGTTTGACTGCTAATTTTGATAGAGATCTTGCCAGTTGTTGGGTGTTGTGATAAGGAGAAAATAAATTAGGAGTTTTTTGTTTGCCAGTAACTTGGATAGAAGAGTCTATTGAGAGAATAAAGAATATTTTCCTATAAAAAATAGAAGTTTGCTGTAGAATAGTTTGGATAGACATAAGAACAGAGAACTTTATTTTCCATTGTATAAAGAGATTATCTATTTTATTCTGCTGAGATTAATAAAGATAGGAGAAATTCTCTTGACAGTTTGTGTCCTAAGGATTTTCTTTGTTATATATTGTTACCCTTTCCCCTCTCCTAGTCCATTCTGTTGTTTTTTATCTGGGCAGGCACCACCTCAGAGTTGTTGTGGGAGTGCAGCATAAAGGAGAGATTTTGTGCATTGGTTGCTGCAGAAAGAAGAAATATTCTGCACCAGTTGGTATCAAATAACACTATAAAATGGACTTGAACTAGGGAAGGAGAGCTAGGAGAAATAACAAACTTAGAAGGAATGGTGAAGATTAGAGGCAATTGATGCTAGATTCCAACTGAATGAATTCAAAGATGAACAAGAAGGTTTGAGAACCCTAGTTAGAGCAGCATATCATGTAGAAAGACTAATGCAAGCCATTTTATTTCAAAATAGAAGAAAAAAGTCAAGCTTTTATGGTGATTTGAACCCTGACTTGTTAATGGATTGGCTACAAGAACTAGGAAGGTATTTTGATATAGAGGGCATAGATGAAGGGGATCCAAGGAGAGTAAAATTTGCAGTGGCAAGAATGAAGTCACATGCCAAGTTATGGTGGCATAACCTCCAAAATACTCAGAGAAGACAATATAAAGACAAGATTAAATTCTGCCCCGAGATATTAAAAGAGCTGCAGACCAAATTCTTACCTACAGATTATTTGCAGAAGGTATTCAAACATTTCCAAATTTGAGGCAAATGGAGTTCTTTGTTGTTGAATTCGTAGACCAGTTTATGAAGTTGCAGATAAGAGCAAATTTGCAAGAGGACGAAGAGCAGCCTATTGCTAGATATGTCAATGGGCTGTGGTTTCAATTGCAGGACAAGCTAGCCTTACTCAAGTTGCAGTATAGTTCAGCCTGCCACCCACAAATGGATAAGCAAGCAGAGGTGGTCAGAAGTTTGGGCAATTCACTTTGGTGCCTAGTTGGTGAGATCCCAAAACAGTAGGATTTAGTTTAGGCACAAGCTGAGATTGCTTTCAATTCCAACATCAACATCCATAATTCTCCTTTCTAGGTTGTTTTAGGAGACAATCTAAGAGGGTTAGTAAATCTAAGATGAGTTAGTCAAACTATAGAGGATTTTGCAAAGCATGTGCATGGTGTGTTAGAAGAAATTAAGCTTAAGTTACAAATCAAAAATGATAAGTATAAGAGAAGTGCAGATTTACATCAAAGAGCAAAGATGACTAGGAAGTGAACAAGTCATGGTTTACCTTCATAAAGAGAGATTTCCTGCAAGAACTTATCATAAATTGAAACCAAAGAAAATTGGTCATGCATATTCAAGCAGACAAATGAGAATGCCTATTTGGTATCTCTGCCTGAAGAATGTGCATGAAGAATGGATGCCAAAGCAACTACAGAAAAAGGGAGCACATGGAAAAAATAGTGGACACTAAGCTCACTGCTATAAGATGGTAGAATTATATAAATGTATTTATTAAAATGGCAGGATTGCTTGATTCCAACAAGATCATAGAAAAATTCATCACATTTATTGAACCAGATGCTCATGAGCCAAGAAGTTTAGAATTTTTTAAATATGGGAGATATGATACAATGCTGACCCATGATTCAGATCCTTCCATAGTTGGTGTTAATCCATTTTCTTTTGGTTGCTGATAATTAACTATATTGTTACCCTTTTTCCGTTTCCTCTCTATACATTCTAATCATGGAGTGCTATATTGTTTTCATTGAGTATTGAATTTTTTTATTATTGTATTAGTGTCTTTGGATCAATTACGACTCAAACCTAGGACCTTCCATATGCATGTTGGGGTGTTTTACCACCAAGCTACCAACCCTCTTTGTGACAAGGACTTTTTTATACTCTTTATTCAAGTAGGGTATAACTTATTCTCTAATATACTAGGCCTTGCTTTGTCTTCAACACTTTCTTTTTAAAAGAAATATTTGCATTAGATAATGATTTTGATGTTCTTCAATTGTGTGTAATGTCCCCTTTTTCCTGCCCTAAATCCACCCTATTTTAATAGTATTTCTAAACACTAGTATATATATTATATAAGAGTAAAATATAAATAATATAATTAAATAAATAATAAATAAGTAAAATACGAATACTTTATTGAGGTCGGCCAAGATTGGAGGAAAAAGAAAAGAAAATAAAATAAATATTTTTCCTTGATAAGGTCAGCCAAATTTGGAGGGGAAAGGTGGCTATAAATATAAGAACAAATGAGGTCATTTGGGCATCAATTCATATCTTATTTCATTTTGGAGATTCTTCTCTTTGGCTGCAACTTTGGTTGGGCTTCATTCCAAGGACGAAAACCCTTGTGAATGTGGTGAGTTGGACGAAACCCTAGCTCATCTTGTGGAGAACTCATAACAAAGTTCTAATTGCACTTCATTGGAGACATTTGGAGGTTTGGAGCATCATTGCATAATCAAATTTGGAGCGGCATTGTTGTGGCATTTTTGTGAGCATATTGCATCAGGGTTTTTCCCTAATTTGGAGCACCAGTTTGGAGTAGACTTGAGCGCCCATCTTTAGAGGACAATTTTGCATATTTGGAGCAACAAACCCTAAGCGCTTGCCAAGGAGGAATTCGTCCATCTAGGGTTTGATATTTGAAGACTATTTTGCATATATTTGGTATGTACAATCATAGTTTTAGGTTTGATTTGTAGAGCAAAAATCTAGGCATATGTTTGGCAAGTTTGAGCCCATGAATTCGTTGTAAAATCAGTCCAGAATATTCAGTTTTGTAGCAGCAGACTTCTGTTGGAATATGTGCCTCAATTCTTACTGACATGTAACTCCTGCAAGGCAAAGTCGCTGTGACATTATTCATGTCTGGCCGACTAGCTGTTCTAAATCCTTTGAAATGTTCATGTCGCCGAGACAGAGCTGATGTCTTGCCGACAAGTCTATCGCTGTGACCTTTTTGTGTTCGGTGTGACCTTTTGTCGAAGGAAACCTCTGGCCGACAGTATGCTCCTATCGGGTGTCAAAGCGGATGATGGAGTAGCTCAAGGGTTTTAGGGAGAAGTCTCAGCGATGAAGGAAAGGTCTCGCCAACAGGAGTATTCACTTGTAGTCTTCGCGGTGACTCAAAAACTTCGGTATGAAGTCTTGGCGACCAATGGAGAGTCTCGCCAATAGTTCGGAGTAACGGAAGAGCGCTCGGTGAAAGGTCTTAGCGAAGGTCAAATGTCTTGCCAACTCGGTAAGACATGAGTGCTCGATGTGAGGTCTCGACGCTCGCTGTGAGGTCTTGGCGAAAGACATAAGTCTTGCTGACTGGTGAATGCAGCGCTCAGGGTGACTTAAGACCTCAGTATAAGGTTTTGGCGAAGACGATTAGTCTCGCCGACTCTTCGATGCTTCGGTGTGACATGTTCGGCCGGTGTAAGGTCTTAGCAAAAGACTTAAGTCTTGCCGACTCGGTAAGACTTGGATGAACTCGGTGTAAAGTCTCGGCGAAAGACAAATGTCTTGCTGACTGTCAGGTGCTTCGGTGAAACTTGCGGAGACCCGGCGAAACATCTTGGCGAATGGAAAGTCTTGCTGATAGCAAAGTGGAAGTCGCTGTGACTTGTAAGCAGCGGTATGAGTCTAGCCGATGAGAAATCTCTTGCCGATAGGGATGCATTGGATGTCAATGGATTCGGTATGTCTCATGGCGTTCGTTATATAGTCTTGGCGACTGTTTGGGACTTACGCCGATAACGATATGAAGACTTTGTGGCATCGGGGAGACATTGTTAGTGTCTCCCCGATAAGCCAACAAAGTTGAACGCCCTTGACCAGATTGACCATCCTATGTGGAGCCTCGTGGACCAATTAGGGGAAGCGATTTTCAATGGATGGCTGTTAGATTTTTGCAACAGTTGCGACGCTGGAGCTGAACTGCATGCAGGGAAAAATCAATGCTCAAGAGGAAACTTTCTACGATGGGCCAATGGTGGATAAGGATGAACAGAGGACAGAAATTAGAATGTGTTAAGTTTTAAGAAAGAGCATTCTGAGTTAGAAAAGGAATCGTTTTTTGTTGAGAGTATTTTCTGTAAGAGGAAGAATAGTGAATGAAGCTACTGTGAACTGATACCAGAGAGTTGTATCTCTGATTGTATATAATTGTTGTTACTGTAATACAAAGAGATTCAGCTTGGTGTGGTGGGTTTTTTCCCGAAAGGGTTTCCCACATAAATCTGTTGTTCATTGTCTTTGTGTATCTTCTTTGTTTCTGTAATTCTTTCATGTGTGTCTTAATAGGTTTGTAATTAGAAAAATTAAAAGTACTGTATGCTTTCTCCCCTGTGGTTTTGACGTTAGGAAAGTTGCTTCCGCACCTCTTGCTTTCCTTACACCTTCTTTAATCAGAAATCAGATTTATTGGACCTATGTTTGGCACTTGGATGGTTGATTTTCATGGTTGCCATCATAGTTGATGTTATCTATATGTTTGGCATAGTTTTATGGATGTTTGGCATATGTTTATTGGATGCCTATAAGTGTTTATCATTCTAAAAATCAAAATCAAAATTCAGTCCTAGGGTTAGAGCAGAAAACTAAATCGGAAAAGTGCAGAAAAATAAAGCAGAAATCTAGGGCAGAAAGCAGAAATTTTAGGACAGATCCCATTGGGATATCACAGTGGTATCAGAGCCTTGTTCATGCTAGCTTGTGGGAACTGCTTTAATGTAGATTCATGAATAGGACTGAAGAAAATTTGCAGGAGGTTATCAAAGAAAACAAAGAATTTCAATCCTCTATGAGAGATTTTATGGCAGAGTTGGCTCACATCCTAAGGGATATGAATCAACAGTGGAATGCTGGTAGATCCAATCAGCCTTTTGTAAAGGAAGTAACTCAGCTAATGGCAAGGTTTCAATTAATCCACCCAAGAAGACATTCGGAACCAAATTTTTACAAAGAGAAGAGGCATGCCCATTTGAGGGAGAACAACTCATACCACCACGACAGGAGGATGAAATGACAAGATATCATGTTGAATATAATGCCTTAAGCCCAGCCATTCAACATGACATGTCTTTCATTGAGTATTATGAGATGAAAACAAGAAATGGGCATAGGAGGAAAAGGTATCAAGAGTAGCCACAAGATATTTCTACAAAGCGTATAATCGAGCAAGAACAACATGGACCCAACATACAAGATCTTTTGTTAGAAGAAAACATTTTATTGGTTTTTAATGATGGTATGTGTCAACAAAAGATCAATGAAGTGAGGGTAGAAAAGGTTCCACTTGTTGAGCGAGGAGAGTCCAAGTTGAAGGAAGATACGCTAAATCATACAAGATCTTTCGAGTTTTCAAAGGATGAGCCTTTGATCAATTTTCCAAGAAGCGTTGTAGGTGAATATGCATTTGAGAGGAACTTACTTACCCTAATCCAAGGATTTGAGTCACAAAAATGGAGGTGTTAAGGATATCTCAACAAATTCCTTTTCAGCAAATAAGGATGAGCATTTTGTTCGCAGCCAAAGGTATGAAGATGTTTCAGATTTGTTGCTTCCTATGTCATTGCAAAATTCTTATCATCATGGAAAGAATGAAAAAAAGGGTGATAGAATAAGAGATACAACTTGCAGTATAGGGCATGTGGACTCTTTGTTTCAAGTTCCAAATTTTCCGTATCCAGGTGATCCCTTGAGGGTCAAAGAGGATAGACGCATTGGTGCTACATTACAGTCCTCCTTTGAGGATCAATTTTTTTATGCTTATTTGGGAATACATGAAGATGGGAATCCAAGAAAGAGAGATCTATATAACTACATTAGAAAATTGAGAAGAGAAGAAGAAAAATCAGAAGTTATCCAAAAGAGCATTGAGAAAAAAGAAAAGAAAGAAGAATTGCTTCCTTGTGATTTGCAATCTATGGGTGATCTTAAGAAGAGGAGAGAACAACGTTGCTTCACTTGCCTAGTAGTTTGGACACCTAGTCATACATGTAGAAGCCCCAAAGAAGATGAAGCCATGCTCACAAGTTCACTTCAGCAAAATGATGATATGAACAAAGAAGAATTGCTCCATGCATCCACAAGTGAGGGGCACCTAAGTTCTCATGACAACAATAAGGTTGAACGATATGTTGTTATAGAGTTTGCCAAACCAGCAGTGACTGATCAGCCACATGAAGGTATGAATTCTTTTGATGATCCATTATTTGAGCATAGCATGGTCTCACCATCTCCACATAGTAGTTGCAAAGGATCAAATTGTGAGTTGGGTGGCCTTGAAGGTGATATTGTTAATACATATGAAGGCAATTTGTTATGTGATGAGCAAAATGACATGTATAAATTGGATCAAAGACGCATGGCAAGGGTTGAAGGTCAATGAAGGTACAACTTGCAGCCATAGGATAGAAGTTATGACAAGTAATACACTTGGTTTTCAGCTGGATACATCTCTTGGACCAGCACTTGATAATGAACATCCAAAAATGAAGGAAGATGAACTTGAGATCAATGAAGACACCACAAAAAGATATGATGACAGTTATGATTTTTTGATTACAAACAGCAATCCATTATCTTCACATAATCATGAGGTGATCGATAAATCATATGAGGATGATAGTGATAAGAAGCCTTACCTTGTTGATACTCAAGATTTGAAGGCTAAGCATGAAGTAACGGTTGCGGATACAAACTACAAACAATCTGATTTTACATCATAGCATAGAGGATTTTGTGAGGACTCAAAACATATGTGAGGGATGGCTAAGAAGAGCTAAGGAAGCCAAGTTGTTGGCTGCTCAAGCAAAACAACACCTACAGAATATCAAGGAACAATTCAGTCACATGGATCATGAGAGGCAGCAACGAGATACACTTCTTTGTCAATCTCTAATACTTCCAAGGGAAGAAACTATGATGGTTGAACTTCTTATGATGGTAGAAAATGAAGACCAATCAGATTTGCATGAACTTGTTGAGAGGTATGATTTTGAAAACAAATCAGAAAATTTATTTTGTGCAAATCATTTTAATCATAGGGCTCATAAAACACGTCATTTGGAGAACCAATTGAAGGCTCAAGTCAGGGTTAAGGAAGAGGAAGTTGTGCATATACTTTGTGGACCAGCAAAAAATGGTTGTAATGCATATGTAGAGAAGAACATTTTTTATTCTGATTTAGTTAAGAGTTTAACCATTCTTGGAGAGCTCAATGAGCCTACTTGTGTTTTGACACCATGCTATCATGATGATCCTTTGGGTGAGCACAATGATGTCCTAGCTTCAAAACTTGAAGGAGATGTCATGGAGGTATCTAATTTGGAGTAGTATGCTCATGGGGATGTTGAGTTTCAGTTGGACTATAGTTCAAGACATGGAAATGAGCATGAGAGTAGAAAATTTTCAGATCCAATCTATTGGGTTTCAGCTCACTCCTTGATGATTGATGGTTGTTCTATATTGCTGATCATGGATTTTTTAGACTACACATTGATGTTTGCAGTTGTTTGGATGGATTGGTGTGCATGGGATTGCCACTACAGTGTTGGGATATTGCATGATGATGAGATCCTATCATCTTATGACAACAAAAGCATTATTGGCATGATCATAGGTCTGATTTTCACAGTGTTCCACGGGGACGCGTCCCCCCCAAAAATCCTCATGTTTCCTAGAGGGGGACATCTCGGAGACTTGGGGACTTGGGGGGGACGTCCCCCCACTAGCCCACCCCCAGTGCCACCATCCCACCACCAATGTCACTGTCTCCAAGACGCTGCTAGGACTTTGAGGATGCTAGGGTATCCTCAAGACGTCTAGGGGACTCCTAGTTGTCTCCAAGATGTATAATTCTTATACTTATACATCTTTTTATAACTATTTTTTCAAGAACTATATGTATTTCAGCACCCTGTCGCCCCTCCCCTGCCGCCGTCCCCCCGCCGCCCCCAAACTTAGACCCCCCGTCCCCGCGTCCTCGAAACGCGTCCCCTACCATCCCCCCGTCCCCGTCCCTAAAACCTTGTGGAACACTGGATTTTCAGTTTTCATAGTGTTGTTTTGTTTTGCACCAGCAGCCTAGAGTGAATTTGCATGTTTGGTGATGCACATATGGACACTTTTCACATCCATATGAGACAATTCAAGTCTATGAGGATAGTTTGTTGTGGTGGCATGATGAGAGACAATTGTTTATTCATTTTTAGTTGGTGTGATGATGTAATAATTTGGGATCCAAGTATTGGTGTGATTGGTATGATACTTCACATGGATCATGGTGAATTGCTTCACAACATTTGGATGAGTGATATTTGTATCAAAGTGGAGTAGCGGAAGGCTTGGTATAGGTGGTTGTGTTTCAGAGAGCATTATTATGATATCACCTATCACATCTTGATAGACATAGCATCTTTCAAGGCCTTGGATAGATATGATGCTTTGTCTTTGGTAGACTTAGCATTTGTGGACAAAGGAGCCTTTGGAGTGAAGGGGTTGATACAAGATATGTACATGATAGTTGAGGTTGATGAATTGGTATTCTTGTTCCTATAGCTATACAGACAGATTACATTGAGTGGTGCAGGGAAGCTGAAGCTTCATTTCTACAACCCTTTCAAAATTGAGAATGGAGTTGGAGAGGATGCTTATGAGTTAGAGTTACCTAAGGGTAGCTGGATTCATAATATATTTCATGTATCTTGATTCAAGAGGGTAAGTGAGCAGCATAACACATTTTCTCATGGGCTTCCTCCTTTGGATGAAGGGAACTACTTGTACTTGATACTACTCTTGACGATGGGAGATTGCCAACCTTGAGGAGCAGAATTTTAGAGTTTGAAGGATGGAGCAGATTTGAGTTTGAGTTTGTATGGATGGTATTGTTTCATTTTTGGCCATCAAAACTCACTTTGCATACTATTCTTCATATTCACTATGGGAGGAGTTACCACAAGTTGAGAAGCAAGGTCATCTTGGAGTACTTGACTAGTTGGAGAGACTTGCCACTTAAGGATGTTTTGCAGTATCCAAGCTTGCAATTGCTTGTGGGCAAGCAATTCCAAGAA
This sequence comes from Sequoia sempervirens, assembly GCA_007258455.2. Taxonomy (NCBI): domain Eukaryota; kingdom Viridiplantae; phylum Streptophyta; class Pinopsida; order Cupressales; family Cupressaceae; genus Sequoia; species Sequoia sempervirens. The sequence continues at coordinate 478,966,046 of VDFB02281492.1, forward strand.
GGGAGGATTGTAATGTCCCCTTTTTCCTACCCTAAATCCACCATATTTTAATAATATTTCTAAACACTAGTATATATTATATAAATTAAAATATAAATAATATAATTAAATAAATAAATAAATAATAAATAAAATAAAATAAGAATACTTTATTGAGGTCGACCAAGATTGGAGGAAAAAAAGAAAATAAAATAAATATTTTTCCTTGAGGAGGTCAACCAGATTTGGAGGGGAAAGGTGGCTATAAATATAAGAACATTTGAGGTCATTTGGGCATCAATTCATATCTTATTTCATTTTGGAGATTCTTCTCTTTGGCTGCAACTTTGGTTGGGCTTCATTCCAAGGATGAAAACCCTTGTGAATGTGGTGAGCCAAACGAAACCCTAGCTCATCTTGTGGAGAACTCATGACGGTGTTCTAATTGCATTTCATTGGAGACATTTGGAGGTTTGGAGCATCATTGCATAATCAGATTTGACGATTAGTTTGGAGCAGCATTGTTGTGGCATTTTTGTGAGCATATTGCATCAAGGTTTTTCCCTAATTTGGAGCACCACTTTGGAGCAGACTTGAGCGCCTGTCTTTGGAGGGAAATTTTGCATATTTGGAGCAGCAAATCCTAAGCACTTTCCAAGGAGGAATCTTCCCATCTAGGATTTGATATTTGAAGACTATTTTGCATATAATTGGTATGTACAATCATAGTTTTAGGTCTGATTTGTAAAGCAGAAATATGGGTATATGTTTGGCATGTTTGAGCCCATGAATTCATTGTAAAATCAGTTCAAAATATTTAGTTTTGTAGCAGCAGACTTCTTTAATCAGAAATCAGATTTATTGGACCTATCTTTGGCACTTGGATGGTTGATTTTCATGTTTTCTATCATAGTTGATGTTATCTATATGTTTGGCATAGATTTATGGATATTTGTGATGTAGGAGCATCTGAGCCCACGGGCAATCTTGCATCGTCCAAAAATACTTGTTTTTTATTTTGTCTCACTTTTGGCGTGTTGTGGTGGTTTTTGGTGTCTCTCTGCATCTTGTGAGCTCCTTGATCTGATGGTTTTGTTTTGCGACTTCAATGGACAATTTGGTAAAAGTTTAAAATTTTAGAATCCGTGAATGTTTGGGCGAAATCTTTTTGCAAGGATCCATGGGGTACCATTCCAAGCTTACATGTCAATTTTCATGCGAAATAGAGAAATTTAATTTTTCGCCATTCAGCACCCAAGTCCACTTTTGACATTGTTTTGCAATTACTTAATTATTTTTTTCCTAATTCCCATTATAGGTCCAAGACATTATTTTCAAACATTAAGGTGGGATAATTGATGCTCAATTGTTGAAATTCCAAATTTTAATTTGTCTAAAAAGTTATATTCATTTGAAAATGTATGTTCAGAGGCTAATTGAAAGCGTTTCTAGTGGCAGTTTTTAGTTTTTTTTTTAAAATACAAATTGTAAATCATGAGGTGCAAGTTTTCAACGCCTATATTAGTCTTTTATTTGATATTTTAAAAGGGTCTGTTATGGAATAAATTCCACACCCAATAATGGGGACTTTACAGAGGCATGGAATGGGAGTTGGTCGCCCATTCTTTGGCTTTTATTTAAAATTTTAAATCTGCAATTGTGGAGGCATGGAGGAGGAAGTGGGGAGCTGTAAAGGACTCAAAAAAGAGGCCACATGGGATGAGGGAGTGCTGGGAAAATTCAAAGAAGATAAGAAAAGATTGAGGCGGCAAGTTAAAAAAGGAGAGGGCTACATGGAGATGGAAGTGCTGAATGAAGTTTGGGACAGTTTAAAATTTAATTTTGGGCTGCATGTAAAAGAGGCAGAGGCTGCATGGGGACTTGGGCTGAGTTGTGTAAGAGTATGGGGTGTGAGAGAAAAGTCTAAGAAAAGAAAGAATGAAGTGTACAACAAGAGGAAGTAGGTAGTGGCTAAAAAAAAATTATAGCAGCAAGGTAACATGGAAGAATGGAGAGTTGTGTGCAGAAGAGCAAGAACTCTAAACAATAATTACTTGTTGCAACTTGCAAGTAAATGGAGGAGTAGCACCAAGAGTTTGGGGCAGCGAAAATAGAAGCTACAGGGAGAGCATGTGGGGAAGATTTTAAGTCAAGATGCATTGGGCAAGTTTTGTAATTGATTTAATGATATAAAAATCTGAATTTGTTCGCATTTATTTTGGTATTGTGATTGCTATTTGTTGCAGCAGATATATGTTGCATAGTGTGTTTTGAGCAGCATCTGGTTGTTGCATCAGTTTGGCATATGTTTATTGGATTCCTATAAGTGTTTATCATTTTGAAAATAAAAATAAAAATTCAGTCCTAGTGTTTGAGCAGAAAACGAAATCAGAAAAGTGAAGAAAAATAAAGCAAAAATCTAGTGTAGAAATCAGAAATTTTAGGGAAAATCCCATTGGGGATATTACATTGTGATTGAGTATTATATATAAATTTTCATTGTATACTCTTAATCATTTTGTTCTTTAGCACTTACCCACAACAGTATGGTCTTCTTCTGCCAATTTGCATAGGTGGTTTAGAAACGAAAAATACATATCTAGGTTTTCTTCTCCACCCAATATGTAAGGATTGCATTTGAAAACCTTCCATGTCGCACTAGGATCATCTTCGCACCCTTGCACTTTCAATGTCACAATATTCTTGATGAAGTCTTTTCTTGTCAAATTTTGCAGCAACAAAGCTAGTGTCTGCGACATAAAAACATTAAAAATGAATTAGACTATACATCAAATAGAAGAATTTTTTGGGGAGAATAAACATCATGAATCTTTGTGTAGCCAAGGTGAATGGCACCCCACTCAAAGATCATGTAATGTGCCCAATTAAAATCACGCAATATTTTGTGCAACTTTATGAATTTTTGTATTTTTTTTTCTAAATTTTGAAAACCAAGCCAAGCTAAAACAAAAAATAAAAGTTCAAAACAATTGACTAGAAACGATTTAGCAATCCCTCAATTGCTAATATAACACTTCATAGGATCAATCTCATCAATTACAATTGCTGGTATAAACCCTAGATTACTCCAAACACTTAGATCTAAATTAATAGAATCATGTCAACATCATTCCACATCACACAGTCAAGTTGGGAACCCTTAGGTATCTTATTTTATTTGTCCACTGAGCTGGATATGATTAGAATATATGAAACATTTTTTTATTATTTTAGTATTAAAAGATCACTCACAAAATGCATATATAGATATCCTTGAAGAATCTTGTTTTGTCTTGAAACCCTTGAATACCTGGTATCAACTGAACTGTAGGTTGCAACAGGGATTTTAGATACAAGAATTATTATTATGTTTCCACCTAAGTTAATTCTATTTTGTAAGCAACTAATATAGTCAAGGGTTAGTATTATTTGCTTCATCATTCCAAGTTGACGTTAGAAGATGGTGCAGTTCAACAATTGAGAAACCAAAGAGGTTTGTCGATTGTTACAGTCTTCCTTCACAAGATCAACACTCAAAACAATTTGAAAAACAAAATCTTTAGCATAGAATATTTTATTACTTTCAATGAAATACTAGAAGTCTACAATATTAGAAAAATCTACATTTCAATCCATATTGGAAGCTCCAACTGCAACTACAAACACCTACAAGCAAGATTACAAGCTAGATTGTAAAACACCTACAAACAAGTTATGGAAAAGAACCAAAAATCTGATACAATAAAAAAAAGGACATGCTACTAGTAGAAAATTCCTCTTCTCCAACTTCTGAGCATGAAAAATGGGGTGCCTAGATCCTCTCCTTCACCTATTTGCTTGTTTTTCCTCCTCCTTTCCCTCTCAAAGTTTCTAAAACCCGTCACTTTCTTCCTATCATTGTCGCCTCATTCATACCAATTTCTTAAAACAGTTTCTGGGTTTTATGCGTCTCCTTCCCAACTTTCCAGAACATTTTGAATTTTTTCATTTCATTAAGAAATGAGAAAGTTATGCCCCATTTACTAATACTAGGTCTCACAATTATGACCCAGACAATCTCCCTCTCCCCAAAATGCCAGTCAAACCTCCACCTCCTTCATTCTAAGTGTGGTAATTCATGCAATTGGCCTCTTCAATATTTTTTCTAGTAAAATTCAAACTTTAGCTAAAAATTGCCATCCAATTCCTCATCCAGCAACTCCACTCCCTAGGGGTCCAGCATCATGGCAAATCTTTTATTCTATATCATTTAATTCTTCTTGGGAGTTACAAAAATAATAAAAAATACATTTTCGAGCTGAGGCATGGGATTTCCTTTTACCTGTGAAATGTGAAATTACACCAAACGTCATGCTAATTCACTTGAATTTTGGGCCAATAAAATATACGAATAAAAGTATATCCAAAGGTTGTTGAAGAAACGTGAAAGGAAATTAAAATCATGCCTGCAACATAAAAACAAGCCAAAAATTGAAAAAGGAAAAATAAATAAAACAAAGATCTTTTTGGTTGTGCAGGATTGTACTTCACCCTTGATGTTCCTACATCAAAAGATTGTACTTGTATTGCTTCCATTTAGAGCTGAGTTATTTGGACTTTCAAGCAATAAGCATTTACAAATTTATTTGTATGTGTCAAAAGTTGCAGTTGTGTATAAGATAAATTTTAGTTGATTTAAGCTCTTTAACATACTATAGTTGTATGACTTATTATTTAGCATAAATAAATCAATTCATTGCAAACTTTAGTTCATGGTTATTTTGTCAAACATCTATTAAAATACACATGGTGAAATCCAACTTGGTGAAAAACACATAATATCTAGTTGAAGATACTTCAGTAGTGTTAGAGTTGGTTTTCCTGCCAGCCTGTGGGAAGTTCAATTATAACCAGCAAAGTAGCCTCTTATGCAACCAAAGGGTTCACATGTTAAAGTTCTACAATGTATATGATGATTGCCCTATCAATGCTATCATATGAATATTTGAAATTTTCTATGTTTTAAAAAAATATATATATTTTTTAATAGTCTCCCCAATCCTCCCCTAAAAAATGGTCTCCATGTCGTCCTCCTTGAGATGCATCCCCTGCCATCCCTATCTCGAAAATTTGCACTAACACATTTTTTAATTGAAATTTCAATCTCTAAATTATAGCAACTCAAATATTACAAGAGAAAATTTCAAATTATCTTTTTTGTCTAATTAAAATTCTACATGGAACCACATGTGCTATCATTAGAATAACCAACATTATAGAAGAAGATTATAAAATAACTTTAATGTTTAAATTCAAAATCAATAATTTAATTAAATAGCAGTTCAGAATTACTCTACAATAGATTGTCCTTTTTTTCCTCTTTCTAGTTCATTCAACTTGACCAATAAACCAAAAGGCTGAAGCATTTTATAAAAACTTTAAAAAAAATTTGAAATAAAGAACCCAAAGTACCATTCTCGTGAGGGACTTTAACCGGGCGACAATGTCCACTGCTGGTGCTACTTTCGCTTCCATATTATTGCCGGAAATCTTAAATGCAGACTTGCAAAGCCCACTATTTTCTTCGGAACTTGTTTCCGGAGAGTCTTGTTCGTTTCGGCAATCAGCATTTCCATCATTGGCTTCGCGCTTCCATAAACTGCCAAGCAAATCCCGATTGCCCTGGGCAAAACAAGACGCGGCCTGTGTGGTGTTCTTTTCTTTAGTAGTTTTTTCATTTTTTTTCGTCTTTTCGCGAACCTGATTGAAGTGCTTCTCACACAGAGTACGCCCACTCATGGCAGGGGCGCTGCACCTCCATCGTTTACCGTCTGACCGTTTACAACGGAGCTCGTCTTTTACTACTTCTACTTCTGCTCGTCTGTGCGTACTCATGTGGCCACTCACCAGGCCACCCTCTTTCACCAAATTATGAAAAAGAAACCCCTTTCTCTAATGGTTCTCAGTACCCACTAATACTTGCTTTCGCCACTGCTCTTGTAAACTCTGGAAACACATGCTTCTACACCCACAAATTTAAATAGAGACAGTACGACGTTTCCTTTTTCGGCCACCCTAGCATTTGGAGGAAATGTTACTGAATAACCAGGGTGACGGCCGAATTTAACGAAAAGTAGGCAACTGACGCCTTTATTATACCTCAGCTTTCATGAGTTCTGGGATATGAGGACGAAATGACAGCTTGCAAACCATTTCCCTGATACCAACAGATAACTAAATGATAGCTTGCAAATCATTTTTTACGAGTTACCAATATATAAACCCTTAAAATGCATTCTTTCAATTGATGGGTATATTCTTGACCGACATCTCTCTTTGGAATTTGTGCTACTAGCAATCGCACCTTCTTGTGCGATAGGTCCGGCGAAGAGGTGTGGAAGAGCTAGCGAGAAAGGGGGAGGGCACGGAGATAGAGATAGGGGATGGCGACGGGGATGGGGACGGAGAGGGAGAGGGAGAGGAGAGAGATAGAAATTTTAAAAAAAATTTGGTTGTCATATTTAGATTTATCTTTTTTTTTAAGATAATTATGATAAGTTGTTTCATATCATAAAATTAAGACACTTGTCATAATCTTATGTGATTTTATGTCTCCTCTGATTATATAATCAAGGGGTTTCTTATAAATTGTACATTGAATCATTTTTGTATAATTGATAAGAATACAGTTTAGTTTTGTTATATTAATCTTCTCTTTATGTGTTTTTCATTTGACCTCTAGATTTTGGTAGGCTATTTTCATAGCTAATTTTAACATGGTATCAAAGTGGGTTGGGTGCCTTTAGTTAGCCATTTTTTGAAATATCTTGGTAGATCTTGAAAAGTTGAGTATGTTCTTCTCTTGCATCATATGACAATCTGTAGAATCAAAAATAACTTGATAGATATACCAGATTTTAGGGGGTTTTTATTTTTGACTCTTTATTGTAGGTTCAAATCAGAGCTTGTTGATGCAAATTTGAGCTCACCACTGAGTTCAAGGTGTCAAAGAAAGTCGATTTTTCCTTTTGTTTCGTCCAAATTGGACATATGAGGTCAGATCTATGAGGGTTTGAAGTTGAAGAGTGGTTGTTAGATTCGGAAGGTAGCTGCAATTTTGGAGAATTTTGAGTCAAATTTGATCCTACCACCGTGTCCAGAGGAGCTAAAAACCTTAAAATTGACTGTCAATTCGTCAAAATCGAACACCTTTGTCTAGAGTTTGAAGAAAAAAATTATCTTATTTGGTCATATATAGATCGTCATTAATGCACAATCGGATACAATTGCAAAAAAAATTAATAATCAGTTTTTTTTTTTAAGTTTGAATTTTTTTTAAATATATATATATAGTTGATTATATTTTGCAGAAAATTTCATTGTAAATTTTTTTTAAAAAAAGAAATTCTACAAACTTGTCAGACCGCAGACATTTTGTACCAAAGGGTGCCATGGGCACCTGCAAAGGTGCCACATAGCCCTGTCGAGGTCAACCACATGGCCCCCTCACACAAGCCCCACAGCTCAATTTCCTGCACAAAGTTGGAAATTTAAATCGGCATTAATAAATATAAAAATCGACGGCTTCAATATGAAAAATCCAACTTTTCAAACAATCCTAGTGACTAGAGAAGATTCTATGAGAATATTCCTTCATTCGTCGATTCTAGGAATATTCTAAGCATCACAGAAGATTCAAGTAAATATTTCATCAGATTGAATATTCCAACAAGATAGAGGTATTTTCCTTTGTAGCGGCCACTGGCCTGTCAATTTTAACATAACTGTCTATTGGCGTTAGCATGACATCAACACTTTTTGCATTTTTTCTTGCCCCCCTCCATTTGCATTTTAGTTTTGGCAGTTCAACTTCAAACGACCATATCTCAGTCATACGAGCTCCTTTTTCAAAGAATTTTTTTATTTAGGCTAATTTTACGTGCTCTACGTAGTGGGGCAACCAATTTTTTGTTTTGATGTTTAGATTTTTAAAAAATTGCAGATTCTCACAGGTGTTGTTGCATTGTCCTCATTTTAGGAATTTCAACAGCCTCATTCTCGCTCCTATGATAACATTTTTGGGTGTAGTTTTTTTAAAGTGCATAATTTTTTGTGTACTTTTCAATGGTATGATCAAATTGATCTCATTTTGTACCAAAAATTGTACTTGATTGTGACCTATTTTTAGCATTTGCATATACGAAGATCAATACCACTTTGTTGTTTTTGGCAAATGGAATTTGTACTCACATTGATCATTAAGTGTCAAACTCATGTATTGATGGGGGGTTTTTGATTGAGTGCATTTGGGGGGGGAATCTTGTGGATTAATTCATTTATGTTGATCATTTGAGGAGGTATCATGGGTTTTTCTATTCATCCTTCTGTGGTAATTCTAAAAAAGGATAATTATGAGTCTTAAAAGAAAGGTATCCTAACACATCTCGGGTGGCTTAAGCTTTTTCCATATTTTTATGGACTCATACTTGAACCAAACACAACTTGGAAGAAATCAGTTCAGGGCAATAATAATGATCGTGTTGTAGGATTAATTGGTACATATATTGGTGTTGCTATTCCTATGGAGATCTCAAATACACTTTGGACCAAGATTTGGGAGATCTTTGGAGACCATCATATCTCTCCATTCACAGATGATCCTGTTGCAAATTGTTTAATTCCCCTTGATGATGCTAATAATATACCCTTTGATGATGATACTTTATAGGAGCTTGAGTACAATAAATTTCTTGAATTTATGCCTCATAATCTAACACTATTTAGTTTCAGGTTTGGAATAAATCTTCCTTACCAATTTAGCACCTAAATCTTTGTTTTGCAAGAAGAGGTCTCTTAGACCTACACCACCCTTCATTTTAGATTTACACATATTCCCAAGCCACCAAAGGCAATTTTTTTTGTTGTAACATTCTCTACCCATAAAAAATCTCTAAATTTTTTTTTGTAGGGCAAGTCCCTTTCCTTAAGGGAGCTTTAATACTGACATCAAATAGATTGGGAGAGAATGCAAGATTGCTTTAAGCATTACTAGTTTGCTTGCAAATAATAGCCATTTGGATCTCCAAAGCATAAATCTATTTGAAGCAGAAGTGATGATCTTATCCCAAAATTCATGTTTTTCTTTACCAAAGAAGAAAGTTATTCCCAGATATTTGCAAGGAAGGGAGTCACTCTAAAAACCCTAAAACTTCAAGATCTGATCTTTAACCAGCGAGTTGACATTAAGAAAGAAGATTTGAACTTGTCTGTGTTGAAAGATTGACCAGAAAACAAGTAGTAATCAAACAAGACTTTTTTATAACTTTTGTCTCGACCAGACTTTCCTATCCAAATAAGAGAGTATCATCTGCAAAGAGTGTGAAATTGGGAGAAGGAACGGCCTAACAAAAATACCTCTCCAAAGCCAAGAAGAGCATGTGGAAATGATGGATCTACTCAAACCCTCAATGATTGGTATAAAAAGAAATGGAAAGAGGGGACACCCTATCTTACCCCTTGAGTGGGAGAAAAATAACCATATGGAGAGCCATTAACAATTACAGAGAACATAGCTCCTAAAATACAAGAGAGAATCCACTTACACCAACTATGACAAAAACCAAATTTCTTGAGGATAGTCATAAGGAAGGCCCAATCAACCCTATCATAGGCCTTCATCATAACAAACTTTAGAACAATAGTAGGGGTTTTATCTAACATGATTAAATTCAAAACCTTGTGAGCCAAAATAGCTCTTTCCAAGGTATCCTTACCCAACACAAATCCACCTTGTTCATCTAAGATAATAGAAGGAATAAATTTTGCTAACCTTGTGGCTATTGAAGATTTTATAAATTGTGTTACATAAAGTGATGGGCCTAAAATCTTTAAAGGAACAAGGATTAGATTTCTTTGGAATGACAGCAACAAGAGTGACATTTAATTCTTTTAAGACATTTTTATTTCTTCTTGATTCCTACAAGGAAAGTAGAATGTATTTTCCCACAAAGTCCCAACATTTCTGAAAAAACAATGTCGTAAAACCATTTGGGCCAAGCGATTTTTCAGTAGCCATTAAAAAGACCACATTTTTAACTTCTTCCATAGTGAATACTGACATCAACAATTTAGTTTTCTCTTTTGTGACTAACGAAGGAATGTTGTTCATGACAACATTATCGGACAATTACTTATGGTGTTTGTTATGCCTTGCATAACCACCCCCATTTTATTCTGGAACAAAATGGGTCCCCCCTCTTTTTTCTTTGCTTTTGTTTTCTTTGTCTTTGGTTGTCTGGTTTGGTCTTGGGAGTTCTTTTATTTTCTTTCTAAGTTTGTTCTTGTTCTGTTGAATTTGGTTCTGCCCTAGTTGGAATTCGGGTTTTCTCCCCAGTTCGAGATTTTCCACCCCATCCGGATTTTCCTGGATCTCACTCAAACTTCGGCTAATTGATGTGGTTCGAGGATTTTTGGTCTTCGCGGAATTGCGCATGGGCCGGATTTTCCCAATTTTCCTTCTCCTCCGGATTTTCCAGAAATTCTCAAGCCTCTAGAGATTCACCTTCTTCGCAGATTTCTTCCTCCTCTGGATTTTTCTGAAGTCCTTTGTTCCCTATTTTTTCTGAAACTTGCAGGAATGTCTCCTCCTTCACGGAAATCTGTCCCATGCGGATTTTCCTAGAACCTGGTGGAATGTGAAGAAATATGGAGTAATAGGACTTGTTAACAAATGATGATGCATTTTATGATTAATTTATGCTATTTTGAGATCTCACATGTTGTTTCTCGATTGATAACGATCAGATTAAGTTGCTAATAGGTGTTTACATGTTTATTCTGCTGGAATGCGTCTGGCTCGAAATTCTTCGAAATTCCTCCCTGGCTTGGATTCCGCGGGTGGACCTGAAACCCGAACTCTGATATGATCATTTTATTTGAATATTTAATGACACCTTACTTATCTAGGATTCATCTTAATGATGATTTTGATTGATTAACCTTTGTTTGTGTGATCTTTACTATGGTTTCCTTTGTTTTGTAGGATTGAACCACTCATCTAAAGATATCTCTCAAGGTAGTCAACTGGAAAGCATGCCTCAACCTTATTCAACATAAAACTCCTCAATGAAGAAAGTCGGTGAGACCCAGCAGTTGTCTTGCCGAATAGCAGTGCGTTCTATTCATTTGAAGCTCTCTGGTCGCCCAGACATTCCTGTCGCTGTGAGTTTTTATATGTCTCGCCGAAGGGAGTTGCACTCAGCAAATTTTTTTTCCTTCAGCATGAGGTCTTGCCGATGGTTGCTAGTCTCGGCGAAGGAAGCCTCGGTCAGTGTAATGTCTCACCGACCGAGGGTAGTCTCGGCGACAGTTGTTCAAAAGGGTCGTATCGGGGAGAAGGATTTACTTTCGGCATAAGGTCTGGCAGAAAAGGTGAGGTCTCAGCAACAGAGGTGGCATGGACATGATGTCTCACCGACAGGGTGGACTCTTGCCAAAATGAAGCGGCATCGGCGAAGGATTTGGGGTCGCTATGAAGTCTCGGCGACCGAGTGATATCTCACCGAAAGGGATGATGCCGCTGAAGGGATATTGGTGTGATGTCCTACCAACACATGGTGTCTCACCGAAAGATTTAAGTTCGGCACGATGTCTGGCCGAAGGGATAAAAGTCTTGCCGACTAGGCGTAGTCTCGTTGAAAGATGAAGGCTCGGCGAAAGGTCTCGCCGACCAAGCAAAGTCTCCCCGACAGTTGTTCAAAAGGTTTGTCTTCGGCGAGAAAGATATGTTCGCCATGAGGTCTGGCTGAATGGTAGAGGTCTCGCCAAAGTGTTCTCCCTTCAGTGTGATGTCTGGACGACTGCGAAGAGTCTCGGCGACAGGGCATGAGTTTGGGGTAAGGTCTTCCTGACACGAAGGAGTCTCCCCGAGATGGAATGTGCTCGCCAAAAGAAGAGGAGCTTAATATAAGGTCTTGTCGACAGCGATGGATTTGCAAATAGAAAAGGGATATCGGTGTGACCGATGGGAACTCGCTGTGACTTCTGACCGATGACGACTATCTTGCCGATGGTTTTTGTGGTATCGATATGACTTATGCAACTCGATATGAGGTCTATCCGACCGTTTTGTGCTATGTCAATAACTATTGTAGAATGTAATCGCATCGGGGAGACACTGATGGTGTCTCACCGACATGCAATTTTGTGCGAATAACTTTTGACCGCCCAGGAGTCTTACGTGGAGTTTGTTCCACCAATCAGAAGAAGTTAAAAGAGCCGCCCACTGATAGTTTGACTGATTGACTACCCCTGTGAAGGAAATCAACATAATGTGAACAACATGAACTTAATGAGCTGATGGATTGGCTCGGGAATGATGGTGTTCGAATCTGAACAGGAAGTCGGATGTTGTCTCTCAAGAAAGGTCAACTTGTAGAAGGATCTGGAGCGGAGAAAGGGCAGGAAGAAAGAGGAAGTCGTGAGTCTCAGGGACAGCTGTGGTGTCCACTGGCAGAGGTGGATCCGCATTAATGACAATGCTTTAGAGCATTCAAAGCAGCCCTTCAAGGAAGTTCGAGGATGGACACGGAGGCATGGAGTAAATGCTATAGCTGCAAAAGATCTACAGATTATCTCCTGAGGGAAAATCTTTCACCAACATGGACAGCGGGGATGCCATTCAACGCAACATTAACTCTATTCAAAAGATCTGAGTTCCGACCCTCCTGCAACCAAGTGAGATATTTTGTAAACCCTAAAAATAGGGGCCAGCACATTCTTTTTGGGCACGTCCTATATATATGGCATTTTTTGCCTCCTTGTAAAGAGGAGAGAATTCAGAGAGAGTTTTGAGACATAGAGAGATAGATTTTAAACAGTAGTAATTTTCTAAGTAGTAATAGAAAAAGCTTAAGAGTAGCAACAGAATAGGAGTTAGATTCGACATAAGGCAATAATGTATACTTCTAGTTTTCTTAGTATAGATGGAAACAATTTGGAGTCATGGATTTTCTGTACACTGGTGATTGTGCCAAATTTGTAAATGTTGTTTATCTGTTTCACTAATAGTAGAAGCAACCAGATAAAAATCTATTTCATATTGTGTTCCAGAATGGTGTTCATCCTGGGTTAATCATTTGATCTGAAAATTTTTCAAGGAATGAAGTTTTGTTTTATGTTTTGTTTAAATAGTGATTTATAATCTGTTATTGAAATTAGCACTATGAATGAATGAGACTGTGTGTTAATCACAAGTTAATTTTGTTTTGCAATTTTAGTTAGGAATTCCTTGAAAGGTAACAAGTCTGGTTAAATTGGATGAATTAACATTATTTTATGTTCCAAAGCTCTAATCTATCTTTTTCGTTTCTTTAAAAACCTTGGTTAGAGTAGGTTTAAGTTTATGTTTGATCTTAGAACAATCCAGGAGCTCAACACCAGCAGGCCCTTTGAACATTACTGTTGCATTGACCATTGAGCAGCATCAGCACAGTTGAGAACCAACTACCAAGACCTTGGGAGCTAAGATATCCATGTGTTGTCTTTCTCTTTCAGGAGAAACAAAATAGTAATATTATGTTTACACGTTGTTGTGCCATTAAGACACGTCAACAAACTCTAGCGCTAGAGGGAGGGCCAGAAGAACAAATTGGATAATACTGCATTTTTCTCACTAGAGAGGCCCCATCGAGTTCTTCGATCAGCTGAAAATCCACCACCTTTGATAGAACTCAAGACCCCAACAAGACACAAGGTTCGCAAGACTAGGGCAACCATCATACCACCTTTGTCAGCTCCGCTCACTCCACCAGGCTTTTCACCAATACTCCAGTGGATATCTATCAATCCACCACCGGATCCATCTCAATTGTCATCACAGCTGGTTCGACCCATCCAACAGCTGGCTCAACCACCACCACCACCACCAATGGCGTTCTTTCAAAATAATCCCTCTCCATTGGGGACTATTCTTGGAGGTTTTCATGATATTCCTAAGAATCCTGAGAAATTTTGTCCTAAATCCATTCATGCCGAATCAAGGAGTGTTGAAGAGCACATACAAGCTTTTAAGGATGCTTCTACCAGAGCTTAGATAGCTCACCATGATGTAGTTTGTAGGTTGTTCCCTTATTCCTTAAGGGATATGGCATACAATTGGTACTTAAATCTCCCTCAGCGTTCTATTTTGAGCTGGACAGACCTAGAGAATGCTTTCATCAATCAGTTCAAAATCTATGTGGATCCAGCCATTCTGTTCCACCAATTTGCTACTATTAGGAAGGAGCCAGGTGAACCTTTGCCCTTGTTTAATACTAGGTTTCAACGAATGTACAGGAGACTGCAAGACCCTTATCTGGTCACTGAGAATAGTGCCATTCAAGCATACTTTAGAGTCATAGATCCTTTGCTTGGATTGTTCCTGCAAAGGACTTATTAGCCGGCATATATTGATTCTCTATCTAAAGTTTATCATTTAGCTATCAAGCTGCAACAACAAATTATCTCTCAACAAGGAAGTTTGGGAGGAGGTTTTCCTTCAATGGGGTATCAGATGCCTAGCCCAACTCCTTTATTCAATATCATCCCAAGAATGTTTCCTTCCCATTATGGACCTGTGTCTGAGTTGCAAACTCAACCACCTATTCCATTCTTTGCTAATGGAACTCCTAACTTCTTTCAACAATCACAGGCTCATCATAGTCTGCATAGTCATCATAATCAAACCGAAACACCAAATCATGGTGGTCAGCCACCTATTTCTAAGAATGTTGAAAGTGAAAAGATAGTTCAACTCACAAATGAGGTAGAAACCTTAAAGAAAATGTTGTCTCAAGTCACAAACGACATGGCTCGGCTTAGACTGAACCCCTCTCAAAACCAAGGTAATTATCCTAATTAGAGCAGTAACAACTAGGGTAATTATCAGAACAAGTACAATCACAACCAAAGGGGTTATCAAGGCCAAAACTCCCCTAACCAAGGGTATAAAAATCAAAATAGAGGATATAACCAGAGGCCAAATAATAACCGACAATGGAACACAGGGCCAAACAATGGTGGAATTTCTCACAATTATCAAGCTAATGAGGATAGGTCACACACTGCAAATGTGGCTGACCTTAATTTTATGACTAACTGGTGCAGGTTGTATGATACTGCGACCCATTCTGAGGTAAACTACCCTGAAATGGAGAAATTTTTCAAGATGGCACAGGCAGATGCCCAAACATTCCAAGGGAATTCAAACAAAGAAGGCGCCTCAGTAGATACAACAATGACTTATGACCTCTTTGAAGAAGAACCCTCATTCCCAATGTAGAGTGAAAATGAACCAGAGGAGGATATGTATGATTCCCAAGCCTTTCAGACAAAGGGAGGACACTTCTTAAGAAATCAGAATAAGGGCCCGTTCACTACATCAGCACCGCCTAACCATATGGTGCCCCTGAATCAAAGTGCTAACAATAACCCTCCTCCACCAAAAGGTCCACCTGACTTCCATAATAAAGGTAATTCACTTGGGGTCGTCAAAAGTAATGCAAGTTATAACACAGAGTTTGATATTGTTTCTGAGTTGCAGAGAAAAAAAACCTCTTTATCATACTTTGACATCCTAAAGTGGTGCCCCGCTCAACGGGAGATAGTGATGAAAGCTTTGGAGCAAGCTGATAAATCAAAAGAAAAAAACAAGGTGACACCTGCTGCAGGCATGAACACAGCCTTGTACAGAAGCAAGGTAGGTACTCCACCATTTCTTTTGAGTTTAAGAATCTGTGGGAAGAACCTACATAATTGTATGTTAGATTCAGGGGCTTCTGGCAATGTTATGCCATTTTCTATATGCAAGAAATTGGGATTGAACCCTGTCCAAACAAACAAGAAGGTCATCCAACTTCACAAGACAGAGGTTAATGTAGTGGGAGAGTTGAAAAACATACATGTGCAAGTAGGGTCAGACCCTAGGGTTCAAACCAACATAGATATTCAAGTAGCAGACATTCCTGAGACCTATGGTATGCTGTTGAGTAGAGATTTGATGAAAGGTATAGGGGGATATCTCTCCCTTGAATTTTCACATATGTGGTTACCATGGAGGGGAATTCCTACGCAGATTAGGATTGAAAGTGAACCTCGCCTCAAACATGTCATCACTGAATATGATTGTCCTAACGAGGTAGCCTATTTTGAAACTGGGATAGGGGTTTACAAAGGAGAGGAAATTTTGACCTTTTCAGTACTTGATCCTAAAGATTTATTAATACAAAATTCCCCTGACCCCATGATTAATGGAAATCAACAAACATTGATCAGGAAGTTGCAACAGGATCAGTTGGTCTTGGGGGAAGATATCGATTTGCAGTCTTTTACTCCCTAATTGGTGCAGGGTGCATTACAAAAATCATTCAGAATTGACCTACCAACCCTACATCAACATTTTAAATCAAGTTTCCCAAGCTGAAGAAACTAGCCTAAGTCACCTTGAGACTGTTACAGATCACTTCTCATTTGAATCCAAAGAAGCAATAATGTTAACTAGGGATAAGATACCTTCAAAGGAAGTTCCTTATCAAATTGAACTTACCCTAATCACAATACCAGACTAGCATATTTATGAGGAACCTATTGAACACCTCTCCCTAATATTTGACGCAAAGGATCAAGAGCCCCCACCTATGGCCCATCTTATCCAAACACCCACAATAACATCAAAGGAATCAACCCTAGCTCATGATTAGCTGTGGACCCTCACATTTGATGGATCCAAATCCAAAATAGGTTGCGGTGTTGGGATTGGATTAACCAGCCCGAAAGGGAAAACTTTATTTGCTTCTTACAGGTTGCAGTTTGGATGCACTAACAACATAGCAGAATATGAAGCTCTAGCTCAGGGGTTGATGTTCGCACATAAGAAGAAAGTCATTGCTTTGATTGTTAAAGGGGATTCAAAAATAGTTATTAAGCAGGTGCGCAACCAATACACATGTCACAATAGAAGGCTTGCAGCTTACAGAAATAGGGTATGGAACCTGATTGAAGACTTCGATGCTTTTGGGATTAGTTTAATCCCTAGAGAAGAAAACCAGATAGTTGATTCATTAGTTGTTGCTACAAGTACTCTGGAACCCATGCAAGGCTCCAAACTTAAAAAGTTCTCAGTAGAATTGATATCCACCCCAGCTATTCCTGATAATGTCAGGAACTTTCAAGTCTTTGATGATGATCGACATATCCTTGCTTTTCTAGCAAGTTCAGATGTTTTTGAAGGGCAGATCATTGATGAATCCAACAAGGATCAAGGAGATTGGAACCCTGAAGATTGTGATACCGAGGGGGTCCTTAACTTAAAAATTAATACCATTCCCAAGGGAATGGTGGCTTTAGAAAGGATTTTTGATTCAGACCCAAGGGCTTGGGAAAAGATATTAGCTGAAGATAAAGGAGGTGAATATGAAGTTGTTAACTTAGCTGATTCTATCCCGGAAAGAAATGTTTACATAGGGAAAGCTTGCCCTAAAGCGATCAGAAAAGATATACTGAGGGCACTAAAGAAGGACATTATTGCGATAGCCTAGGGGTATGAGGATTTAAAAACATTTGATGCTTCTGTAATAACTCATACCATTCCTCTGAAGCTCGAAGCTAAGCCATTTCGGCAAAAATAGCATCCTATTAATGCCCTCATTGAACCACTGATCTTTAAAGAAGTTCAGAAATTGTTTTCTGTGAGAATAATCTTCCCTGTACGACACTCAATGTGGGTGGCCAACCTAGTTCCAGTCCGTAAGAAAAATGGAGAGATCAAGCTATGTGTAGACTTCATAAATTTGAACAGAGCTTTAGAAAAAGACAACTACCTACTCCCTTCACTGGACGAAGTCTTGTAAACTGTCAACGGGTCTTAGATGATATCATTCCTGGATGGATATTCGGGATACAATCAAGTGATGGTTAACTGTGAAGACAGAATGAAGATAGCCTTGACTATTAAGTGGGGAACGTTTGCTTACAAGAGGATGCCATTTGGTTTGATAAACGTTGGAGCAACCTTTTAGCATGCCATGGACGTAGCATTCAAAGATCTGATTGGCAAATGCATCATCGTCTACATGGATGACCTGACAGTTTTTTCTAAAGATAGACTGAACCACGCTGCGGACTTAGCTAAAGTTCTTGAAAGATGTATCTAGTATGGTGTCTCCCTGAATCCTAAAAAGTGTGTGTTTGGGGTTTTTGAAGGGAAACTTCTGGGACACATAATCTCTGAAAGAGGAATATCGATCGATCCAGACCGGGTTGAGTCCATTCTGAAGATAGTTATGCCAGGAAGTAAGAAGGAGATGAGATCCTTCTTTGGAAAGATCAATTTCGTGAGAAAGTTTATCACAGGGTTTGTAGAAATCGTTAAACCACTAAATGAAATGATGAAGAAAGATTCCAAAATAGAGTGGGGCGATGAGGCAAAGGCCACGTTTTCTCAAGTCAAGCGATCCATTTCAGAAGCGCCAGTTCTCACCAGCCCTGATTACTTGAAGTCATTCTATATTTATTCTTTTGCCTCTGAACATTCGTGTGCAGCTGTCCTAACTCAATGAAGAGAAGAGGGAGAGGAGAGGCCAATCGCCTTCATGAGCTCTCCGTTCAAAAATGCTAAAATCAAATATCTGTCTCTTGAAAAACAAGCTTTTGCACTGGTCAGAGTTGTCAAGAAGTTCAGACATTACATCCTCTGAAGTCAAATTATGGTTATAGTTCCTGATGCAGCTGTAAAGTCTACTTATGCAGAGCGAGTTGGGAGAACGAAGAGGGAAATGGATGGCCATTTTGCAAGAGTTCGATCTGGAGATTTTCCCTATGAAACTTGTTAGAGGTACAGGCCTATCTAAATCCATGGTGAATGCTAGTGGAAATGTTATTTTCCAGCAATACACAACTCAGTCCTTTTCCAACGACCCTTGCTATGCTGATATCATCTATTTCATGCTCAACAATCGGTGCCCAAAGGGAATGAATACAACTCAGAGGAGAGCGCTAAGAATGAAAAGCTCTCATTATATGCTCAAAGGAGGATTGCTATACAGAAATAATTTCGAGGGAGTTTACCTACGATGCCTTGATCAGCAAGAGACCAAACATGTAATTACTAAATTTCATGGGAAACATGGCACAGGTCATGGGTCTGTAGATTCGTTAGCACATCAGATCCTCATATCGGGTTACTACTGGTCATGTGTGTTTAAAGATTCCCATCAAGATGTAAGAACATGTCACATATGTCAGATTTCTGCATCAAAAGAGTGCCATCAAGCCATGCCATTGCAGCTTGTTTACGAGGTAAAACCATTTGCCTAATGGGCGCTGGACTTTATTGGAGTAATTAACCCAAATTCTTTTGCAGGACACAAATTTATTCTGACTGCCACTGATTACTGCACGAGATGGACAAAGGCTATACCTTGTAAGAACAGTACAAAAGAGGTAGTGATCAAGTTCCTCACTGAATGCGTCACTACTAGGTTTGGAATACCCTTCGCATTGGTATGTGACAATGGCTCTTATTTTTCTTTTGCTGAGTTCATTTCATGGGCGTATGATCACAAAATTTTCTTAAAATATTCTTCAAACTATTACCCACAAGGAAATGGAGTTGCAGAATCAACCAATAAGAACCTCTTAGGGGTAATTAAAAAATTGTTAGAAAATAATCTTAGGGACTGACACACCCAGCTAAGATTTGTGTTATGGGAAGATAGGACTAGGATCAAGGTTGCTTTAAAAACTTCACCATTTAAGCCGGTATATGGCCAAGAGCATGTGTTCCCTATCCATCTGCAAATACCTATCCTTGAGTTCATGCAGAATTCTACTCTAGTGATGATAGGATAGAAATAAGATTAGCTGCCTTGTTGAAATTAGAAGAGCAGAGGGATGCCGCCTTGCAACAATTCTTTAGACACCAGGCTACTGTCAAACGTTGGTTTGACAAAAGAGCCAAAATTAAGGCCTTTAGAATATTTGACCTTGTGCTACTATGGGATAAAGCTAGTGAAAAGAAGGGAAGTCACTAGAAATTTGATAAGCTCTGATTAGGTCCCTATCAAATCGCTGAGATCCTGGGAGAAAATGCTTTCCGGCTGAGCAGTCTAACGGGAAAACCTGTTCCATTGCCTGTCAATGGACAGTTTCTTAAACATTATTTTGGGTCATGAAGTTTGGTATTCTACTGGGTGGTGCATTTGTGTAAATAGTTTTCTGTTCTTTATGTAAATAATTTGTTGTTTGTTTGTTTGTTCTTTCTTTTGTCCTTTTGTGTCTTGTGTTCTTTTGTTTCTGGCTTGTTTTTTTTTTCTTTGGGGTTTCTCTGTTCTTTCCATCTTGAAATGGTGGGTTGTTATCTGAAGTATACTTTGGTTATTAGGAGAGAAGTGGTTTAGATATTTTTAGGTTTTCTGATTTGGTGACTTTGTCCTAAATTCATTGTTTTATGCCCATTATCAATAAGAGTTGTGGAAAGTCTTGAAAACAAGGTGCAAAGTAAATAACCTTCATTAGCTGCTCTGAATCTATCACAAATCATCAAGATCGTCTCCTCTTGTAATGGTATATTTGTCCTAGGATGATATTGTTGTAAGATTTGAGTGAAAAATCCGATCTCCCAAGTGTTGTTATGAGATCCATGGTAGTTTTCAACCCAGAACAGATGTCTGACATTTGACATATTGAAAAAAAATTGAATGAAATATCTGAAACTCCAAGAGAAAAAGAAAAAGAAAAAAATGAAGACTCAATATGAATGGGTGATTCTAGTACCTCTACCGGGGCTATGGACGCTTGGCTGGCAGTAGAGCAGTGCTATGAGAAAACTAGAGATATCTTCGTCGGGGCTATGGACGCCTGACTAGCAGCGGAGCAATTCCCAGGATATCATTGCACAAAAGCTAAAGGAAATCAACTCATGTAGTTCAAATCATGCACATTATTGTTCCAAGGATGAGGAAAACTTTATGAAAAGATGATGCACCATCAAGCACACACATAAATTCAGAGGTGGCCATTGTTGATTTACATTTGAGATTCTAGCTCAACCTTGGTTGTTAAAACTTACCCAATTGGAGTTGTGATGTTCATAAACCAGGAGTTCTAGGTAGCTGAATCCTTCAGTTTCTTCAAAATGGTTAAACCATTTCCCTAGTCAAGTCGCCATTTGTTATGCCTTGCATAACCACCCCCATTTTATTCTAGAACAAAAAGGGTCCCCCCTCTTTTTTCTTTGCTTTTGTTTTCTTTGCCTTTGGTTGTCTGGTTTGGTCTTGGGAGTTCTTTTGTTTTCTTTCTAAGTTTGTTCTTGTTCTGCTAAATTTGGTTCTGCCCCAGTTGGAATTCGAGTTTTCTCCCCAGTTCGGGATTTTCCACCCCATCCGAATTTTCCCGGATCTCGCTCAAACTTCGGCTAATCGCTGTGGTTCGGGGATTTTTGGTTTTCACGGAATTCCGCGTAGGCTGGATTTTCCCAAAATTCTCAAGCCTCTGGAGATTCACCTTCTTCACGGATTTCTTTCTCCTCTGAATTTTCCCAAAGTCCTTTGTTCCCTGTTTTTTCTGAAACTTGCAGGAATGTCTCCTCCTTCGCGAAAATCTATCCCTTGCGGATTTTCTCGGAACCTGGTGGAATGTGAAGAAATATGGAGTAATAGGACTTGTTAACAAATGATGATGTATTTTATGATTAATTTATGCTATTTTGAGATCTCACATGTTGTTTCTTGATTGATAACAATCAAATTAAGTTACTAATAGGTGTTTTCATGTTTATTCTGTTGGAATGCGCCTAGCTCGGAATTCTCCGAAATTCCTCCCTGGCTTGGATTCCGCGGGTGGACCTGAAACCCAAACTCTGATATGATCATTTTATTTGAAGATTTAATGACACCTTGCTTATCTAGGATTCATTTTAATGATGATTTTGGTTGATTAACCTTTGTTTGTGTGATCTTTACTATGGTTTCCTTTGTTTTGCAGGATTGAACCACTCGTCTAAAGATATCTCTCAAGGTAGTCAACTGGAAAGCATGCCTCAACCTTATTCAACATCAAACTCCTCAATGAAGAAATTCAGTGAGACCCTACAGTTGTCTTGCCGACTAGCAGTGTGTTCTGTTCATTTGATGCTCTTTGGTCGCCCAGACATTCCTGTCGCCGTGAGTTTTTATATGTCTCGCTGAAGGGAGTTGCACTCAACAAATGGTTTTTCCTTCGGCAGGAGGTCTCGCCGATGGTTGCTGGTCTCAGTGAAGGAAGCCTCGGTCAGTGTAATGTCTCACCGACCGGGGCTAGTCTCGGCGACAGTTGTTCAAAAGGGTCGTATTGGGGAGAAGGATTTACTTTTGGCATAAGGTCTGGCCGAAAAGGTGAGGTCTCGGCCATAGAGGTGGCATCGGCATGATGTCTCACCGACAAGGTGGACTCTTGCCAAAATGAAGCGGCGTCGGCGAAGGATTTGGGGTCGCTATGAAGTATCGGCGACTGAGTGATATCTCACCGAAAGGGATGATGTCGCCGAAGGGATATCGGTGTGATGTCCTGCCAACACATGGTGTCTCACCAAAAGATTTAAGTTCGGTGTGATGTCTGGCCGAAGGGATAAAATTCTTGCCGACTGGGTGTAGTCTCGTTGAAAGATGAAGGCTCGGCGAAAGGTCTCGCCGACCAAGCAAAGTCTCCCCGACAATTGTTCAAAAGGTTTGTCTTCGGCGAGAAAGATATGTTCGCCATGAGGTCTAGCTGTATGGTAAAGGTCTCGCCGAAGGGTTCTCCCTTCGGTGTGATGTCTGGCCGACTGCGAAGAGTCTCGGCGACAAGGCATGAGTTCGGGGTAAGGTCTTCCCGACACGAAGGAGTCTCCCTGAGATGGAATGTGCTCGCTGAAAGAAGAGGGGCTCGATATAAGGTCTTGTCGATCGTCTTATGTCTTTCCGACAGCGATGGATTTGCAAATGGAAAAGGGATATCGATGTGACCGATGGGAACTCACTGTGACTTCTGACCGATGACGACTGTCTTGCCGATGGTTTTTGTGGTATCGATATGACTTATGCGGCTCGATATGAGGTCTTGCTGACTATTTTGTGCTATGTCGATAACTGTTGTAGAATGTAATCGCATTGGGGAGACACTGATGGTGTCTCACCGACATGCGATTCTGTGCGAATAACTTTTGACCGCCCAGGAGTCTTACGTGGAGTTTGTTCCACCAATCAGAAGAAGTTAAAATGGCTTCCCACTAACAGTTTAACTGATTGACTACCCCTGTGAAGGAAATCAACAGAATGTGAATGACATGAACTTAATGAGCTAATGGATCGGCCCAGGAACGATGGTGTTCAAATCTGAACAGGAAGTCGGATGTTGTCTCTCAAGAAAGGTCAACTTGTAGAAGGATCTGGAGCGGAGAAAGGGCAGGAAGAAAGAGGAAGTCGTGAGTCTCAGGGACAGCTGTGGTGTCCACTGGCAGAGGTGGATCCGCATTAATGACAATGCTTTAGAGCATTCAAAGTAGCCCTTCAAGGAAGTTCGAGGATGGACATGGAGGCATGGAGTAAATGCTATAGCTGCAAAAGATCTATAGATTATCTCCTGAGGGAAAATCTTTCACCAACATGGACAGCGGGGATGCCATTCAACGCAACATTAACTCTATTCAAAAGATCTGAGTGCCGACCCTCCTACAACCAAGTGAGATATTTTGTAAACCCTAAAAATAGGGGCCAGCGCATTCTTTTTGGTCACGTCTTGTATATATGGCATTTTTTGCCTCTTTGTAAAGAGGAGAGAGTTCAGAGAGAGTTTTGAGACATAGAGAGATAGATTTTGAACAGTAGTAATCTTCTAAGTAGTAATAGAAAAAGCTTAAGAGTAGTAACAAAATAGGAGTCAGATTTGACATAAGGCAATAATGTATACTTCTAGTTTTCGTAGTATAGATGGAAACAATTTGGAGTCATGGATTTTTTGTACACTGGTGATTGTGCCAGATTTGTAAATGTTGCTTATCTGTTTCACTAACAGTAGAAGCAACCAGATAAAAATCTATTTCATATTGTGTTCCAGAATGGTGTTCATCTTGGGTTAATCATTTGATTTGAAATTTTTTCAAGGAATGAAGTTTTGTTTTATGTTTTGTTTAAATAGTGATTTTTAATCTGTTATTGAAATCAGCACTGTGAATGAATGAGACTGTGTGTTAATCACAAGTTAATTTTGTTCTACAGTTTTAGTTAGGAATTCCTTGAAAGGTAACAAGTCTGGTTAAATTGGATGAATTAACATTGTTTTTTGTTCCAAAGCTCTGATCTATCTTTTTCGTTTCTTTAAAAACCTTGGTTAGAGTAAGTTTAAGTTTATGTTTGATCTCAGAACAATCCATGAGCTCAACACCACCAGGCCCCTTGAACATTACTATTGCATTGACCATTGAGCAGCATCAGCACAGTTGAGAACCAACTACCAAGACCTTGGGAGCTAAGATATCCATGTGTTGTCTTTCTCTTTCAGGAGAAATAGAATAGTAATATTTTGTTTACACGTTGTTGTGCCATTAAGACACATCAACAGTGTTTTACCTGAGCTGGAATATTTTTGAAGAAGAGGATCGCTTCATCACCAATATTTTTTTCCATTATTAGTGTATTCCCAAAAGAAGATTGAATAGAGACAATTCTATTGGCTTGTCTCCTAATTTTTTTAGACACATGAATTTTTTTTGAATTTCTATCCCCTTCCTTTAACCAAATTTCTCTAGATTTTTGCCTCCAATAACATTCCTCTCTAGCAAGAATCTCATCCAGCTCAACTTTTAAATTTTTTTCCTTAACAAACATAGAATCATCCATACCTTTTTTTATTACAACTTCATATAAGGTGGCCAATTCCTATTCCACTCTTATCTTTTAAGAGAATATGTTCCTAAAGTAATTCAAATTCCAATTTTTGATTTTATCTTTGAGGTAATTTAATTTTTTACAAAGATGAAGCATCCTAGAACATTCTATAAAAGGGCAATTCAACCACCAGGATTTCAAAAGAAGGATAAATTCAACATCCTTGAACCACATTGCTTTAGATTTGAAAGAATCTTTATTTGGTGACCTATCTTCAAAGATGGATAAAGGGATAGGAAAATGATTTGAACCCACTAAGGTCTGAATGTTGGAAGAGAAATCCCACTAGGCATTCAACTAGTTTTTCAGATAATAGAAAATGATCCAATCTTTCAAGAACCTGTGAAAAATCCTTACACTTGTTTGACCATGTAAAAGTGACATTTTTTGAAGAACAGTCATACAACTTATTGCGCAAAACAAAATTATTGAAATCTTCCATAACTTTGGTATGCAGAATAATGCCTCCACATTTTTCAAAGGCATGGAGGACAGCATTGAAATCCCTTGAAAAAATATTGTAATCATTTTTTAGGGAAGTAGAGATAAAAGAGAGCTATCTCATACTTGTTTCTTTCCTAACATTGAACAAGAGCCATAAATATTAAAAATCCAATTAAAATTGTTTGTTTCCAAGCATCGAACCAAAGCCCCAATCCATTTTTCTTTAGATTCAAGTAACTCCACTTTCACATTGCATTATTCCAAAGAATGACGAAACCTCTTGAAGCCCCCATGGAAAAAGAAGCTAGAAAACCCCAATTTACTCATGTACCAAAAATATCATAAGCCAGTTGCATCGAAAGCTTTGTTTCCTATAGAAACACAGTTTCTTAAAAAGTTCCAAAGATTTGGCACTTGATTAAGTGTCGCTTGTTAGGGGTGTTTAAGCCTCTAACATTCCATGAAAGGATCATCATTTTGCTCAAGAGATTCCATCTCTCCTTGGTGTAAGATTCATTTCTGAGGTTTTGTACCCCACAACCCAATCAAGTTGATTAGATTGATATTTTGACCCTACACCATCCATTCCAATAAATTTTTGGAAGAGGATCTGAGGTTCTTTTCTAATGCTGTTTGAATTCTCATTGCAATTTCCAATTGGGTTTTCTCACTATTTGACTTCTTGCCTCGTTTACCATTAGGAGAAATAGGAACCTTTGATTCTGAGTCTATTTGGAAATAAAAGAACCAAATTGAGATGAGGAGGGAGATAGCACATGATTCTCTAGCACTGAAGGCACATCGTGCATTGGAGACAAGTTCCTTCAAGATTCAGATTGAGAAATCGGGAGGAAAGTGGACTGAACATCAACATCCACCTCACCGAGAATCTCATTAACCACCTCCACAATAAAATCATCCCTAACCTTTACTATTAGTCCATTGACTAGATTCATTAGTTTTTCTTCCTCTGAAGTACCATTCAACAACTCTTCAAACTGGGAGACACCATTTCTAGGTTGAGTTTCACATTCTAGAGAAACATTTGTTTTTTTAGGGTTTGGGTCAATAGAAGAGCCCCCACCCACCCTAGACAAAGTGTGTGGTGTGCCTTGCAAGCACTAGGGGTAGGGGAGTCGGATGAAGGATGTTGTGAAGAAAGAGGGTTTCCTAGAGGGCCCTTAGTCCCCAAGTCATCAAAAGAAATGGATTGTTCCAATAGGTTATCCCTCATAAAAATAACTGAATCCACCAAAATATTTTTTTTTTCCAAGAGGAGTCAATTTTTATTATTTGATGCCATTCCCCTTTGAAAGAGATGAGGTTTTCCACCCTTGGAATTGATTCTATATTTTTCACTAGAGCCCAAACCCTAAGAATGGGCTTCCCATTTATTGCCTCAAGGTCACTTTTTGAAAAATCCCCAAAATGAGAAACAATTTTTTCAAAGAGGAAACCTCAAGATATACAACTGGGAGACTCGACAGAGATAAACATGTTGGAATTGGAGACATTTGCAGATCATCCATTAAGAGATTATCCTTCCAGCCGATTGACCCAGAAAAGGTATTCCCACACCAAAAAGGACCCTTCCTAATTACTTTATTCTTTATATTATAACTTTTGAAAAGAATAAAGAACTTAGAGGAAGCCAAGATCAAAAAACTCATACCAGTTCACCCTCACCCAAGTTTGTATTTTTGTCAGAGACCTATCCTCACCCCAGATCTGAACAAACATGTCATTATGCTCGAGGTCTAAGAAGCGAGCCTCCAAACTCAAATTTATTGTCAAATTCAGCTTCCAACAACGATCATGACATGAAGAACCACCTTCAGGAGTCAAAGTCAGATATTTCTCCTTAGTAGAATGTGAGCCCCAAAACCCAAGGTCGCATGAGGAGTTTACACCCAGTGGTCAGTGACCAGACCCAACATCATAATTTTATTCTAAGATTTAAAATGATGAAAACCCTCATATTTTGAAAACTTATGATTGTCATTTTCCTTGTTTCAGGACTTATGGTTCACAGGACCTCCAAATCTTGAGATGTAATTCTTGGCACCCTTGGAACACTTAAAAGCCCCATGAGAGTTGTTACCAAGGCCCCAAGTAGTGAAGTCATCTCGCACAGAAACCTTAGATCACCCAGAAAAATATTGTGCATTAGAGTAGGGAAGATCACGAGAGTTATTCTACGTAGTTGAGACAACAACTTTGTGAAAACCACCATTCTGGAGAGGAGTAAAGTTAGGGTTTTCACGAGGGTGGCTCGGTGTCCTAAGAATACCATGTTGTTGAAAAGAGGTTGAGTTAGGGTTTCCATGATAGGTAGCCAGAGTCTTCATAATACCATGGTTTTACCAAGATTTTGTGAGATTTCATCTCTCATAACCCGAGGAAGGTATGTTTACACCAAATGGCAGAGGAGGCCACTTGAGGTCTACATCGTCCACCTAGTGGACACACTTTTTTCTGAGTATATGGCATTCCCCTATCAAATCATCAGTGTGCTAAAAATATTGATCTTATCATATTTAAAAATTTTGAGTGTACACATTGAAGTATTACTAAATATTATAATCAATATAATTACCAAATTAATCAAGAATCATGGTTGTATTTCAAATGTTTCAACCTTGGTCATGATGTTTTCTATTTTATTTATTTAAGTTGAATAACTTTGTGAGATCTATTTATTGTACTTAGCATAGATTTGTATGTTAGATTTGCACTTAGAATTAACTAGTTCAATTATATTAACTTAGAATTTAAATATTTACATTGTGATTATCCTTAAATTCTTGCACTAATAATGTGGATGGTTGTATGAATACTAACCATTGGAATTTTGTTTATTTGATCTCATCTGACCTTCTAGATAAAAGAAATAGAATTCAACTAATCATTTTTCGTTTAAATTATTGTTCATTCCATTTTTCAATTTATTCTCTCTAAACCTAACTTTATATCTATATTTTTTAGCTAGATAATCTTTGGGTAGATTTATCTCTATATTGGTTCAAACCCTATAGTATATCTAAGATTATTTTATTAGAGCAGGTTAGAAAGAAATTTCACATCTGAACTGTAAATGCTTAATCTCTATTTAAGTATATTTGAATCATTTGACTACGCATCATTGTCTAATTTGATAATACCAACAAAAGGCCCCTTGTAAAACAAACATAAACAACTTAGCTTTTCTGACATAGTCAAGACCTGGCTAAAAAGGAACCATGTGGTTGTTTTCCCAACCTTTCAAGAGAAGTAGAGTGTTCTATTATTCTACTTGATGTTGGTTGTGCTCATACCATCATCAACACAAGTTTTAATCATTTTTAAAATGATCAAAACTACCAATTATTGTCAATAGGTATGGCAATGTCTTATTGCTCTTCTCATAGAACAATATAATCCATCCATAATCCTAGGTACACAATAAAACTAGCTTTATTTATATTATAATCATTATAATATTTATTGAATTTATTAATATTTATATCCTAATTATTTACAATAATACTAAAGTTTTGAAACTATGTAATAAATATTGAGAAGCATTCTACACTATAAATTGATAGGTTTCAATGAGAGTTACTTTTAAATGATTTTTATTGTTTATATAAATTAATAGTATCAGCTACAACCCTAGTTAACCAAGATTGAGCATAATTGTTGGTTTCTCATTATCACTTTTTAGTAGTTATGTTTTTCCTATAAAAAAATGTTGCTATTATTCTTCTATATTGTACCTTGTGTTTACTTGTGATTTTTAAGTTTTCATCAATCTTACAAGTTTAAGAGTAGAGAGTTTGTGTATTACCTTTAGATTTATATGTTAAACCCTTAGAATTCTATGACTAGTACCATTCTTAGGTCTTCAAGCCTAGTTATAAAGCTTCATTACTTCTTCCCCAAAAATATCACCAACAAAGTCCTTTGTAGTTGATACATCAACAAGGACCTCAATGCAAGTGTGGTGGATACCATATACCATAGAGTTGATTTTTCCAAAGTATTTTTAGTCTTAATATATCTTGCATCATACATTTGAACTTGATACTAATTTGATTTTTTATGGTAGAAATGGGCCTTTTTACAATAAGATAAATTTTTCATAGTTTTTTTTGTACTAAAATATGGTTTATTAGTGTCTCAACAAATATTTATTGGAAGAATTATTATCTATCAAGATATATGTTATTTTTTTTTATAGGAAATTATTTATATCAAAGCAAATCTTAGGCAAGTAAGGGCCATGAAAATAGATCCAACTTATTTTTCCTTTTTCTGCCATTATTAAAATCCATGCAACATAAAAACGGCAATATAAAAAGAGAGATAAAGAAAAGAGATACAAAGAGAAATAGAGAAAGTGAAAAGTAGGAGAGAGAAATGAGTGATAGAAAAAGAGAGAAGAGACAAAGAGATATATAAAGGTAAAGAGAAAGAGAGAGGAATGGAGAGAGAAGCACTAGTAGATAAAAATAAGAGATATAAAATTATTTTTTATATAGATTAATAGTATCGATTACAATCCTAGTTAATCAAAATTGAGCATAACTATTGGTTTTTTATTGTCATTTTTTAGCAGTGTGTTTTTTTTATGAAGATTTTTGTTGTTATTATTCTTTTGTATTGTACCTTGTGTTAACTTGTAATAATTTTGAATTCACATCGAGCTTATAAGATTAATAGAAGATAATTATTTGACATAATGTAACAAAGAGATGTCATCCCATGGAGTGTAATAATTGTATGATGTGCATTATATTCAACAAAACCAAAAAAAAATTGCAAATCTACAATCTAAAAAGTAGAAATCAACAATACATTATATGGTTAATGACTATTGTACCAACCTAAAGAAGAATTATAAAATAAAATTCCTTCATACTATATACATAACTTAATATTTTTTATGCTTCTTTGCATGATAAGTCATTTTTACTTATAAATTATTAGTGTATAAATAATGTCCTATTATTGGTGGAAATTTAGAATCACTTTAATAAAAAAGTATTGGAATGGTTTGCCTTACCTTGTAAGCTTTATAATTTGGTGCATAATTTTATTGAATATTTTTATTTTACTAAAGTAATTAAGGATAGTTGGATTTGTCAATATTTTTTTATGCCACATCTTTAGATGGTTTTCCATCCTCTACCCTTGATGTTTATTTCTTGCCTATTTGTGACCTTTCCTCATATGGTAGTTTTATAGCTCATGATGAGTTTATTATTTTACCTCTCACTTCTATGGATACATCTAGGCTTTATAATTTATGTGGTAATTCTCTTATTGTGAGGCCTAGCCCTCCTATGACTAGAGTTACTCTTTTAATGGGTTCCTTGTTACTTTTTGATCTAATCAAATGGATGTTGGGTTAAGGTAATTTGGTTTAGATGTATTTTATGATAATGCTTTTACTAGGAATTAGATATGTTATTTTAATTCAATTCATATGTCATGAATGTTCCTTAAATTGTTAGGATTTAATTAGATTCAATTTTTTAATGATATTATAATGAAGAGGTTATTGTACATTTGACTCTTAAGTTATAGGTGAATGTTATGAATTGTGTAAATTGTATGTTATTTAATTATAAATGATCCAATTAATAGGTCATATTATTTGGAATGTTAATAACTATGTTAGGTGGATTATAATGATGGACATGCCATATGAAAATAGAATTTTATTTATGATATGTGTTATGATGAGTAAATTGAAATTGAGTTACTATTTGAATGATAATTTTTTATATATTATGTTGATCACATTTTTAGTTGCTTCAAATATATGTGGAACATAATAATGGGTGCATTGAGTGTGCAAGTAAGTTCCATGGCAATGGAAATTGGAAGGTCACTTGGTAACCCTATGTGTGATAAACTAATAAAGCCTAACCCTAGTCCATATGGATGGACTAAGTTATTTTGTGATGTAGAACTTATCTTTTTTTATGCGAGATTGATCTATGTGGCATGGAATTAATGTTTGGTTCATAATTCTATTCAATGAGTCAAGTAGAAGAAGGGAATATTTATCCTAAATGTGAAAGTTTGAATCTATATTTTTAAGGGCTCTAAGGTGGTCTTAAAATTGATATTTTTACTTTGTTTTTGAATTTTTAGAGCCATAGGTTATAGGACTAGGAGTTAAGGTCATTTTTAAATATCCAAATTTTAGACCCTCTTTTATGTCCATTTTTTAAAGTGGCAAAATTTGAGTCTTCAAGTCAAGGTAAGGATGTTAGCATTCCATGACTAACTCCTTAATGAGGAAACATAGAAAATACTTTATGGATAATATTCCCCACTATTATACCCCATAGAAATGAGAGAGCAATTAGATCTTGAAAAAGAGGACTGGTTCTAGGAATTTGCACACACATGTGTGTGCAAATGGCTTGAGACATGCTTAAAAATTTAATGTGAAGATGACACTTGCCACTTTCACATTAAAGGGATGGGCGATTGAAAATTATATTTAACTCCCCTTTGTGAATGGGAAAATATATTTTTTTAGATTCATTTTTGTCTACCTTTGTTTAAAATGACAAAGAAAAGAAAACTCTTGGTAATTAGTGAGTCCTTGGTTGAATAGTGGAAAAAGAGATTAGAGAGAAATGGATCCTAAGCTTTATATTTTTACTCAACAATATTTTCCAATTTTATTGGGGGTTTCATGTAGGTTTTCTTACTTCTATGGTATTTTTTGTTTGTATTCTTAGAAAAAATGCTAACATGAGTTACATTGTGTTGGAGATTTGTGTTATCATTGATGTCAACAGAGAGTGTATTGTCATTGATGTCAATCTTGGTTATAGATTCTTAGAGATTTGGAGTTGTTGAAGATTATCACACTATGTTGCCATTAGTATTGTTATTGATGTCAAACTCTAGTATGATAGTATGATTGTGTTGCAGATGTTGTGGTTGTAGTGAGAAGGTGTTTGAGATATTGTAGATGTAGCATAGTCACTTGGTTTCCAAGTGATTTTGAGAAAATTTGAATAAAAGAATGAATAGTGTGATAGAATAGTGTTTTGTGTTGTGCTCTATATTTCTTCATGTTTGAAGTTATGCTTGTGCGGTTTAGATATGTTGATTAGAGTTGTTCAGAGGTGTTATATCCAAAGTTTCAGGTTTTGGATCGTGTGGCAGTGGAAGTTGTGGTCACCAGTGTGTGGATTGTGAAACAAGTTGTCTGGGAGAAATGTAGATGCTCTGCATTTATCTATGTTGAGTTTTATTGGCTTGCAGATTTGTGAATGTGCTAATATTGTCTTTATCTACCTTCTCTCAAAGTGTTTCATTTTTTGTTGCTCTGCAAGGTTGGATTGATGAGTTGCGTTTTGTGGTGGCATGTCTGGTTGCACAAAAAGTTATTATTCTTCAGTTGTATGTAGTTGCAGAAGTGTTGATGGATATTAAGTTGTTGATGGAATATTCTTGAGTGATGTATCATGTTGCTATGTGGTTCGTGAGTTGTTTTCAAACCTAATGAAGCGTGAACTTAATTTCTTAAGGGAATTAATGCAGGTTTACCCAACCTAGTGTGTTAGCACTAATCACAGATGTGTTGTGTTGTTTTTGGAAGCTTT
This sequence comes from Sequoia sempervirens, assembly GCA_007258455.2. Classification (NCBI taxonomy): domain Eukaryota; kingdom Viridiplantae; phylum Streptophyta; class Pinopsida; order Cupressales; family Cupressaceae; genus Sequoia; species Sequoia sempervirens. The sequence goes on from VDFB02281492.1 coordinate 478,998,996, forward strand.
GCAAAGTGTGTAGGCATAGATTTGGATCTTGGTTAACCCTTGGTGTGGTCTGCCTTCATCTCTTTCCATCGCAGGGGTGTTTGGTGTCAACCTATTTTGTAATTGAATGTTTGAGGTGCATAACTAACCTTGGAAAATATTTTCAAGGCTGCAAATGGTATAAATGCAAGATGGAGAAGTGTGTGATATGTGTGGATTAGAGTGGTGTGGTGTGGTGTGGAGTATGATCAAGTGTTGTGTGAGCTTTGACGACTACTTGATTATTGGAAGTGGTGAGTAGAAGGTATTTACATTTATAGTGTACCTGAAGTTACTAGAGGTAGTGAGCTAAAGGTTGTGAATGGTGTAGAGTTGTTGTAGTGGATCTTCCTATTGCTCTAAGATAGATTTCTCTTTGTAATAGTTTGAACTTATTTCTTCTTTCTAATTTGGCAGTGAGCCCTTCTTTCTTTTAGGTAGTGAGCCTATTGTATTCAAGGTTGCTATTACTTTATATTATGAGCTAATCCTTGCCATGGTTTTTCCTTCTTAGGTTTTCCATGTAAATTTGATGTTCTATTATGCATGGTGTTTGATGTGATGTTGTTTGATTTATTTACTTTCATGCTAAATTTGATTAAGGGTTTAAGGGTTAACAAGGATCTAAATGTTAATGAGGGTTTTGATGTACAATTGATTCACCCCCCTCTTAGTTTTTTTGTGCATCTAACAATTGGTATTAGAGCAAGGTTCCTTGGAAGAAGCTTAACTACTTCAGGCAGATTTGGATGGCGCACAAGAAGGAGGCTCCTTTGTTTGATGGAAAAAATTATGCATTCTGGAAGACTGGGATGGAAGGCTTCCTTTTCTCCCTAAATTTTGGAGTTTGGAAATCTATTGAAGATGGATATACCATGCTTGCAAGTGGCTCGACAAGTGATGATGAGATCAAGGCTTATGAGAATAATGGAAAAGTAAGGAATTCTCTTTTGAGTGGTCTTGTTGATTCAAAACTTATGAAGGTAATGAGTTAAAAATATATTAAAGAGATCTAGAAGAAGTTGGAAAGTATCTATGAAGGAGATGATAAGGTCAAGCAAGCGAAGATGCAGAATTTCAAAGCTAAATTTGAAAACCTAAGGATGACTGAGGATGAAGATATTGCAGCCTACATGCTGTAAGTGGATGAAATTGTCAATGTTATCAATGGTCTTGGAGGAAAGATAGAAGAAAATGATATTGTGAAAAAGGTATTAAGAACCCTTCATAAATATTATACCCCTAAAATTTATGCTATTGAGGAAGTTCGTGATTTGGATAAATATATTAGAGATCAATTGATTGGTTCCTTAAATACTTTTGAATCAAGAGAATTTGATAAAGATGCTACAAAGAAAGAAACTACTTTTAAAGTCAGCAAGATAGAAAGGAATGATGAATCAGATCCAGATGATCTTGATGAGGTAGAAGAAAATTTTGTAAGGAGATTGAAAAAGGGTATTGTAAAGTATAGAGGTAAGTTTCCTTTCAAATGTTTCAATTGTGGAAAAATAGTTCATTATGCTTCAAAATGTCCAACCAAAGTTTCAAATGATAAATATAAGGACAACAAAGGTAAATTTTTCAAGAGAAGTTATTATGTTAAAGAGGATGCTAGTATATCAGATGATGAATTTGACTATCTGGATGATGAAAATAATGAATGCTTGCTCATGGCTCTAAATACTGGAACTGATTCTACCAACTATGAGAGATGTATGAAGGAAATTACTCTGGAAATAGGTGATAATGTCAAAGGGACTATGGTGACTACTTTTCATGCGAGAGAGGAGAAAAACTACTAGATAATTGACAGTGGATGCTCAAATCGTATGACAGGTGGTAAGAGTAAGTTTGATAAACTTGGAAGTTTGAAGGTGGTGTTGTTAAGTTTGGTGACGATACATCTACTAAGATTTGTGGAAAAGTTTCAAATAGTTTTGATGGAAAGAATAAAACTGATGATGTTCTTTATGTTAAGGATTTTCAGCATAATCTTCTAAGTGTAGGAAAAATGTGTAGCAGAGGATATAACCTTTTATTTCAAGATGTTGGTTGTGAAATAAAAAAAAATATCTAGAACTCTAGTTGTTGCAGGAACAAGGACAGATGGGAATGTTTATCAACTTAAAGGTATGGATGGTAAGTTCCTTAGACTCAAATAAATGAAAGTTGGATATGGCATAGAAGAACATGTCACATTAATTTTGATAGCCTAGTGAGGATTAGTTCTACTCAAGCTGTGAGAGATCTACTAAGAATTACAAAGCCTATCAATGCAATTTGTAAAGAATGTTAGTTTGAGAAGCAAGCAAGAAAAAGAGTCGATATCAAAGAATATATTCTACTACAAGACCTTTGGAATTGGTACATATAGACCTATGTGGACCTACAAGAATTGGAAGCTTTCAAGGTGATAGGTATTTCATGCTTTTAATTGATGATTACTCTAGAATGACTTGGGTAAATTTTCTTAAAGAAAAATCAAAATCCCTAGATAAGTTCAAGGAATTTAAATCAATGGTTGAGAATGAAATGGATTTTAAAATTAAATGTTTGAGATCTGAAAGAAGTGGTGAATTCACCTCTAATGAGCTTAACAATTATTTATGTGAAGATCATGGAATAAAGAGGTAGTTGTCAGCTCCCAGGACTCCTCGGTAGAATGGAGTTGTGGAAAGGAAGAATAGAATAATTCAAGAAGCAACAAGGACAATGATGAAAGAAGCAAACCTACTGGATGTCTATTGGAGAGAAGCTATACACATTGTAGTATACCTACTAAATAGAGTACAAGCAAGAGTAAACAGTTCAAAGCCTCCATATGAATTATGGTATGGAAGGATTCCTACTGTCAAATGTTTTAGAGTTTTTGGAAACAAATGTTATATTCAGAGAGATGAAGAAAACTTAGGAAATTTTGATACAAGATCTGATGAAGGAATCTTCCTTAGATATTCTACAAAGAGCAAGGCCTACCAATGCTAAAACAAAAGGTTGAAGAAGATAGTTGAGAGTGAAAGTGTCAAATTGGATGAAGAATTAAATCAGAACTCAGTGTTGATAGAGGGACATGAATTAGATGAATCTTTTTGTAGAGAAGAAAAGGAGAAAGAGGAAGAAAAAGAGATGATAGTTGAAGAGGAATAATCTCCAAAAAAGAATCTTAAGACTCTTAAGTATGTGTAAAAATATCATTTTGAATATCAGATTATTGGAGATGAGTGCAGAGGTGTTTTGACAAGAAGAAAAGCTACTATGATAGAGGAACAAGTAATTTTTGTTTACTTTTTGAGATAGAACCTAAAAAAATGATTGAAGCATGCAAGGATGAACATTGGATCAAAGCAATGGAAGAAGAATTAATGTAGATTGAGAAGAATCAAACTTGGGAATTGGTCCCAAGACTAGCAAACAAGAATGTAATTGGAACTAAATGGGTATTCCAAAATAAGTTGAATAAGAATGGAAATTTTGTTAGAAACAAGGCAAGGATTTTGTGTAAGGGCTACTCACAAGTGGAAGGAATAGATTTTGAAGAGACTTTTGCTCTGGTGGCAAGAATGGAAGCTATTAGGATGTTTTTAGCTTTTGCAACACATAAATATTTCAAAGTTTATTAGATGGATGTGGAGTCTGTATTCTTGAATGGTGAGTTGGAAGAAGAGTTATACATTGAACAATCGAAAGGATTTCAATTATTAGAAGATTCAAATATGGTCTACAGATTGAAGAAGGCATTGTATGGACTTGAACAATCTCCTAGAGCTTGGTATGCAAGATTAGACAGGTACTTGTTACAACAGGGATTCAATAAAGGTATTGTAGATAGAAATCTTTACTTTAAAGTTGAGAAAGATCAAATCGTGATTGTGGTTGTGTATGTTGATGACATAATATTTGGAGGTAATGAGGCAATGTGTAAGAAGTGTGTAGATGAGATGTAGAAAGAGTTTGAGATGTCAATTTTTGGGGAGATGAATTTCTTCATTGGGTTACAAATTATTCAAACAAAGAAAGGGATATTCATTTCACAATCAAAGTGTGTCAAGGAAATACTAAATAAGTTTAGAATGGAAGACTCTAAACTGGTATATACTCCTATGGTTACTGGTTGCAAGTTGAGAAAAATGATGAATCTCCTAAGATAGATCGGAGCAAGTATAGATTGATGATTGGTGGACTACTATATTTAATTGCTACTAGACTGGATATCATGCATGTAGTTTGTCTTGTGGCTAGATTTCAAGAAGATCCTAGAGAGTCACATGTAGCAATTAAGAGAATATTTAGATATTTGTAGAGCACTTCGGACTATGGTCTATGTTATCCTAAGGATACTAATTTATCTTTGAGTGCTTACACAGATGTAGATTGGGCAGGTTGTGTAGATGATAGAAGAAGTACAAGTGGAGGTGCTTTCTTTCTTGGAAGTAGATTCTCATGGCTAAGTTAAAAGAAAGATTCAGTATCATTATCTACTATAGAGGCAAAGTCTATTGCAACAACATCTTGTTGCACATAGGTGTTGTGGATGAAGCAGACATGAAGGATATTAGAGTATCATATGATGAACCCTTCTCTATCTTATGTGACAATACAAGTGCTATCAATATTTCAAAAAATCTAGTAATGCATTCAAGGACAAAACATATTTCAATTTGGTATCATTTTTTAAGAGAGAAAGTTGTAGAGAATGAAGTGAAGCTAGAGTATGTGCCTACAAAGGATCAAGTTGTAGATATTTTTACTTATGTAGAAGTAATGGTAGTGTTGCTTAAGAGTTGGAGTTGATTTTTTTGTTGGTTGTTTTTCATTAGGTATTTCCATCAATGACAGAGGGGTATTTATTGGAGATTTGTGTTGTCATTGATGTCAATCTTGTTTGCAGATTCTTAGAGATTTGGAGTTGTTGAAGATTGTTGCACTATGTTGTCATTAGTATTGTTATTGATGTCAACCTCTAGTATGATGGTATGATTGTGTTGCAGATGTTGTGGTTGTGATGAGAAGGTGTTTGATATGTTGCAGATGTAGCATAGTCACTTGGTTTCTGAGTGATTTTGAGAAAATTTGAATAAGAGAATGAACAATGTGATAGAATAGTGTTTTGTGTTGTGCTTCATATTTCTTCATGTTTGAATTTATGCTTGTGCAGTTTGGATTTTTTGATCAGAGGTGTTCAGAGGTGTTATATCTAGAGTTTCAGGTTATATATCATGCGACAGTGGAAGTTGTGTTCACCAATGTGTGGATTGTGAAGCAAGTTGTTTGGGAGAAATGTAGATACTCTGCATTTCTCCATGTTGAAGTTTCTTGGCTTTCAGATTTGGGAATGTGCTAATATTTTTTGTATCTACCTTCTCTTGAAGTAGTTCATGTTTTGTTGCTCCGCAAGGTTGGATTGATGAGTTGTGTTTTGTAGCGGAATGTCTGGTTGCACATAATGTTATTATTCTTTAGTGGTATGTATTTGTAGAAGTGTTGATGGATATTAAATTTTTTATGAAATATTCTTGAGTGTTGTATGATGTTTCTATGTGGTTTGTGAGTTGTTTTCAGACCTAATGAAGTGTGAACTTAATTTCTTAAGGGATCCAATGAATTTTGGCCAACCTAGTGTGTTAGCACTAATTGTGGACGTGTTATGTTGTTTGTGGAAGCTTTGCAAAGTGTGTTGATGTAGAATTCGGTCCTAGTTAACCCTTGATCTGATCTTCCTTCATCACTTTCCATCACAGAGGTTTTTGGTGCCAACCTATTTTGTAATTGCACATTTGAGGTGCATAGCCAACCTTGGAGAATGTTTTCAAGGTTGTGAATGGTATAAATGCAAGATGGAGAAGTGTGTGATGTGTGTGGATTAGAGTGGTGTGTCATGGTGTGAAATATGATCAAGTGTTGTGCAAGCTTTGATGACTAAGAATACTAGAAGCAGTGAGTAGAAGGTATCTACATTTGTAGTGTACCTAAATTTAATGGAGGAAGTAAGTTGATGGTTGCAGATGGTGTGGAGTTGTTGTGATAGATCTTCCTATTGTTTTGAGATAAATTTATTTTTGTAGCAATCTTCTTCTTTTTTCTTTCTGATCTGGTAGTGAGCCCTTCTTTCTTTTTGGTAGTGATCCCTCCGGTAGTGAGCCTATTGTATTTGGTGTTGCTATTACTTTATATTGTGAGCTAACCCTCACTGTGGTTTTTCCCTTCTTGGGTTTTCCACGTAAATATAGTGTTCTATTGTGCATGGTGTTTGATGTGTTCTTGTTTCATTTATTTACTTTCATGTTAAACCTAATTAAGGGTTTGAGGGCTAGCAAGGATCTAAATGTTAATGAGGGTTTTGATGTACAACTAATTCACCCCTTCTCATTTGTCTTACACATCTAACATATTGTGTATATGTGATATTTTTTTTATGTGTTGTAAAATTTATTGAAATGGACTGTGTTGGGAGATAAAGGTTGTCTTCTCATTTGTCCTTATTATGAACCTTGAAGAAGGTTCTTGTGATGAAAATCCTATTGAGTACCCATGTGAGTTATGTAGTGATGGCTTGAGTCTAATTAAAATGGTGTTATATGTTTCTTGTGTGGGATGAGTATGAACCTAGTTTATCCAAGGGAACTCCTAGCTTGGGGGTGGGTTGTGAGTAACCCTACAACTAGGAGGTGAGCACTCCATTGGAAAATGGAAGGTGTTTTTGTTTAAGTGTAGGTTTGGGGTTTTTCACTAGAAGGTCTACTTGCTTGGAAGACCATTGTCATTTAGTTCTTTGTGAAATATTCATTCAAGTTGGACAGTATTGTTGCTATAGTGAGAAAATTGTATTGTAAATGCTTATGCAAGCTTCCTTTTTGTAAAACATAGTGAATGAGAAAACCTTATTGTTGTTCTTGAAATTATAGTTGTATTTCAATATAATTGAAATTACTTGCAAAATTGTATTTAAAAAAATAATGTGCATATGTTGTATAATTATCCTTACAAAACTAGATGAATAATATCTTATTTAATTATTAAACATTGAAGAGCATTTATATTTTGCAAGAAAATGAAATTTATGTCTATGAACTTCTAGCAAAGTAAAATATGTTTGTATAAGTATTCATGTAATTCTTTTTAAGATACATAGTTCATTTATTGTTAAAATACAACTAGACATATTTTTGGTGAATATAATCTCTATAAATATATATATGTAATATACACGTGCATATAAATGATCCTAATAAATAAAAATTGGTATTCTTTAAAATAAATATAATTTGTTGTATCAAGTTTAAAATAGTGTTTTTTAAAGAAAGATAGAATGAAGCAAGTCAAAATTAATGTATATAAGTGAGAAAATGATAGGTCTTTCCAACAAAACTATAATCAATCTAAATTATATATATATATATAGACACACACACACGTGTGTGTGTGTGTGTGTGTGTATAATAACCTTTAAATATTTATATATACTAATTTGTTGAAATGATTATTCATATGGAAATCCTGAAGCGATTGACCCTCATGAGGTCCTCCCTTGAGGTTTCTCACATAAATACACCAACCTTTGAGTAGGAAAATCACCATTATAGGTGAGCAAAATAGATTTCACAACACCCAAGTTCATGAAATTCCTCTTCCTTCACCTCTAGGTAGTGTACTTGTGATGATGTTGCACATGAAATGTCAACAAGTGCACATGTTATTATAACATGTTAAGCATGATAAGAGCTAATGTTTTATATTTTTGAGAAATAAATTGTTGGTTTGCATTATGCTAACATGTAAAATAATCGACATGACACTTATAGCTAATTATGATGATGTTTCCTTCTTTTCTCTTGATGAATTATTTAAGAATCTTAAAGATGATTATTTGACTGTTTTTGTTTTTTTTCTCTTTGTTACATAATATCATTAATTATTATTATTCTTCTCCACTAGCAAATTCTTGTAATAGTCATGTTTATTTTTTATATTTCATGATAATTTCAATCTTATACTTTATAGTACTCGTATCATATAGATATCCATGTGTTGATGGTCTTAATTATAAAAAAGAATGGATATCATAGAGGTACACATATAAATGTTAAAAAATGTGTTCATGTATATTATGCTCATATCAATGATGACATGTTTCTAATGTACATATTTAGACAAATTTTAGTTGATGAGGCTTTATTGTGGCATGATTTGCATTTTGATTGATATAATTAATTTATGAATTCTATACATGCTTTAATAGAATATTTATTTTAGGCCTAATAAATGTTTGTAGCATCACATTAATCTTTCAACATCAAATGGATATCATGCAATTCATCAAATACATGGACATAATATGGGTATATGTACATCATTCAAGCATAAAATTTAAGATCTTATTAACAATAAGGAAATACAATTTGAAGATATAAATGGTTATACATGCATATATTTCCCAACTCATTGTGATAGAGAAAATTCTTCTAAGGCTAGTGATAAACAAAATAATGATGGGGTAAGAAATAAATAATCTACATCTAGTGTATTATGTAACACATGTAGTGAAAATAAGGACACAATATATGCCCAAGTGTAAATTAATTGTTCATCTAAAGTGTCATTGATCATGGTAGCACAATAAATCCTCTTGCCATCGCAAATACGGAGAATGAATAATACCATATAGGGGCATAAATCCTTAGCATTAGATTGTCCTAAAACTTTGCTAAGAAGCATGATCATATATTTATTGTATCAATGATTATGGTTAAGTAATTTATCATGCAGTTATATTAATTATTCTTGTATATTCAATTAAGTATCATCATATTCAAGCATAAATCCTAAAATTTTATAAGGAATGTACCAAAATCAAATCATGATCTAACATCTCAATAGTAAATCCCTAGTTACCTTTGAAGCATATCAAGGTAAAGCTTTGGGATGGTCACTAATGGGGTAACCAAATAAGCAAAGTCTAAAAAAAACAAGGTTACTAATATATATTACCAACAACAATGAAGATTAGATTTAATTTCTCATTGCTACAAATTGAATGAAGACATTATCTATACATATTCCTATAATCATTGTTCGTTATGATATAAATAATATATTAATTAAAAACAAACTAGTATTATAATAACATTCATAATTTTCAACACATCCCACAAACCTTCCAAAAAAGTTAAGAAAATATCATGTCACCTAAAATCCCTAACTTCGATAAAGAATCAGGATACCCACATCTTTGATACTAGTATTAGGCCTCCGCACAACTCAATTGCCCATTAGGATTTTTCCCCCATAAATACCTTGGCATAAAAGTACATAACTAGTCATATATTAACATCATAATTATAATTATTTTGTAAACTATTGAAGTATATATTTTTTAAAATTCAATAATGTATTTTCACAATAAATTCTTCTATAGATTGTTGGATTTGATCCCTCAACTTGACAACTCCTAAAGATCACTTGCTATCAAAAACTTGTCATGCATAGAGAGATAACAAGGCTATGGAGGCCAAATATGAATTGATTCACAAAGATGAATCATGATTAATGTGCAAATATCACAATGATTAATAATGATATAATGAACCCTTATAGAGGAAACCTAAAGCTAAATAAAGAAACCCTAGGTGAGGATAGAACTATATTAGGACATGTTTCCTCATCATATGACTTAAGACACCAAAAGTAACACAACCTAAGTAATATTAAGCACTAGAGTACTAAATTACTCCAACACCCATCTTAAGTGCAACTTAGGGAGAAGCAAAAACCTCTAAATGTGAATGTATGAAATGTAAAATATGGGTCTCGACAACTAAGGCCCGATAAAGTACACATGTACAAACAATCTCTCACAAATAGAGAAAAGGAGAAAAACCCTGTAACATCCCACTACGCAACCCCGAAGGGTAAGAGCCAAAAGAAGACAAGATAAAAAAAATTATAACATAAATAATAACTTACACAAAAAACAGTTTCCAATATAATATATCGACAACATACATGGTCAAATATGGCCGAACACAACCCAAAGGAGAGGACTAATCCACTCTCCAGAGAAAATCAAAACAGGAGCAAATATGAGAGCTCCAGAAATTTTGCTCTAGAACTTCCTGCTCTAGAACCTGTTGCTCTGAAACTTCCTGCTCTGGAACCTTCTGCTCTGGAACTTCGTAGCAGAGACACAAAACAACAACAAAGAGTTGTGATGCACTGGAATGATAGCAGCAATAACACAGACCAAAACAGAAAGCGGTGATGCGTCAGAACTTTTGCAAATTAAAACATGAAGGAAATATACAACCAAAGCTTTGATTTTTGCATGGAAAATATTAAAGAAAAAACCATTATGATCATCAAAATTCAAGCGAGTCTGATACCAACATTGAAACTCGTAACCCAAATATAAACATCACATTTCTTCTCATTAATCTATATGATTACATTTTCACTCTCAAGCGAGTACAATATACATAAAGGAATATATAAGAGTACAAAGGCATACCAATAAATAAAATACATCAACATAGAAGACAAGTACAAGAGGGATCAACTCCAACTGGTGCTCCAATAACTTGTACGTCGGTCCCCAATGGCGGTGGCAACGCCTCCCTACCATGTGGACTCGAAAGAGGCCACCCCACCATGCTCGGAGGTAGTCACAAGGCCCAAGCAGAAATAACAAGGTAGGGTAACATATGGCCAACACTCACATCATACACGAAGAAACATGAAATACAATGCATTAAAGCCAACATCACAACATGAAGATGCTCATACAATAACATGTCAGGTACTATTCATGACTACTAAGGTACGAGGTACTAGAGTGTTGAATGGATGGAGTGTCATCGTGCGTGCTCGAAGGGATTGCACTATACATAACCAAGTACACCTCTCATACAGACGAGGAGACTCAATCATGTATGTATCAACGCCCTACAGACGGATAGGCCTTCTCATTTAACTAAATGAAGAATCCATAGCAAACATGAAACAATGAAAATCCACTAAAATCATCATAAAAACCATTTAAAATAGCCAAGCAACATTGCTACTAAATCATTTAAACAGCTGATCACAAATACCAACAAGTAGATTACACACCCTTCAAACATTCACCATTAATTTCATAAAAGAAACCAATCATATAATCAATATTAACCTCATCAAATCATCTCATAAAACCATCTTTAAAATAGTTAAAACCACTAAGTGACAGAGGCACAAAACATGGATTCCAGCCGTAACTCAAAGGAATGAAAAGAGGGCATAAAAATTTCATAGAAATTCAAAGTGCCCAGATTAAAAATCTAAGTTTGAACCAGTTTATATTTTGACATTTTTAGATGGATTTGACTTTTATTTTTTTATTCTATGACCTGAAATAGGGTTCTATTCAGAAAAAAATGTCATTTAATGCATGGCTGGGCAAAAACATGAAAAATGAAAGTGCCCAAATTAAAAATCGGACAAAGACCAAGTTGAAATATGGGCGTTTCTACATGGAATCCAATTTTATTTTATATTTTTAACATGTGGTAAAAGAGCAGCAATGAAAAACATCATTATACAAATAGGCACAAATTTGGACAAAAATGAAAGTGCCCAAAATTAAAATTTGTCAAAGACCCAGTTGAGATCTTGGCATTTCTACATGAAATCCACCCTTAAAATTTGTTTTTAGCAAGAGGATAATGAGCAGCAAAGAAAAACATGTTTTTACAAATTGGGCAAAAATAAAGAATATGAAAGAACCTATAAATCAAATTTTGTTCAACAACCCATTTCATATTTGTTGGAAAAGAATAAAAATCTACCATAAAAAAACTATAGAGCAGCCAATCGAATCCAAAACATTCTTAATTCCCAAAGCATTCACATAATTGAATCAAAAGAATAAATTTGCTATAAGGAAATACAAAGCTTACCATTCCCAAACTAAATCACATTCAAAACCACCAGAAATTCAAGGATTCAAGAACCACAGAAAAAATACCTCAATGTTGCCCCAAAACTGAAAAGAAAGATTGTTTTGAATAGAAGGCACGGTTGGGTTCCAAAATATGACAGCAATGAGGAAATGGCATGTTGAGACCAACAATCAGATGCCCACAAATTGGGATAAAAATCCTCTCTAAAAGAGAAAAATACAAGATGGACTAAGAAGCCTCCAAAAAATTCCCAAAAGGAATAGGAACATGAAGAACATCCCTAAAGCACGAAGAAGTTGTAGAAAACTATTAAGAAATGACTATTATAGTGTTGAAATGAAAAACCTCCTCTGAAAATAACTGATGATCAAGATAAAGAAGACAAGAATCTACATGATTTCCCCTAATGATACTACTCAAACAATGATTAGATGGAAAACAAAGGAAAACACCTGGCATTCAAGGATATAGATGACACATTAATCTACACGAGTGACTCCAACGACACTACTCAACCATGCAAGAGTAAACTGCAAGTCAAAAATATGGGTGCCAATAGTCCAAAGAACACTAATCAAGTGAAAATAAAAGGTCAACTCTAGAAATAGGAATGTAAGAGTGTTTATGTGGTAAGTGCTCCATCTCACCAAGATGCATGTGTAACCAATTGTTACATCCACCTAGTACATAGGAATAAAAACTAGATACATAGCTTACGTCAAAACAAAACCAAGGAAGCATTAGCACAAATAGTGGAAATCCCCCCATAATTTTGATAAGGGAGAGGCAAGACAAGTCCATTAAAATTACATGTCACCATGCAGTGCATGAAGGAGAGTAAAGTATAGTTGAACATGCACAAGAAAGTACTTGCAACTAAAAAAGGGTGTGATAAAAAGTCACACATGTATGAGGTAAGAATCATTAGGATTCAACATCATTATGGAAATGAAACTCATTTGAAAAAGGTGTGATGGAAAAACTAAGGCACTACACAACCCCCCCCCCATGAAACTTTATAATACAGTGCGAGTATAAAAAGGCACAACTAGATGTGTGAAATCCCCAAAAAGTATACACATTAATGGAATTTATCTAAGTGCATATATAGAAGAGAAAATGCATTAAAAATATTCCTGCAATGTCTAAATAGGACAAAATATTGTAAAGACATGTAAAATAGCCCAAATGAAGTCATCCAATGCGAACAAAAGGTTTCCAAGAGCCAAAATTACCAAGTAATTCACCTGAATGTAAAAGTACAAAAAATTGAATAAAGTATACCTAGGGAAATTTTTGGAAAAAGTGCATGGATAGTTGTAGAGATCTTTGAAAGACCTTTCCAATGTTGTAAGAATCAAAAAAATGGAGGAACTAGTCAAAATTTTAAAGCTTGAGAGTGAAAAACAACACATCTAATTTTGAAAGGTTGTAGAATGTACCAACAAAAAAATATGAAAAAGCATCATGCACCATTAGATAGTTCTCAAAATTAGCTTTTCGTTGATATCCCATTCACCAAAATATGACTCTTGGATCAAAATTTACGGTGATTTTCTCGATCGTGATAAAAATGCCAAAAAATAAAAAAATTATCCCCCTTGGCTTGGGCATTAGTTTCCTATGCGATTAGAGGCGGGAAATAGGGCACTAGAAATCCTGTGCTCAATGACTTATAAGCCACTAGCAGCTAGTGGCTAAGTCATTTTTGCTAGCAGTTAGTAGACCACATGTGGATTGGCTACAAGTGGAAATACCTACTACCAACAATGAAAGGAGCCCATCAACAAGGAAAACAAACTTGACCTTCTACACAAACACCTAGAAACAAACCTTATAAAAGTCATCAAAGTTTCCAAATTGAGCCAAAAAATATTAGACACAATGAGGCAATTTTTTCACCAAGAATATGTACAATATCTTACTATGTATGGATTTGTACAAATATATGGACACCATCACCTTGAAACCTATGCATTTGCCAAAAAAAAATTCAAAAATTTTGATCTCTAAATTTGATTAAAAAAATAGACGATCTATATGTTTTTGGGCATTTCAAATGCAACAGTGAGGTTTGTTTGAGTCCAGGATGCATCAAAATTGTGCTCAAGACTAGATCTCTTAGAAAATGAATAAATAATTTCAAATTGGGAGATTTAATACCATGTTAGAGTTTATCCCTCAACCCCACAACTCCCAAAGATCACATGTAATCAAACACTTATCACGCATAAAGAGATGGAAGGCTATAGAGACCAAAGGTGAATTGGTCTAGAAAGATGAATTATGATTAATGTGCAGACCTCACAATGAGTAATAATGATAAAATGAATCCTTATAAAGGAAACCTAAAGCTAATTAAGCAACCATAAAGAAACCCTAGGTGAGGATAGAACTAGATCATGACATGTTTCATGATCATATGACTTGAGATGCCAAAAAGAAAATGACCTAAGTAAGCTTAAGCACGAAAGTACTAAATTAAACCAGCATAGATTAACCAGCTAATAATCCTCTTTTGTAACCATTTAATGATTTATTTTTAGGTTAACTTTGTCTGTTTATAACAAACTTCTTTAACAAATCATATGTCTCTATTCAACACACTTTTTCAAAATGATGCCTATATTATTTTCAATATAATTTAACATATTTATTAGCTATATTTCCCCATCAAAATAATCTATTCATTCAAATACATGAAGTATATTCCCATGCATACACAAAGTATATTCCTAATACGCTTGTACATATTTCAAATACTTATTAGGTCATAGAGCTCTTGAATGACACTTGAGTGTTTCAAAGTCAATTTGATTTGACATTCGACAACTTGAGTAATTTCAAGGCCCTTGAGGAATATTTGCTACCTATAGTACTTGATGATGGTAGAAAAATGAAATCATTAGATTCTTGACCAAGGAAATTTGATCCCATTGCTCCAGCTCTAGTCACATCAATTAGCCAAGGACATAAAATAAATCCAATTCTATACAATGCTAAAATTAATAACTTCCTAAAATTAGAATTAGGAATGGAAAAAATTATTAATGAAACAAAAATATTACTCTTTGACACAAGATACTTGGCCTACCAAAATAAGCTAGTAAAAATTATTGGCCTCAAGTCATCATGATATGAGGAATTTGTTACATAGATAGAAAAGTATTCATAAAGCTTATGCGATGTACATTTTTCATGTCACCTAAAATATTTCAAAGTAGGCTAAGTGTTTACAAATGCATATTAATGTGTACTTAAAAAATAGTAATCACACATTTCAAAATAAAGGATGCTTACAATAGCTTAAATTTTATTAGAAGATTAATCGAAAGAAAAATTAATCCTCATTTTTAGTTATAAAAAGAGAATATGAGTGATGAGACAAAAAAATGTCTCATCTATTAACTAAATAAAAGTATGTATTTTGTTTAATTATAAAGTTTATCAAGACTGAGCATGATGAGGAAAGTAAGAGATTTTTAGTTGGAGTAGTCAAGATTTCATCGTATTTTGAAAATTACGATCTAGGTTCTTGAGATTTTTGGAAAGAAATTAGGAGACAAAAAGACAAAAAAACTCATTAAATTTCATGAAAACCCAGTTCGTGATTTAAGAGAAAACTTCACTAGTCCGATGATCTAGAACTTTGCTTTCATACTCTAAAATTTTCAAAGTTAAGAAGGATTTAAGTGAAAGATAAGTATGATAGCATTTATGAAGAGGTTAAGCATTTTGGGTTTCTATAAGCAATTAAAGGATAGCAGTTGAGAGCATCTAAAGGGAAAATTCAAGCATTAAGGTAGGTTTTTGGGTTGTGCAAATAAATGGAGCATATCTAGAAGGTAGTTTTGGGTAGTTTGAACCTTTTTACAAGCATCTAGGAGCTGTTTTATGACCTTCAATGATACATAAGGGAAAGGCATAACTTTTTCAGCATTCAAATGTCTTTTTGGAGCTTGTTTAGGGGCTGCAAAATAGGCATATTTATTTTGGACAACCAAAGAAGATTGACTCAACAAGATGAAGAAAAGACTCATCTTTTTCCCTCAACACATGTTCTTATCTTCTAGCAAGTTGTTGCATAGCTATAAGGCTCATCCTTCATATTAGTTGAAGATAAGAATTCTATAAATTCATTGTAATCAACGAATCAAATGGGGAAGAGTTTTATAAAATAATAGAGTTCAATTTTTAACAATAGTAGTGTAGTTGTTTGTAGTTTTCATTTCATAGTTTATTTTCTAGCAATGTTTCCAAATTCCCTATTATTTACATTTCTAGAATTGTTCTTTGAATGCTTCTTAAGATAGATTTCATTCCAACACTTTCATTTACCAGCTCTTAGATTAGATTTGATTCTAGCAAATTTTTTTGTGTATTGTCTTTCAATTCTGTTTGTAGAAAAAGAATGTCATGCAAATGATTTATTCTCCCTCTTGCATATTGTTATGGACACCGCCTTAGATTGACATTTATAATTAAATGATGAAGATTATAGTGACCTTCATCATTTTTGGTGTTGTTGTCGGGGAAAGGTGTCATTAAGGAGTTATTGTTGATCTGGTGATAGTAGGTCAAAAGAAAAATTAGTTTGACAAAAAATTTAGGTTTATTATTTTAGAAACCCCCCCTAAAATAATAGATCCAAAGGAAGAGGTTCTTGTATGCGAAGGTGACAACTCTTGTGCAATCTCCTCAACTAGAGGACCATGACTTCAAGCCCTAGCAAGCAAAAGATTATTTTTTAGACACCTTCAAAGTCCAAGAAGGGCTACTTGATCATATATTTGAAGGACAATGAGTTGCATCCAGTCATGCATGCAACAAAATGTGAGGAAGGATTGTAAGATCTTTCCAATCAACCCATGCATCTACTAAAATCAGAAATTATGGAGAAGGTTGTCATTTCAAAGGAAGAAAGAGCATCATAGTTCAAATATTTAGCCATCTTATTCTTATGGTTTTTTTTTTTTCAAAAAGTTGAATGCATAGATCCATCATTTGAGAAAATGATGTTATTTTTCACAACCAGATAATGGTTTTGTGTAACCTATCTTTACATCAATAAGTAGAGTAGGATAGAGTAGGTTTTTTTTTTGCAAATAAGTGTTTTACACATGCTTTGTCTTTTTCTCTAAAGCTCAAAAACAAGCATTCCTCTATTAAAGTTGCTAATCTCAAGAGCTTTTGCAGATTTATTTTGGCATTTGAAGACATTCTGGATCTCTCAGAACCAACCATAAAGAAAAGACAACAAGCTCTAGATAGCTTCAGAGTAACTCAGAATATCTTCAGAAGCATATCCAGTGCATCTCTCATAAAATCTCCAAAGAAATTATAATAAAAGTGAAAAAAATGGCTCTCAAAGCTCACTATAAGTTGTAGGAGGACCTGCAACATTTTAGGTGTGGGGGAGATGATAAGACAAAAAATGTCTCATTTATTAGCAAAATAAAAACATGTATTTTTCTTAATTATGAAGTTTATCAAGACTGAGCATGATGAGGAAAGTAAGATTTTTCAGTTGGAGCAATCAAGATTTCATTATATCTTGAAAATTACGATCTGGGTTCTTGAGAATTTTGAATACAAATTAGGAGACAAAAAGGCAAAAAACCCATTAAATTTCATCAAAACCCAATTCATAGTTTGAGAGAAAACTTCACCAATCCGATGCTCTGGAACTTTGCTTTCATGCTCCAGAATTTTTAGAGCTAAGAAGGATCTAAGTGAAGGATAAGTATGATAGCATTTATGAATAGGTTGAGCAGTTTGGGCTTCTATGAGAAGTTAAGGGACAGTAGTAGAGAGCATCTAGGGGGCAGTTCTAAGCATTAAGGTAGGTTGTTGGGTTGTGCAAACAAATGGAGTATATCTAAGAGGTAGTTTTGGGCAGTTTAAACCTTTTTGCAAGTATTTAGGAGTTTTTTTATGAGCTTTAATGATACAAAGGGAAAGACATGACTTTTTAGCATTTAAATTTCTTTTTGGAGCTTGTTTAGGGGTTGAAAAATAGGCATTTTTATTTTGGATGACCAAAGAAGATTGACTCAACAAGATGAAGAAAAGACTTATCTTTTTCCCTCAACACATGTTATGATCTTCTAGCAAGTTGTTGCACAGCTATAAGGCTCATCCTTGAGATTAGTTGAAGATAATAATTCTATAAATTCATTGTAATCAAAAAATCAAATGGGAAAGAGTTTTATAAAATAATAGAGTTTAGTTTTTAGTAGCAATAGTGTAGTTGTTTGTAGTTTTCATTTCATAGTTTATTTTCCAACAATCTTTTCATTCCCTGTTATTTACATTTCTAAAATTTCCCTTTGAATGTTTCTTAAGATAGATTTCATTCCAACGCTTTCATTTACCAGCTCTTAGATTAGATTTTATTCTAGCAAATTCTTTCATGTATTGTCTTCCAATTCTGTTTGTAGAAAAAGAATGTCATGCAAATGATTTATTCTCCCTCTTGCATATTGCCATGGACACTACCCTAGATTGACATTTATAATTAAATGATGAAGATTGTAGTGACCTTCATCAATGAGCTTATACTTATTCACATTCATATAAATTGTCTCTTTGAAAGGATTGATTTTTAGTTACCATTTTAAAAAATTTATACAATGGTGCCTTGGTCCCTCTAGGGTTTCTATGTTTTCTCTTTCTTACAACTTCACAAATTTAGAGGAAGATATATGAGAATTATTTTTAGGATGGGTGGAATTGGATTGAGGAAAGTCTAATCTAATTGATTCTTGAAGAGAGGCTTGGACTCGAACATAGGATTTTTGTGGAATATGGCAACTCTAGTTAGAAAGAGTGAGGTGTGCTTTCCCAATGTTTCATGTATGTGGATTTTCTTACTCAATAAGCCTCATATAGTACAAGATACGTTCCAATTCCCCCTTGAAGCATTTGGTGTTCTCTTATTTGGTTTGGTGGATGTGGAAGGTATGTGGACTCTCATTGAATCACTCCTAATTATTAATGCCAAATTTCTCTCTAATAATTACTAGCCTATCAAAGCGGATGGTGCTATCCTATTTCAAAGTTATTTATATTCCTATTCTAAACATTCATTATGGATTGGGCATGGAAAAATCATCCCACATAAGCTCCATACTAACCATTTCATTTTTGGATTGTTCATGATAGCATAAGCCCATCTATTGGTCATTTCTTCTTTTAGTGTGTCAAAATTCTCTTCTCCCATGCCATTTTTGTCTTCCATAGTCACCACCACGGTCCCAAAAATCAAGTTGGATCCTCTTACACATTTATTCCATATTGCCACTTCAAGTAGCAATAGACCATGCTTCAACTTGGATGGACTAAGTATAATTTAGACCTACCTAATTCTTTAAACAACACGCAACCTCTTATAACTCACTCTCAAGTAGTTCATGAGTCTTTGCATCTATTTAGTTGCATGACAACTCATCAAGGAGTTGCAAAGTGACATGTATCACTCATCCATGATTTCTCAACAATATCCTTCTATAATAAAAGGGATGCATATATATTATGAGCAAGGTTGAAAATAGGTAGGATGTACAAGCTATATTAAATCTGTAAAAATATATATATATATTATTATCATATTTGTTTCAATTCTATTCAAATGTCAAAATTATATCAACATATTAACCTACACAACTTGCTCTCATCTCAATTCTTGTAATCTAGTATTTATTTGAAATAAATAGCTAAGAGTTATAATCTTCTTAGTTCACATTTATTGTGTATGAGTTTATTAATCTGTGTTAGTTTTTTCTTAAGGAACAAAATAAATATTTTATGGATAATAATAGGAAATACTAGTATTGTAAATGAATTATTAAGATGCAATTTGTGTAGATATTTTATCCTTGTGTTGTTACAAGATGGGAATAAGATCTCACTAATCTTTGCATATTTCTTTAACTTACGAACTTTGTGACTACTTCAACAAAAGAGAAAAAAATCTAATAATATAAATTTATTCAAGTATTTATTCATCCTTTTGAATAATGAAGAAACCTTCTCTATGGTTTATAAAATTCTTGACCTAGTAAAACTTGTAGTTAGCATTACAATAAAACATTCTAAGTATTTTCTTAAAAGTTTTGAATGCCTGGAGAACTTAAAATGACTTTATATTGAACATTGTCAAGTTTCAACTTTGGGGGGAATAATAAATAGGAACCTAGGACATAGGAACTCCAATGTCCCAAAAACCCAAGAAATGATTTTTTTTCAAAGTATTGGAAAAAAAACAAAAATGCCCAAATTTTTAATGTCTCCATATGGTATTATGAAGATTGATGTTATAATTAATGAACGAGTCAATAAGCAAATAAATTTAGAAAATAAATATAAACCAACCTAAAGATATGAGTCATCCCTCTTTTGTCCAAGTGTGCAAATTCATATTAAAAATAAGATAATAAATTATATATTTAAAAACAATCACAATAAAGGTTAGTTTTAGTTGCTCATTGCAAGAAATTCAATGAATCCATTATTTGTACATATTCCCATAATCATTATTTAGTATCATATAGATAACATATTGATTAAGGATAAATTAGTATTACATTAACATTCATAACTTACAACAAATTTGTAAAACCTTACAAAAAGTATTGCCATAAATTTGATACTGGTATCGAGCTCCCTAAAGTTTGATACCCCATCAGAATTTTGTCAAATTTGATAGCTTCATATTAAAAATAATGAGACTTTGATATGCATTTGATACACAACACTCAATATTTGTCTTCTCTAATGTGCAACATGCTAATACACTGGCAAAAAAAATTATTTTTTTTAACTCAAGTACTATTACATTATGGTATGTCAGAATTAGATTTTGAAAGGAACACTAACAAGCTACTTGAATAGGGAAACTCTGAAACCTTGGTCCTGAAAAGAATTTGTGTTTAACATTACCAAAATCTAATTTCAAAAAGAACGTTAATAAGGCACCTGAATAGGGAAACTCCAAAACCCCAATCCCAAAAAGACTTTACATTGAACATTGTCAAAATTGGATTTCAGAAGGAACAAATGCTAATAATGCACCTAAATAGGGAAACTCTAAAACCTAATCCCAAAAAGACTTTACATTGAAACAATCCCTAGGTACCTTAGACATAGAAACCCTAACATGCCAAAAAAAATTATATAGAACATTCTCGACATCAAGCTTCATAAAGAACCACAATAGGAATCTTGAACATTAGAACCCTCACATCACAAAACCACAACAAATAGAAATTTATCTAGCTATCAAACATTTAAGTTTAATTATCTTCTATACAACACTAACTATACCATTTTAGGGATGTGGAACATTACAAAGACTATGTATATAGAATACATACACCCAAAAAATGAAAACCAACTCTTGCTCATACAAAAATGAATGCTAGTACAATATATACACCACCAAATAAACACTACTTGGTAAGGCATGAAAATTGAGGCCAAGAAGCACATAAAAATGAGCACATACAACCAAGATGACCCAAACATGACACACCAACCACCACATACAAATGCAAATGGGGAATACTCAACTTGAATTCCACCACCAACTCCAACTCACAACACCCTCTTGTAACAAAAATGAAATTTCCATAACATCAACATAAATAAGAATCACAAATAAAAATGAACCAAAACCAAGACAAAAAGAAACAAAAACCATTTCTCATGCTCCCAATAAAAATACCCTAAGTGCAAAGTACTATCATTAATGTAGAACCAAGGATGGATAGGGGATACATCATATTTTATGGTACAACTTGAAACATTGGCGCTTTATTTATAGTCATGCTAGGATGACAAGCTCCAAAACTCTAACAAAGTATAACACAACACTAACCATTGGCCATCAAGATCATAGTTTCAAGGTAGACTTCACCCAACTTTGATATGTAATCCACCTCCTATCCATTTTGTACAAATTTTGATACACAAAACTTGGTATCATACTTTTGTAAACCCTGATATCCCAACACTTCTTATGAAGCTTCTCACAATCCCAATAACCTAATACCGCCATTTTTTGGTATCAAACTTATGACAAGTACCTTACCTTGACTCTTGGACAAAAATAACTAATAAGCTCCAAGACACATAAACAAAATCAACAAGCTATATTTATTCAATTTACTAGATAGGTTAGATAATTGCCTTAAGATAATATTTTTATTTTTTAGATATATCTATTAATTTATTATATTTATTCAATTTCATATGTAAATTAATATAAATTTAATATTAAAAACTTTTTATAATGTACCTTCCCTCATTCACCCCAAACTCAATAGTGGATAGGGATGACGAATTAAAAGTGTATGTTTGGCAATTCCTAACCCGTAATGAAATCTTCCTTCTAGTGCAAGGATGCTAAAAATAACCATTAATGTAAACACTTGGATGTTGATGTTCTCAAAAGACTGATACTTTTAAGTAATGCTTAATAATAAAACTTATATTCTCCCTTCACCTCTGCTCCTTTGTTCATGTGAGATTTAAATTGTTTCTAACTATTTTTGCTCTGCATACTTTATCCATAGTGCACATGTTTGACAATTCATGGGATGTGAGCAAATCTTCCTCTTGTCTCAAGCATGCCACAAAAACTATTAATCTAATCAATCAGATACTACCATTCTGACAAGAGTGATAGTTTCAAGTGATGGTTAATAACTTCACCTCACCTCATGTTTGTTCATGTAAGAATTAATTTGAGGCAAGCTTACTAATTAAACATTGAGCATACATTTGAATTAAATCAGTTCTAATTTTTCTTCAATGTATTCAAGGGACACTCCCATTCACTTATTAAGCACCCAACAATAAATGACATTTTTGGATAAAGTGATAGAGAAGTGAGTGCAATATGTTTTCAAGACTTGTAGTGGGCTGATTTTGTTTGTGGTTCAATGGGTGTTGGGAGAATAATTTCTATCTCCAAACACATATGCAAAGGAAAATCGAACATATCATCCATGTTTGTAGTTGTGCTCTTGGACTTGGGGGAGAACAAAGGTACTTGATCAATAATTTGGTTTTCACTTTGATTAAAAAATGGTTTCTATGTGATTTTAATAAAATTTTGGACATTTCTTATGATATTGGTGTTCCACTCTTATAAATTTCAGCATGATACAAGCTAGAGGTGAAATGGTAAACTGGATTCCCTTGGTCTTTACCACTTGGCCTACTTCACTACTTTAAAGGCGTTGCAAGGCTACCAATGGAGTCAAATTCTTGAAAAAAATTCTCACCTTGATAGAGTTGAATGGGACAGAGTGAATAAAAGAATTCATCAATATTAGGTCCAATAATGACATGGAAAGCTAAAAAGAAATATTTTTAATTATTCTATCATTCAATATTTTGTAAATAACTTGATTTTGTAAATAAATTGTTATAGTTTTTAGATATATCTTGGATCATGTTATATATCCTTACTTTCTTTGTTCTCCACATAGATAAAATAATCATTAGATAAGTTTTATAAAATAATTGTAACATATCTATAATAATTTAGTATTCAAAGCAAGGAGAAAATATAATATTTTTTAATATTATTACAATTACAATATTACAAATTAAACACTCTTATTATAATCCAATTATTACAATAGTCTTTACAATTATAAAATAAATATTTATTATTATAATACTACAAAGGCAAATACTTACCACTACATGGACCTTGTTACACACAATTTGGTTGAAGGCGATCTCATCAAATAAATCCAGTCTATGACAAGTGCATGAAATCAAATATGATCTAGCAAAAAAATAGTGTTTTTTTAATGTGGCAACTTAGTTTAGGGTCAACTCATGAAATAAATGTTGCAAAAAATATTTTTTTACAAAATCAACTCATAAAATTATTGTCTTTACATTTAAAATTTCCTTGATATAATATGTTATAATTTGTATATCTTAATAGACATGAATGCAAAATGTGGAGGCGTGCAAGGATGCATTTTCTTTGATTTTATAATTATATTGATAAGTATTTGTGTTTATTTTTTATTTTAATCTCTATTGTTTGATTTTATGTAAGATAGGTTTACTTGTGTATATTTATAGTGATTTTTTATTTTAAGTGTGGTTGGTCTAGAGCATAATTGTTTATGAGGAAAGAGTGTTACTGTGAATGACAATTTGGGGGCTTTATATGGTGAGAATTTGAAGGTTTATTGTCATTTTATATAGTTATTGTTTGCATTTCAATGTTGAAACTTTGCATAGTGAACGTTTGATGGTTTAGTGTCATTGTATATAATTAATCTTTTCATTTTACTAGTGAAGCTTTGTATGGTGAAGGTTTGAATGTTTACTAACATTTTATATGATTGTTCTTTCTATTTATCTTTTTGCAAATAATTTTTCATGGGTGTGTTGAATAGAAAATGCATTTTGTTTATACTTTGTAATTGTGCCAAAAGAATTAGTTGTTTAATTTTTATTTGAACCCATGTTGTTCAACTCTATGTGATAGAGACTTTGTTCTGTGCATTTATGATTTATGAAATTTTATATAAGATGTATGGTTGATTTGAAACACAATATTTTTTATTGGTGCAAGTCATAGACAATTGGGAGGGCAAGTTTGGAGCTTTGTACGGTAAGGTTTTAAAATTTTATTAGCATTTTATACAGTTATTTATTTCATGTCATTTTTACAAGTTGTTTTTTTCTCAATTGAACACTGAAATTTAAAGACTTACTATCATTTTATACAATTATTCTTTACATGTCTTCTTTTTTTAAAAAAAATATTGGTTTGTAACATGTTGATTGATTTGTGTTGATTTTGTTACTAAGTTTTTTATTTTTATTAAAAATTAAGAGAAAAAATAATGATGTAGGTAGCAAAAAATTATACTATTTTTAATGTTTATATGTGATTGGAATCCATCTTATCACATAAATATTGTGCAACCAATTCATGAAGTTAATATTTTTGTTTAAGTTTATTATTATTAGTCTCATTAATTTATGCAAATGTAAAAATTGATCAAACTTTATAAAGTTAATCTTAAGTTGCTTCCATAATTTTTTAAAATATAGTTGATTTAAGGCATGTTAATTTTTTTAATTAAGAAAAATAATGAAGAAAAAAAGAATGCAAGGGGCCAATTAAATACCATGTAGCAAAAAATAAAATAATTTTCTAATATTTATGTATATGTATATTGCACATAATTTTTTTTTGATATGCAAGGTTTATATTTTATATTAAAGTATTGAAAGAAAATACATTTCATCTGCTAAGCAGGAAAAACCACCGAGCTACCATAGAAAACTAAACCCTACCACCCCAGGGAACGCATCACAACCAGTGCAAAAATGGTAGTCACTCTGCCCACCATAAAACCAAACACCCGAATTATAACCTTAGGACAGTAAAATTCATACACAGAGGCTGAGCCTCAAAGGAATTCATTTGATTCTGCAAATGTAGAAAAAATATTCTACCCATTCCAAGCCCTCCTCTGCCACCAACCCTATCTTTCTTTTCAGATATTCAACTGCCATTGCCAAGATCATCATGTGCCTCATGAGCTCAGTCCCTTTCAAGTCTAAGAGAAAGGGGTAGACCTTCACTACTTTGTCCATCTTCCACAAGAGCTCTAAGTCAAAGGGACACGGAATCCCTTTGCCCACGAAGGTTGCTTTCAATGTCTTCTCCGGACCTCCTAACAAGTCACCACAGAATGAATTCACCATCAATTCCCTTGCCTCCACCTTGGTCACTTCCACGTCCAGAATAATAGCCAAGAATCGTGAGGATATGTAAGCATTATCCCCCACGAACTCCTTTCTAGCCAGGTGCCCCTTTCCTAAAACCATTTTAACCGCTACCATGACCAAAGGATCATCCACAAGCAGAATTCGTTTAAACCTTTGGTCTGTGATCTCCATGAATGTTATTTGCCTCTCTGTCACCACCAACGAAATAGGGGTGTCCAAGCCGAAACATTCCATCCCCTCCACGAAGACTGAAATAATGAATTTTGATCTGCTCACCATCACCATTAGTTGCACCCTAGCTGAAAGCGCCCTACACAGAGACAACCAACAAGACAAATTTCAAAAAGCATACGGGAGAATTGCCATCATCCATCAACATTAAAAGGCTCGCAAACAACAAGGCCAATCCTTCACACATGAGCCAGGAATAATGACGATGCAAGGCTATTTGTCCTTGCATGTAGATTTCATCCTTCAAACACAAGCCTTAACTCGAACATCACCTCATAATAAACATCCTCTGCCACTTGGCCAATTTGCATGATCTATTATGAACTTTGTACCCTACGTGCCTCTCTAATTGGCATGGCCATCATATTTCACTAAAATGGCGGTCACCTCCAGGAGTCACTCCACTTTGAACAGACTTCAATCTAGCATAAAACCTTTCGTCGACATCCTCTATCACCGATGCCTTGGGTTATCACAAAAAAATAAAAGAAGGTGATGTGGCCATGCCACGTTTCTGCCAACCTTCACTCCCCTGCCAACACCCTAGTATCCTCTCTCACTGCCCACAAATGATCAACCTTGGCTTTCTATCGAGCTCTTGGGTGAAAAAAAGGAGCGTGAGGGGGGGCTGCCCTACCACCCACAATATTTGCATTCACACTATATTGCATTCTTTGAAGCCAGGACCAATTACTCCCATGTTTGATACGAAATCAGCTTCTGTGTTTCCTTTCCTCAGCGTATGATTGAGTATCACTTGTTCAAAGTTCCCTAATTTCTCTAATGTAGCTTCCAAATAAACCCCTAGCCTCCAATTATGAATTTTCCTGGTCCTAAGAGAATTTATGACTAGAGTTGAGTCCCCTTCCACTATCAGATTTTTAATTCCCAGATCCTTACAAAGATTCAGTCCAAGAATAAGAGCTTGGAATTCAGTTGCATTGTTAGTTCCATCTGCGAGG
Organism: Sequoia sempervirens; assembly: GCA_007258455.2. Taxonomy (NCBI): domain Eukaryota; kingdom Viridiplantae; phylum Streptophyta; class Pinopsida; order Cupressales; family Cupressaceae; genus Sequoia; species Sequoia sempervirens. The sequence goes on from VDFB02281492.1 coordinate 479,025,916, forward strand.
GGCTGAGCCAATCTCCCCAAAATCATACCTGAGGAAGTTCAAACAATACAACCAGCCCCAGATGGCCCCAGATTCCCTTTTGAGGCTTCGTCGAAGTTTAGTTTGCCCAACCCTGCTCCGAAGGAAGCCACTATGTTTTGTTGCGCAGCTCAACAGATGTCACATTTCATGTTCCTCCAAAGGGAGGGGCTTTAATCCCATACCATTGTTTCATAATCCAGGCATCCCATTTTGCAAAATTAATTTTCTTTGGGTTCTTATCCGCCAAACGTGCATTGAAAATTTCTACTATGCTCACCTCAATTTTACATTGAAGTCTTAGAATCGACAGCTCTTTATCCTAAAAAATACATATGTTCCTCTCCTTCCACACCTCCCAGATTAGTATTTAAGGGCACATCACCCATAAATCCCAAAAGATGGAATTCTGATAGCAGTTAGGCCAGGCATTAAGAAACTCTAATAACATATTGGGGAAGGCAGTAAACCAGTGCAACTTTGTGTACAACCAACACCACATTTGATAAGTGAATTTGCAATTTAAAAGCAAGTGGTCCACTGTTTCCTCAGCCTCCTGGCAAAGTGGGCATCTAGATGGGCCATGATTACCCATTTTGATAAACCTATCACCTGTAAGAACTCTCCCCTGTGTTGCGGCCCATGTGAAAATCCCTACTTTTGGAAGGCATGCTATATTCCAACATAGACTCAATGGGACCACTGGATTTTCATCTCCTGAAGATGATAGAATATTATATCCTATCTTGGCCGAATAAATCCTGCTTGGAGAGGCATCCCAACGCAACCAACCGCTCCCCTTCCTACACCAGATCCTTCTTTTTGATAAAACTTTCTCAAAGGCTTCCATTTCCTAAACTTCAAGATCCAAATTTCTCACAGATTTCCACTTAAGAAGACCCTTTGTTGGATTATCCGACCGGTCTACATAATTGCAAACTTTCGAACCCCAAATTTGTGTTGTTTTTTCCTTTACTTGTGAGAGTTCTGGATTTTTTTCTAGGGTTGGGAGACCTTCCCAGGAGTCTTCCCAAAACAAAGCCTCTTTTCCGTCCTTAACTTCCCAAGTAAGAAATTATGTGATAAGATCTCTAGAATTTTTAATGAAATTCCATATGTGGGACCCATTTGGAAAAGATTTTGCTACCAGGAAGCAATAGGGATTTGCTTCCAGATATTTTTCTCTCACTATCTTCATCCATTTAAGATCAAGGCAAGAGTGAATAGTCCAAGCTAATTTTTCCCCCAGTGCCTTATTTTGCCAAAGAACGTTCCTCAAACCAGCACCATCTTGCTCCCACTTCTCACAAACCTTCTGTCATTTTATAAGAGGAATTTTCTTTTGATCTGAAGTGCCTTTCCAAAAAAAATCCTTCATTACACGATTCAGGTCTTTGCTCGCACCCATTGATAGCTGCAAGTAGGACATCATGTATATGGGAAGAGCTGAAAGGACAGATTTCAACAGAGTTAATCTTCCCGCCCAAGACAACCACCTATTTTTCCAAGAGGAAATTTGTTCCTTACAACGAGCCACCAAAGATCTCCATAAACTACTACTTTTAGTGCCTTTATCCAATGGAAGCCCTAGATATTTACATGGAAATTGACCCTTCTTGAATCCTAAAATCCTCAGAATTTGGAGTTCGCAAGGGCAGTTTGAGTTAAAGAAAAAGACCTCAAATTTGGCCTTACTTACCTCCTGTCCAGAAGCCCGAAAATAATCTTCTAAAATACTTTTTAAACTTTGTGCTTCCCTTGCTGATATAGTGCCAAACAACATTGTGTCATCTGCAAACTGCTGATATGTAATGTTGGGAAGTTTGCTAGTTACTTGCAAGCCCTCAATCCGACCATACCTCCTTGAATTGTCAAGCGATCTCCCTAAGGCTTCAACCATTATAATAAACAAGAAAGGAGATAAAGGATCCCCTTGCCTCAAACCTGTTGAAGCAGTAAAGTATCCCTCTGGGGAACCATTAATTAACACAGAGAAATGTAGACTAGCCACTCACCCAAAAATCTAGTCTAACCAATCCTTTTGAAAGCCGAAGGCTTCAATAACCTTGAATAGAAATCTCCAATTCACTTTGTCATATGCTTTCTTGATGTCCAATTTCAACAACATTGATGGTTTCTTCAGTTTTTGGACCGAATGAATGACTTCTTGAGCAATTATCACCCCGTCTAGAATTGAATGTCCAGGAACAAAGTATGTTTGTTCCTCGGATATGATTATGGGAAGAGTCTTCTTCAATCTATTGGCTACTGCTTTAGCCAAAATTTTATAAATCGTATTACATAGTGAAATTGGGCAAAAATATTCCCATGAATTTGGCTTCTCCTTCTTCGGTATAAGAGTAATTAGGGTATTATTAGCTTCCTTTATCACTCTTTTGTTTCTTCTAGAATCTTCTAACGCTTCCCAAACATCCTTTCCCACAAAACTCCAACATTTATGAAAGAACGCTGTTGGAAACCCATTTGGCGCAGGAGCCTTCTCTGGCTACATCTCAAAGACTACCTCTTTCACTTCGGCTTCAGAGAATTTAGCATTTAAAGCTTCCATTTGAGCATGAGAGATCAGCTTTAGAATGGATTGCAGTGAAGCCTTTTGTGATTCCAAATTTGAGCCCTCCCAATCATTGAGAAAGTTCTGAAAATATGAGACAGTTGAGTCTCTGATTTCCATCAAATGACCATCCTCGTTTTTCATACAAGATATTTTATTGAGCTCCCTCCTAGCTTTTGTAGAGTTGTGAAATAATTTTGAATTATGGTCCCCTGCCTTCAACCATACCTCCGTAGATTTTTGTCTCCAAAAAATCTCTTCTTTAGCCAGGATGTCAGTTAGTTTTTTGGAAAGAGCTTGTTCCTTCATGTAGCAAGCATCATCCATCCCGTTGTTCATTATTTCTTCAGCCAGGCCATCCAGCTCATGCTTCGTTTGCAGTTTCTCTACAAAAATATTCTTGAAACACACTTTATTCCAATGTTTGAGTTGTTGTTTCATGAATTTTAGCTTTGTAATTGCATTAAACAAGCTTGATCCCCCTAGAGAGCATTCCTTCCACCACGATTCCATCATTCCCAAGAATTGGGGATCCTTAAACCACATCATTTCAAATTTAAATGGACAGCGAATCGGCCCCTTCTCCCCAACTATTTGGAGTTGTACTAGAAAATGATTAGAACCGCTCCCAAAGTTAATCTTGCTTTCAAAGGTAAAAGGAAAAGGCTCAAATTTCCTTTGAAGAAGAATCTATCGAGATTTTCCACTATGCTACTAAACCCTTTCCTACGATTCGTCCATGTGAAGCAGCCATTGCCTGTTTGGATCTCCAAGAACAAATTTCTTTCCACAAAGCTACAAAAATCAATTTGAGACTGCAGGACTTTCCCTGAACCTCCCTTCTCTTTCTTCTTGCCGAATAATGGCATTAAAGTCTCCTCAAATTATGCTAAAATCCTGATTCAACCCTCTCAGAACCCCGTCCAATTTGAGCCAAACCATCCTTTTTTATATACTCAAAGAGGGTCCATAAACATTTATCAAGTTAAAATGAAGGTTAGAGATCAGACTCCTTACCTTGCAAACCAGCCAATGCTGACTTGAATTCAAGGTCTCTACTAAAATTGAATTAGGTTTCCAAATGATTATTAGGCCTCTCGAAGCACCCTCCGCTTCCACCCCATCCCATTTCCACATCTTCAACTTTTTGCCAAAATTAGCCAAGTTCGAGCCATCTAATTTTGTTTCTTGAAGAAGACAAATTTCTACATAACAAACTTCTAAATGGCGCCTAATGAGGCTCCATTTGTTAGGGGCGTTTAAGCCCCTAACATTCCAGGTTAATATTTTCATTTCTGTTTAGGAAGGGCTCCACCCTTCCCTACTTTAATCATTGAGTCAATCTTATGCTGACCACTAGCTTCCCCGTCCCATTTCCTCTTTTCTTGATTAGGGATTTTGCCCCTCTTTTTTTGTTCCCCATAGTCGGGTGTTAATTTGAGGAGATCCCTTATGTGAATTCCTAATCTATTTTTGGCCACCAGTAAGTCCTCGGACATCCTCCCCTTCTTTCCTGATTGCGGGCTAAGCATTTCCAAAGTTTCTTCCCCTTCTTCCACCACTATGTTCTCTAATCCTTCAGAGTCATACCCTGCATCCACCACTCCAAATTTTTCTTTAGCCGCCACAGCTAATTCCACAAGTTCCTTCCCCACCTCTATTAAAGAGTCCAACTCCACATTCCGACAATTACCCCCCAGAATTTCTAGAGTCTCAGAAATTTTCTCATCTAAATCCATGAATTGATCCTCCTGTTCCTCCTGCTCCTCCTGCAGCTCCTCCACCACTATTGACTTTGTCACTAGCAATGGACTTGTTGCATCATTCTAAGAAGCGTCCATCAAGGTTGCCCATTTTCCAAGTGCATTGTTGGAGAGACCCTCATAATCTTGGGCTGTGTCTTTGGAACCCTTGCCTTAGGAGAAACAAAGAGGGTTGTGGAATCTTTAATAGCTCTAACTTACATCCTAGGAGGCTCTTCTAGGACGTCCAAGGAACTGGATTTCCCTGCGCCATCATTAGTTTTCCTGCATCCCAAAGATCGAACCAAATTATTACGCATAAGGGAATCTTGTTCCAACTTTTGAATCCAACTTCCATAATCTGTTAAGATTTCAATCTCGCCCCAAGTTTTCCTATCTGGTTTATTTTCCACACAAATTCGCACATAAGTTTGGTTTTTCTTTGCTAGCTTCCTTTCCTTTGCACATACAAAGGTGCCCAATTGATTCCCTATTTCCTCCAAGATAGAGGGAGCCCAATATTCCTGAGGAAGATTAGGTAGACTGTACCAATCTTGTAGGGTTTCAACCACGTGATTAGTCTGGTCGAAACCTACCACCCACTACCTTAGATAGAAACCAAACCCATCTAAAACCCAAACGCCTTTAACTAATTCATCCCTTATGCTTCTGGAAGGGAATATTACCAGAAAAAAGCCATTTTGAAGCATTTTAAACTGTAAATCAGGCCCCCATCATTCTTTCCACCATTTAACCAGATAGTCCCAGTTAAGATCCATTCCATACCATTTTCCAAATAGTCCTAGTTGTTCTAGGCACAATACCTCCGCTTGAAGTTTCGAAGAGCTTATTACTATTTTGGCTCTTTCACCTTTTGCTTCATTAAAAGAATGTGAGCCATGCTATCCCCTATCCCCAATTGAGATTTCTTCCCATTCTTCCTCCCATTCCTTAAAAGGTAGCTTCTTTTTCCATACCATTTTTTCGTTACCATTTCTGCGATTAGGGTTTCTTCTAGGACCCTATCTACCCAACCAGGAAAGACCAGCTTGTCCTCTTTTTCCTTCATTTTGTTGTTGTGGTCTACAAAAAGCTTAATTTCTATACTGTCCATTCTTTTGACACCCTTGAGGAATACTTTCCCCTTTATTCATACGGAGATTCCCGTGAGCCTGGTCTTCATGAAAGCAACCATTCTGAACATTATTCTGAGGACGAGCCCATATCTCTTCCTTCCAAATATGCTCAAGATTCCCTCTCCTATTCCCTCTGGGACCCTCTTGTCCTCTCCCCCCATGCCTGAGTTCATCTGATCGTTGCTTTCCTCCATGACCGTTGCAAAGCTCGTTTGCCATATTATATTGCACACAATTTTTCTTGTATTAGTCTCATCAAATAAGTGTTGCATGGCCAACTCATGAAATTGAATGCAATGTTTAATAAAAAATAAAGTATTTTCTAATATTTATATGTGCATATTGGACACAACTTGGCTAGGGGCCAACTCGAGAAATAAATGTTGTAAAATTAGCTCATAAAATTAATGTCTTTATTTAAATTTGTATTGATATTATATGTGTCATAATTTTCCTTCCCCTAATAAATATGAATGCAAAATGTGGAGGCATGCACGAGTCTAAAATTGTTAATAGTAGATTTATTTTCTTCAAAACCTATAAGTATACCAATAGGTATTTATGTTTAACTGTTGAGTTTGTGTTATTTGAATCTATGTAAGACATATTTTTGTTTATTTATTTGTTTATGGTATTTTTTTTCTCTGTGATTGGTCTAAAGTACACATTTTTATGGTGCATGAGCCATGGTGGATTTAGAGGGCAGGTTAGGAGTTTTGCACAATGTGGATTTAAAAGTTTGTTGTCATTTTATATAGTTATTCTTTGCATTTCAATGTTAAAGCTTTGGATAGTAAAGATTTGATGATTTATTATCATTTTATAAAATTGTTCTATTTGTTTAATTGTTGAGGTGAGTTTTAAGATTTATTATAATTTATAAAATTACTTCCATTCTATTTTTGCAAATAATTTTTCTTAAGTGTGTGTTGAGTAGAATATTCATCTTCTTCATATTTTATAATTGTGTCAATGAATATCCATGTTTAATTTTTATTTGAGTCCATATTGTTCAAATCTATGTAATAGAGGTATTGTTGTGTGTATTTGTGATTTTAAAAAAAATCTATATAGAATACATGGTTGATTTGGAGCTTAATTTTTTATTGGTGCAAGAGTTCTATATGGTCAAAAGGCAAGTTTAGGGTTTTGCATGGTCGGAGTTTAAAATTGTACTATTATTTTATATAATTATTATTTTCATAGCATTATAAAAAATTAGTTTTTTGGATTGAACATTAGGATTTGAAGGCTTATTGTCATTTTATACAATTACTATTTTTATATATTTTATATTTTTTAAGTACTTTTTTTGTGACATGTTAACTAGTTTGTGTTAATTTTGTGAGTAGTTTTTTATTTTTTATTTGAAAATAAAGAAAAAATAGAATCAATCAAATGGTATGTGAGAAAAATTATACTATTTTCATATATTTGTGTGATTGTTGTCATCTTATCAAATAAATATTGCATAATAAGTTCATAAACTAATATTTTTGTTTAATTTTTTTTTATTATTGTTTTAATTTTTAAACTTTTTGTAAATTTAAAAAATTAATCAAAATTTATAAAGTTAATTTTATGTTGTTTCCTTTATTTTTTAAATATAATTAGTGTATGGCATGTTAATTGGTTTGTAAGTTTTATTATTATTATTATTTTAAAAAAAGTGGCTGAGCCACTAAAATATTTTATTATTTTGTGAAAGAACTCTTACAAAATCCTAGTTCAGGGAGCATACCGGAAGGAAAGAACCAGGAGAAGAAAACCTCTGGTTATAGCTCCATGCAAAATAAATAAAGTCACAGAAGGTGATTACAAAAAAAATCCAAGGATCAACCCAATTAGAGGCCCCAAATACAACTTTTCCACCTAAAGAAAGAACAACCCAACAAAAATGGAAGAAGGACAGCAAAGAACTTAATCCATCCCAACCACCCGGGAACTTGAACTGGCTTCGTAATAGGATAACGACCATAAATGGTCCAAAGAAAGGCTCTTCTTTGACTTAACGGTTGATGAAGATACTCTATCAGATCTTGCAGAAACATCAAATAGGAAATGGAGAGCAAGGAAAAGGTTTACCCCTATAGTCAAGACTTTTGGAGAGAGCTTGTTGTTGAGATGTTTGCACCCCGAGATAGTTTCTTCAAAATTATCATTCACAATGCCAGATCTAATTATCATCAAAAGATCTCCAAAGCAGCCATTAGTAACAAAATCAATTTTAGGAATGAACCCAACAATAGGAAATGTACCATTGTCCAAGGAATAACTAACCAAGGCTTCTTGAAGATCCAAACCATGAAGCAAGTTAGGGTGTACAAACTTGTTAGCAAGAACATTAACCAACTTATCATCCAGAAACACATCCATGATAATAGTAAAAAAGCGAGATAAAATCTCAGAAAAAGATGTGTTAGAGTTTTCCTGAATCCATGAGTTACCAACCACCTTCCAAACAACTAAAGCAATGTCCTCATCATCGAAGATAAAAATCTGACCAAGTTTGTCATTGTCAAAAGGGAAGGAATCCTTACAAACTTTACATACCAGATTTACCACCACCCAATACCAAATCATCGAATTTTCCATTGAGAAATGAGACCAATATGTCTTTGATATTCAAAAATGCCAAGGAATCCATGTTATATTTATATGAAGACTGAAAACGTGAGTGGAGGAGCCGACTGAACCAATTCATAAGTAGTCAAACTCAAAATGAAATATCATATATATTATGATTCTAAACACAGCCGATGTGAGCCATGTAGAGCAAAAAGACTACCAACTAGAACCATAAATCCAGTTAAGAAGAACTCAAAGAAAAAGCCAAAACACTAAGCCATGTGTCAAGTATGGGATAAAACAACAGGCCATTGCCCCAACAAGAGTATTAAAACTATGTTATCTCAACTTTATAGCCATGCCAAGTGAGAGACAAAAAACCAATTGAAACCACCATATGAACGAGGGATATCAAGGGTGAATAGAGCATGTTATGCCAAGGAAACCATGTTATATTTATATGAAGACTGAAATCTTGAATGGAGGAGCCGAAAAAAAAAATTCATAAGTAGTCAAACTCAAAATGAAATATCAAATATATTATGATTTTAAACACAACCAATGTGAACCATGTAGAGCAAGAAAGACTACCAGCTGAAACCAAAAAACCGTATAAGAAGAACCCGATGATAAAGCCAAAACACCAAGCCATGCATCAAGTATGGGATAAAACGATAGGCCACTTCCTTAGCAAGATAGAATATTAAAACTATGTTAACTCAACTTTATAACCATGCCAAGTGTGAGACAAAAAACCAACAATAAGGAGAGAAAATAAGACAAAACCAATCAAATGTCATGTACTAAAAAATTAAATTATTTTCTAATATTTATGTGTATGCATATTACACATAATTTGGCTAGCAATGATCTCATCAAATAAATGTTGTATGGTCAGCTCATCAAATCAAATGCCATATACTAAAAAAATAAAGTGGTTACTAATGTTAACTTGGTTGGAGTTCAACTCATGAAATAAATCTTGTTGAATCAACTCATGAAATTCATTAATTTATTTAATTTTTTTTTAATATTATGTGTCATAATTTGCACTATCCTAATAAGAAATAATATGAAATGTGGAGGCATGTAAGAGACTGAAATTGTTAACAAAATATATTCTTTAAAGATATGTAAGTATAGAGACAAGTATCTATATTTAATTTTTATTTGAGTTTGCATTTTTTTTGTCTATGTATGAGATATGTTTTCTTGTATCTATTTATTGTTATATTTTTTAATGTTATGTGTGGTTGGTTTAGAATATAATATTTTTTATGGTATAGGAGTCGTGGTCAATTTGGAGGGCAAGTTAGGGACTTCACACAACGAGAGTTTGAAGGTTGATTATTTATTTTATATAGTTGTTCTTTGCATTTCAATATTGAACCTTTGCATAGTGATGATTTGATGGTTTACTGTTATTTTATAATTATTCTTTTTATTTCACTATTGAAGCTTTATATGGTGAGAGTTTAAAAATTATTATCATTTTTATGATTTTTTTTTTAAATATTTTTTCTTGGGTGTGTATTGAGTAGATGTATTTTGTTCATGTTCTTTAATTTTTCCAATAAGTATTTTTTGTTTAATTTTTGTTTGAGTCTATGTTGTTCAACTCTATGTGATAAATACTTTGTTGTGTGTATTTATGATTATTTTTTTAAATTCTAGACAAGATATTGTTGGCCCTCCTAGTTGTTGCAGTTGTTGCCTTTGATGTCAAAGACACACAAAGGCACTTGATGACAGGTATTTGACAAGAATACAGATTGTAACATCACTTAACATTTCAATATAGGTTGATGGCATATTCTCAAATTTGATTCACATGATATTTATATTGTGTTCTATTCTATCCATGTGGTTTATGCTATCTTATTAGTTGATACATGTTGATACTTGATTAGATTTCAATGCCAGATGCATTATGTCACTGATAAGGGGCTCAATGTCCTATCAATGAGTCCATTGATAAGCCATTAAGATTTTATCATTCACATAATACATGAGACATTGATTTTCTAATACAAACAATATCAATTTGTATCTTGTAATAAGGTATCATTACAAGATCATGTTTCACCTAAATGGCATATAAGGTGCAATACTTTGGTTATCTTCAAAGGTAATGGGTTTTCCTTGATTATCATCGGCATATGGAATTGGATAAGAGTTGTTTTGTTTTTACATGGTCGACACCTTTGTATTGAGTGGACATCATACTCCTAATGAGTATCAAGGAAATGAGGCAATTGACAATAGATTTCATTTCATGTGAAAAAGGCATTAAAAAAAATAAGGATAACTTGGTTGGTAAGTTTCGAGGTCTTGATACAGGTTAAAGACATTGTTTCTTATTGTGTTTTCACCGGCCCTTTTAGGGATAATCGGTTCAACAGGGTAAGGGTGTATAGAGTGGAAAAACAAAAAGAATATTGTGTATTATGCAAAGTTTAACATTGGTGAATGGCTCAGGAAGTTTAGGGTTTCACCAAGCAATGATAGTTTCAAGGGATATTTGAAGACAAAGAGCTCTCTCAAGCTAGGGCATGACAGAATAGTTAGAATGGCAATGGAAGTGTTGAGGCAGTGACTTCGGTGAAATGAAGCAAGGGTGAACATGTGTTTTCATTCCTTAACCTTGATAGCTCTCGATTTATTTAAAATGGTAAAAGCTAAGTTAAGAACTATTGTTTAGTTTGATAAATAGTGTTGGGTTTGTTTTAAAATGGTGTTTCATTAATTTGTAACCATTTCTTTTGAAACCCTAGTCAGTTTTTAACAAAAGCACAAAACCATTTTATGGTTAAGGATTAAAGTGCATACATATCAGTTATGAAGATGGCAGTTTGTTTTCAGACACAGTTTGAATATAGTTTTCTTTTTGGTTATAAGCTTGAATAGGGGGTAGTTTTGGAGACAATTAACATGTGGCATTATCTGAAAGACAGTTGTTACCGATTCATGGCTCTTTCAGTTATGTGTTCGAATATGAACAACCTTGAAGGATATAAAATCTTTTTTGGATTCTAGGTTTGATTGCTTGAACATAATGCAAAAATCACATAGATTGTATATGTGATATTTATCCTTTGTAATTGTTATGTTTTAAAGATCTTGACTAAAATGCAGAGATCTACTTTTGAAAGGATTGTGCACAAAACAGTAAAAAATACCTAGTATACTATATGTTTTAAAGGTTCCATCATATGAATCTTTGAGACATATACTATGTTAGTGTAAAAGTGTTATAATGTTTTGTGGAGAAACAAAGTGATCCTTTGTAGTGGAATTCTTTTTGACAAATGTATGATGAAGTGTATGCCAGTGGGAAAATGTTTGTGTGCCAGTGAGGCAAATGTGTAACCAGTGAGGTTCTTTGGTCAGTGAGGCCATTTTTGTCAGTGAGACATCATTTTATTGCCAGTGAGGCATTTGAAATCTATCATTGAGATAGTATTGCCAGTGAGACATTGTAAACAAAAAGTTTTTTCAGATTAAGCTTGTGAAGCATCATTTCTGGAGTGGTTTTTCTACCCCTAGAGGGTTTTCCACTCGTCAATTTTTTGTCTTATGGTTTGATTGCTTTGATGTGATAATGTTTCAAGACTGTGATGATCTTTGTTTTGCTTTAATATTTATTATTTTAGTTCTTTAATGATTGCATTCAATTCATGAATGTATTTATCATTGAAATATTAAGAGCATAAATTATTCAATTTTGTTTTAAGGAAAAATTTAAAATTTGTTTAAGACACTGATTCACCCCCCCCTCTCAGTGTCTTCTTCACTCCAACAAGTGGTATCAAAGCCAAACCCTTGATTTAACAAGCCTAATCAGCTTCGGGGTCCCTGGCATTGGAGTGTTGTGTCTGATATGGCAAAAATTAGAAGGAATAGGAATAAGAAAGAAAAATCACAACTTGCAAAAGTAGAAATGCCTAAAGGAAACTCACAGCCTATAGAAGAAATGATGTCTAATATAGAACTTGATGAATTTTTGGTAGGAATGAATGAATTAGATATAGAAGAGTATGAAATTGATTTTGAGGTAGAATTATATGCTGCCCTAGATGAGATTAAAAAACTCAGGAAAGAGAACCAAAGTTTAAACGACAAAATTCAACAAAAAAAAGCCTTCAAGGACAAGACAAAGATAAAAGAGGACAATTGTAAAAGATTAGAATATGAAATCAGTTCATTGAAAATTGATATTGAAGATTCTAACATGTTAATCATCTCCTTGAAAACAGAGGTTGAAGAAGGAAAGAGAATATTAGAGAAAACTAAATCACATTTGGAAGTTAAAACTGTTGAATGCCACAAACTTGAAGGAGAAATAGTCTCTTAGAAAAGATCTTGAGACTATTAGGAATCAGTTAGAAAAGAGTCAAAAGTTTGATGACAATATCAACAAGTTGAGTGAAATCCTAGGGAAGCAAAAACAACATAAAGATCCTACTAGTCTAGGATATGAGACAGGGCAAACTTCAAATGAAAAGGGGCCAAAACATGAGACAGTCTTTGTATCTGTAGATGGAAAGGTGCAAAATTTTAAAGTTAGAAAAACTCCTAGAAAGATAATAGACTTGAGTTATCATCCTACTGCTCTCAAGGAAGACAAGAAGAAAGCAAAAGATAAAGTTGTTGATGTTGGAAGAAAAAGAACAGATGGATTCTCAAGACCTTCATCTTCCAAGCAATATCAGTCAATGAGGTATAACAAATTCCATGGTTATTATTATTTGTGTCATAAGTATGGTCACATAGCTAGAGATTGTAGTTATTATGAGTTGTCAAATCAAAATTACAATGTTGTTTGCTATAACTGCAATAAGGTTGGGCACATAAAAAGAAACTGTTGGTTACTAGGAAGATACAAAGGTTGGAATGATTTTGAATTGTCAAGAAACACTTATGCTTCTTCTATTAATCATCAAGTTATGTGCTATAAATGTAATGGTTTTGGACATAGAGCAAAGTTTTGTAGAATTACATTGTTAAAATCACCTAAGCAAGAAGATACTTTGAGCAAGCAAAATAAGGAGCCTATGAAAATCTGGAGAAGAAAACCAAATCAGGATAAGAAAGATTCTAAACTTGTGCATATTGCACAAGGAATATCTCAAAGTGCATAGAAGGTAGCATGAAGCAACGGGGAGCAGATTAGTGATTTACCTTTTTACCCCTAGAGAAAACAAGGAAGTTGAGTAAGATTATACATAGTGTAGAGACAGTATTGTTGTAGTTGTTTTAGTTGCTTCTTGAGTTGATTCAAGAATGATTTTTGTGTCAAGATTGCTTGATAATGTTCATCCTTATTGTTCTATAATTGTGTTGGTACACTAGAAATTCGCCATAATAATTTTGGTATCAAAGGGTGTTCATAATTTTGGAGTTTGTTTGTTATATAAGGAAGAGTCAATTTTGACAATGTGTGTTGATCTTAAGGCCTTTGTCAGTGGTATAAGCTTTGACTCTTTTTGCAGTTTCTTAGTGTCTTTAGTGGTCTTATGCCAAAGACTCTGTGTCAAGGTGTATTTTTTTACATCTCTTAAAATGGAAACAGTAGTGATCAAGGGGCATTGGTATATTCCTATATTGACATTGATAATGGTGTTTTTCATGATTGACAGTGACTTGTTATGCTCTTGATAGTGTTATACATACAGATGACAGTGATATGTTTTTTATAGTGATAGTTTCTTCACAGCATCATCATTTTGAATATTTGGGTGCATTGACAAGTTTCAGGTGGTTCTTGATATTCATATGTTAATTTGGTTTTATGGAATATTTGTGTAGTGGTACTATGACATACAGTGGTACTGGTGTTGATATTGGGTTATGTCACATTATGACAGTAATCATATGCATCACAGTGTTATAACCAACAATGATAGTTGTTTGGCACAACTTGTTTATGACAGTGTAAATAGTTTGACAATCTGATAGCAGAAATAATCCTTGTTGGCAACAGGATATTGGTGTTAATTCTCTTGATTAGCTAGATAGTGTCTTAATCAGTATGACAATTTTGGGTTGTTCTCTGCTTGATTTAGTGATGACAATAATGTGTTGTCTTAACAGTAGATACAGTCTTATAATTTTAGTATGATATAGATTGGTATAAAGACTTTGCTTCAATGATAAAGTGATGATTGTTTGGAGATATAGTGAGTGGTCATAGTAATAGCTCTTTAACAGTGTTTACTGATTGGCATGAAGTGAAACAAGAGCTTCAGTGCTTCAATTTTGACAGTGCTTGAGGGCCTTCCATTATGATAGATTGTGGCTGGTACAGAGGTGATGACATAGATTGGTATTGTTTTCTTTGTATAAGTTGTTGATACAATAATGCCTTATTATACTCCAGGATGATCTCAAGTTGTCTTGGTATTGGGGAACCATATTATACTTGATAGTGTTGATCACATGAGTGGGATGACATTTAACTGTAACAATGACTTGGGCTTTACCAATATTATTCATTTCTGACAGTGCTATAATGCTCACTCATCTTTAACATGCTCATGAAGTGTTTTTGGTGATTTGTTCATATATTTCAAAGAAGACAATAAATTTGAAGCTTTACACTTGGGTCACTTGAATCTAGTTGAAATCGTAGTTCACTTTATTTGATAACATTTACATTTAGATTGTTTGGAACAGTTGGTACTTGGCATCTTCACTGTGAATTTTTGGAAATTGCTTTGGTTTCCTCACACTACATACATCTTGATAGTGATCTTGTTCATATTGTGTTGATTCTTTGGATACATCTATACTTCACAAGTAGCGTGCACTGTTGCATTTGGTAGTTTGTTAACTCTAGTTTCACATTATGTTTTACTCCATGTTTTTTGAGTTGACTAAGAAAGAAAGAACAGTTCTCTTCAGCAATTTACTCCTATTCATGGAGTTAGGGGGAGCTTTTCATGCTTATTTTTACCCCTGTTGGCAGTATTGGCATTATGATTTTCTGTGGTGGATCTATGGTGCTTGAAAATACACTATACTTTTATGCACCATACTTTCATTTTTGCAAAATTTCTGATTGTCTCTCCTTTGGCATTGTTGTCAAAAGGGGGAGAAAATATACAGTTGGTTAATAGTGAGCAGTGGTAGTGGAATGATACAGTTTAATAGTGAGCAGGGATAGTGGAATGATACAATTGGTGATAGTGAGCAGTGATAGTGAGTTTGATACAGTTGGTGACATTGAGTGATTTGTGATTTTGAGTAAAATTTTGCAATGTTTTTAATCTATTGTGTTTTGATTCAGTGGAAAGTTTTGTTACTAATTCTTGAGCAGTTTTTTATTACAAAGTGAATAGGTTTTTTTGTTTTCAGTGGTATAACGGTGAAAAATCTATTGAACATTGATATATTTGACTTTGTTTATCACTTGCTTGGTATTTGAAATTTCAAATTCACAGCTTGATCTAACAATTTCTATGGATTATAATAGGGCAGGTTATGTGCACAGCTCAGTGACATTTTAGTACATGAGTTAATGGGGTAGCCTGTAGTTGTTTCCCTTCATGATGGATATTAGGAATACTTTTGTATTGTATTTACTACTATATATCATGGGTATATTCTTGTAATATTGTTGTTCCATGATTTGAGTTCAATTGCAAGGATTTGGTGACTACTACAGGATCTATTGTTCCATTTCTTGCTATGTTACATTTGCTTCATCTATTTTTGTGTAGTCCTTTGTCTCTTGATGCAAAAAGGGGGAGAATGCTTTGGTGTTTTGTTATCAAGGCCAAAGGGGGAGTTTGTTGGCCCTCCTAGTTGTTGCAGTTGTTTCCCTTGATGTCAAAGACACAGAAAGACACCAGATGACAGGTATTTGACAGGAATATAGACTGTAACATCACTTAACATTTCAATACAAGTTGATGGAATATTCTCAAATTTGATTCACATAACATCTATATTGTGTTATATTCTATTCATGTGGTTTATGCTATCTTTTTAGTTAATACATGTTGATGTTTGATTAGATTTCAATGCCAGATGCATTGTGTCACTAATAAGGGGCTTAATGTCCTATCAATGAGTCCATTGATAAGCCATTAAGATTTTATCATTCACATAATATATACATGAGACATTGAATTTCTAATACAAACAATATCAATTTGTATCTTGTAATAAGGTATCATTACAAGATCATGTTTCACCTAAATGGCATATAAGGTGCAATACTTTGGTTATCTTCAAAGGTAATGTGTTTGCCTTGATTATCATTGGCATATGGAATTGGATAAGAGTTGTTTTGTTTTTACATGGTTGACACCTTTGTATTAAGTGGAAATCATACTCCTAATGAGTATCAAAGACATGAGGCAATTGACAATAGATTTCATTTCATGTGAAAAAGGCATAAAAAAAAATAAGGATAACTTGGTTGGTAGGTTTCAGGGTCTTGATACAAGTTAAATACATTTTTTCTTGTTGTGTTTTCACCGGCCCTTTTAGGGCTAACCAATTCAACAGGGTAAGGATGTATAGAGTGGAAAAAAAAATATTGTGTATTATGCAAAGTTTAACATTGGTGAATGGCTCGGGCAGTTTAGGGTTTCACCAAGCAATGATAATTTCAAGGGATCTTTGAAGACAAAGAGCTCTCTCGAGCTAGGGTGTGGCAGAATAGTTAGAATGGCAGTGGAGGTGTTGAGGCAATGACTTCAATGAAATGAAGCAAGGGTGAGCAAGTGTTTTCATTCATTAACCTTAATAGCTCTCGGTTTATCTGAAATGGTAAAAGCTAAGTTAAGAACTATTGTTTAGTTTGATAAATAGTGTTGGGTTTGTTTTAAAATGGTGTTTCATTAATTTATAACCATTTCTTTTGAAACCCTAGTTGGTTTTTAACAAAAGCACAAAACCATTTCATGATTAAGGATTAAAGTGCATACAAATCAGTTATGAAGATGGCAGTTTGTTTTCAGACACAGTTTGAATATAGTTTTCTTGTTGGTTATAAGCTTGAACAGGGGAATTTTGAAGACAGTTAACATGTGGCATTATCTGAAAGATAGTTGTTACCGATTAATGGCTCTTTCAGTTATGTGTTCGAATATGAACAACCTTGAAGGATATAAAATCTTTTCTAGATTCTAGGTTCAGTTGGTTGAACATAATGCAAAAATCACATAGTTTGTATATGTGATATTTATCCTTTATAATTTTTATGTTGTAAAGATCTTGAGTAAAATGCAAAGATCTTTTTTTGAAAGGATTATGCACAAAATAGTAAAAAATACCTAGTATATTATGTGTTTTAAAGGTTCCATCTTATAAATCTTTGGGACATATACTATGTTAGTGTAAAAGTGTTATAATGTTTTGTAGAGAAATAGAGTGATCCTCTGTAGTGGAATTATTTTTGAGAAATGTATGATGAAGTGTATGCTGGTGAGGCAAAGTTTGTGTGCCAGTGAGGCAAATGTGTAACCAGTGAGGTTCTTTGGTCAGTGAGGCCATTTTTGTCAATGAGACATTATTTTATTGCTAGTGATGCATTTGAAAGCTATCAGTGAGATAGTATTTCCAGTGAGACATTGTAAACAAACAAAAAAAATTAGATTAAGCCAGTGAGGCATCATTTCTGGAGTGGTTTTTCTACCCCTAGAGGGTTTTCCACTTGTCAAATTTTTTTCTTATGGTTTGATTGCTTTGATGTGATAATGTTTCAAAACTATGATGATCTTTGGTTTGCTTTAATATTTCTTATTTCAATTCTTTAATGATTGTATTCAATTCATGAATGTATTTATCATTGAAATATTAAAGCATAAATTATTCAATTTTGTTTTAAGGCAAAGTTAAAATTTGTTTAAGACACTGATTCACCCCCCCTCTCAGTGTCTTCTTCACTCCAACAGATGCATGGTTGGTTTGGAACACAATTTTTTTATTGGTACAAGAGTCATAGATGGTTGGGAGGGCAAGTATGAGGCTTTGCATAGTAAGGTTTTAAAAATTTGTTGTCATTTTAAATAATTATTTTTTATTTCATTGTTACAAATTTTTTTTTTGGATTGAACATTAACATTTTAAGACTTATAGTTACTATCATTTTATATAATTATTTTTTCCATGTCTTTTTATAATTTTTAAAATTATTGGTTCATAATATATTGATTGATTTGTAACATGTTGATTGGTCAGTGCTAATTTCATTAGTAATTTTTATTTTTTTATTAAAAATAGAAGAAAAAAAATAGAGTGAAGCAAATAAATTGTAGCAAAAAATTATACTATTTTCTAAAGTTTATGCATGATTGGTCACCATCTTATCAAATAAACATCACACAATTCATTCATGAAATTAATATTTTTGTTTAAGTATTTTTTTTGTTTCTTAAATTTGTGCAAACATAAAAATTACAAGTATTTTTTAATTAAGAATAACAAGGAAATTTTTTTAAGGATATAGAATTATCTATACCATACAAGATTTGGCTGAAGATGTAACCACCCAAGATCTAGGAGCTTGAATGAAAACACACGAGATATCAAATATGAGAGAATAATATTATATCAAACAATGCAAATATATAATGATGATCAATTGAAATACAAAGGGAACCTCTTGTTTATATAAACCAAGGTGAGACATATGATTGCATAAGATTATGACATGTGTCTTAATATTATGATTTGAGATATAAAGTGATAAGTATCCTATGTGTACCCTAAGCAAACTTAAGTAACTAGTGTGAATAAGACCTAGGTGATAAATTAGCTAGGTCAGACATTGTGTCCACACCAACAAAAAGATAAAATCATTCAAATGTCATGTAACAAAAAAAAATTAATGTTTGTGTGTGTGTGTATATATATATATTGCATATAATTTGGCTAGTGACTATCTCATCAAATGAATGTTGTATAGATATTTCATGAAATTAAATGCCATGTAGCAAAAAATTAAAGTATTTTATAATGTTAATTTGGCTAGGGGCTAATTAATGAAATATATGTTACAAAATTAACTCATGAAATTAATGTCTTTATTTGAATTCTCCTAGATATTATGTGTCATAATTAGGACCATCCTAATAGATATATGGTCACACTTTCGACCAACTTATCATGAAAAATGAACTTAAGTATTTCTAAATAAAAATAATTTATGGCCAAACATATGGTCTAGCTAGATTTATTCAAGCTAAGTTAGATATGGGCCACAAATTTTCCAACTAGATGTGTCCACTAAATATATATTTTGCACCACTTCTAAGCTAATTTACATGAAAATAAAATTATTCAAAAAACTTGATGTTTAAACAATTCATACTCTTATAAATAACATATTTAAAAAATATAAAATACTTTTTTTTAGATCTATAAATGTATTTTTGAAAAATATAAATTTTAATAGTTTAGTTATTTTTTAAATTTCCTTTTTATGTTAACTAAAATTAGGTCATCAACACCAAAATATAAGGTTAATTATGTTAAGAAAAATACTAAAATATGATCCTAACAATAAAAATTAAGAAAGCAATAAAAGTTTCAATAAAAGAAGATGGTGATGGTGCAGATAAGTTCAAGCAAATCTAGGTGGTGAATCTAGGCCAGTTTCCCCCTCTTTACCCCTATATGCTTTTGCATGCATGTTTTCAAGTTTTGCAACTACTTAAGGATCCTTCTTTCGTTCTTATTTTGCTCTTTTGGCCCCTATCATTGGTTATTGTTCCACGTTTTGTTACCAATGTTCATTGCTCCATCTCTTTTTTCTTCTATTAATGTTTCAAAGGTTATAATTTTTAATGGTGAAATCAAGTGGGGATCCAAGTAGTCCCCTACCATTTTAATTTAAATATATTGTTTAGATGGGTGAGAGTTCGACTTTTGAGCATATAATTGTTGTGAATTTTCTCATACATACAAGCTACACATGATGCAATGTCTGATAAAAGTATGAAAAATGGTTCCAAAATAAATAAATGTTTGAAAAAGAGTGTTGAACTATCCATCATGGTTATCAATCCAAAAAAAATGTAGAGGATGTGCTTTAATTATCTAAACACATTTATTTGAAAGTTCATGGGTTTTTGAGCTACTTTGCCTTTCTCAAAAAACTAGGTTTGTAATGCATGGCAACTTGAAGGAGATCTAGAATTTGTTCTGGCTGCTAATGGTTTTTTTTTGTTTTCTTTACTCAAATGGTAGATGTACACTCCCCTCTTAGATTCCTACTTGAGTTCATCTACTTAGGCTATCCATGGAATTTTGGAGATTAGATGTTCTTCACTCCATAATGAATATTTTTGGGAAGCCCCTAGGTCCTTCTCATCATACTCTTGAGAGAAATATTATGATATATTTTTGTATCGACATTGAGATTAATCTCAATAACCCTTTTTCTAACTCTTTGGAAATCTATTTGGGAAACATGAATCAGATTCAACAAGTGAATTATGAATCTCATCCTTTCATATGCTAATTGTGTCATGATTATGGGCATTTTTAGATAAATTGCCCAAAACAAGTCTTTGAGGTTCTTTCTCCTCAACAAGGTGTTCCTAAGACCAAATAAAATAGTAATGCAAAATGAAAAGCTCCAACTACCACTGATCAACATGAATTGATTAGTTTTATTCCCAAGTGCTTTTTTAGTGTAGAGAAAGAATGATTAATCATCAAAAAGCATATTTACCTAAAGGGAATATTAGTAATAAATTTGATGTGTTAGAAAGCTTTGAGGATTCAATTGCAATGGATCAAGATGCCACTAGGGTTAACCAAGGTATACCTGTGCTTGATTCGGGTAATAATTTAATTCTCTTTGATTCAAAATGCAAACTCCACTATTAGTTGATTAGAATTCTACTTTTGATCTTCTTGAAAATAATATTGTGCTTCGGGAAGATTTGGTTACACATGTATATAGGGAAGATTATATTCCTTTAGAATTTCAATGCAAAAGGAGTCAAAGGAAGTTAATGATTTTTTAGACACTATTCTTGAAATAGGATCAAAATATGATATGAAAAAGAAATATCTCCTCTTGTTAGGGCTTCAACAAAAAATAACTAAGAAATGAGGCTTGAAAAAGGGCTCTAAGGTGGGATGGAAAAAGGATATCAATAAGGTTAAATGATTGGTGAGTCATTAGTGGAATTTAGTGTCATCAAAATATTTGACACTTATTTCTATAATTCTTTGAAATTATTCTAATATCTTGGAATTCTAAGTGATTGAGTAGCATCCCTTGATAAAAAATTTCTCATGATCTTATTTGAGATTATAGACTAGATATAGTTTTCATTTAGGAAACTGCGTTGTCTATAGAAGATATGGCTGGTGTTTCCCCTAGGATTTCATAAGGTGGTCAATGCCTTCTATGTATTAGGGCTCTTGATAACACTAGGGGAGTGGCTTATTTTTGGAATCCTTGAAACATTACCCTATCTTAGTGTTTGGGAAGCATGAATTCAATTTCATTATTTATCTCATGTTTTGATTCAGGGGAAACTCTATTGATCACAAATGTGTATGAACCTTCAAAATTAGTTGGTAAGGTGTTACTTTGGGCCCATGTTAGATTTATTTGTTCTTTAGTGCCTATGTCCCTTGGATAATGGGTGGGGATTTCAATGTTATAACTAATTTGATTGAGAAAAAAGAGACAATGATCATCTTGGACCCGCTTTTACTCTATTAAGAAATAATATATTTTTTCTTAATTTGGTGGATGTGATATGAAGAAATGGTACCTTCATCTAGATCAACAAAAGATCTAGAGCCAAATCAATTTCAATAAGATTGGATAGATTCCTTATTTTAAAGCATTGGATTGGTGATAGTTGGAATTATTTTTCAAAGATCTTGAGCTAGAAGGGATCTAACCATTGGCCAATCAAATTCTCTTCTTTATTTTTTTCTCTATCAAAGAATCCTCCATTCAAGTTTAAACTCATGTGGCTTTGATATCCATATTTTTTTAACCTCATAGAGAATTGGTGGGCTAAAGGTAAGCTTACTTTTGGGACAATAATGTATTCCTTTTTTGATAGGCTTCAATTTGTGAAATATAAGCTCAAGAAGTGGAACAAAATATCCTTTGTAATTTTTAAAATAAAAATTAGATTTTTAAAAATAGCTTGAGAGAATTACTTCTCAAATCAAGGATGAAGGTGGGTTGAGGAGATTTTGAAGGAAGAAGCTTCTTGTTCCAAATAATTAGTTGAATGAGAGCTCAGAGAATAAATCTTTTGGAAACATAAATCCACGAGAGAGTGGCTTCAAGAAGGAGATAGGAATGCTTTTTTTTTCCATAATTTGGTGAAGGATAGAAGGAGTGCAAATAATATGGCTTCCCTCTTCTTGATGCAAGGTAATCAATTATTCTCTTTCTAGGATATATCTAAAGAGGTTTCATTATTTTCCACTTTATTTTCTAAGTAGGATTCTAGGGCCCTTGAAGAGGAGAGACTAATCCTTGAGTACACCCACTATTTTTCTTCGAAGATATGAATTAGTCTCTTATAGCTTTCATATCCTTGGATGAGCTAGATAGAGTCACATTCCAAATGAAGAAGGGTAAAGCTCCTAGAACTCATGGTTTCCTTATAAAATTCTTTAAGTTTTTTTGGGAGATTTTAAATTTTGAACTATTAGAGGTGGTTAGGGAATAATATCAAAATAAGCAAATGTTCAAGTCCATTAACACTACCTTCTTAGTTCTTATTCCCAAGAAAGAGGGAGTCTCATCTTTGGACTTTTTTTGTCCTATTTCTCTTTATAATATTTCTTATAATATAATTTCAAAAATTATTGAAAAAAGATTAAAAAAAATTTTAGGTCCTCTAATTTCTCTTGATTCTTATTTGTTCATTACCTTATGATTTGTGACTCTATTTCCCAATAGATAGGCACTAGTCTCAATCCACTCACCAAATCTCAAATCATTATTCAATCAAATCACAAATCAATAGTAAAGGAGTAGGATTAGTTTCTACACATTAATAACCTTGTATCATAACCAAGGATTTATCATTAAGAGAGTTGTTAAATGAATCTATCTTATGTGGGTTATGCTTGCACACTTACATCAACTATAGAGGGGTTTTGTGGCAACTAACTTTATTCTTGGTTCAATGATAGTATTTGGGAATAAGACATCAAGTTGGGTTTGGGTGTCCATATTTTTTAATTTATTCATTTGATGTTATTTGAATACTTGTTAAGGTATACCACTAGGAATACCATCTCGAGTCTAAGCTAAGCTCGAAGAGTAGGAGATATAACCTACTCTTGTAGATTTAGCTCAAAGTCCATAGTTCTATTGATGAGTCAATTTCACTTGTATGATGACAACCTTAGCCTTATGAGTTAGGTTTGGTTCTAGGAAATGGAGCAACAATTTTGGGAATTAATAGAATGGTGTCATTATCGGGGAAATTTTAATTTGGCTATTTTTGGTGAAGTGTGAGCCTAGTGATTGTTTTACACACATCAGTAATAAATTTATAGTTGTGCATCTTACTTGGCATCTCATCAACTTATGCTAATAGAATGACACCATTTTCAGGGACGAAGTTAGTTTAGCCATAGTTAGTGAAGTGTGAGCCTAATGACAATTTTATATGGGTGATCCCACAAAATTGGTTTGCAATTCCGTTGAGGAAGGAAAATTGCAAAAGTTCCCCCAATGAAGAAAATTTTGGGTTTTGGGGGGTTCGAATGAACTTAGGGTCCAAATGAACCCAAAAAAGGGTTTGCTCGAACCCCCCTTCGAGTGAACCTTATTTAATGATGGGAGACACATTTTCCACGTTTTCCAAAATGGGAACAAAAGAAAAATTTGAAAAAAAGGGGGGTTCACTCGAACCCCCCTTCGAGCGAACCCCCATTCATTTGAAAGGTCAAGGGGGGTTCGCTCGAAGGGGGGTTAGAGTGAACCCCCTTTTCCCCTTCTTGCACCAAATTTTTGTAAAAAAATTCCCTTCAAAGCTCGGGTTGAAGATGAAAATGGAGGAGACTTCACAGACCCAACTGGATGATGGTAGTCCTTAGAATGAGCTATCCATCAAATATAATTTTAATATTTTTGGTTTTATTATGTATTTTTTTAGTTTTATTAAACATAGGTTTTCACCAAAAATCAAGCTCTCTATTATGCATATGTGGAAAAATAGCAGATTATCAAAATATATATATATATCGTGCACTAGATATTGATGTCCCTAATCCAAATTGAATTTTGATACATACAAAAAAGTTATGCTTTAGCTGAATCATGTCTAAATTGTAATTGGTTTGACTTTGAAACTTAATTATGAAAAAAAATCAATGAAATGCTATGAAACCAATTCCATGCACTAGATATCGTAGTTATAAATCTAAATTCAAAAACAATAGAA
Source organism: Sequoia sempervirens (assembly GCA_007258455.2). Lineage (NCBI taxonomy): Eukaryota > Viridiplantae > Streptophyta > Pinopsida > Cupressales > Cupressaceae > Sequoia > Sequoia sempervirens. The sequence goes on from VDFB02281492.1 coordinate 479,050,349, forward strand.
TTTTATCCTTTATAGAAAAAAAGTTGTGTTAGCCAGTGACGTCACCCTTTAAAAATGGTGTTTACTGTTAAAAACTAGTTTTCGAAGGAGATGGAAAAAGAAGTGCAATTTGATTCCAAAAATTTTGAAAAAAATATATTTAGAATCTATAGACAAAATGTCACAAATCACTAGTTTGCATCATCTCCAAATTCCTCACGGTTTAGTCACTATATGTGCCCGAAAGTGAACAGTTTGGCCAAAAATTGTAAACCAATATTGTGGGATCACCCATACACCTCAGTAATAAATTTGCAGCGGTGCATTTTGTTCGGGTAAGTTTGGCATCCTGACAATTTACACTAACAAAATGACATCCTTGCTAGGAATAAACTTGGTGTAAGTTGGTGTGTTGTCAACTCAAGAAAATGACCAATGGTTTGATATTATTTGAATACTCTACTAGTGACTACAACCCAAAATCAAAAGTTTTACCTTGGAGGTTCGTTTACTTGAATAATTTCCTCACTTTATGAGGTGGTGACTTTGATATTAAAAAATGAAATTTGTTGTTGTTGATGTTCCTGTTTCATGAACACAAATCAAAGTGACCACAACTAAGGATAAGGTATTATGTTTTCCAAGTCTAAATTTGAAGCATGGTTTCTTTCATGGTAAAGAAAATATATATCTTGTCTTTTCTACCTTTCATAATTAATTGTAACCAACCATGGATAGTTTGAATGGATGCATTTACCATAGGGTTACTTCAGCCAATTAGCATATATTCAAACTCTAGATTCTATAATAGAGAAAATAGCTAAGAATACTATGAAGATGAGCCCTCATGTTATTCATACAGCCCAACACAAAATAAAAATCCACATTCAAACCTATAGGCATCCATACTTGAAAATAAGTTAAGGATAGAATAGTTTAAGGAACTAAAAAGGTAATGTGAAAAAGAATCAAAGCTTTATGATCACAAAGACACCCTAATGTTACATAAAAATAGGTTTATCCATCCTCTATTGTCCCTCTTGATCCCATTTATATGCAAATTGACCTTTCTTGGGTCAATTATGAAAGGAAAACATTGAGATATTCAATATATAGATTGATGCTTAGGTTCTATGAGTATGCTATTAGTCAAGGGGATGCACATGTCAGGGTATTTTCAAATTTAATGGAAAAAAATAGTTTGAAGATGAGGACATGTGGATGATATTCTTTGTTAGGTCATTTATGGGAAAGGAAAAGAATTGGTTGGTATGATGGTTTCCTAGATCATTCCTTTGCTTCTTGGGATCATCTTGCCACCATATTTAAAGAAGAATTCACTTTAGACCCTACTTGTCTTGTTGAATAATTGGAAGACATCAAATGTCAAGAGGAGAATCTAGCATGGAGTTAAATCACATGTTTGTTGTTGCCTTTTCTCAGATCCTAAATGATTTCAAAGCTAACACACCTTGTATTGATATGTTCCTTGAACTTATGAAGTCGATATGAGTTCAATATGAGAATAATTTAATTTGGTAAATACAGAGCATGCATATAGGTGCCTTGATTTTATTGATAATTTGAGAAAGGATATGATTGCAAAATTTGTGTCCTCAAGAACATAAGTTAGTGGTGGTGAAAGTTGTTGATGATAAAAATTGTGTAGAGGTGGCATCAAGTAGAAATACAATAGATCAAGTGATGATTGTGTTTGCAAGAAGGTAGAAGAAGGTTCTGAAACACTATATGACAATAATACAGATGAATATGATAATGTGTGCACCTACCTTCAGTTGGATCAATCATTTTTTGGTGAATGTAATGAAGAAATTAATGATGACCTCCAGCTTGAGAATGAGGAGTATGACCCTGTTGTTTATTGCAATAATATGGATAGTGAGGAAGATGTGTATGCAAATGAATCGACAGATGAATCAACCCAAATAGTTGATTATATAATGCATGCACATGTTGGTGATACAAATAGTGAAAAAGAAGATGTCTTCTTGTTTGATCTCTTACCTTCTTTTTTCCCCTTTTCTAATTTTAAAGTTACTAATGATTGTTTACATGAGGATAGCATAGGCATAGCTATACATGAAAAGATGAATGCAAAATAAGTGTTTGTACAATTGATGATATTTATTGTGAAGAGTTTGCACTTGAAAATTATGAATTGGGTGATCGTGTGGATGCATATGAGAGCCTCTTTATTTGGCATGAAATGCATTGTCTTCCTCATGCACAATGCACTTCAAAAGGGTCATATCACAGTGATTGCAGAGTTGAATGTGGAAGGAGAAGTGTGCTACATGTCTAGTTTTTGCAGCATATATGACACAACAAAATACCAAATGAAGTCAAAACAACAAGACAACTTGAAGAATTTAGCTCTTCTCCTAAAATGTCTCATGATCCAAATAGTTATTTTGATGAAGTTTGTATCAACATAAATGATGGTGAGGTATGTTGGTTGTATGTTTTCCCATAGGTGATTAAAATTTGAGTATGAAGCTTCCCTTTGTGATGAATATGTAGCTTCCTATGTTGGGGATGATGGGATTCTTGAGGTCAAATATTGAACACTTGGGTCCAACATATAGTTCACAGTGGTGTTGAGCTTTCTTATATGTCAAAGCTTCAATTTTTTCAATTTGAGCTATTAGAGGATGAGTTTTCTCCTTGGGAAAATCAACTCAATGAAGAGGTTTGTTTTTATTTTGCATGTGAATTGGGGGCATTATATTTTTTCCTCAATTCACATGTAGAGGTTAGCAGGTATGAAAATATTAATGCTTATTTTGGTGTCAATCTAAGTTTTCAATTTTTTCCCCTAACTGCTAAAGAAATAAATGATGAGATATATGATAGTATAGTGGAATTTTTTGTGGTTTTCATGCAATGGAATTTTTAATTGTGAAGATTTCCTTCACACTTTTGATGAAAATCACAAGTTTATGCATATGAGAAAGAGGGAAATGTTGCTACAACTAGATAACAATAATAGTTGTAGATTGAGGGAAATCAGTTCCTTTAATAGGATGGTATTTGACAGAGGCAAGTGATCTTATTCATCCTCTATAGGGATGGCCTAAATTATGTTAAAATTTTGTTTCACAATCATTATTTTGTTGTCCTTGTGTTGTCATTGCTAATTGGACATGAGCTTCATAGTCTACATAATTTTTTTATCCTTTGTGAGTCAATCCTAGTCCCTTGTCTTTCCATTTTTGGTCTTCTTGGATATTTTGGATTCTCATTATGCTTGCAAGAGGCACACATCCCCAACTAGAGCCACTTTTGGGACTCAATTTTATCATGTCAAATTTGGCTTGAGTCCCATCCTTTTTTGTGTCTTAGTATATGATCCCTCATCAATAATTGATCTAAGAAGTCTTTTTTGGGTCATAATGTCAATGTGTGCTCTTGTCAATGGTTTTCCCTTCCTTGATCTTGGTTAGTTAATCAAACTCATAATTCAAAAAATTGTCTAAAGGAAGGAGGCAGTTGGAGGTTCCATAGGAACCAAGAACCATTGGTTCCCAATTCCCATGGAACCCTCAACATGTGAAGGCACTAGGGGGGAAAAAAGGAAAGCAAAAGAGGAGAAGAGGCATCATCACTTTTATTGGTTCCCAGAACCACCCAAAGTGTCGATGTTTCTTGATGGTGTTCTAATCACTGACAAAGAGAATGAGGCATGTGCATGTGGTGGAGGTTCCTAATTTGGATGAAAGTATCAAAAAGGAAGGAAAAGTAGAGCCTGTAATGCTTCTTTTGAGCATATTGAAGGCTTGATGGTGTAATAAATGTACACATATCATCCACCCTCTCTACCTACTCATATTAATGGATATATTTCACACAACCAACAAAATTAAATGCATATACTTCCATCTATAATGTCCATTTTGGGCAAGATTGATCCTCAACCATGTGTTTAAAACTATGAATAGTGCAATGATTAGGGTTGACACCCTACTATTATTATAACATGATTTTGATCATTTTTAGATGGAGGTTGGTCATTGTGTGGTATCCAAATGCCAAGGAAGTTGCATGGTAAAAATTGAAGACAATTATAGTTTTTTTTGGTGATGTATAAATCTATGGAATTAAAGAAGACTAGTATTGCACATGGATTTTGTTGTAGAATGTCTCCATGCTATTGTGTGTGTATTCAAGAAGATTCATGCTTATAGTTAGGGATTTTCCTTTACCACATTTATTGGAATGAATGTAATGCTAAGTTAGAAAAGTGTAACAACACTTTCAAAACATTGCAAACCTTGTAATGATCTTTCTCTCTTTATATATGAATACCTATTGTTTTGTTATGAATAAATAAATATGTTTAATTGTAATCTTCATGATCATTGTTATATGGAAGTACATAGCTATATGTTCTTTGATTCTTATTTTTCATTATCTTGTGAGTTATGACTATGTATCCCAATAGATACACACCAATTTGGAACCACTCACCAAATATCAAATCATTAAAATCAAATCACAAATCAGTAGTTCAAGAATGGGATTAGTTTTTTTACATTCATAACCTCGTATCATAACCACAGATTTTCCATTAAGAGAGTTGTTCCATTGAAAATATCTTATGTGGTTTATGCTTACACAATTACATAAACTATGTAGGAGTTTTTGTGGTAGACAATTGTTTTTGGTTTAGTGATAGTCTTTGGGACCAAGACATCAAGTTGGGTTTAGATGTCCATATTTTATTATTTATTGATTTGATGTGATTTGAATACCTTCTAAGGTATAACCCTAGGAATACCCTCTCACATCTAAGTTGAGATTAAAGAGTAGGACATATAACCCACTCTCGTAGAGTTAGCTTAAAGTCCTCCATAGTTTTTTTGATGAGTTGATTTCACTTACATGACAAACACCCTAGCATTGTGAGTGAGATTTTGTTCTAAGAAATGGAGTAGAAATTTTGAAACATAACAAGCTCGACCCTTTAATGAGGGTGGGAGATAATAACATACATAGTGTGAGTTTGATCATAACCTAATCCAAACATGATTAAAACACAAAGAAATTAGTCGCATTAGCTAAGTTAAGTCAAACTCCCTATGAGATTCTTGAAAGCATAAACATGGAAACCATCAACATAAAATGTGGAATAAACAAGCAATGCATGAATGGAATCTATCTAAATACCCCAAACCTCATCCCATAAGGGGATTGGTGTCATATTGATGTGAAATAATAGCCCTTTTCGAATCCCTTTGATGAAACAAGCTTCAAGATTGTGGATAAAGGATAAAAATTGATGCAAGATGTGAGCTCAAATGGTGAAAATGGGTGAGAGCAAGTATGGAATTGAGTAGCATAACTTTGCTTCAAAAATTTGATCCCTTCCTCATAGAAGTGGGTTCTATTTATAGGAAAAATAGTTGAATCAAGGGTTGAGATTCATTTTCCCAATCAATGGTTGATAATTGATGAGAGGATTCAAGGATGATTAGCCTTGTGACAAGTGTCACAAGGAAAAGAGATGTAATGGGGATATGTGCTCACACATTTTGGGAAGAGTATGTAAGAAGGAGTAAATACATGTGGGTGAAGAATTAAAGGCATGTGAGTGAAGGATATTAAGGCATGTAAGAGAAGTAAAGGATTATGTAAGAGACAAGATGGCTTGTGTAAGAGCCATTAAGGCTTGGGTGAGAGACAAGATGGCTTGTGTAAGATCCATCAAGGCTTGGGTGAGAAATTCAATGAAGGGAGTAAATGAATAAAGAATATTCCATGGGAATATTCTCATGCAAGTGTGAGGGAAAATAGCCATTTAATTAATTTGAGAAAATTAATTAGTTGTGCAAGTTGGAGTTAATAAACCATGGGTTTATTTAACTTGAATGGAGTTAAATGTTGGAGAATGGACTAATGAGGATTAGAAAGTGGATAAGGTTAATTAATCAAAGATTAATTAACTTAGGTGTGGTTTAGGAGATTTTAGAGGAATGTGGGAAAATGTTAGCTTTAGTTAAATAGTTAGAGTTATTTAATTAAATGGGAAGACATAAGAAGTTTAATTAAATAATTTGCATTATCTAATTAAATGGGATGAAATTAGTATGAAGAGGGATGAATTAATCCAATAAAATTGATTATTTGATTAATAGGATAAAATGATAACTTTAATTAAACAATTTAGATTATTTAATTAAATAGCTAAAAAAGAGGCGATTTAGGACAAAATGGTGTTAAAAATCAAATTCAAATGTGTAATATTAATCAAGACGATTTGAAGTGTCTACACATAGTAGTACTGTATTAAAGTCCGAGAGCCAAGTGTATATAATTATAATCGCTATTACATGTAGTCAATGATATAGACCATATATACCTTCTAACTACTAATAATTTTTTATTACCATGCAATCTTGAAAGTATAATGAATTGATAAAGCATACAATTATAGCACCACTTTGGCCAAAGAATTAATAATTATATTTTGATTATTCAAAAATGTGGATCATCTATTCACAACACTATTATCTCATGCTTGGCTCATCAAAATGATCATAAAATAATTATACAAATATAATTTATGATTCAAAACATAATTTTTCAAATAAACATAACATTCCCCAAACTCCCAACATATCCTACCCTAAGTGAGAAACTTAATAGCATTCAATACCATATTTTTATTATACTAGATAGGTAAGGACATTCAGTATTCCTATATAGTGAGACTAAAATCTTATATAGGGCTATTTTTCCATTCAATCCTAGAAGGAAAAATCATATATAAGGTTGATTTCCAATTTGGAGTTGTGTGAACATAACTCAGATGTGTTAATTTTAATTATACACACGTGTATGTGTGTATAATAGAGAGACTCATATGCATAATGAAAATGTTATATTCATTAAGTTATTCATAAACAAAGTTATGAATAATTGTTAGAATCATTTAAATATATATCCATATGTGGTTGTGTATAAAGGTTTTATTTTGTGCATTTAGATCAATGATGTAAGGTCGTATGTATGTATGAGTCTAACATGTTAAAACAAAAATAAATGGTAAAATATGTGAGGAGATAATATAATTCAATACTAAAGGATAACATGAAATTATACATGAACAATAATAAAATCAACTATGAATTCATAAATATATACAATTATTTGGCTATGACTTATATTATCTTGGTTATATACTTTGATGAATCTTTAAAACTATGTGAAACAATATTATATATGTTTGTTAGCTCTTTCAAAATAGTGTTATGCAAGGCTATTATGTGTGTGTATAAATGTAACCATATGTACATATATACATACATACATGAATGCTAATTATTCATGTATAAAAATAAACCAAATTTACTCTAAATTTAGGTCATAAAATGTGATCTTACATTTTATTAAATAATTATCATGCATTAACCCAACATATAAAAAATGATTTTATAATTATTTTTACATCCAAAAAGATGTCAATTTGATATTATACGCACAAATATTAGTTGTTAGTTGATAAATTCAACCATATGTAGTGTTGGTATATGCATATATGAGATTTGAGACTATTAAAAAGGATTCCAACCATATACCTAGTAGAAAAAGTCATCAAAAATCTATATTATAGTTATCAAAATCCTCCCAAATTCTAGTTTTAGCTTCTCACAAGAGCTCCCCAAAAAAAGATTATATCAAACTCTCCCCAAAAAACCCATACAAATCCATTCTAGAGAACAAAAAAATAATCTCCTCATTTTTGGCATCTTTCATGCCCTTGTGGGCTTCATAAAAAAAAAACTCCATATTTCCCCATAAGGCAATCACACAACCACCTTTTAGTGCAACAAAACATATTATGGCAAGTTGAGAATCTTGAAATGGGGTTAGCCTTACTAGGTACCACAACCTTGTAAAATGATATTGTAGACACCCAAATTTGATCACTCCCATATGATCAAATTTATCTTTTTATTCATCAATTTTGTCAATATTAATTTATTTAATTAATATTACACTTCCCACATGAGACTCTTAAAGTATTTAATTTAATAATTAAACACTTTATCTGGTGCCTTTCTCCTCTCTAAATTAAATAAATACACCAATTTATTTAATTTAGTCATTCTAATCTTTTGAATTAAAATCAATTTAAAATTTTTATTTTCTCTCTCCTTGTCACATCCTCCATAATCCATCTCTAATTTGAATTAATTTAATTAATTCATATTTAGGGTGTGCATCCTCTTAATCAAGGATTAATGTCACATCCTCCTACATTTTCCACTTGTCTCTAATCTTCCATTAATTATCATAATCAAGTATTTGCACAACTTTAATCAAAGTCATTAGCCACTTTTAGCACCACCTTTTAGTCAATCTTTCCATTTGCCTTTCTGGGCATTGACCCTCTTTCCCATGTGAATTTTTAATTCACTTTTATTCATCCTAGGTCTCTCTCTCCCCATGTGAATTTTTAATTCACATTTTATCTTTCCAAGGCTTCTAGAATATTTGACTTGTCACCTCATGCACATGTGACCAATTCCCACCTTTTAGGAGACCCTCTCTTATCCATTAGATTCTCCTATGAATGTGAATTTTTAATTCACATTTATTTCTCCAACCACTTTCTCTTTTCCCATGGAGATTTTTGAGAAATTCCAAAATTCTTCAAATGTCATTTTCACTCCCACTTGGGGACAAGAAGTTCCTTTTTGAGGAAATCTTCTCACTCCCCAAGGTACTTGGAAGGTACTTGTCCTTCCTCCACATCATGTACCTCCTTCCACATCACCTACACATCATCTCACCCTTAGCCATCTCACATTCCACATGTCAAAATGTGAGGGCTTGTGAGTCCTCAACTCACCTTAGCCCTCCATCTTGGCCTTGTTGGATAAATCTCAACCGTTGAATTCTCTAGAGAATTCAAATTCTCCTATAAATACCCCCCTCATCTAAGGAAAAAGGGGGAAACTTAGTCATTCACAACTAAATGCTGCCATTTTGTGCACTCATCTAGCCATCAATTTCATCCATTCTCATTTGCATCCAAGCATATAGTTAAGCCTTGCATTTATCCATATCAAGAGCCATCAAGGAGCACACAAAGTTAATCAAAATCAAGGGCCAACCAAGGAGTTTCAGCTGCAAAAGGGAGGTATAACCACTTGCAATCATTTTTAACACTTTTCTCTTTGCATTTACAAATTTCTTAGGCTAATCTTGAGGTGTTTCTTCATGTTTCTCCATTGCATTTTAATTGTTTAGAATAGGTTCGACATTTGGATATCACAGATATAATGTCCACTTAGTTTTTTTCTTTGCTATCCCTAAGAAAATCCTTAGCCAAAATTTTCAAGAATATAAATGAATTGGTTGATAACTATTGTTTTCTCTCTTTTTTCTTAGAGTTTATTTTCAAATTGTTAAAATGGTTTTTGAAATCATTGTTTAATGGGGTTGGACAAGATAAAGCCTTTTATTTTTTATATTCTCATAATTGTGTCTTAGCTTCTAAATATTTTCTATTGAAAAAAAAAATAGCAAACAAAATATAACACCACATTCAAACAAATGAATACAATAGTCTCATAATATAACTCAACTTCATGCATACTACAAAATCAATTGAAGAATTCATACTCAAACTCATAATGACACTTAAGTAGAACATTATGTGCCTATAATGTATCAACATACACTTAATCTATAAATTCATACAAGTGTGTGGGTTCTTAAAGTGTATCGTACAATTTTCTCACTATCATGATCTACCTCCCTGCCTTGGGTGATGCTCTCCCTTAACAAGCGAGAGGGGGAAATCTAACCTACATCCACCTCATTCCCATAGACAATAGGTAGTTTGTGTTGATATCAAAAAATCATAATCATGAGTTCCACTAATAGCAATTAAAATATTAGTTGTATATGATTTACAAAATAATTAATTATTTAAATACAAAAACATATGCAAAACATTTAGATCAACAAGATATCAATTTAAATCATAGGTATTCCATAAAATAATAAAATACTATTTTTTATACGAGCTTATAAAGCATAGTATCATTGAATTTAGTACATCATACAAAAACATTAAATAGATACACACTTAACTAGTTATTTAAATATAAAAAGTGTTCATAATGAGTAAATAAAAATGGAATGACATCCCTCTCTACTAGGAAAAATCATTGTTTTGATGGCTTATTAAACATAGCATAAAAGTTTATTTTGAAAGTATTATATGATTGAAAATACTATACAAATAGATGAGAAAATTCTCTATGAAACTCTTCATAGTCCTCCCAAGTGGAATTGTCCACTAAATATTAGTTTCACTAGACCTAGAGTTGGCACCAAACTTGAAAAATTATAAAATCCATTTAAGTCCTTACCTATTTTTGTAAGATGTGCTTTAGGCCATTCTCACATACCACTCATACGCTAACATCATAAAAAACCCCAAAATCTTACTAGGTTTAGGCTATTTAAATCCATTTTCCTTGTGTTGCAATTTTCTAGTAGGATTCCACCCTACTACCAAATATGCAGTTTCCCTCTAGAATTGGATATATCATGTATCTAATTCCCACTCCTTTTCTTTCATCTTGCATCATTCTATTTTCCCATAAAATTTCCCCCTTGTCTTAACCAATTTTTCCTTTAGTCATTTTCATCTTGTTTGTAGACTTTTACTTATGGGCCTTGCTTTTCCTTGTTATTCTCATCCACTTTCAACCCAATTTCTTGAATATTCATCTCTTCCCTTCCCCTTCACTTCAAGGGATTTCTTATTCCTTATAAAATTCCTCTTTTATATCTTTGATCCTTGTTTGATTTGCAATATTTGTTTCACTAGTAAAAATTTCCAAGGAAAAGAAAATATGGTTAGGTTAAGTGTTAACACTTTTCATGATTTATGAGCTTTGTGAACCTCTAAAATATTTGTGAACCATAAGATGGAAGGGAGTGGGAATGGAAATTGAAATCATTTGACGATGGCAGAGATGATGGCTCTAAGTTGGAAGATGATGATGATTTTTATTGTTTGTAGTGGATATGGGGGCTCCAACTTGCTTCGTTGGAGTTTTCTTCGCTATCTACCAATCTTGTTGGTGTGTCTGCTATAGGTGGGGGTTCAAACGTGGTTGCTCTACCTATTGGTCTATGGAGTTCATGTTGTCCTCCATGGGCTTCTTTTTGGGGTGGGGATAAGAACTGCATTGTTTCCTCAGTGGCACTTTCTCCTCTGCCCATGCTTTTGAAGGATGGGGTTGTTGTTGTGCGACTATTTTTCTCTTCTATCCCTGCCTATGTGGGGACATTGTATTTGGCCTTTGAGCTAGCTTTTCTTCTTGAATATCGCTTTTGTTTTGGATGTTAGGGGTTAATGTTTCTTCTCTCCAGCTGGGGGAAGCCTTTGATATCACTATGGATCTGACTTGTGGTGTTGGTGCTTCATTTTTAGGTGTGTCTTTGGATGGTTGGGTGACTTTTGTTCACTTGTTTCCTCTCTATTGGGGCTTATTGGTGGAAATAGTGTGCATGTCTCCTACCAAGACTTATATGGTGCTCTTGTCCTTTAATCTCCTGCATGGATGGGGATTGTTGCTTTCTCTTGCATTCCCTTATGGGCCTATGAGGTTTTCAACCCTTCCTATTGCCTAGGTTACTATGTGGTTGTGGTTGTGCAGTTTGGTCCTACCTCTCTTGTTGCTTTGTTATGCCTTTTCCCAGTTTATGGCTCTTGTCCTTCTCTTAGACTTTGGATTCCAAGTTTCAAAGCTCAAGAGGTGTTCTGACTTGGTTAATGATTTAGCTATTTCAGAAGCTCTTTGTGAAAAGACAAACATGGTGTATGAGGAAGTCTTCAATGTCCTCTTTGCTGGAAGGGTGTCCCCCTTTGTTGGTTTGTTGATGAGTTTCAAAGGTGCTAAGAACATTCTGGTTTCACTGCTTTCTATATTAAGTTTGATGATGATATTCAAGGGTGTTGTGTGTTAGTTTTTAGATCATAAATATAATAAGAAAAAAAAAACAACTCAGAGACAATGAACACAACATTTTTACCCTGGGAAAACCCTCCTACTCAAGGGAGAAAAACCCAAAAAATAATCTTCTTATTAAATGAAAGAATCAAAGTAGAAATTTGCTTACAACCCAAGCCCTTGAATTTGGCCAAGACTTATACAAAAATATATAAGATATTTCTCCTCGAGCAAATGATAAACTTCCTTCAAAGAATCTGATATGCTTCTAAAACATGCAAACTGCTACTAAGTGCAAATTGGAATGAATGCTTGTCATGTTCAAATGAGGTTTTTTCAACTCCTTTATATACAATGAAGGTCGACCTCTTCTCTAGGTTGGCCCCTAGAAGAAACAAAAAATATAAAATATGATTTGTACATCAAAAGGTCGACCTGCCTTGAGCATCTTTTCATTTTATTTTATCTAGGAGAAAATATCTCCCGCCACTATAACACTAACACTCCCTCTTAGCTAAGGAGGTATTTTCCAGATATCTGTGTCATGGAGTCTCTCAACATGATGCCCACAATGGTTACACCCATTTGCGGAAAACTCAAAGGTTCATCACGGAGTCTCTCAACGTGATGTCGTAATGGAGTCTCTTAACATGATGTCCACCATGGATACTCCCATGTGTGGAAAGAAACACATGTACAAGTGTTCATCACAGAGTCTCTCAACGTGATATCATCATGGAGTTTCTCAACATGACGTCCGCCATGGCTACTCCCATGTGTGGAAAGAAACACAAGTACAAGGGTTTATCACGGAGTCCCTCAACATGATGTCGTCATGGAGTCTCTCAACATGACATCTCATCTCAGTCTCAGAGATGAACAAGGGCTCACACCTCATATTTCTCCATCTCAAAGAAATATACGCTACAAGGGCTTTCATCTCATGTTTCTCCGTCTCAGAGAAATATACACTACAAGGGATTTCACCTCATATTTCTCTGTCTTAGAGAAATATACACTACACGGGCTTTCACCTCATATTTCTCTATCTCATAGAAATATACACTACAAGGGCTTTCACCTCATATTTCTCCATCTAAGAGAAATATACACTACAAGGGCTTTCACCTCATATTTCTTTGTCTCAGAGAAATATACATTACAACAAATTTTCATGATGATGTGACTCCCTCTGAAGCTCCAAGTACTTGCATCAACCTCCTGACCTCCTCACCCAAAGTTGCCTCTGTTGGTTTGTTAGATTCCCTTTGAATTTTATTTCCTCCTCTTCGAAGAAACTGATCACAAATTCTCCATCCAAGGTTGACCCAACCTTGTGCCCTCGAGTGAAGAATCATGAGAGTTATGCACCACTAGCTCAGTCCCAAGGCAACAAGCTATGTCTCCATGTTTGTTCATTTCTTTAGCCTACGTGACTTCCTCACAGGATGCATCAAGCTCTTCCTTCCTTGAATTCCTTATGCAATCTCTCATCATTATTTTGCTCCTTGATCCGTTTTGGAAGCATTTTAGAGAGATTAATAATAGTTCATAGAGTTATACTATTCCGAAGATAAATACCAATGCTAGAAGCATACATGATTCACTATTCCCAATTGCATGAATTATTATTAACTACATAAAATTTATTCAAGGTACAAGCATACAATACTTATCTCTTTATGTTGGTACACCATTGGGCTAGACCAGTAGCTTTGTCTCATCTTCGCCACCTTCAGTGTTTCCATCCCATGCAACTGACCTCATATTTTCAGATTAAACACCTAAGCTGGTTCATTCATGACATGTCCCAAACCCATGAATTCCAATGCCTTATGAGATTTCCCACTTTTACCTTCCAACGTTTCCCAAAATTCAACACTATCTACAACACTTAATTTATTCTTGATCACATCCTTAAGACCCACCCAATGCAATTCTACTTTAAACAACTCATGGATACTAGAGTTTGTCACATCATGACCATTCCATAACAGATGCCCAACACTAGGTTTTAAAAATCCTGTTAAAACACGCAAAAAATGTAGTTTTCCCCAGAACTATTTTCTGCTACTTTGGCCACTAAACTTCTATAGAAATGGCATAATCTATGCAACTGATTTAGTCTAGCTCAAGCTTTATATTACTTCTCAAAAATCTGAATTTATGTTCCCTCATTAATGTACAAAGCAAACCTGGATATGGTTATGCCAGGTTTGAGAACTCAATATAGCAATAGTATTTTGATAGCAAGGGACCACGTGACCCCTATGAAACACTTCCAGGAGTTCCAATGTTTCCCTAAGATCAATATTCACCCCCGGACACTCACGTACAACCCAGTTTAAGTGCAAATTATTGAAGAATGGCAACGACCAGGTCCTGAAACTCACAATACTCTCACAAATCTCATGCTAGCATCTACAGGTTCCTTCAACAGTATGTAGCGACTGAAATGAGCCAGCACATCCTCAGAAACTCATGCCATGCCAAACCCTACTTTTGAAACTTTCATGTCCACAAACAAATGCACCAAGGCTAGAGAACAACTGAGTAATAGAAGGAATAACACATCCTAGAGAAACTTAGCTGAAGCTGCAAACTTGCTAAGATTACTCATGAACTCAAACTTTTTCCCACTTCGAAGGTCTCCAATTTTGTCTTTTCTTAAAAAAATATAATCATATCTTTTCTTAAACCGGCTTTGATACCATGTTAGTTTTTAGATAAAAAATGTAATAAGCAGAAAAACACAACTCATAGACAATGAACACAACATTTTAACCTTGGGAAAACCCTCCTACTAGAGGGAGAAAAACCCAACAAATAATCTTCTTATTAAATGAAAGAATCAAATCAGAAATCTACTTACAACTCAGGCCCTTGAATTTGGCCAAGACTTATACAAAAATATATAAGATGTTTCTCCTTGAGCAAATGACAAACTTCCTTCAAAGAATCTGATCTACTTCTAAAACATGTGAATTGCTACTAAGTGTGAATTGAAATGAATGCTTGTCATGTTCAAATGAGGTATCTTCAACTCCTTTATATACAATGAAGGTCGACCTTTTCTCTAGGTCGGCCCCTAGAACAAATAGAAAATATAAAATATGATTTGTACATCAAAAGGTCGACCTTCCTTGATCATATTTTCATTTTATTTTATTTTATCTAGGAGAAAATATCTCCCGCCGCTGTAACACTAACACTATGAACACCCAAATTTTGACCATTTTAGAAGTGGTGGTTTCTAAGATTTTGAATTTTATGTTTTTTTGGGCTTTGTTAGCTGAGTCTCTAGTCATTTTGGCTCTTGTTGGGGCTAGTTTGAAAGCTCTTTTGGGAAAGTTGTACTTGATGTTGGAGGATGCCTTTGTGGGTTTCTTTCTTAGAATACTTACTTTTCTTATGCAAGGCTTGTTGATGTTCATCAAGGGTGATGTGTACTCCCAGGTTTCGTGCTCTATGGTCTTGGCTAGATTGCATTCTTTGCTCTTCCTAAAGGCCCTGGGGTTTCTGTTGATCATTTTGAGTTCTTTGTTGGTGGGGTTGCTTTCAAATTTCCTGTTGAAGGCCTAGGTGCTCTTGTTGCTCATGGTTACTATGTGTATTCTCTCTACGGGGGTGTGTACAACCTTCCTAGCTCTGCTGATGGCGTCTCCTATTGAGGTGGAGTCCTCTCCTTTTGAGGTGGAGAAGGGTTCTGAGGGTGTGGCAAGTTGCTTATGCTTCTTCAACAAGTCTTCTCCCTTACAAATCTAATTGAGGCAGATACCACTCTTATTGAGGTGGAGTTTTGGTTTACTGGAGACTCTTTGTTGCAGTGGATAGGGTTCTCATAGTAACTTCTCCTATAGAGGTGGAGAGGTAAGTTGGATGATGGGGTTTATTTTATCCTTCAACATTTTTGTTGTATTTGGATTTGAAATTGGTTCTCTAAGAGATAAGATTGTTGTGAGATGGTTGTCTCATGATCTGTTGGTTTCAAGATTTATTGAAATCTACAAAAATTGGTTTGAATTTTGGGTTGTACTGTCCACCCTTGGGGTGGTTATTGTGATTGGGTGTTGTGGATGGTCCTTTGGCCTGTTCTATTGGTTGTGAGGTGGAATCATGTGGTGGAAGAATTTATGAAGGTCACCAATGGACTCATGCACCATGCCATGCTAGGTGCGATCTTAGGACTTATCTTTTTTCTCTAGTTATATGTTTTCTCTAAAATTATTGGTGCTTAGTTTTATTATCCTGGCTGCTATTTCATGATAGCTATGTTATGGTTTCATACCTGCTGGACTTTGGTTAATCTCATAAATGGTCTGCGTACTATTTTGTGGATTAATATGGGGATTCTATTTTTTATTATGCTGATAATGGTTTTGTGGTTGCAATTTTGGGTACTTGGCCTGCTTGCCATTTTGGCTCTAGATTGTTTTGTTTGATGATGTTTTCTGGTGGTGGCTGGTGTCGTTTTTCCTAGCATGTTTCTCTGTTTGTTGTTCTAGCTTTGTAACCACGAGATCAGGGCCCTTTCCTTGCTTACCTAATAAAAAACATAGTTCAAAACTTGTTGGAATATCCAACAAAGGGGTGATGTTAAAAATTTCAACACTTCAAGGGTTCTTGAACTCGCCAAAATTCTAATGGGAAAAGGGAAGAGAAGTGAAGACAATTTTTCAACGAGTTCAAAAGTTCTTGAACTTCTCAAAAGGCTAAGATAGTTAAATATTGCATAGAGGCCCTAAAAAATCAAACAAATGTATGGTGTCAATGAATTTATAAGTTCTTAAACTTGCCAATTCATCAAAAAAATTCAACAAAGGAAGAAAACTTTGATAAGAATGTAGAAGATAGGATGATAGGGGTTTTAAAGGTTCTTGAAACCTATAAACTTTGACAAATTTTATGAAACACTTAGATCTCTAACAATCGAAGAAAAGTTATAATTTAAAAGGTTTTTGAAGTGAGAAAAGGTGCTAAATGATATTTAAATTTCATGACCATTCCAGAGTGCTTCACTTACTTCCTTGAAATTTCATGATTGTGGTAGGTGAATTCTTAGCTACCTACTATCCTTGCTAGATCTTGATCACTCATTTTGGACAAGAATCCTCATCCATGCATTTATTAGGATGAAATTTTAATTGCACTCAATCTATATCTACTTTAGATTCTTGCGGGTGTTTCAGGGAAAGCTTTTTTGAGATGTTATATATAAGTTATTTTCTCTTTGTAATTGTTAGTCATTGAGCCAATTATTTGGTCTAGAAATACCTCAAACTAGTTACAGGGCATCAAACATTAAATTTATAATATTTTAAAACACATCTATGTGTAATGACATGTCTCTGTGATAATTTATAATGATTTAAAGGGAATATTTTAATCATAGTTATGCATTTCCTCTTTCCAAATTTTTTGGTACAAATGTAAGGAGGGTTTTATGTATATGTGATAACATATTATGTATTTTAAAATATTTGTAATGGTCCTTCCTTTGTTGCATATAATTTATTATAGTTTAGTTATAGATTATTAAGTATGTATATTTATATATGATATAATCTTTGATTTGTATGTAAATACAATCTAGTTCTATTGATGTTTTTTGGATGTATCTCATTCTTCTTTACTGTGCATGCCTCTATTGACCAGTGAAGTATGCATTATTCCATATTGGTGAAGGATCAAGCACTCTTTATTAAATCATTCCTCTCTTTCCTTTCTTCCTTTAGTATATTAGGATTCCAACATGTTCATGATTAGTAAATACAAATCGGGGAATAATTTCAAGCAACCCCAAATAGCTAAATTATTAAGGAATCATGTCATGTATGTATGTACCTTGTCATTTTCTATGATATGTTGAGTGAAATTATTTATTGGGATTATAATGTTGTAATATATGGGTGTATATGCAAGGTGTTATATCAACTTTACAAGAGGTTTTATGTGGCTAGTTAGTCTTTGACCCAATGACATAATAGGGGTCAATTATACATTGGACATAAATGTTTTTGTTGAAATCAAGTTACATTTTAATTGGCTTATAACCTATTAAGGACACCTAAAGGAATACCCTCTTGGGCCTGTCTTAGCCCAAAGTGTAGGAGAAATTATACACTCTTGTTTGTTGTCCCTTAACCCTTAGTTTGTTGATGAACCCTTGTTTTACCTTCTTGATAATAAACCATTATCCTTGATCATAATGTTTAAAAGAGTATAGTCTTAGTTTGGTAAGTTTATCAATTTTATCATAAAATCATGTGCACCTTTTGAAAGGAGGTCTTGTCTTAAAGAAAGTTTTTTTTTTGGAATAGACTTTCCCCAAAGGTTTAAAAATTGTTAAAAGGATAAAGGCTATGTGGAAGGATTCAAAAGAGAGTTTTTAGCTTGTTAATGCTTTGACCATGTCAAAACCACATTGCATGAGTTTTGGAGGGAAGTTGTTTTGGAAAAAAATTGAGTCCTATTGTGGCTAAGTCAAGCTTTCTAGGGTTTTTTGCTAGTTGTTTTGCCTCCACAGTTTCAACTTGAGGAAGCTATAATGACAACCAACCAAATGAAATTATTGCTAAATAATGAATCTTGTTGGTGTAAGTTAACAAGTTTCCAAATTAGGAATTATTAATGGGTGGAAAAAAAGTTGAAGACTCTATTGGTGGGCTAAACCCATAATTATTTTATTGCTTTGAAGGCTGGGTATGCTTCAAGGATTTCCTCTTTGAAAGAGGTGGTGACTCTATTATCTAGAGAGAATGAATTTATTGATGTTGTACTTTAACCACTATTGGTTGTGAGAGGTACACACATTTTTTTCTTATTTCTACTTGTTGACACAATTTCTTTCATGATAAAGAAACATATTAATTTATAAAACCTTAATTTTCTACCTTGCATGGTGGTATATGATTATTCATGGCTAATTGGTGTGAATATGATTATCCTATGGGTGTTCCTTTGTGTGCTTCATATGTTTCAGCCACTAGGAAATACATTGAAATAGATTACCATGACTATTTTAGTGATGCTTACTTGTTCTATTCAAGTAATCTTGCATCCTGTGCAAAACCATACCCAAATTTATAAACATTCATAGAAGAAAATAAGAAAAAAAAGCAATCAACTAATTTAAAATTGAAAAATAATGTGAAGAAGGATCAAATTATTGGAATACGATGCATACCCTAATACTACTACAAAAACAGGTTGCTCAATCCCATATTACTCCCCCATGTATTAATTGAAATTAGCTATACCTCTCTTGGGTTGGTTATGAAATGTAAACCACCACAACCAAAGTCTTCATCTAGATGCCTATCTTTGATGGGAGTGATCTTTATTATGGGGATGCACATGTAAAGATATTTTTAAAATTTATTAATAGTTTTTAGTTTGAAGATGAAGACATGTGGATGATATATTTTGTTGGGTCAATATATGGAGAGGCATAGAGATGGTTTGGAAATTTTCTTAAACATTACTTATTTCTTGGAATGGCCTTGTGGCCATCTTTTAAGAAGAATTTATACTTGATCTTGACCCTATTAATCTTGTTCAATAATTAGTATTTTTATAAATAAAGAGGGAGAGTCAAGTAGAGAGCTCAACTATTGGTTTGTAGCCACCTTCTCCAATGTTCCATGTGATTTTAGACCTAACACACATTACTACATTAACATGTTCTTTGAAGATTATGTGGTTAGTTCAAGTTTAGTGCAAGAGGATTTCAAATTGAAAAATATGCAATCGTCTTATGCATGTCTTGATTTCATTGAAGGGAAACTAGAAAATGATGTTGGTGCATCACATGAAATAAATGTTGATGATGAAGACTATGTACACACCTACCTTTAATTTGGTCTAGGTCATTCATTGGTGAATATTGTAATAGAATAAGTTGCATTTATAAAATAATATAATATAAAATATACTAAAAATATTTGATAATAATATGCCATTTCGAGGGGAGATACCTCTAATAGTCTTTAATAAGAACGAAATGCTCAACATGATGATAATAACTAATCTATACCTCCTATATACACCATACTTATACCTTGTATATCACTTTGGTCAACTTAAATACTTAATTATAACCCATGATAGGATGACTTAATAACCCATATAAGATTATGACTTATTTAATAATTAAGCTAGCCACAACTTGACTAATCATAACCTAATACATACTATGGAGGAGTTAAGGTAGCCACAATTATACTACTCATAACCCAACACACTATAGGATTACAGGTGTATCATGCAACCCCTCTTCAAAGAAGATTTTCCTCAATTTTAAGTAAATATGGATGCTATCTTCATATTCTTCTATTTTCTCTTCTTCTTTATCTCCTTTTTTTGTTTCTACTTCTTCTTCTCCTTCTACTTCTTTTTCTTCTACTTCTTGTTTTTATTTTTTTTATTTTTCTTCTTCTACTTCTTGTTATTGAGATCTAAATTCCCAAAAAATATCCAAGAATTTTACTAATATGTATCCTTGGGGGTGAATTTGGTGGAAACCCTAATTTTGTAATAAATCACACAAAATAAACCTAATCTATTTGAATTTTTTACAACTTAATAACTAATTTTTTAAGAACTCCTTAAATTATTTGAGGGGTTGAGCTCAATTGGTTAAAATATTGGGTTCTCATTGTGGAGACCCAAGTTCAAATCTCCATAAGGACATGTATTGAGGAATTCTAAGTTGTGACTCTTGGTCTTCCATAGTTGACTTCTAATATGGATGTGATTTCTAACTAAAATATATTTCTAAGTTGTGACTCTTGGTCATCCATAGACGATGTATCATAAGGAGCTCGTATTAGTCTCTACTAAATACTTGCAATAGACTCTATTGTTCTCATGTCGATGCTCGTATGAGAAAAATATTTGTAATCGATATGCAATATATATAAAAAATACTCCTTAATTTATTCTCCAAATGATCTCAAATTTGAACTATAGAAATATGATTGTTTTTGATAAAACCTTTAGAGATTAAAAAAATCATTAATTTTTTAGTTGTAGGAGCAAATCAGGTGAAAACCCTAATGTAACCCTAATTATACAATAACTACGTGAATTATGCTCCAATATCCTCCAAATTTATATTATAAATGCCTCAATATGACTTTGAAGACCCCTTTTAAAATAAGGAAAAAATTTACCAAATTTAGAGAGATATTTGCTTCACAAAATGACCCCCAAAATTGAAAAAAATCGCCTTGCCTTCATGGCACCTAGATCATGCTCTAATACCACTTGTAATGGAATAAATTACACAATAGAAGAATATAGTAAGCAATATGTGACAAATTCTTGATAATAATATGCCAATTTGAGAGGGAATTCTCCTAATCCACTTCAAGGGGGATACCTTCAATAGTCTTCAACAAAACACAGTACTCCACATGAAGATAATAAATATCCACTAGCCTCTATATATACCTAATTATGCCTTGGTTTCCACCTAGGCCAACTTAGATACTTTATAATCCTTAGGATGACCTAAATACCAATATATTTTTATAATAATGATTATATAATTTATTTAAGAGTTAAGGTAGCAACAAGAAAACTACTCATAACCCAACAAATACTATAGGGTTAGGGAATATACTATTCCTTTATGTATAAATTTATAAAATGATTAAATTTTTTAGCGCCCGCATTCACATGGGATACATATTAAAATATCATCTTGAAAACCTAAGTTATACTTTGAAAACTTAGGAATATGATAGGATAACTATTACACCAATAAGGTCAATGTATATCCTACAACAATGTATAGCAACATATAAGGTCATTTAATTCAAATCAATCGCATCAATATTTATAGATTTTAAATGAACCATGTTGTCTTCTTTCTTGATCACTCTAGCCATTTTGATGAGAAACTTGGTGGCTTTAATAACTTTCTCAACTTTGTAGCTTTCTTGATGTAGTGATGGCATGAAGGGTGTGTTGCAAGCTTATTGACATCTAAACCAATGGAGAAACACCATTTATTTTTAACCACAGACTTAAGGAGAAATACTTTATCTCTCTAAAGGTGCTCATAGAAACCAGCCCATAGATTTTTCACTCACCAATGGAAGGGTTTCATCTATGAAGTAGTCAACTATGTGAAGAGCACACTTTAAGCCTCCTATATGCTTTTCCTTGATTTATTGATGGGCCAATGCCTTCATCATTTCCTTATATAGGAAAAAATCAAGAAAATTTACATTATGAATATTAAAAATGTTAGAGTTCATTTTATGTCTCTCTATTAATTTGAGATAATTAGCCCTTAAGACTTCCTTAATCTATCAACTCAATTCCACTACTTTGTATTATAAATATTCCCTAATCTTATTTCTACAATCTTCCCATCAAATTTCATTTATTAATTCTCTCCAAATAAGTGAAATTTAGGCTCCATAGTGGACATAGGTGATTCTAGCTCGATGAGGAAAGTAATTCCTTTCTTAATAAAAAAACTCAACTTTCAAAAATAACTCCAATCCTTACTATATAAAAATTTACCGCTTATCATCATTTGGGTTAGATGTGAAAGGGAAATATGCATTTAAGTGGAAAACTCAAACCATGGTGCTAGGTAATCAAGACAAAAATAGGAGATGGTTTATGTATCCCAAACAAGGTCCAAACCTTGCCAACTTCTAAACAAATCACTTATAATGAGGTCATAACTTCCATGATTACATACATCTCTCCTGTTCCTTTGTTTTGAATTGACTATGCGCATGGTCAACTATGCATCAGGGGTACCCCTCGGTCCCCCACCCCTATCCCTTTCTATCTAGATTCTCCCTACAATGCATGTGGTGCCATCCTCGAGGCCCTCTCATGTGTTGTCTCCTTCTAGGGATCCCGTGATTCTTGACCTGCTTGCTATCAAGGTGTCGACACTCCCTGTTACCCTATTGTCTAAAGGTTGGAAAGATGTGTTGACTCACAAGGACCCGACTCCTACAAGTTCTCTTCCTTGTCTAAGTGCAGATATAACTGTCTCGGATAACGAGTTCTTCATTCCTGAATCTATTAGCAAAAAAAATGTTTCTTCCATGGAGTTGGTGGTGGTTGGTAAGTTTCTTTCCTTCCAGCCCTATGTGGATATGGTTAGAAGGTGGGTTGCTGCAAAATGGCACCTGATAGGTAGTGTTGGTTTCTGCGCTATTGCTGGGGGTCTTTTCCTCTTCAAGTTTACGGCTGGGGAATATTTGTTCTTTGTGCTCTCTTCGGGTCCATGGGTCTATGGGAGCATGGACTGTCTTTATGCCACTGGAAACCAAGTTTCAATCCTGATGTTGATCTCTGCAAGTTGGCTCCTGTTTGGGTTCGTTTCCATGGTCTTCCTTTGGAATATTGGGACGACTCTACCTTTCAGTGCATTAGGGACTCTCTGGGCCAGTTCATCACCTTGGACTCTATTCACCAAATCCATGTCTAGGTTAGTTTTTGCTCACTTTTGTGTCTACATTGATGCCAATAAGACCTTACCCAAATCAGTGAAGCTATGCTCTATTTTTGGATCTTGGATTCAACCTGTTTGTTATGAGAATGTTGTGATATGCTATCAAAAATGTGCTAAACTGGGCCACCTTATCATGGATTGCAAATCCTTGGTTAGACATGACCCCTGTCCCAATGCTCCTACTGCAGAGATTCCCTTTGATGTCTTCCCCTTTGAATCAAATCTTCTTAGGGTTATTGAGTCTCCGACTAAGCCTTAGTTAGTTGACCCCGTGCTCCTGACATTGTTTGGGGATTTGGTTTCCTTTGAATTTTCTCTGGGACTCAATGGTTCCCTTACCTGCAGTGCTCAGGACTTTGGGGTCTCTTTGGAAAATTCTCTCTCTCCAATAAATTTGGGTGTTGAGGAAGGAGAAATCTAGGATGAAGTTGAGAAGAAAGTGTTACCCTATCCAGGATAAACTAAGAAGATTGTGGTACCTCAGGCACAAACTTTGGAAGAAGAGTTTTGGTCAACTCCTAAGAAGGGTAAACAAAAGAAAGCTAATGTGGGAGATGACTCCAAACTTGGTAGACCTAACCAACGACTGACCAGGAACAAAGAGACACCAAAAGAAATAGCGATAGGTAAACAAAGGACATTAGAGGTGTCCTTAAAGAAAAAATCTAAATGAAAGTCCTATCTTGGAACGTAAGAGGGCTAAATAGCTCCCATAAGCAGTTGGCCCTAAAGAATTATGTTTTGGAACATAAGGTTGACATATTACTCCTTCAAGAAACTAAGATGAAGAAAACCAATTTTGAACCTATTCCCAAGTATATTTGGCCAAACACCCTCTTTGTTTGTTGTGATGCTGATGGGGTTTTTGGTGGTTTGTCTATTTCGTGGAATCCCACTCAATTTTTTGGCTTTGAATTGTTCCAATGCAGGAATAACCTAGGTATTAAGTTCTCCAATGCTGGGGGTTCCTAGTTCTTGATAAATGTTTATGCTCCCAATATTGGGAATGCGAGGAAATCTCTTTGGCAAGATATTTCTAATTGGATTTTGGCTAACAATGATGGTTGTTGGCTGGTGGCAAGGGATTTTAACTCCCCTCTTTACCCCTTGGAGAAGAGTGGGGGTTTGATTGATTATTCTAATAGTATGTTTGATTTGGCTGACTTTCTAAATTGTACTAGCCTGGTTGATATTGTCCTGCAGGGCCAATCATTTACCTGGTCTAATAGACACCTTGGGGTTGATCTGATCCAGGTTCACCTTGATAGATTCCTTTTCTCCCCCAGTTGGACTGCTCTTCTTAATGCTAATTTGCTAGCTCTCCCAAGGATGATTCATACCACAATCCTCTGTTGTTACTCCCAACTGACCACTCTGTTGTTGGTATGTTCCCTTTCCAGTTCAAAATCATGTGGAATTCCCATCCAGATTTCAGGAACAAAGTTTCTTCCTAGTGGAATATCCCTATGCACAACTCCCTTATGTTCAGGCTATCTTAAAGACTCAAACATGTCAAAAATATGGTTAAGGGGTGGAATAAGAGGGTTTTTGGAGATGTGTTCCATCAAAAAAGGGTCTTGGCTGACAAACTTGGTGAGATACAAAAAATGATGGAGGAAGGTGATACCAACATTCTGATGGGCCAAGAAGAGAAGGAAGAGCAATTGGAATGGGGGAAAATATTAAAGAAAGAAGAGGTTTTCTGGAAGCAGAAATCCAAAATACAATGGCTAGCTGAGGGGGACTAGAACACATCTTTCTTCCATGTGTCGACTCTTAAAAATAGAAAGATGAATTAGATAAAAAAATGAAAAATGAGGCAGGGATGAAGTGTCTAATCCCATATAGATTGGTCTATTAGCTGCTAATCACTTCCAGCAGGCTTACTCGCTTCCTATGGAAGCTCCTACCCCTGGATTGGTTGATCTGTTGTTGGAACCTCTTCCTACCCCTATTTTCTGCGAGTATAATGTTTCAATTCTTAGGTCAATTTCTTCTGAGGAGGTTCGGTCTGTTGTGTTGAGTATGGGTGCCTATAAAGCCCGTAGGCCTGATGGTTTCCCCTCGGCTTTCTTCCAAACCTTTTGGGAGATTGTGGGGGAGGACCTTACTCTTGCTGCTAAGGATTTTTTCAACTCTAGTAAATTGCTTAAATAGCTAAACCACACCTTCATAGCCCTGGTCCCTAAAACTAAGGACCATCTAACCATGATAGATTTATGTCCTATTAGTCTTTGTAATAGTGTTTATAAGATCTTTTCCAAAATTCTAGTGAACTGCTTGAAACCCCTCTTGGAGAAAATGATTGGTCCCAATCAAAAAGGTTTTGTTCCTGGCCGCCACATATTGGATGTTGCTTTATCCACCCATAAAATCTTCACTCTGTGGACATATGTAACAACTCTAGCATGGTGCTTAAGCTAGAAATTTCCAAAGCTTATGATGAAGTCCTATGGAACTTTCTTCCCAAAGTCCTTGATAAGTTTGGATTTAATAAAAAAGTTATCAATATCATTATGGAATGCGTTTCCATGGTAAAGTATTCAATGCTGGTCAATGGGGTATCCCAAGGTTTCTTTGAGGCTGGGAGGGGAATCAGACAGGGAGACCCCCTGTCCCCTTATTTGTTCATTATGGTGGCTGATGTGTTGAGCAGGAATGTGGTGCACATGTTTTCTGAGGGCTCCATCAAGGGTGTCAAGCCGGCCTCCACCCTTGACCCCATCACTATTCAACAATTTGTGGACGATACTATGGTATTCAGGAAAGCTTCAGTGGTGTAAGCCAGGAAGTGGAAAAGTTGCCTCCATCTCTATGCGGTTTGTTCTAGACAATGCATCAATTATAATAAAAGTATGATCTACTTCTTTCACTATACTCCCGGTCTGCAGGATCGTGTGACTGCAGTGTTAGGTTGTGTGAGTGCTACTCTTCCTTTAGTTTACCTTGGTCTTCACCTAACTATTAAGGAAGTTACTCCTAACTTCTGGAACACTGTTCTTTAAAGGGTTCAAAAGAAGCTTACCAGGTGGAAAGGCTCTCTCTTGAGTCATGCGGGTAAGCTACAACTCCTCACTACTGCTCTCCAAGGTATACCTATTTATTTTTTGTCTATGTTCAAAATGCCTACTAACATTGCTAAGAAGTTTGAGAAGATTCAGAGAGTCTTCCTATGGTCTGGCACCTAGGATAAAAGAAGATGTTGCTCGTTAGCTGGGAGAAGGTTTGTCTTCCCAAGTTCGGGGGAGGACTGGGCATCAGGAAAGTCCTTTCTTCCAACAAGGCTTTGCTAGCAAAAGTGGGGTGGGACCAGTTAAGGGATAAAAAGGACGGGTACAGAATAATGAAAGCTAAATACCTAGGCAACTGCCCCCTAATCAGATGTATTAAGAATGATCATCCCCATGGGTCTCTAGCTTGGAATAATATTTACAAAATGAAGAAGCTTCTACTATTTGGCCTGAGATGGAAGCTTGAAAAAGGTAGTAAGATCTGCTTCTGGGAAGATTCTTGGCTGTTGGAATCCCCCTTGGCCTATTCTGAGTTCAAAAATTTGATGGAACTTGCAACTCGATTCTTTGGCAGGAATGTGTGTGACTACATCCATAGATTGCAGGGTGTTAAGAGATGGAAAGATATTGGCTCCTATGGCCCTCTTTCCCCTAACTTGAAATGCCTGGCTTCTTCCTTATAGGTCTTACTCTCATAGTACAAAATACCCCTATCAGAAGTTGATGATGATTTCTTTTGGGCCTTGGATAGTAAGGGTGATTTGACTATCAGGACGACTTACAGTTTGTTGTCGGACAAGTGCCTTCAAAGTAAGTTTGGGGAAAAGGTTTGGAATCGTCACTTGATACCTAAAATTAACTTCTTCTGGTCGACGACTTGTCACAACATAATCCTTACCCAAGATAATCTAAGGAACAGGGGATTCCAAATCCCAAACAGGTGCTTGTTGTGCAAAAATAACAAAGAAACTGTGGATCATATGCTTCTACACTGTCCTTTGCTGCTAAAGTCTGGGACCTTGCTTTTCAAAAGTTAGAGACACACTGGACATTGAATAAAGATTTAGTTTCCTTTTTGGAGGGTTGGAATGGTCCTTTTCGACACCCCCTTCCTCTGGAAATTTGGAGGCAAATTCCCCCCATCATCTATTGGTGCATCTACAAGGAGAGGAACAATAGGGTTTTTAGAGGCATTGAGAAGAGTTTGAAGGAAGTGTTTGGCTGTGGGTCGAGACTTATATTTGAAAGTCTCTCTATTCTCAAGTGGAAACCACTGGACTCTTCCCCAGTTGATTGGGAGCTCAAGATGGATAACTCCTAGAACATTGTGCTTGGTAATGATTCCTTTGATAATTCCAAATCCCTTGCTAGGGAAAACACCTTTTGGAAACCTCTAGATGTTGGTTGGTTTAAACTGAATTTTGATGGTGCAGTCAAGGGGAACCTTGGTCTGGCTAGTATAGGTGGTGTCATAAGGGACTGTCAAGGCAACTTGGTTGCTGGGTATGCTGGAGGTATTGGTATTCACTCTTCTATGGTGGTGGAGTCTTAGGTTTTTCTCAAGGGCATCAAGATTACTGTCACTCTGGGTATAAAGAATTTGAAAATTGAAGGGAATTCTAAGAATGTGATTGCCTCTATTAATTTAGTCATCTGCTTGGTTGGAACTTAAGGGATATTCTTATGGATATAAATATTTTAATCTCAAAATTTGAAAGGTATCACCTAACTCATATCTATCGGGAAGGCAACCAAGTGGCCAACAACTTCGCCAATTTGGGGCCCACTTGGCAGGTTTGCAAATGTTGGAAAAAGATAGAAGTTTTGTTGACATCTATTGTCGGCGTTTATTAAAAGGTTAATCATCGTGGAGCGAAGGAATTACTCTCTTAATGATGGTTAAATTTTATATCTTTCTCAGGTACATGTGGCACTCCTTGATGGGTCATTGGATGGGAAAGGTGACTGGGCTCAAGTGGTTGGCCACGTGGGTTTTTTATCT
Source organism: Sequoia sempervirens (assembly GCA_007258455.2). NCBI lineage: Eukaryota > Viridiplantae > Streptophyta > Pinopsida > Cupressales > Cupressaceae > Sequoia > Sequoia sempervirens. Next base: position 479,078,828 of record VDFB02281492.1, read on the forward strand.
CATAATTGTAACACCCCTCCATTTTGTGCTCTGTTGTTATGCAATGTTTTCTTTATGATGCTTTATGATTTGATTACGTTAATGATGTAAGCTTCATCAGTTAGTGATATTGTATTGGTGAAGGGGACATGATCACCTCACTCGCATGCGAGCGCCCTATGATTCCGCGATTTCCTCTTCACAGTGTGTTTTGATTATGTTATATGCATGTTCGACATTCATGTGGTTGCAGGATGCAGGTACAGGACATCGACTCCACCTGGTTCCACAGGTCTGAGCGTGTACCTTGTCCGATGGAAATCGATTGGGAGATAGTAGCTAGGTTTTCTTATGTCAAGCCACCACCTTAGTCACAGTGTGTCGTTGGGTTGGTTGTTATGTTGCCTTGTCTCCATATTCTTTATTTAAATTCAATTTAAATGACTTATGCTGCTTAACTGTTGATTAAATGCATTTGGTTGTAATGCTAGGAATGTTATTTGCTTTATTAATTAATTTAATTGAATTAATAAAATAATCTAATCTGGGATTAGATTTATTTTATTGATTAATTAAATTAATTGTGTGAATTTATTAAATTATTCCTTGAATTGAAAGTGTTAAAAGATTTAAATTAGTTGTGTGAAAAGAAGGTTTTAAAATATGTTGAATTCCAATTAGAAATTTGGAAAATGGTTTTTAAGTTATTAAAAAAAATTAAAAAAATTCAAATGTTTTCAATGCATGACTTTGGGGTAGAAAAGATATTTTCTGAAATAGTTGACTATTTTGGTAAAAAGATATTTGTTTTTGAATTTGAAAATTGAAATTTAATTTGAATTTCAATTTGTGAATAATTTGGGGGAGTTTGAATTTCTATTTGAATTGGAATTTAGTTTAAATTTGAATGAGAATTGAATTTGGATTTTGGGGGAATATATTTTCATTTAGGGTTCTCTTCCAATTTTCTTATGGAAAAATTGGTTGCAAAAGAGGGCTTTTTGTTTTTTTGGATGGATTCTTGGTTGAAGGATGAAGATCTTGGGAGGAGATTGGAAAAGATTGAAAGCATAAAAGGATCCCTCCTCAATTTGTTCTTCAAGTTCTTAATACAGGTTTTATTCTAGTTTTGTTTGAAGCTTTGAAATCTTTGTTTCAATTTGAATGGAAGTGTAGAAAAACAATCTGAAACCTCTTGAAATCATGGAAAGATTAGAAAACAAGAGTGCAAAATTTAACAATAGGAATCAAACAAGAACACATGGAGATCTTGAAAAAAATCAATTTGAAGTTGAAAATCTCCATCAAGAATTTGTGCAAAACTGTGATTAAACATTTTCTTGTCTTATTTGTATTCTGTAGAATGAATTTCCTCTATTTGTTCTGGTTTTGGAATCAATTTCTGATTGTATATATATATATATATATATTTTGATATGTTTACTTTAAAAGTATTCTGGGTTTAAAAATAAAAAATGGAGAAAACATGAACAGGGTCCCATATGCGATTTTCGCATTTTTTTTCATGTGAAATAAACAAAAATTTAAAAAGGGGGTTTGAGGGCGGCGGCGGCCATGGCCGCCACGGCCACCCCCAAGGGAGAGGCCGCTGCCTTTGGCAGTGCCGCCTCCCACAGACTATGGGGGCAAGCGCTGCCATTGGCAGCACCGCCTCCCACAGGGGAGGTCGGCGCGGCCAGGGCCGCGCCCCTCCTCATAAGGAGGGCGACACATCTGCATGCCCTAGATTCTTTTGTTATTTTTTTATATTATATAAATATAATATATATATTATAATATATATAATATTTAAATATTATATATTATAATATATATATATATATATATAATGTGTATGCTGATTTTAGTTTTATTTAAAAAGGAATATATTTATATATATAATAATATATGTTATATATTATATATAATATATTTTATTATATATATTTTAAATAATGGGGTTTTATTATAATGATTGATTTTGGGAATTAAATGGAAGGATTTAAACGCATAGGTATTTATTTTACTTTTATTTATTTTTAAATATAAGTCTTTGAAATGGTGTTTTGTGCTAAATGGGAGCAAAGTGGGTTCTTTTAGAATAACATGAATTTATTAAGAGAGTGCTCTGACCATTGTGGATAAATCGAAGAAATGAATGGATAAATAAGTGATTAAATAAAGTAAATATATATTTAATAAATGTTTGAATATAATCATTGGAGATGGTTATTTAATTGTATTTAATGTGAAAATGAACGTCATTTTGAAAGGGTTCTATTTAAAAGGTTTATTAGAGCATTATGTATTGTGAAAACGTAATTAAATGAATAGTTTCAATTCTTTAATGCTTCCAATGCGATGTTATTTATTTTGGGAATTTGCAATAAGGTTAATTAATTGATTGAATTAGGCATTGTGTCCTCACGTGACTTGGATTTAGAATATCCTAACGATAGGTCATTGAATTACCTGAAATGCTCCCGAGGAGTTCGTTCTATGTTGTGTTAATTCATATCATTGGTTTAAATTGGTCAATTTAGGTGTAATTTGTATTTCGTTTGAAAGATCAAAGCGTTTATATTAAATGTAATTAATAGGATTTGAAATTCCTTTAATAATGTTTATCTTTATCAAGTTGAATAAAGAATGGTGTTTTAGTTTTATGAAATACGTGAAAATTCATTAGTATAATTGTGCTTGAATTGGAAGGCGTAGGCAAGTTGTGATCTTTGAATTAGGGCTATTGAACTTTGGCAATTAAGGTTAATGAAAGGATTAAATGTTGTTAGGGGTTAAGGCTTTATTCGAGATGAACATGGTTAATGTGTTTCAACGACTTGTTTGACTTGATGGGATTTTGAGGTTCTTGAAAGGGTAATTGATTACGATGTTACTCTAATGGGTAGAATGTTATTTTAAAGATTTATATTATATTGCCTTAAATGGTGAATAGGGGATGATGTTTGTTTTATATTGCAAGGAACAGATGCGGTTCATGAAAAAATCATAAGGTCTAGAACGTATTGGTATAGTTAAAAGATTAAGTGTTTGATGTGTTTGGGTACTTTTGTACTGGTTTTATGAGAAAAGATTGTTTGCCAAAATTACATCTTTAAGCATTGATGAACGTGTGATTATATGATTGTTGATTTTAAGTCATTTCTTGTTGTCATTGTATGGGCAATATTGTTATGGCTGTGAATTTATGAGTGTGCTTTGATTGTGATGTTAATTTGTATTGGATTTGTTGCTTATGGAAGTCTTCCAATTGCGTTCTTGAGATGTTGTTTCTCTTGCGATTTGTTATTGTCTATCTTGGATTGTGTGTGAGTTAAGCTTCAGTGGGAACCTAGTTCTTTGAACGGGTTGTGTGACCTTGTGATCCATGGTTGAGTCGGGTTATTAGTTCATTATGTGGGTTGTTGTTATGTAGTCAACCTTGTGTTAGCCTTGGGTAGTGCACGGTTTGGTTTCAAGTTTTGTACATCCGTAGTGATGTGTTACCTGTTGAGGTGTATTGATTATTTGTGATAAGTGTTAGTGCATTGTCTACCCTTGGCATGTGGTTGGGTTATGTGCTGTTGATAGGGGAGTGGCTTTCAACGAGCGCCGGGCCCAAAGTGGTTCCAGGATAACTCGTGTGAGAGTCAGTTAATTAAGTGAAAATTAAATTAACTTATACTAGAGATAGTGTAGCTTTGAACATTAATAAGATAATTTAGCCTCGCTCATTGCTCAAGGGCTTGTACGAGACTTGAGATGAGTCGGGAAGGCCTGGAATGGCAAGATCGTTATCTTGTCTTCTCGAAAGATAACCGATTCCGCTCTGGTGTGCATATGGCACCGGGTTCGTGAGAGGTTACCAGGATATCCCTAGAGGGGGGCCGAGACCTAGGAAGAACACCATTGGATAACCAATGCAGCCTTTGCGATGACACTCCTCCTATGACAGCAGTCGGTATAGTGTTGTACCGTTGGTTTATTTTGTTCAGTGATTGTACTCAATTTTGTACTCTGGAAGCATTGTAACCATTGTGTTAAGTGATGTGGTATTCGTTCTTGATTCAGTTCAGTTTATGTGTTATCCTGTGTCTAGTGGTAGATGGTCTTGTCTAAGAAATCCTTGTTACTATCTCCTAGCACGGGGGGTGAGCCTTTTGGTTTCACTTGGTTGGGTGGAACGTGCACCTTCCTCTGTTGGTTTTTGCTCTTGCTCGTGTGGACGAGACTTTCATGTTGGAGAGCTCGTTGGATCCAGTTGCTTTTCTGGCTTCGTTCTTTTTAGTGGATCTCTTATTCTTTACCCCTCATTTGTTTCGAGGTGGAATTTGTAATTTGTAATTATGCTTATTGGAATTACCTCATTCAGGGAATGAGTGTTGTAATCTTATTGTTTAAATGTTGTTAATTGGAATCATGAGGTATTTATTATCCTTGTTATAATTTATCTTGTATGGAATGTATGTAATCTTAATTCTGTAAGTGATTAATGTTTTGGTTTCAATTGATGTTAGTTGTGGTTTGGGTTTTAAGGTAATCTTTGTCTCGTGGCCTTAGAGGTTGTTGGAAATGTGTATTCATCTTACATGTTATTTGTACTTAAACAAAAAAAAATTGGTATGTTTAAGTAGTGAATTGCAACTTCCCCTAGGGTTGCGTGGCGGGGCATTACAAATCATGTGTGGTGGGGCCTCTAACCTTTACGGTTTTCCTTTCTAATGGAACAAAATATCCTATCAAATCTCTTGGAGTTCGTGTAAAGTGATATACTTTGCTAGCTTATTTAATAATTCCAATTTAAGGCATCTCTTGTTTTTCCTTAGATTTTATTTGATGTACTTCAAAATTTCAAATCTTCCCCTCGCATTCAAATGGATTTGAGGATTGTGTAACCTCCTTAAGTTGATTAGCACTATGGATTTAAATCCAAATTCCATTATTATTTCTAATTGCTTCAATTTTGGGGTCCTTTGTGATGATTATGGGCTAGCGGTGCTATTGTCATCGAGAATGACCAGTGATGTGTATAAACCTCATTTTTCCTTTATTACACCTTTTCATCTCGGTTGGTGGAGTAAAGATTATTTAAGTAATGGTAATCTCTCTGACGAGCTATTTGTTTTCTAGCTATCTTTTTGTTGTGTCGGCTACTATGTGTTGTGGGTCATGATGGGAGGAGATAGAGTTAAAACTGAGCTAGATAATTGCGAGGAGTTTCGTAGGGACCCCTTGACTTGGCATATTTGTTTGGAAGGTGGTCTTGCGCCACTTTTAGAGAGTCTAGTGGGCCATGACGAGGTGTTGCTAGCCCAGTTTGCTGGTTCTTGGAAGGATAGGCGAGTCACCATGGGTATCATATCTTTTGAAGTGGATGAAGAAGTGACTGGTAAGGCAACCAACTTGCTTTGTGAGGGTAGGAAATATAAAAAACACACCAAAACACAAGATTTGGAGAGTCTGAACATGTTGTTCAAGGGGAATGAGAAGCCAGTGAAAAAGCAGTCGGGTTTCGATTGCGAAGCGCTGCCTAAACCTTGGGATTTGGTTTTCCTTGCCTTGCCATCATGAAGTGTGTTACCCTTGAGGGTAGATTCAAGGTATTTTATTTCTACCACTTATCACTACTAAATCAGTTAAGGCACATGATGTTACTTAGCTTCCCTTTCTTTTTGCTTTCTTCTCTAGAAAGTTCCATCAAAGAGTCTCATGAGTTTGTCACTCTTAACCCTGATTCTCCACCTCCCTTACCATTGCACTAGGGCCTTATCTATAGGCTCTACCAATTCAATTTAGCTTTGTGCCCTCCCAAACCCATCTTGGTTGTGCACGTGGAAGAGTTGGAACCCTTGGAAATTAACCTTGAAAATCCGTCCCCTATTGTTTTTAAGGGCTCAAAGAGAAAATCCCCCATCCCTAAAAATGATCCCAGTATTGAGGCTTCTCCCTCGAAGAAGAAAAATGTGGTTGGTTTGCTCTAGTCGAGTGCTGCCATTGAGATTTGTGAGTTGAAACACAAGAAGGTCAACAGACTAGTTGCTAAGAAAAAGGGGAAAAAAGAGACTCTGATCTTGATGGTTACTCTGGTCACTGAGAGTGACAGTAAAAGTGTTGAGGAAAACTATTCTAAGGGAGATACTATGGTGGGTGTTAGCTTTGAGATGGCTACATAATAATTGAGTGTGAGAAGATCCCACAAGTTGGTGAAACACAAGAAAGGGGCCCTCATGGATGAGATTTCCAGTGATTAGGTGTAGACTAGTGGCACAACTAAAGGCATAAAAGTTACTGAGAAGCAAAAGGATAAAGGTCCTATAGAAGACCCTAGCAATTTCTCTGATTTGAACAAAACGCTTAAGGAAGACTCTACCAATTCCTCAAATATTAGGGTTGGTGCTGATGCAAAGATCTAGAGCAAGAAATGCAAGGAGGATGAGCTCGGTGTGTTGTAGGAGCAGGTTGCTAAATTGGAACATAAATTCAATTGCCTGGCTCGGTTCTCTATCAAAATGATACACAAGTAAGTTGTCACTCTATTAGATGTCGTCAGGGAGGAAATGGACAAGAACACCATGGATGAAGGCCCCAATTGGCTCGGGGACGATGTGTTAAACCTTCTCATCCAAAAATGGGAAAGTGTGGACAATTAGTGGTCAGGTCTATGTTGTGTTGTGTCTCTGCTGTTACTAGGCTATGTCTGTGTCTTTCTACTACTATTACTGAAAGTCTTTTTTTGATGTTTTGATGGTTTGGTTCCTTTTTGGCCCTTTGGGCTTGCCATGTAAAGGGTACAACACCATGTAAATGTTGTTTATTTTATCAAAAACTTCCATGATTAGAAAGATAGTCCATTACACCATTAGTATTCTTTGAAATAACTCAATATTGGTTAAACTTCTCTAAATACATATATTTTTAATTAGCTAATCTTTATTTTCAACTTAGAGTTGAATATTACTATAGAGTCTCCTTTGATTCTCATTGAAAAAATACCACAAATGAACAAGTTGAAGCTTGAGAAGCAAAGCTAAGACTTTTTTTTTAGACTGCAAGAATCGAGTAGCACGACCCCCTATAAACTGCAGTGCGCTTGGTAAACTTTTTAACGTGACCGGCGGCGCTGGCGCGACATGCCCTTTGGTACCATGGGGGTGGGGGAGACTGGACCTCGTGACCAACCTCCTGCAACATGAAAGATTTAGCCAACCGAGCTAGGGCCCCAACCCAATCAAAGCTGAGACTTCAACTTCATTATTAGTTTCATCTTTTAATCTATGAGAGACAACTTTGCTAATATTTTGACAAGAATCTCTAATTACACATTCAAACTAAAAAATGGAAATGCCCAATAGAGAGAGGATCTCCACCAAATTTAGCAAAAAATCCTTTAAAGATAGAGATCTGCCAAATTTAGAACCTCTTATAAAAAAAGATTTTTTTTTTATCCCCCCTTAGCCTAGGTGTTGGTCACTGCGACCAAGGGTAGACAAAAAGAGGTTGTAGGATAAAAGGCATCTCCGTTTTGCATGCATAAGAGATATATTAATTTTTTATTTTTTTCAAAAAAGCTATTATTAAAAAAATTTAAAAGTTATAAAAAAAATTAAAAATTGGGGGATGGTTTAATCCATTTTACTAGAAGAGGGATTAACCCTTATTACCCCATTAATAGGTTCTATATTTAAAATTCTCACATACAAGAAAAAACTATAATTACTATCTCAAACAATATTATTTTTAAATTCAATATTTTTACATCGATAAGTATTACCTTAAGGATCACTAAATGAAATACATACATTGATTGTAGAGATTAAATGGACTACAAACAAACAAATATTGACCATACATTTTGTAATAAACACTTGATTGTGACATGGAACCTTGTCATGTTATAATAAATCCATATTTGTGATGTATGGAAAAGATCTCGAGACCTTGCATTTATTATATTTTTTAAGATCATATTTTATTTAATTAATCATAAATGATGGGGAACCAATAAGATCGAGAGCTAGTGGAAGGATTTTAGTTTTTTCTTTATTATCCTTGTAAGAATGAGTTTTTAAATCTTTTGGTGGAATTTTTTTATGTAGGTAAAATATAAATGCAACTATGGAGGGACAATGCACAATATAGATGTTTTGAATTTGTGTATTGAGCTCAACTTTAGTTTAACTTTCATGATGGATTTGATTATTGTGCTCAAACACTTCTCCTTAGTGACATTAACTTTCATCTGTGAGAGGACGATACAAGGGACAAAATAACCACACCACCCTCGTCTACTACCCAACACCAAAAGAATGAGACACTTTTCTTTATTTTTTTGTACTGTGCCCAACCTAACAATTGCTTGTTTGTGGAAATATTTGCTAGTATTTTGACTGATGTTATATTAATTTCATTCTCAACTTTAATATTCTTTGATGCTGTATTAATATTATCCTCAACTTTAATATTCTTTAAAAATATTGAATGGGTAATTCTATTGTTAGTTTATGACCTCAAGATTAAAATATTCTTTTTGGGAAAATTTCTTTTATTTAGCTATTTCATGTTACCATGTCAATCATGATATGAACATAATTGACTATGTAGAGAGGTTTTATGCACAAGGTGTTCCATCTCTCCACACTCTACTTAAATATTACGCTCCTTAACGATCAAGTAGTCAATAACAATTTTACACTTCATTCCTACCAAAAAGTGGTAATTAATGAAGTCTGTTTCTTTCCTAAATATTGAATGTATTGGCATTCACTAAAGAAGCTCAAATTACTTAATAGTATAAAAGGTCTAGATTTATTCTCAAGAGTTTGGATTGTATGTACAATATCATGTACAAGAGTAGGTATTTTTATATAGATTTTAGTTGAAATTAGTTTTATGTTACTTTTCACTAAGGGTTGTATTTGTTTCTACACAGAATTACAAGTACATTAGTAAGAATATTTGATAGGTTAATATTCAAACTTATATCAGATTTGTGATTAGTTAGATTTTCCACCACACTTTTCAAATTTTATTAAGAAGTGTATTTCAATTCCAACACACCCTCTAAGGTATATTCATGTTGATATTTTCAATTCTAATAGATTTCAAGTGAAATAAAATTTTAACTATCATACATAATTTTTAATTCTAATTTTTAATTTTACTTGTTACTATCCTCTAAACAATATATTTGATTGATAAACTAAATACATTTTATATCATTTTCCATATAATTAAAGATTTGACTATAAAAAATTATCTCTAACAAAATTTTACTATAATAAAAAAAAAATTAACAGATCTAATTGGTAGTTATTATTTTAAGAAAAACAGATTTTAACTTATGCAAAAAGTAGTAATGTGTAACCGATTGAGACCTATTCAACAATAATTGACGTTATTTTGTAAAAATATGTAGAAACCCTAAAATGAAGAGGTTTAAAAAACAACAGGTGGGGAATAATTAAAATCGCAAAAAGTGCTATTGGGAAGACCACTCGATAAATCAACGGCCAAGATCGACCCACGGCAAATCTAGTCTATATCTCTACTTAGAGAGTTTGAGGTAGCTTGCTGGAAAACACCGGTGAATGGTTTTGCTGCACCTCCATTCTCTTCAATAACTTTCACACAGGCATTTTGGGTTTTGTTCTCAAGTCTTCAGGCATGGCACTGGTAAGTTGCAGCAGTTCCTTGCCTTTTTCTTTCTATCCGTTGTTAATCTTTCTTCAATCATTTTAAACAGCCCACCTTTAGTTTATTTCGCCTCATGACATGATTTTATTGGATCTCTGAAATCTTTTTTTTGGTTCTGTATGCATAGAGCTTTTGGGCTCTGTGTGGGTGTTCTTATTTACAAGACTTAAGATGCTGGTTTCTCTCTGTTTGTCTTGAAATGTGTCCCGGGTGCCTTGAATGCTTCTTTATAAAATATTGTTCTTTATAAATCTCAGTTTGTATTGTTGTACCATTTGTATCCTTGGCTACTCTGGAGCGGATACCCAATTAGGGAAGGCTAATCTCCTTGTGGGGTACACAAAGGCAAGACTATTTTGCTTTTACTGTAGGATGGTTTCAATGTGATGTCATTATTTTCTTTTTATTTAAGGGGTAAATGTCTTTGTTCTTATGGACGGGTGAGATCTCAAATGGGGATCTTATTTTTAATATAACCATTCAACAATATCATCTCAATGAGGTTTGAATTTTGATGAGAAGAATAACACCACCATTTTTAAATCATCACACTGGACCAATTAGAGTCTATATTAATGTTTTTTTTTTTTTTTAAGGCCTATCAGATTTAAAGATTTAAAGATTTCTAGACGCAAAAAGGAAAGGGGAGACCGATCAATCAAATATACCCATTGACAATCAAAAGCTTTTCAGTGGGTACATCATAACAGGAAAACCAAAATGAGTTTGATTTCATTTTATTAGTTTTCGAATTAGAAGAATGAAGTCACGGAGGTCTCGTCAAGTGCTGCAGAGATTATTGTATTGAAGATCGGGGTTCATAAGCCGTTGGTCAACCTTTCCATGTGGTAACCCAGCCTAAATATGTAGAAAGTAAACATAGAAAAGAATGTAATAGCTAGTCTAAGTACACAGAAGGTCAACCCAGAAAAGATTCACAGCAGATGTATATAGTTTATTCTTTTCTTGAAATACATATACTCAGGAAATAATACAACAAACTTATTCTAGTCACTGATCCTAATCTCTATGCATAATCCTTGCTGCCGCCTAGTACTTCTGAAGTCCTCGGAATGACTTCGCCGTTGCTTTGCACTGCTGAATATCCGAGAATAACCTTGATGCTGCCCTACACTACTGAATATCTCAGGGGGTTTCCATCCTCATGAGAGCTGATCTGAAAAAGCCTGAGGATTTCGTCTCAAGCAACAATCCGCTGTAGCAGCCTCCAATTTCTGTAAACGGTGAAGTTTTTGTGTTTCCAGCGCTACCCATATAATCTTCAATTCAAGTGATCCACGAATTGCATCCAATGCTAGCTAACTGACAAACACTCCGAAAAAATTTAGGGAGATAAGTGACTGCCTGAATACTTATTATCTGAAGCTGATTTTTTATTTGACTGAAGATAACTAATGCACTAATTGCTGCCCCTTATTTAACTGACACAACTAAAATCAGCTGGCTAACAAAATCTAACAGCTTACAGGATCCAATTGATCCCAATCCATGTCAACTACCAACAGCTCAGTGTTTGCGGATCCAAGGGGACATGCCACATTTTGTAGCATGAGACAGCATTACAGATAAATGGAACAGTGGCGTTTGGTCAAGTAGCAAATCAAGGCGGAACGATTACCATTATGAAGATCAGGCTGGAAAACCTCTTCGTGACCACTGCTCAGTTGCTATAAAGATGACCAAGGGTTGAAATCAATTTGTACTTTTTAGTTTAGTTTCTGGAGGAACATTATCATGTTTCACATTCATATCGAGTAGTCAGTGGAGACTTGTGTCTTGTAAATCTATCAATATATTTTTTGGGTTACTGTAACTAGATCCTAGCAGAAAGATTTGCATTACGGCCAGAAATATATGAGGATGCACTTAATAATTCCAAATGAAAGACTGCACAACTTATTACTTTATAAAAGTTTGAAAGAAACACATCCTTAATGGCTGCACTTAGCGTGAATTTCCTTTGGGTGTTCTGCTGGAATTGATGGGTACTTATTCTACAATAGTCTATGACCTGGACCTGGGGTTATCCCTTTTCTACCATTTGGTGGATCCAATAGAAGTAATGAAACTCCAGAGACTTTAGAATGAATGAAACTCCACCCTGAAAGAAATAATATTTTAGAGTTGAAATGTTTAAGATGATGATTTCAGCTATTCTCTATGTTGAAAATCATCTTCTTATGGTTGACAGTATGGTTTCATATTCAAAGTTATCTCCAAGCAGTGTTCCATTACCACACAACATTTTGTCCAATCTAATTAGAGCCTCAAGTTCAATAATTTTATATTATTTTTTATGTATTTTAAGTTCTGTAGGTAATTGTCCCAACTTTTTAGTTTGTTACAATTTTTTAGATTAAGTTAGGCGTCTTTCTCTAGAATTGATGGAGCATAAGATTTTAATGTAACCTTCTCAGAATGTCTTTTTTGGCTTGGTGTTTTTCTGCATTTTCTGGTATGTGATAATGTGCGTTCACATGGATAAAAGTTGTTCGGTTCATTTCAGAGGCTTGTCTTTTTGGGAACTTAAAGAAAATTTGCTGGGTTATCTATTTGGGAAGTTCCTTTAGCTGGTGGCTGTTGTATAAGAAGTCTATTCTACCATGTCAGCTGAACAGACTGTTACTTTGAGCAAAATTGTGCAAACAGCCATGTGTGAAAACTATTTGGCCAACAAAAGCCATAACCAAAACTACTAGAATAGTTTTGACCCAAAGGTAGATTATACACAGGCAATTATATCACATTTTGGAGACAAAGTTTGGAAATTTTCAAAGTTAAAAATGGTATCAAGAGCTTGGTATGAGTATGCTGGGGAGAGGAACTGGTAACATAGGTTTTCTTGGTAGTAATGCACCTATTCTGGTTTTTGTACGTGAGCATTAGTTATACTGTAAATAATTTCAATCTCTAAGCTGAAATGTTTTTTGTATTGTTCTAACAGAGTTGCTGAAGTAAATAAGAAAATATTTTTGGTTGTCTTCCTTGATTCACCGTGGCATTTCCTTCTAACCCTACTAAAAGTTGAGAAAACAATTTTCAGCTAGAAAATTCAATTATAAACCTTTAACATGTTTAATAGGATATTCTTTTCAAACTTCTTTTTCTTTATTTTCTTTTGGTCAGACTCTATATGCAGGGGAAGGCAATAAAAATGCTGCAAAGGGATTCATTGCTGCTGAATATGTTGGTGTAAAAATTAACCGAGTTCCTAACTTTGAGATGGGTGTCACAAATAAAACGCCAGAATTTCTTAAGATGAATCCTATTGGCAAGGTACAGCACATTATCTCTGGTTACTTATAAAGTTAATTTGGATCACTTTTATTGCCTATTTTGTCATCTTTGTTTGGCATTTGTTGAGATAACTGTGTTATTGGATCTGGTCTTACAGGTTCCAGTTCTGGAGACACCTGATGGGCCAATTTTCGAGAGTAATGCCATTGCACGTTATGGTGAGAACAATTTTCCTTCATGTAATGATCTGTTGTATTCTATAGAATTTAAATATTGTGTAAAATGAACGTTGCTGATTCTTTTGATATTTTTCAGTTGCACGACTGAAGGGGAATAACTCTCTCATGGGGTCTTCCCTAATTGATTATGTAAGTGTCTTGCTTTGTTTTTCTAACCAAAAATGCTTATTCTCATTAAACACTTTTTTTGATAATTCATTACTTACAAAGATACGAACTATAAGTATTTGATGCACTCAATCATTTCAGGCCCATATCGAACAGTGGATTGATTTTTCTTCTGGGGAGATTGACATAAATATCATGCGATGGTTTTACCCTCGACTTGGATATGGATTGTATAATCCTCTGGTTAGTTTTTCTCTCTAAGCATAGTTACCCAATCCATCCAGGTCTGCTTTTTCTATACCTGCTGGATTTGGCTGAGCTGGTCTGGACTTTTCAATTCCTATAGAAATTTTCAAAGATTTCCAAATTTTCGAGTTTTTTTTGTTTTCATAAATTGATCAAACTTTTTGAACCTGGTAACTATGCTTTTACTTGTAATCATAAAATATACCATATAAGTTTCTGCAGATATTTAGATGAGTCGTTAATTAATTGTTTGCTGTTACAGGTAGAGGAAGCTACAATTGCTGGACTCAAAAGAGGGTTAAGCGCATTGAATACTCATCTTGCTGCTAACACCTTCCTTGTTGGTCATTGCGTAACCTTGGCAGACATTGTCATGACTTGCAACTTGCATCTGGGTTTCTCTCGTATTATGACCAAAGAGTTTACGAAGGACTTTCCTCATGTTGAAAGGTACTATTGGACCATGGTCAATCAGCCAAATGTTAAGAAGATTTTGGGCGAGGTTAATCAGGCAGATGCTGTTCCTCCAGTTGTGCAAACTAATAAAAAGGCCATTCAAGCTAAAGAGCAAAAGCAAAAGCCTAAGGAAGAGCACAAAAAAGAACCTGCAAAGCCCAAGGTTGAAGATCCTCCAGCAGGGGAGGAGGAGGAGGAGGCACCTAAGCCAAAACCCAAAAACCCTCTTGATCTTTTGCCACCCAGTAAAATGATTCTTGATGAGTGGAAGAGACTTTACTCAAACACAAAGACCAACTTTCGTGAGGTTGCTATCAAAGGTGGGTTATCATTCAGTTGATATGGTGGATATATGTTAAAACTGGTGTCTTTATATGCATATGCATACATGATAAATAAATTGCTCTCTTTTGTGTCTAATTAGTTTTGATTGAATAATAATTTTTTTACCTGTTCTATTTGTAAAATTTACTAATCTAGTTGATTTCGGTCCAGATTGTGAGGATATTTGCTGGATAATGCTTGCTATTTCATCTCACTTATCCTTATATTGATTGTGCAGGTTTTTGGGATATGTATGATCCAGAAGGATACTCCTTGTGGTTTTGTGAATACAAATACAATGATGAGAATACTGTTTCATTTGTTACATTGAACAAAGTTACAGGATTCTTACAACGCATGGATCTTGCACGCAAGTATGCATTTGGAAAGATGCTTATCATTGGCCAAGATCCTCCATTCAAGGTTAAGGGACTGTGGCTCTTCCGTGGCCAGGAGATTCCACAATTTGTTATGGATGAATGCTATGATATGGAGTTGTATGACTGGACTAAAGTGGATATTAATGATGAAGTTCAGAAAGAACGTGCCAATGCTATGATTGAAGATCAAGAGCCCTTTGAAGGTGAGCCTCTGCTAGATGCCAAATGTTTCAAGTGATCTATTCCCTTGAATACCAGTTTTGATCTTGCTTTAGGGTATATCCTACTTTTGTCTCTACATCAGTCGCTGGTTTAAACATGGAG
>VDFB02281492.1:479093934-479240779 GCA_007258455.2 Sequoia sempervirens
ATTGCACTCAATCTATATCTACTTTAGATTCTTGTGGGTGTTTCAGGGCAAGCTTTTTTGAGGTGTTATATATAAGTTATTTTCTCTTTGTAATTGTTAGTCATTGAGCCAATTATTTGGTCTAGAAATACCTCAAACTAGTTCTATGGAATCAAACATTAAATTTATAATATTTTAAAACACATCTATGTGTAATGACATGTCTCTGTGATAATTTATAATGATTCAAAGGGAATATTTTAATCATAGTTATGCATTTCCTCTTTCCAAATTTTTTGGTACAAATGTAAGGAGGGTTTTATGTATATGTGATAACATATTATGTATTTTAAAATATTTGTAATGGTCCTTCCTTTGTTGCATATAATTTATTATAGTTTAGTTATAGATTATTAAGTATGTATATTTATATATGATATAATCTTTGATTTGTATGTAAATACAATCTAGTTATATTGATGTTTTTTGGATGTATCTCATTCTTCTTTATTGTGCATGCCTCTATTGACCAGTGAAGTATGCATTAGTCCATATTGGTGAAGGATCAAGCACTCTTTATTAAATCAATCCTCTCTTTCCTTTCTTCCTTTAGTATATTAGGATTCCAACATGTTCATGATTAGTAAATACAAATCGGGGAATAATTTCAAGCAACCCCAAATAGCTAAATTATTAAGGAATCATGTCATGTATGTATGTACCTTATCATTGTATATGAGATGTTGAGTGAAATTATTTATTGGTATTATAATTTTGTAATATATGGGTGTATATGCAAGGTGTTATATCAACTTTACAAGAGGATTTATGTGGCTAGTTAGTCTTTGACCCAATGACATAATAGGGGTCAAGTATACATTGGACATAAATGTTTTTTGTTGAAATCAAGTTACATTTTAATTGGCTTACAACCTATTAAGGACACCTAAAGGAATACCCTCTTGGGCCTATCTTAGCCCAAAGTGTAGGAGAAATTATACACTCATGTTTGTTGTCCTTTAACCCTTAGTTTGTTGATGAACCCTTGTTTTACCTTCTTGATAAACCATTATCCTTGTTCATAATGTTTGAAAGAGTATAGTCTTAGTTTGGTAAGTTTATCAATTTTATCATAAAATCATGTGCACCTTTTGAAAGGAGGTCTTGTCTTAAAGAAAGTTTTTTTTTGGAATAGACTTTCCCCAAAGGTTTAAAAATTGTTAAAAGGATAAAGGCTATGTGGAAGGATTCAAAAGAGAGTTTTTAGCTTGTTAATGCTTTGACCATGTCAAAACCACGTTGCATGAGTTTTGGAGGGAAGTTGTTTTGGAAAATTTTTGAGTCCTATTGTGGCTAAGTCAAGCTTTCTAGGGTTTTTTGCTAGTTATTTTGCCTCCACAGTTTCAACTTGAGGAAGCTATAATGACAACCAACCAAATGAAATTATTGCTAAATAATGAATCTTGTTGGTGTAAGTTAACAAGTTTCCAAATTAGGAATTATTAATGGGTGGAAAAAAAGTTGAAGACTCTATTGGTGGGTTAAACCCATAATTATTTTATTGCTTTGAAGGCTAGGTATGCTTCAAGGATTTCCTCTTTGAAAGAGGTGGTGACTCTATTATCTAGAGAGAATGAATTTATTGATGTTGTACTTTAACCACTATTGGTTGTGAGAGGTACACACATTTTTTTCTTATTTCTACTTGTTGACACATAGTTTCTTTCATGATAAAGAAACATATTAATTTATAAAACCTTAATTTTCTACCTTGCATGGTGGTATATGATTATTCATGGCTAATTGGTGTGAATATTATTATCCTATGGGTGTTCCTTTGTGTGCTTCATATGTTTCAACCACTAGGAAATACATTGAAATAGACTACCATGACTATTTTAGTGATGCTTACTTGTTCTATTCAAGTAATCTTGCATCTTGTGCAAAACCATACCCAAATTTATAAACATTCATAGAAGAAAATAAGAAAAAAAGCAATCAACTAATTTAAAATTGAAAAATAATGTGAAGAAGGATCAAATTATTGCAATACAATGCATACCTAATACTACTACAAAAACAGGTTGCTCAATCCCATATTACTCCCCCATGTATTAATTGAAATTAGCTATACCTCTCTTGGGTTGGTTATGAAATGTAAACCACCACAACCAAAGTCTGCATCTAGATGCCTATCTTTGATGTGAGTGATCTTTATTATGGGGATGCACATGTACAAATATTTTTAAAATTTATTAATAGTTTTTAGTTTGAAGATGAAGACATGTGGATGATATATTTTGTTGGGTCAATATATGGAGAGGCATAGAGATGGTTTGAAAGTTTTCTTAAACATTACTTTATTTCTTGGAATGGCCTTGTGGCCACCTTTTAAGAAGAATTTATACTTGATCTCGACCCTATTACTCTTGTCCAATAATTAGTATTTTTAGAAATAAAGAGGGAGATTCAAGTAGAGAGTTCAACTATTGGTTTGTAGCCACCTTCTCCAATGTTCCATGTGATTTTAGACCTAACACACATTCCTACATTAACATGTTCTTTGAAGATTATGAGGTTAGTTCAAGTTTAGTGCAAGAGGATTTCAAATTGAAAAATATGCAATCGTCTTATGCATGTCTTGATTTCATTGAAGGGAAACTAGAAAATGATGTTGGTGCATCACATGAAATAAATGTTGATGATGAAGACTATGTACACACCTACCTTTAATTTGGTCTAGGTCATTCATTGGTGAATATTGTAATAGAATAAGTTACATTTATAAAATAATATAATAGAAAATATACTAAAAATACTTGATAATAATATGCCATTTCGAGGGGAGATACCTCTAATAGTCTTTAATAAGAACAAATACTCAACATGATGATAATAACTAATCTATACCTCCTATATACACCATACTTATACCTTTTATATCACTTTGGTCAACTTAAATACTTAATTATAACCCATAGGATGACTTAATAACCCATATAAGATTATATGACTTATTTAATAATTAAGCTAGCCACAACTTGACTAATCATAGCCTAATACATACTATGGAGGAGTTAAGGTAGCCACAATTAGACTACTCATAGCCCAATACATACTATAGGATTATAGGTGTATCATGCAACCCCTCTTCAAAGAAGATTTTCCTCAATTTTAAGTAAATATGGATGCTATCTTGAAATTCTTCTTTTTTCTCTTCTTCTTTATCTCCTTTTTTTGTTTCTACTTCTTCTTCTCCTTCTACTTCTTTTTCTTCTACTTCTTGTTTTTATTTTTTTTATTTTTCTTCTTCTACTTCTTGTTATTGAGATCTAAATTCCCAAAAAATATCCAAGAATTTTACTAATATGTATCCTTGGGGGTGAATTTGGTGGAAACCCTAATTTTGTAATAAATCACACAAAATAAACCTAATCTATTTGAATTTTTTACAACTTAATAACTAATTTTTTAAGAACTCCTTAAATTATTTGAGGGGTTGAGCTCAATTGGTTAAAATATTGGGTTCTCATTGTGGAGACCCAAGTTCAAATCTCCATAAGGACATGTATTGAGGAATTCTAAGTTGTGACTCTTGGTCTTCCATAGTTGACTTCTAATATGGATGTGATTTCTAACTAAAATATATTTCTAAGTTGTGACTCTTGGTCATCCATAGACGATGTATCATAAGGAGCTCGTATTAGTCTCTACTAAATACTTGCAATAGACTCTATTGTTCTCATGTCGATGCTCGTATGAGAAAAATATTTGTAATCGATATGCAATATATATAAAAAATACTCCTTAATTTATTCTCCAAATGATCTCAAATTTGAACTATAGAAATATGATTGTTTTTGATAAAACCTTTAGAGATTAAAAAAATCATTAATTTTTTAGTTGTAGGAGCAAATCAGGTGAAAACCCTAATGTAACCCTAATTATACAATAACTACGTGAATTATGCTCCAATATCCTCCAAATTTATATTATAAATGCCTCAATATGACTTTGAAGACCCCTTTTAAAATAAGGAAAAAATTTACCAAATTTAGAGAGATATTTGCTTCACAAAATGACCCCCAAAATTGAAAAAAATCGCCTTGCCTTCATGGCACCTAGATCATGCTCTAATACCACTTGTAATGGAATAAATTACACAATAGAAGAATATAGTAAGCAATATGTGACAAATTCTTGATAATAATATGCCAATTTGAGAGGGAATTCTCCTAATCCACTTCAAGGGGGATACCTTCAATAGTCTTCAACAAAACACAGTACTCCACATGAAGATAATAAATATCCACTAGCCTCTATATATACCTAATTATGCCTTGGTTTCCACCTAGGCCAACTTAGATACTTTATAATCCTTAGGATGACCTAAATACCAATATATTTTTATAATAATGATTATATAATTTATTTAAGAGTTAAGGTAGCAACAAGAAAACTACTCATAACCCAACAAATACTATAGGGTTAGGGAATATACTATTCCTTTATGTATAAATTTATAAAATGATTAAATTTTTTAGCGCCCGCATTCACATGGGATACATATTAAAATATCATCTTGAAAACCTAAGTTATACTTTGAAAACTTAGGAATATGATAGGATAACTATTACACCAATAAGGTCAATGTATATCCTACAACAATGTATAACAATATATAAGGTCATTTAATTCAAATCAATCGCATCAATATTTATAGATTTTAAATGAACCATGTTGTCTTCTTTCTTGATCACTCTAGCCATTTTGATGAGAAACTTGGTGGCTTTAATAACTTTCTCAACTTTGTAGCTTTCTTGATGTAGTGATGGCATGAAGGGTGTGTTGCAAGCTTATCGACATCTAAACCAATGGAGAAATGCCATTTATTTTTAACCACAAACTTAAGGAGAAATACTTTATCTCTCTAAAGGTGCTCATAGAAACCAACCCATAGATTTTTCACTCACCAATGGAAGGGTTTCATCTATGAAGTAGTCGACTATGTGAAGAGCACACTTTAAGCCTCCTATATGCTTTTCCTTGATTTATTGATGGGTTAATGCCTTCATCATTTCCTTATATAGGAAAAAATCAAGAAAATTTACATTAAGGATATTAAAAATGTTAGAGTTCATTTTATGTCTCTTTATTAATTTGAGATAATTAGCCCTTAAGACTTCCTTAATCTATCAACTCAATTCTACTACTTTGTATTATAAATATTCCCTAATCTTATTTCTACAATCTTCCCATCAAATTTCATTTATTAATTCTCTCCAAATAAGTGAAATTTAGGCTCCATAGTGGACATAGGTGATTCTAGCTCGATGAGGAAAATAATTCCTTTCTTAATAAAAAACTCAACTTTCAAAAATAACTCCAATCCTTACTATATAAAAATTTACCGCTTATCATCATTTGGGTCAGATGTGAAAGGGAAATATGCATTTAAGTGGAAAACTCAAACCATGGTGCTAGATAATCAAGACAAAAATAGGAGATGATTTATGTATCCCAAACAAGGTCCAAACCTTGCCAACTTCTAAACAAATCACTTATAATGAGGTCATAACTTCCATGATTACATACATCTCTCCTGCTCCTTTGTTTTGAATTGATTGTGCGCATGGTCGACTATGCATTGGGGGTACCCCTTGGTCCCCCACCCCTATCCCTTTATATCCAGATTCTCCCTACAACGCATGTGGCACCATCCTCGAGGCCCTCTCATGTGTTGTCTCCTTCTAGGGATCCCATGATTCTTGACCTTCCTGCTATCGAGGTATCGACACTCCCTGTTATCCCATTGTCTAAAGGTTGGAAAGATGTGTTGAATCACAAGGACCTGACTCCTGCAAGTTCTCTTCCTTGTCTGAGTGTAGAGATAACTATCTCGGATAACGAGTTCTTCATTCCTAAATCTATTAGCAACAAAATTGTTTCTTCCATGGAGTTGGTGGTGGTTGGTAAGTTTCTTTCCTTCTAGCCCTATGTGGATATGGTTAGAAGGTGGGTTGCTGCAAAATGGCACCTGAAGGGTAGTGTTGGTGTTTGCACCATGGTTGGGGGTCTTTTCCTCTTCAAGTTTACGATTGAGGAATATTTTTTCTTTGTGCTCTCTTTGGGTCCATGGGTCTATGGGAGCATGGAATGTCTTTATACCACTATAAATCGAGTTTCAATCCTGATGTCGATCTCTGCAAGTTGGCTCATGTTTGGGTTTGTCTCCCTGGTCTTCCTTTGGAATACTGGGACGACTTGCCTTTCAGTGCATTGGGGACTCTCTAGGCCAGTTCATCACCTTGACTCTATTCACCAAATCCATGTCTAGGTTAGTTTTTGCTTGCTTTTGTGTCTACATTGATGCCAATAAGACCTTACCCAGATCAGTGAAGCTATGCTCTATTTTTGGATCTTGGATTCAACCTATTTGTTATGAGAATGTTGTGATATACTATTAGAAATGTGCTAAACTGGGCCACCTTATCACAAATTGCAAATCCTTGGTTAGGCATGACCCCTGTCCCAATGCTCCTACTGTAGAGATTCCCTCTGATGTCTTCCCCTTTGAATCAAATCTTCTTAGGGTTATTGAGTCTCCGACTAAGCCTTAGTTAGCTGACCCTGTGCTCCCGACATTGTCTAGGGATTTGGTTTCCTTTGAATTTTCTTTGGGACTCAATGGTTCCCTTACCTGTAGTGTTCAGGACTTTGGGGTCTCTTTGGAAAAGTCTCTCTCTCCAATAAATTTGGGTGTTGAGGAAGGAGAAATCCAGGATGAAGTTGAGAAGAAAGTGTTACCCTGCCTAGGATAGACTAAGAAGATTGTGGTACCTCATGCACAAACTTTGGAAGAAGAGTTTTGGTCAACTCCTAAGAAGGGTAAACAAAAGAAAGCTAATGTGGGAGGTGACTCCAAACTTGGTAGACCTAACCAACGACTAACCAGGAACAAAGAGACACCAGAAGAAATAGCGATAGGTAAACAAAGGACATTGGAGGTGTCCTCAAAGAAAAAATCTAAATGAAAGTCCTATCTTGGAACATAAGAGGGTTAAATAGCTCCCACAAGCAGCTGGCCCTAAAGAATTATGTTCTAGAACATAAGGTTGACATATTACTCCTTCAAGAAACTAAGATGAAGAAAACCAATTTTGAACCTATTTCCAAGTATATTTGGCCAAACATCCTCTTTGCTTGTGATGCAGATGGGGTTTCTGGTGGTTTGTCTATTTTGTGGAATCCCACTCAATTTTTTGGCTTTGAACTATTCCAATGCAGGAATAGCCTAGGTATTAAGTTCTCCAATGCTGGGGGTTCCTAGTTCTTGATAAATGTTTATGCTCCCAATATTAGGAATGTGAGGAGATCTCTTTGGCAGGATATTTGTAATTGGATTTTGGCTAACAATGATGGTTGTTGGCTGGTGGCAAGGGATTTTAACTCCCTTCTTTACCCCTTGGAGAAGAGTGGGGGTCTGATTGATTATTCTAACAGTATGTCTGATTTGGCTAACTTTCTGAATTGTATTAGCCTGGTTGATATTGTCCTGCAGGGCCAATCGTTTACCTGGTCTAATAGATGCCTTGGGGTTGATATGATCTAGGTCCACCTTGATAGATTCCTTTTCTCCCCCAATTGGACTGCCCTTCTTAATGCTAATTTGCTAGCTCTCCCAAGGATGATTCAGACCACAATCCTCTGTTGTTGGTCCATTCCCTTTCCAATTCAAAATCATGTGGAATTCCCATCCAAATTTTAGGAACAAAGTTTCTTCCTAGTGGAATATCCCTATGCACAACTCCCCTATGTTCAGGCTATCTCAAAGACTCAAACATGTCAAAAATATGGTTAAGGGGTGGAATAAGAGGGTTTTGGGAGATGTGTTCCATCAAAAAAGGGTCTTGGATGACAAACTTGGTGAGATACAAAAAATGATGGAGGAAGGTGATACCAACATTATGACGGGCCAATAGGAGAAGGAAGAGTGATTAGAATGGGAGAAAATATTAAAGAAAGAAGAGGTTTTCTGGAAGCAGAAATCCAAAATACAATGGTTAGTTGAGGGGGACCAGAACACATCTTTCTTCCATGTGTCGACTCTTAAAAATAGAAAAAGGAATTAGATAAAAAAATGAAAAATGAGGCAGGGATGAAGTGTCTAATCCCGTACAGATTGGTCTATTAGCTGCTAATCACTTCCAACAGGCTTACTCGCTTCCTATGGAAGCTCCTGCCCTTGGATTGGTTGATTTGTTGTTGGAACCTCTTCCTACCCCTATTTTCTGCGAGTACAGTGTTTCAATTCTTAGGGAAATTTCTTCTGAGGAGGTTCAGTCTACTGTGTTTAGTATGGGTGCCTATAAAGCCCGTGGGCCTGATGGTTTCCCCTCGGCTTTCTTCCAAACCTTTTGGGAGATTGTGGGGGAGGACCTTACTCTTACTGCTAAGGATTTTTTCAACTCTAGTAAATTGCTTAAATAGCCGAACCACACCTTCATAGCCCTGGTCCCTAAAATTGAGGACCCTCTAACCATGATAGATTTTTGTCCTATTATCCTTTGTAATAGTGTTTATAAGATCTTTTCCAAAATTCTAGTGAATTGCTTGAAACCCCTCTTGGAGAAAATGATTGGTCCCAGTCAAAAAGGTTTTGTTCCTGGCCGCCACATATTGGATGTTGCTTTATCCACCCATAAACTCTTCACTCTATGGACATGTGTAACAACTCTAGCATGGCGCTTAAGCTAGAAATTTCCAAAGCTTATGATGAAGTCCTATTGAACTTTCTTCCCAAAGTCCTTGATAAGTTTGGATTTAATAAAAAAGTTATCAATATCATTATGGAATGTGTTTCCACGGTAAAGTATTCAATGTTGGTCAATGGGGTATCCCAAGGTTTCTTTGAGGTTGGGAGGGGAATCAGACAGGGAGACCCCCTATCCCCTTATTTGTTCATTATGGTGGCTGATGCGTTGAGTAGGAATGTGGTGCGCATGTTGTCTGAGGGCTCCATTAAGGGTGTCAAGCCAGCCTCCACCCTTGACCCCATCACTATTCAACAATTTGTGGACGATACTATGATATTCGGGAAAGCTTCGATGGTGTAAGCCAGGAAGTGGAAAATTTGCCTCAATCTTTATGCTGTTTGTTCTGGACAATGCATCAATTATAATACAAGTATGATCTACTTCTTTCACTACACTCCTGGTTTGCAGGATCGTGTGATTGCAATGTTAGGTTGTGTGAGTGCTACTCTTCCTTCAGTTTACCTTGGTCTTCCCTTAACTATTAGGGAAGTTACTCCTAACTTTTGGAACACTGTTCTTGAAAGGGTTCAGAAGAAGCTTACTAGGTGGAAAGGCTCTCTCCTAAGTCATGCGGGTAAGCTACAACTCCTCACTACTACTCTCCAAGGTATACCTATTTTTTTTTTGTCTATGTTCAAAATGCCTAGTAACATTGCTAAGAAGTTTGAGAAGATTCAAAGAGTCTTCTTATGGTCTAGCACCGAGGATAAAAGAAGATGTTGCTCGTTAGCTGGGAGAAGGTTTGTCTTCCCAAGTTTGGGGGAGGACTGGGCATCAGGAAAGTCCTTTCTTCCAACAAGGCTTTGCTAGCAAAAGTGGGGTGGGACCAGTTAAGGGATAAAAAGGATTGGTACAGAATAATGAAAGCCAAATACCTAGGAAACTACCCCCTAATCAGATGTATTAAGAATGATCATCCCCATGGGTCTCTAGCTTGGAATAATATTTGTAAAATGAAGAAGCTTCTACTATCTGGCTTGAGATGGAAGCTTGAAAAAGGTAGTAAGATCTGCTTCTAGGAAGATTCTTGGCTCTTGGAATCCCCCTTGGCCTATTCTGAGTTCAAAAATTTGATGAAACTTGCAACTCGATTCTTTGGCAGGAATGTGTGTGATTACATCCATGGATTGCAGCGTGTTAGAAGATGGAAAGATATTGGCTCCTATGGCCCTTTTTCCCCTAACTTGAAATGTTTGGCTTCTTCCTTATAGGTCTTACTCTCATAGTACAAAATACCCCTATCAAAAGTTGATGATGATTTCTTTTGGGCCTTGGATAGTAAGGGTGATTTGACTGTTAGGACGACTTATAGCTTGTTGTCGGACAAGTGCCTTCAGAGTAAGTTTGGGGAAAAGGTTTGGAATCATCACTTGATACCTAAAATTAACTTCTTCTGGTGTATGACTTGTCACAACAAGATCCTTACCCAAGATAATCTAAGGAACAAGGGATTCCAGATCCCAAATAGGTGCTTGTTGTGCAAAAATAACAAAGAAACTGTGGATCATATGCTTCTACATTGTCCTTTGTTGCTGAAGTCTGGGACCTTGCTTTTTAAAAGTTAGAGACAAACTGGACATTGAATAAAGATTTAGTTTCCTTTTTGGAGGGTTGGAATGGTCCTTTCTGGCACCCCCTTCCTCTGGAAATTTGGAGGCAAATTCCCCATCATCTATTGGTGCATCTACAAGGAGAGGAACAATAGGGTTTTTAGAGGCATTGAGAAGAGTTTGAAGGAAGTGTTTGGCTGCAGGTCAAGACTTATATATGAAAGTCTCTCTATTCTCAAGTGGAGACCATTGGACTCTGCCCTAGCTGATTAGGAGATCAAGATGGATAACTCCTGGAACATTGTGCTTGGTAATGATTCCTTTGATAATTCCAAATCCCTTGCTAGGGAAAACACATTTTGGAAACCTCTAGATGTTGGTTGGTTTAAACTAAATTTTGACGGTGTAGTCAAGAGGAACCCTGGTCTGGCTAGTATAGGCGGTGTCATAAGGGACTATCAAGGCAACTTGGTTGCTGGGTATGCTGGAGGTATTGGTATTCACTCTTCTATGGTGGTGGAGTTTTAGGTGTTGCTCAAGGGCATTGAGATTGCTGTCACTCTGGTTATAAAGAATTTGAAAATTGAAGGGAATTCTAAGAATGTGATTGCCTCTATTAATTTAGGTCGTCTACTTGGTTGGAACTTAAGGGATATTCTTATGGATATAAATATTTTAATCTCAAAATTTGAAAGGTATCACCTAACTCATATCTATCGGGAAGGTAACCAGGTGGCCAACAACTTTGCCAATTTGGGGCCCACTTGGTAGGTTTGCAAATGTTGGAAAAAGATAGAAGTTTTGTTGACATCTGTTGTCGGCGTTTATTAAAAGGTTAGTCCTTGTGGAGTTGAGGAATTACTCTCTTAATGATGGTTAAATTTTATATCTTTCTCGGGTACATGTGGCACTCCTTGATGGGTCATTGGATGGGAAAGGTGACTGGGCTCAAGTGGTTGGCCATGTGGGTTTTTAATCTCATAATCATGTGTGGTGGGGCCTCTACCCTTTACGGGCTACCTTTCCAATGGAACAAAATATCCTATCAAATCTCTCGGAGTTCGTGTAAAGTGATATACTTTGCTAGCTTATTTAATAATTCCAATTTAAGGCATCTCTTGTTTTGCCTTAGATTTTATTTGATGTACTTCAAAATTTCAAATCTTCCCCTCGCATTCAAATGGCTTTGGGGATTGTGTAACCTCCTTAAGTTGATTAGCACTATGGATTTAAATCCAGATTCCATTATTATTTCTAATTGCTTTAATTTTGGGGTCCTTTGTGATGATTACGGGCTAGCGGTGCTATTGTCATCAGGAATGACCAGTGATGCATGTAAACCTCATTTTTCCTTTATTACGCCTTTTCATCTCGGTTGGTGGAGTAAAGATTATTTAAGTAATGGTAATCTCTCCAGTGAGCTATTTGTTTTATAGCTATCTTTTTGTTGTGTCGGCTACTATGTGTTGTGGGTCACAATGGGAGGAGATAGATTTAGAAATTAGCCAAATAATTGTGAGGAGTTCCGTAGGGACCCCTTGACTTGGAATATTTGTTTGGAAGGTGGTCTTGCACCACTTTTAGAGAGTCTAGTGGGCCATGACGAGGTTTTGCTAGCCCAGTTTGCTGGTTCTTGGAAGGATAGGTGAGTCACCATGGGTATCATATCTTTCGAAGTGAATGAAGAAGTGACTGGTAAGGCAATCGGCTTGACCTGTGAGGGTAGGAAATATAAAAAACACAGCAAAACACAAGATTTGGAGAGTCTGAATGTGTTGTTCAAGGGGAATGAGAAGCCAGTGAAAAAGTAGTTGGGTTTCGATTGCGAAGCGCTGCCTAAACCTTGGGATTTGGTTTGCCTTGCCTTGCCATCATGAAGTGTCTTACCCTTGAGGGTAGATTCAAGGTATTTTATTTCTACCAGTTATCACTGTTAAATCACTTAAGGCACAAGATGTTACTTAGCTTCCCTTTCTTTTTGCTTTCTTCTCTGGAAAGTTCCATCAAAGAGTCTCATGAGTTTTTCGCTCTTAACCCTGATTCTCCACCTCCCTTATCGCTGCACCAGGGCCTTATCTATAGGCTCTACCAATTCAATTTAGCTTTGTGCCCTCCCAAACCCATCTCGGCTGTGTGCGTGGAAGAGTTGGAACCCTTGGAAATTAACCTTGAAAACCTGTCCCCTATTGTTTCTAAGGGCTCGAAGAGAAAATCCCCCATCCCTAAAAATGATCACAGTATTGAGGCTTCTCCCTCGAAGAAGAAAAATGTGGTTGGTTTGGTCTAGTCGAGTGCTGCCATTGGGCTTTGTGAGCTGAAACACAAGAAGGTCAACAAATTGGTTGCTAACAAAAAGGGGAAAAAAGAGACTCTGATCTCGATGGTTACTCTGGTCACCGAGAGTGACAGTAAAAGTGCTGAGGAAAAAGATTCTAAGGGAGTTACTATGGTGGGTGCTAGCTTTGAGATGGCTACAAAATAGATGAGTGTGAGAAGATCCCACAGGTTGGTGGAACAAAAGAAAGGGGCCCTCATGGATGAGATTTCCAGTGATTCGGTGTAGACTAGTGGCACAACTAAAGGCATAAAAATTACTGAGAAGCAAAAGGATAAAGGTCCTATAGAAGACCCTAGTAATTTCTCTGATTTGAACAAAATGCTTAAGGAAGACTCTACCAATTCCTCGGATATTAGGGTTGGTACTGATGCAGAGATCTAGAGCAAGAAAGGCAAGGAGGATGAGCTTGGTGTGCTGCAGGAGTGGGTTGCTAAATTGGAACATAAATTCAATTGCCTGGCTCGGTTCTCTATCAAAATGATACACAAGTAGGCTATCACTCTATCAGATGTCGTCGAGGAAATGGAAAAGAACACCATGGATGAAGGCCCCAATTGGCTCAAGGATGATGTGTTAAACCTTCTCATCCAGAAATGGGAAAGTGTGGACAATTAACTTGGTCAGGTCTATGTTGTGTGGTGTCTCTACTGTTACTAGGCTGTGTCTGTGTCTTTCTACTGTTGTTACTAAAAGTCTTTTTTGATGTTTTGATGGTTTGGTTCCTTTTTGGCCCTTTGGGCTTGTTGTGTAAAGGGTACAACACCATGTAAATGCTGTTTATTTTATCAAAAACTTCCATGATTAGAAAGATAGTCCATTACACCATTAGCGTATTCTTTGAAATAACTCAATATTGATTAAAATTCTCTAAATATATATATTTTTAATTAGCTAATCTTTATTTTCAACTTAGAGTTGAATATTACTATAGAGTCTCCTTTGATTCTCATTGAAAAAATACCACAAATGAACAAGTTGAAGCTTGAGAAGCAAAGCTGAGACTTCAAATTCATTATTAGTTTCATCTTTTAATCTATGAGAGGCAACTTTGCCAATATTTTGACAAGAATCTCTAATTACACATTCAAACTAAAAAAATGGAAATGCCCAATAGAGAGAGGATCTCCACCAAATTTAACAAAAGCTCCTTTAAAGATAGAGATTTGCCAAATTTAGAACCTCTTATAAAAAAAGATTTTTTTTTATCCCCCCTTGGCCTAGGTGTTGGTCACTGCAACCAAGGGTAGACAAAAGAGGTTGTAGGATAAAAGGCATCTCCGTTTTGCATGCATAAGAGATATATTAAAAAAAGTTTTTTTCAAAAAAACTATTATTAAAAAAATTTAAAAGTTTTAAAAAAATTAAAATGGGGATGGTTTAATCTCCCCCACCCCCCTTAAGCTTCTCTTGAATCACCACCAAAATTAAATTTAAAGAAGCTAAAAGATGACAAAATCCATTTTACTAGAAGAGGGATTAACCCTTACTACCCCATTAATAGGTTCTATATTTAAAATTCTCACATACAAGAAAAAACTATAATTACTATCTCAAACAATATTATTTTTAAATTCAAGATTTTTACATCGATAAGTATTACCTTAAGGAGCACTAAATGAAATACATACATTGATTGTAGAGATTAAATGGACTACAAACAAACAAATATTGACCATACATTTTGTAATAAACACTTGATTGCGACATGAAACCTTATCATGTTATAATAAATATATATTTTTGATGTATGGAAAAGATCTCGAGACCTTGCATTTATTATATTTTTTAAGATAATATTTTATTTAATTAATCATAAATGATGGGGAACCAATAAGATCAAGAGCTAGTGGAAGAATTTTAGTTTTTTCTTTATTATCTTTGTAAGAATGAGTTTTTAAATCTTTTGGTGGAATTTTTTTATGTAGGTAAAATATAAATGCAACTATGGAGGGACAATGCACAATATAGATGTTTTGAATTTGTGTATTGAGCTCAACTTTAGTTTAACTTTCATGATGGATTTGATTATTGTGCTCAAACACTTCTCCTTAGTGACATTAACTTTCATCTGTGAGAGGACGATACAAGGGACAAAATAACCACACCACCCTCGTCTACTACCCAACACCAAAAGAATGAGACACTTTTCTTTATTTTTTTGTACTGTGCCCAACCTAACAATTGCTTGTTTGTGGAAATATTTGCTAGTATTTTGACTGATGTTATATTAATTTCATTCTCAACTTTAATATTCTTTGATGCTGTATTAATATTATCCTCAACTTTAATATTCTTTAAAAATATTGAATGGGTAATTCTATTGTTAGTTTATGACCTCAAGATTAAAATATTCTTTTTGGGAAAATTTCTTTTATTTAGCTATTTCATGTTACCATGTCAATCATGATATGAACATAATTGACTATGTAGAGAGGTTTTATGCACAAGGTGTTCCATCTCTCCACACTCTACTTAAATATTACGCTCCTTAACGATCAAGTAGTCAATAACAATTTTACACTTCATTCCTACCAAAAAGTGGTAATTAATGAAGTCTGTTTCTTTCCTAAATATTGAATGTATTGGCATTCACTAAAGAAGCTCAAATTACTTAATAGTATAAAAGGTCTAGATTTATTCTCAAGAGTTTGGATTGTATGTACAATATCATGTACAAGAGTAGGTATTTTTATATAGATTTTAGTTGAAATTAGTTTTATGTTACTTTTCACTAAGGGTTGTATTTGTTTCTACACAGAATTACAAGTACATTAGTAAGAATATTTGATAGGTTAATATTCAAACTTATATCAGATTTGTGATTAGTTAGATTTTCCACCACACTTTTCAAATTTTATTAAGAAGTGTATTTCAATTCCAACACACCCTCTAAGGTATATTCATGTTGATATTTTCAATTCTAATAGATTTCAAGTGAAATAAAATTTTAACTATCATACATAATTTTTAATTCTAATTTTTAATTTTACTTGTTACTATCCTCTAAACAATATATTTGATTGATAAACTAAATACATTTTATATCATTTTCCATATAATTAAAGATTTGACTATAAAAAATTATCTCTAACAAAATTTTACTATAATAAAAAAAAAATTAACAGATCTAATTGGTAGTTATTATTTTAAGAAAAACAGATTTTAACTTATGCAAAAAGTAGTAATGTGTAACCGATTGAGACCTATTCAACAATAATTGACGTTATTTTGGAAAAATATGTAGAAACCCTAAAATGAAGAGGTTTAAAAAACAACAGGTGGGGAATAATTAAAATCGCCAAAAGTGCTATTGGGAAGACCACTCGATAAATCAACGGCCAAGATCGACCCACGGCAAATCTAGTCTATATCTCTACTTAGAGAGTTTGAGGTAGCTTGCTGGAAAACACCGGTGAATGGTTTTGCTGCACCTCCATTCTCTTCAATAACTTTCACACAGGCATTTTGGGTTTTGTTCTCAAGTCTTCAGGCATGGCACTGGTAAGTTGCAGCAGTTCCTTGCCTTTTTCTTTCTATCCGTTGTTAATCTTTCTTCAATCATTTTAAACAGCCCACCTTTAGTTTATTTCGCCTCATGACATGATTTTATTGGATCTCTGAAATCTTTTTTTTGGTTCTGTATGCATAGAGCTTTTGGGCTCTGTGTGGGTGTTCTTATTTACAAGACTTAAGATGCTGGTTTCTCTCTGTTTGTCTTGAAATGTGTCCCGGGTGCCTTGAATGCTTCTTTATAAAATATTGTTCTTTATAAATCTCAGTTTGTATTGTTGTACCATTTGTATCCTTGGCTACTCTGGAGCGGATACCCAATTAGGGAAGGCTAATCTCCTTGTGGGGTACACAAAGGCAAGACTATTTTGCTTTTACTGTAGGATGGTTTCAATGTGATGTCATTATTTTCTTTTTATTTAAGGGGTAAATGTCTTTGTTCTTATGGACGGGTGAGATCTCAAATGGGGATCTTATTTTTAATATAACCATTCAACAATATCATCTCAATGAGGTTTGAATTTTGATGAGAAGAATAACACCACCATTTTTAAATCATCACACTGGACCAATTAGAGTCTATATTAATGTTTTTTTTTTTTTTTAAGGCCTATCAGATTTAAAGATTTAAAGATTTCTAGACGCAAAAAGGAAAGGGGAGACCGATCAATCAAATATACCCATTGACAATCAAAAGCTGAGCTTTCAGTGGGTACATCATAACAGGAAAACCAAAATGAGTTTGATTTCATTTTATTAGTTTTCGAATTAGAAGAATGAAGTCACGGAGGTCTCGTCAAGTGCTGCAGAGATTATTGTATTGAAGATCGGGGTTCATAAGCCGTTGGTCAACCTTTCCATGTGGTAACCCAGCCTAAATATGTAGAAAGTAAACATAGAAAAGAATGTAATAGCTAGTCTAAGTACACAGAAGGTCAACCCAGAAAAGATTCACAGCAGATGTATATAGTTTATTCTTTTCTTGAAATACATATACTCAGGAAATAATACAACAAACTTATTCTAGTCACTGATCCTAATCTCTATGCATAATCCTTGCTGCCGCCTAGTACTTCTGAAGTCCTCGGAATGACTTCGCCGTTGCTTTGCACTGCTGAATATCCGAGAATAACCTTGATGCTGCCCTACACTACTGAATATCTCAGGGGGTTTCCATCCTCATGAGAGCTGATCTGAAAAAGCCTGAGGATTTCGTCTCAAGCAACAATCCGCTGTAGCAGCCTCCAATTTCTGTAAACGGTGAAGTTTTTGTGTTTCCAGCGCTACCCATATAATCTTCAATTCAAGTGATCCACGAATTGCATCCAATGCTAGCTAACTGACAAACACTCCGAAAAAATTTAGGGAGATAAGTGACTGCCTGAATACTTATTATCTGAAGCTGATTTTTTATTTGACTGAAGATAACTAATGCACTAATTGCTGCCCCTTATTTAACTGACACAACTAAAATCAGCTGGCTAACAAAATCTAACAGCTTACAGGATCCAATTGATCCCAATCCATGTCAACTACCAACAGCTCAGTGTTTGCGGATCCAAGGGGACATGCCACATTTTGTAGCATGAGACAGCATTACAGATAAATGGAACAGTGGCGTTTGGTCAAGTAGCAAATCAAGGCGGAACGATTACCATTATGAAGATCAGGCTGGAAAACCTCTTCGTGACCACTGCTCAGTTGCTATAAAGATGACCAAGGGTTGAAATCAATTTGTACTTTTTAGTTTAGTTTCTGGAGGAACATTATCATGTTTCACATTCATATCGAGTAGTCAGTGGAGACTTGTGTCTTGTAAATCTATCAATATATTTTTTGGGTTACTGTAACTAGATCCTAGCAGAAAGATTTGCATTACGGCCAGAAATATATGAGGATGCACTTAATAATTCCAAATGAAAGACTGCACAACTTATTACTTTATAAAAGTTTGAAAGAAACACATCCTTAATGGCTGCACTTAGCGTGAATTTCCTTTGGGTGTTCTGCTGGAATTGATGGGTACTTATTCTACAATAGTCTATGACCTGGACCTGGGGTTATCCCTTTTCTACCATTTGGTGGATCCAATAGAAGTAATGAAACTCCAGAGACTTTAGAATGAATGAAACTCCACCCTGAAAGAAATAATATTTTAGAGTTGAAATGTTTAAGATGATGATTTCAGCTATTCTCTATGTTGAAAATCATCTTCTTATGGTTGACAGTATGGTTTCATATTCAAAGTTATCTCCAAGCAGTGTTCCATTACCACACAACATTTTGTCCAATCTAATTAGAGCCTCAAGTTCAATAATTTTATATTATTTTTTATGTATTTTAAGTTCTGTAGGTAATTGTCCCAACTTTTTAGTTTGTTACAATTTTTTAGATTAAGTTAGGCGTCTTTCTCTAGAATTGATGGAGCATAAGATTTTAATGTAACCTTCTCAGAATGTCTTTTTTGGCTTGGTGTTTTTCTGCATTTTCTGGTATGTGATAATGTGCGTTCACATGGATAAAAGTTGTTCGGTTCATTTCAGAGGCTTGTCTTTTTGGGAACTTAAAGAAAATTTGCTGGGTTATCTATTTGGGAAGTTCCTTTAGCTGGTGGCTGTTGTATAAGAAGTCTATTCTACCATGTCAGCTGAACAGACTGTTACTTTGAGCAAAATTGTGTAAACAGCCATGTGAAACTATTTGGCCAACAAAAGCCATAACCAAAACTACTAGAATAGTTTTGACCCAAAGGTACATTATACACAGGCAATTATATCACATTTTGGAGACAAAGTTTGGAAATTTTCAAAGTTAAAAATGGTATCAAGAGCTTGGTTTGAGCATGCTGGTGAGAGGACCTGGTAACATAGGTTTTCTTGATAGTAATGCACCTATTCTGGTTTTTGTACGTGAGCATTAGTTATACTGTAAATAATTTCAATCTCTAAGCTGAAATGTTTTTTGTATTGTTCTAACAGAGTTGCTGAAGTAAATAAGAAAATATTTTTGGTTGTCTTCCTTGATTCACTGTGGCATTTCCTTCTAACCCTACTAAAAGTTGAGAAAACAATTTTCAGCTAGAAAATTCAATTATAAACCTTTAACATGTTTAATAGGATATTCTTTTCAAACTTCTTTTTCATTATTTTCTTTTGGTCAGACTCTATATGCAGGGGAAGGCAATAAAAATGCTGCAAAGGGATTCATTGCTGCTGAATATGTTGGTGTAAAAATTAACCGAGTTCCTAACTTTGAGATGGGTGTCACAAATAAAACGCCAGAATTTCTTAAGATGAATCCTATTGGCAAGGTACAGCACATTATCTCTGGTTACTTATAAAGTTAATTTGGATCACTTTTATTGCCTATTTTGTTATCTTTGTTTGGCATTTGTTGAGATAAGCGTGTTATTGGATCTGGTCTTACAGGTTCCAGTTCTGGAGACACCTGATGGGCCAATTTTCGAGAGTAATGCCATTGCACGTTATGGTGAGAACAATTTTCCTTCATGTAATGATCTGTTGTATTCTATAGAATTTAAATATTGTGTAAAATGAACGTTGCTGATTCTTTTGATATTTTTCAGTTGCACGACTGAAGGGGAATAACTCTCTCATGGGGTCTTCCCTAATTGATTATGTAAGTGTCTTGCTTTGTTTTTCTAACCAAAAATGCTTATTCTCATTAAACACTTTTTTTGATAATTCATTACTTACAAAGATACGAACTATAAGTATTTGATGCACTCGATCATTTCAGGCCCATATCGAACAGTGGATTGATTTTTCTTCTGGGGAGATTGACATAAATATCATGCGATGGTTTTACCCTCGACTTGGATATGGATTGTATAATCCTCTGGTTAGTTTTTCTCTCTAAGCATAGTTACCCAATCCATCCAGGTCTGCTTTTTCTATACCTGCTGGATTTGGCTGAGCTGGTCTGGACTTTTCAATTCCTATAGAAATTTTCAAAGATTTCCAAATTTTCGAGTTTTTTTTGTTTTCATAAATTGATCAAACTTTTTGAACCTGGTAACTATGCTTTTACTTGTAATCATAAAATATACCATATAAGTTTCTGCAGATATTTAGATGAGTCGTTAATTAATTGTTTGCTGTTACAGGTAGAGGAAGCTACAATTGCTGGACTCAAAAGAGGGTTAAGCGCATTGAATACTCATCTTGCTGCTAACACCTTCCTTGTTGGTCATTGCGTAACCTTGGCAGACATTGTCATGACTTGCAACTTGCATCTGGGTTTCTCTCGTATTATGACCAAAGAGTTTACGAAGGACTTTCCTCATGTTGAAAGGTACTATTGGACCATGGTCAATCAGCCAAATGTTAAGAAGATTTTGGGCGAGGTTAATCAGGCAGATGCTGTTCCTCCAGTTGTGCAAACTAATAAAAAGGCCATTCAAGCTAAAGAGCA
Organism: Sequoia sempervirens; assembly: GCA_007258455.2. Classification (NCBI taxonomy): domain Eukaryota; kingdom Viridiplantae; phylum Streptophyta; class Pinopsida; order Cupressales; family Cupressaceae; genus Sequoia; species Sequoia sempervirens. The sequence continues at coordinate 479,114,562 of VDFB02281492.1, forward strand.
AAAGCAAAAGCCTAAGGAAGAGCACAAAAAAGAACCTGCAAAGCCCAAGGTTGAAGATCCTCCAGCAGGGGAGGAGGAGGAGGAGGCACCTAAGCCAAAACCCAAAAACCCTCTTGATCTTTTGCCACCCAGTAAAATGATTCTTGATGAGTGGAAGAGACTTTACTCAAACACAAAGACCAACTTTCGTGAGGTTGCTATCAAAGGTGGGTTATCATTCAGTTGATATGGTGGATATATGTTAAAACTGGTGTCTTTATATGCATATGCATACATGATAAATAAATTGCTCTCTTTTGTGTCTAATTAGTTTTGATTGAATAATAATTTTTTTACCTGTTCTATTTGTAAAATTTACTAATCTAGTTGATTTCGGTCCAGATTGTGAGGATATTTGCTGGATAATGCTTGCTATTTCATCTCACTTATCCTTATATTGATTGTGCAGGTTTTTGGGATATGTATGATCCAGAAGGATACTCCTTGTGGTTTTGTGAATACAAATACAATGATGAGAATACTGTTTCATTTGTTACATTGAACAAAGTTACAGGATTCTTGCAACGCATGGATCTTGTACGCAAGTATGCATTTGGAAAGATGCTTATCATTGGCCAAGATCCTCCATTCAAGGTTAAGGGACTGTGGCTCTTCCGTGGCCAGGAGATTCCACAATTTGTTATGGATGAATGCTATGATATGGAGTTGTATGACTGGACTAAAGTGGATATTAATGATGAAGTTCAGAAAGAACGTGTCAATGCTATGATTGAAGATCAAGAGCCCTTTGAAGGTGAGCCTCTGCTAGATGCCAAATGTTTCAAGTGATCTATTCCCTTGAATACCAGTTTTGATCTTGCTTTAGGGTATATCCTACTTTTGTCTCTACATCAGTCGCTGGTTTAAACATGGAGAACTTTCTAAGGCAATTTCTTAGGGTAAGTTGCCTTTCAGAGAAATGAGTTATATTTCTGGTGCAATTAATTATTTGTTTTGAGTACTGGACACATTTTCCCAATGACATTGGATGTATTTTTTGTCCCTACTTCAGCTGCTATTTAAACAGTGAAACTGTTAAAAGGGAATTTCTTGGGTTTAAGTTGCCTTTCAGAGTAAGTAATGAGTTACATTTCATCTGGAATAAATTATTGATTGAGTTGTCTCAATTACTCTGCTGCTGTTTTAAACAAGTTTATGTCTACATTTTGAACGATTTAGATGTTAAACTGAGGTTAATATTGATGCCATTAATTTTAGTTATATGAGGGCATCAGTATTGTTAGTTGGATTCTAAGTGCAGAAGATTTGTTTTATTTATCTATTATTCACAAGCCATTTGTTTATGGGTATGGTTATGCCCAATAGATTTTTATGGGGTAAGATCTTTTTGTTTGTTGGATTTTTGAATGTGTTGGTTTGCGTGGAATTCTATTAGAAAGGTCTTTCTAATGTTAATCCATATTTACTTAAATAATGAAGTAACAAATTACTCATGTTGAATCTGGTAAAGGTAAATCCACCACGTCATTTGTCTAGCCTTAAATCTCTGATCAGAAAATGAGCAAATATTTTTGTTGATTGAATGCACAATTCTTTCATCAGAAAAGATGATTCTTGCACTGAACACCGGAAAGGCTAGAAGTTTATTAGAATCATCAAACTTGAATGTTATGAAAGATAAATAATAAAATCGGCAATCAATGTCATAAAAACCAGATTAGAAGAATCATAGCTATTTGACTTAAAAAATGAAGCTTGCTCTAGTTCATAAGATCATATTTGTCATAATTGATATTAGATTGTAGGTAAATAAGAAGAATCATGGCTATTTGAATCCTAAAGAACTGAAGTTTCATTTTGGCAGGGGAAACATCCAAGTTAGTGTGTTCCAGCTTCAAAGGTCACATTAGAAACATTGGCAATAGACTATGTAGGTAGATTAGAAAAATCATAGCTATTTGACTCTTCAAAAAATAAGTTTATTGAGTAGTGGGCATCCAAGTTAATGTGTTTTCGTTATATGCCCCAGGGGTTTGTTTATGTGAAAGAAGGGGCAAGTTAGAATGCATATGTGAAAGAAGGAAGGGGCAAGTTAGAATGCATGGACATTAGCTTGGCTTTATTTATTTTTAACGTCGATTGGTTCTGCATTATTGAGTGGATGTAGGGGAATGCAATCCAATTTTACATAGATGAAGATGAACTATAAGGCAAAGCTAGAGAGTTAAGAGATAAAATTGTAAATGAAATTTGAAATACATTTAAAAAGTGAGTAAATTTTAAATTTTGAGTTTGAAGTATGTTTTCTTAGAAACTTTTCTTTCTCATTTATGACAACTTTTATCTTAAATCATTGGATGAATTTCATAAATACATGTTTAAAAAATAAAAGTAAATTTCAAATTTAAAGACTTAGAGTTTGTATTTGGAGGAATTTTTCTTTTTCATTTATGACAATCTTTATTTAATCATTGGATGAATTCTATAATTTTTTTTTGCAGTTGTTAAGACTTAGAAATGATTCGAATTGATCCTATAAAGTGTATGTGAGATCATTATTGATGACTATGCTAGAAAGTAAGCTTAAGTAATTAGGTGTGAATAATTCTTAAAATGAAATTAGCTAGGTAATATGCTCGCCACTGGGTATTTAAAGACATGTTGAATATGCCTTGTGTGTGGTGGTTGGCAATGAAACATTTAGTTTTCTGTAGCTTCAACACCCACTTGGTTTATTAAGGGCGTGGACAACACAAGGTGTTTAAAAGATGTGTGAATAATGTGTCTCAACAAACCAATTGCTTTACAATTTTTGGAGCTTCTATCAAGCTTGCTTATTCATTGGCTCCAATGAAGATGCCAATAATAAACTATGTTTGTAGCTTCTATCAAACTTGCTTATTCATTGGCTCCAATGAAGATGTCGATTGTGATCGATGACTTAGTATGGGCTGATTACACTTGATTCATGAGGATTCAAAATATAATCAAGCCACTATGCATTAGTCCCAATAATATCATTCATTGCAAATTAATCTAAGAATCCATTAAAACTAACATATTAAAATACGAAAGCTTCATAAACACTTATTCTAATCCATTGAAACTTATCCTACTCGGGGAGTGGTGTCGCATTGATGTGGAATGGTAACCCTTTCCCAATTCTGTGGATAAATGAGTTTGTTTCAATCATTTCTATTGAAAAGAATCGACGAAACCGATGAGAGATGTGTATGAAAACATGATTTAAATCTAAATTAACACGATGAAAGCTATTTTAACATGATAAATGCTATGATGATCGATATGAGTGTATGCAAAGCTATTCTAAATGTATGCAAGATGCAAATGATTAAAACCCTAATTTTACAATAAGCTAAATGGATGCAACTAAGTTACCATGGGAGCCATTAATGGAAACTAAGCTAATATGATGCAAGAAATTAGCCTAAAATTCCTTGTAAAACATGAAATATGAGTGCAAGATGAGAGTAATTTTAACAACATAAGTTTGCTCTTAAAAGATGGATCAATTTGTCTCCAAATAGTGACTTATTTATAGGAGGACAAATGAGAAATGGAGGGCTAAGATTGAAAAAGTTAATCAATGGTCAAAATTAGAGGAAAGATGAAACATGGATCAAGGATTCTCATCAATGATCACATGGATCAAGAAAAGAATCAAAGGTCCATATTCTTCCAAACAAACACACTTTCAAAACTTGCACAAGAAGTTTTGTTGAAAGTTTGTTGCAAAGAAGAATATTCCTTTTTTCAAATGAGTGAAGAAAGAGAATATTCTTATGGGTGAGGGAAATTAGATATTTAGTTAATTAAAACCAAATTAAATTGCGCAAAGGAATATTCCATGGGAATATATCCTTTTTGGAGGAATGTGCAAAGGACAAATATTCCCTTGGAATATTTCCTTGCAAGTGAGAGGATTAGATTTAATTAGTAATTTGATAATTAAATAAAGTTTCAATTATGCAAATTAGGGGAATTAGGGTATTCATTAAATAATTAATTTATTTAATGAAAATGGGAAGTAATATGATATTTAATTAAATAACTTAGGGTTATTTAATTAAATAAGAGGGCTTTAGGGATTAAATTAAGTAATTTGATTTATTCAATTTAAAGGGACGAAATGTTAGCATGAAAGGGGGTGAATTAACCTAATTAGATTAATTGGATTAATAGATGCAAATGATGTAATTAATTAAATAGCTAGACAAATTTAATCAGTTAAGCGAAAAGAGGATGAATTTCAAGACAGAGCGATGTTAGTATATATGATTTGAGTGCATGATATTATTCAAGACAGTTTTAAGTGTTTACATTTTCCCCCTCTTTGAAGCGAGGTACCTGTTACGTTGGTTCAAAAAAAAAATACTACTCAGATCAAATTTTTTAAAAAAATCTTGATTTTTGGATGCCCCACTGTTGCCCCAACAAAAGGAATAAGCTGGTTGTTCCCTGCCCACTCGAGAAATTGGGTGAAAAATTTGAATTTTGGGTTGATTTTTTGACAAAGGTAAAATATAGGCGCAAGTGTTAAAACAGGCGCAAGTGTTAAAACAGGCCCCAGGATGCCAAAAATGGCCTAAAAAATGCAAAAAATGGCTCAAAATAGGTTGCGCTGGGTGGAAATAGTTAAAATAGGTCAAAACCCTAGCTTTTGGCACAAATTAGGGCAAAAACCCTATTTTTTTCGCTTAAATAGGTGATGAAGGGTCACTTTCAATTCATTCGTGCATTCACACCTTAGAGATTTAGTGCATTTTGAGCTCTAACCTCCTGATGAAATGGTGCAACGAGTGCTCCCATGACACATTTTGGACCGGGTTCGAGAGTACTAGAGGCCTTCATGCATAGGACTAGCAGTACGCAATCTGAAACTTTCCTTGCATTTATTATGCTTTGAAATTTGGATTAGGGCAACATTGCTGTATTGCAACGCTATTTTGAGAATCAATGATGCTTTTTTCCCTTTTAGCGACGCCATTGTAATGAGTGATGCACTTTGTGATTTGAAATTAGGGTTTCCAAATTTCAAATTGCGACGCGGGTGTAATGAGCGACACACCTGCTTGACTTACAATTTAGAATTAGGGTTTGCAAATGTCAAATAGCGATGCATGTGTAAATAGCAACACTAGTCACAATTTATAATTTGAATGCATATAGCGTCATTGTTTGGAATTTGGACTATGGTGACGCCTTTGTCAATAGCGATGCCTTTGTCATTTTAGGGGATAAAACTCCAAACTTAGCCAATTTTAGAGAAATTTGATGTCGTGTGCTTCGTGGGTGCAGGAGGTTATCTAGCCTTTGATGTCCCGCAAGCACAAACCTACTATTCTATCCAGACTTGATGATTTGTCTGAGCTTTGACAGGAGCACCTTGGAAAGATCAGATTGTGGTATGTCGCCTACATGCCAGTTATGTGGACCCACCTAGCAATGATGACAACGCTATGCGAGTGATGGCATAGTGAGACCTCATTGTTCCACCTACCCACCAGTGAGGTAACAGTTACGCTGGAGGATGTATGGTGGATTTTGCGATTGCCCATACATGGAGAGTGGGTGATCTACGACAGTGACACAAGATATGATGCCTGTCACGAGGTTCTTAACTAGGAGGCCATTGTCCTGGTCAACTCACAGATTGACTTAGAGATGTAGAAAGGTTGCGCATCGAATTTTAGATTGATTGTGGCTGTAGTGATTTCGGGGTTGGTTGCCCTAGATCGATGGAGCAGAGGATTCAGCCTTGGATGGGGGTTGGCTTGACATAGGATGCTTTTTAGGAGGACCTAGTATGCATGGGGGCTAGTGATGCTGGCCTCCCTCCATCATGATATGCATGACTTTGTGTACTGCGATGACAAAGCTATTGGTACAGGGGTCACACTTTTACATATATGGGTATGGGAGCATATTGTCTTGCTTCGATCGATTATCCACATGGTCGATGTGGAGCTAGATGATCCGATCATCTGGAGGTACAAAGGGGAAATCACCCTACAACACACAAGGCAGCTTGACATCTCGTACTGGACGAGAGTGATTGATGAGATGACAGTGTTTCGATGGCGGTTGTGGCTATAGATGCCAGCCTAATATGATGATGTGCAACAATTATTCTTTGCTCGACAAACCCGTTACATGCAGGGTCAAGAGCATACCATGATTAGGAGGTACCTTTTAGATAGAGTAGCCAGATAGTTTGGCGAGAGGCAAGACATACACAATGATCAGTACACTACTGTATTTTCTAGATTGGCTCGAGAGGTGACTTGGGGGCATACCACCAACCCATGAGGTTGCTGAGGGTTTTCGACAGGTGGTTTCCAGGCCATGGGCCTATGATCAGGGGTAGGATGATGCGTAGATGATGCTTGCATACGATACTTGGTTTGTACCCCCTCCCAAACTTATAGATCCAACATGCATACCTCTGTGAGGGAGGACGAGAGGGAGGGGAGTAGGTAGAGGACAGGTCTAGCAATAGGACGGGCAGGGCCAAGGATAGAGCAGAGGACATGATGACCAGGATGGCCAACAACATGATGGACAGGTCCTTGGTGCACCTCCACCACCTCCACTACATCAGTAGCAACAACAACCACCACCCGTATAGTAGTAGCCGATACAACCACCACTGCCGCAGCCAGATCCCCGTGATATTCAGATACATCAGTAGTTACAGGTTGTGATGGCTGAGTGAGAGCAGGCTCGATAACAGGTGCTGGCACTCACAACTGAGAGAGACTAGGCCCAACAGCAGAGAGATCATGAGAGACAACTTAGGCAGACATCTGATGTACAATTGGCACAAGAGGTTGGCCGACAATAACAGTTAGAGGCTGTGTTTGTTACAAGAATGGAAAAAGGAATGAAAGTGTTGTCATTGATGTCAACTGGTCATCTACTAGTTGCTGTTGGCTGTATATGTTGAGGATATTGAAAAAAGTATATTAATGGAAGATTACAAGAATTTAGTTGTTGCTCAGAATGATGATCCAATACTTGTCCCTATGTTTGTGCGGTTCAGATATGTTGGTCATGGTTGTTAAAGGTTGCTATATCTAGACTTTTGGCTATTGGTTCATTGTGAAGTTTGAGTTGTGTTCACCAGTTGTGAACTATGGTTTTCTGTGTTCTGGTTGAGTTCCAGGAGAAAAGTTGTTGGTCCAGATTTCTCTTTGATGAAGTCTTTTGACTTGCGGTTCTAGAGTTAAGATGTTCTGATTGCATTGAAGATATTTTTGGTTTATGGAAGTTTCAAGCTTAATTGTTCTATGTGTTTTACACTGGTTTGGTCGACCATGTGTTAAGCACTATCTTTGAAGTTGATGAAGTGTGTTGGATCTATTTGGGTCTCGGTGAAGCATGTGTTTGAGTTGCTCTCATTCTAATTCCACCCTAGGATGTTTTGGCATTGACCTAATTTGAATTTGAACCTGAATGGCTGACTTTGTAACTTTTTCAAGGTTGGGGATAGTATAAATACAGGATGAGCTAGTAATGAAGAAAATACATACGAAAAGAAGGAAGATAAGTGAAAGAGTAGACGCAACTTTGATGCTATTCAAAAAATGTGTGAGTTGTGTGCGGTAGATTAGTGCGAAACTTAATGCTAAGTTTCCGGATGCAGTGAACAAAAGGCGAACTCTATCATTCATGCAAGTTGATCAAGTGATTGTGGTGGAACCCTTTGTTGCATTGGGATTGTTGTCTCTCTCTAATAAGTCTTTTTTTGTATCTGTGTGGCAGTGAGCCCTCCGGGTTGTAGCCTTGTTGGATAGGGAGTCCTTGTTCTGGACAGTGAGTCCTTATCTCAGACAGTGAGCCTTATTTCAAGCAGCGAGCCTTTTGTAATTGGTTTTGATATTCTCTATAGTGTGAGTTAATCTTCATCGTGGTTTTTCCCTCATCGGGTTTTCCACGTAAATCTGGTGTTATTGTGTTTATGTGTTGGATTTGAGTTTCTGCATTGGCATTTGATGATTAATCATTTAAGCAGTTTAAGTATTAGTTCCGATAATTGAATTGAAGATTAAAATCTATGACAACTGATTCACCCCCCTCTCAGTTGTCCTATTCAACAGTGTCTTAGTAGCAGTCTCAGCAGACATAGGGGCTAGTTGGCCAGACAGTGTCAACGCAATTGTACGAGACAACACAGGAGGAGGTGGCATACTGGCAGACTTTGTATTACAGAGACATCCCTCCATGTTGTAGGCAACCTGATTTTGAGCATCGAAGCCAAATGCAACCAAGTGCATCCACCTCAGTTAGGCAGCTAGACCAGCCAGGACATGGTGATAGAGCCATCGAGGGATAGACCTCCTTTTATTTTTGCCGATACCTTTTTGTATAGCCTGATTATTTATACATACACTCATAGGCTCATTTTTTATAGCCTCATGTACATTGTACATTTTGATGATATACTTACACTGATTCAGATATTGTACCATGACAGTCATTTTTTGATATATTTATGAGATGATATGGATTCATGATGTGATGGACCCTTTTATTTTATGCCTTTGTGAATGTATGGATGCATATGATGTGATGTGATGCACTTGTTTTATTTATGTGATATGTGATGATCTATGATGTGATGTCATGCGATACAATGGATGTGTTATACTCTTTTTCAGTATCTTTTTATGATGTTATGGGATGGATGTGATGATATGCAGGTGATATGATATGCTTATGCAAGATGTATTTCTTTTTGTGTACTTTTTTATGCAATTTATGATGTTGTGATGATGTATGCATATGTTTATACGATGTATGCTATAAATGTTTATGATATGGATGTGATGAATGGTAATGTAATGTATTAAGATGCTTAGAATAACAAATCTATATTATTCAAAACGACTTAAATGATAATTATGATGATGCAATGGATTATGTTTTCTTTTATTATGATATGCTGTGATAATGCGAGATGTAATGCTGACGATCTATGGATGCAAGATGGATGCTTGATGATGTTATTTTTTGATTGTAATGATACCAGGTTAGCGTGGAAAGAAGATATAAGAAATAAGATGAATGATTTGACCATCGATTTTCAAGATTGTCCAACAAGTCTCGTGCAGGGGCACCCAGGGTCTTCATGCCCCAAAAGGGGGTCAAATGTTGAAATTTTGTTTTTATTGAGTCAATAACATGTAATAAGGTCTTGCATGAACATTTCAAGTGTGTTTGAGTCGGTCTTGAGTCAGTAGGGGTGATTTAGAGGTTAAGTGTAAAATGTTGTCAAAACAACTTTTGCAAGTTTTGGCTTAATAGGGGTCTAATGATGATTAGTTGAGTTTGTCATTTGAAAATTAGTTGGAATAGTTGGTAAGTGGTTGTGATGCTTTAAGAATTCCTTGTGTGGTCGGAATTGAGGTTGGATGTTGTTTTGGAGATTAAATCAATAGAAAAAACTCCGTTTTCTGCATTTTCGAACATCAAATTGCTACTATAGCGAGTAGTACGGTTTTGTATGGTATTTTTATCGCTTGAAATCAATTGGAGCGTTAGAGAAGTGAATATCCTTTTCATTAAGATTTTTTCATGTTACAAGCATTTAAACCTGAACTGGTTTAAACCCTAGTTAGGGTTGTTAGTGACTATAAAAATGTAATAATTTCCATTCCACCTGCTGAAATCTCTTAAAACTTGGTGGAATGGAAGAATTAGGAATGTTTTTGGTTTTCAAAAGTTTGCAGATGTAGGGGAAGGAATTTGGCACGTGCAAGTTGATGCCCTAGCCTAATATCCTCATGTATTAGGCCTAAGAATCCTATAGACTTAGGGTTTTGATGAAAAGATTTTGGGAGAGTGCTCTAGATAATTGGAATTGATGTTTTAGGCCTATTAAGACATGTTTGAACTGTTGGAGAGGAAGAATAAACCCTGGAGTGCATATACCATGCTGTTACTAAGCAAAATCACCAATTAGGCCTCTTGCAACAAGTAGGACAATCAATTTTTGAAGGATCTCGTACAAAAGAACTTGCCCTAGTTTTGAAGTATGTTGAGTAAAACCCAAATGGGTATTTGAAACCGTGTTCACCTTTTTGATATCATGTTTGTACTGGAAGTTATGATATGAAAACTAGTTTGGAAAGGCTATAAGGAGAATGAGGCCTAGTGAATGAAGACACACCATTTGAGTGCTTAGAGATTGAAAGTTTGCTTGTTTGAGGATTGTTTGGATTTATCCACCCTTGCTCCACATAAAATTGGTATCAGAGCGTAGGTTTGATTTGTAGAGGGTTTGTTGAAGTGAAAAAGGAATAAAATGCCTCCAAAAGGAAATACCATTGCCAGAGAAGTGAATGAGTTGAAGGAAAAGCATGCTAGAGAGATGAGAGAATTGAAGGAGAGGCTTGCTGCCCTGGAAACAAGTCAAAAAAGAGGAGTGGTCACAAGAGACTTAAGTGACCAAGAGGAAGGGGAAGAGGAGAGTTCCCAAGGGTCCGAGGAAGAGATGGATCTTGATGACACGAGGATGGAAAAACTCTTGAAAGTAGTCAAGGGAGATGGTCATAAGATCAAGATGGGTTTATCCATGTATGGAGGAAAGATGGATAGTGAAGAGCTCCTAGGTTGGATAGGAACATTGGACAACTATTTTGATTATGAAGATGTGCCAAAAGATCAGAGGGTGAAATTGGTCAAGACAAAGTTGAAGGGCCACACCTTGCTTTGGTGGGATTATATACAAAGTGAAAGGAGAAAGAAGGGGAAGTATAAAATAACCTCTTGGGATAGGATGGTGGCTAAACTCAAGGGAAAATTCCTTCCCGTTGACTACACTATTCAGTTATTCAAGAGGCTTCAAAATATCAAGCAAAAGGATATGGATGTGCAAACCTATACAGAGGAGTTCTACAAGTTGAGCATAAGGGCATGCCATGTAGAGGATGATGAAGAGAAAGTGGCAAGATACATTAATGGTATGAGATACAACCTTCAAGATGAATTAAGCCTCACCACTCCAAGAACGGTGAAAGAGTGTTACCAATTGGCCATCAAGGCTGAAGATAAGTTGAGGAGAAGGCGAGAAAAGCAAAGCAGGGGTAGAGGAAGGAGTTCTAGAGAAAGAGACACATTTTCTGATTCAGGACAGTCCTATGAGGGTCAAGGAGAGACAAGTAGAGGTCAAGAACAAGTTGCAGATTCAAGGGGCATATTTGGAAGTCAAAGAGGAGGTTCAAGTGGTTTTACAGGGAAGTGTTATAAATGTAACAAATTTGTAGGCCACCAAGCATGGCAATGTATTGAGGAGCAACCATCTACTTTTGTTTGAAGAGAAATAAGAAATCAGATTGCACAAGGTGGAGATGATGCTGAGAGTGTCCACTCCTCACCACATGTTGAAGAACCAGAGATTGAAGAGTTTTTGCTAATGAGAAAGACTCTACTCAAAGGGCCAATGGAGAAGGAACCACCACAGAGAAAGTCTCTTTTTAGAACCACATGTAAAATCCAAGGTAAGTGTTGCAAAGTAGTGATTGATTCTGATAGTACATACATTTGGTTTGTCTTGAAATGGTTGAAAAGTTGAAATTACAAAGGATTCCTCATGCTACTCCCTATAAGGTGTCTTGGTTAAACAAGGTCCATCAAGTAGTTGTGAATGAACAAAGTTGGGTTGATTTCCATATCAGAGGATACAAGGATAGGGTTTTGTGTGATATAATACCAATGGACATGTGTCATTTGCTTTTGGGGAGGCCTTGGCAATATGATAAAAATTCCAATCATGATGGTAGGAAAAATATATGTCATTGAGAAAGACGAAGTTTCCTACACCCTTACACCAATAAAGGAGGATGGTCAAGAATCACAAATAGGTTCTAGTGCTATGTTGGTGAGTGAAAAGGAGTATGTACAAGCCATAGAAAAGGAGGACAAGGGCTTTACAAGTATACATATGCCTAGGACTGTTATGACAACTAGGATTGATCAATTGCCACTAGGGGTTCAAGACTTGTTGCAACATGTTAATTGGATAATAGATGACACTCCAAGGAAAGGTACTAACCGTCATGCAAGGTTTCTAGGATGGGAAGAAAAACCCTTGTATGTGATTGCAAACATTCAACATTGGCAGATGAGATATGAGGATGCAACTCAATGTATATTTGCATTGCTTAGGTAGTTTGGGGAAGATAACCCTATACAAGATAAAGTTGAGAGGTTCAATTAATTCAAGCAAGAGGTTCCATTTTCTATTTGGAAAACTGAAATGAACAAAGAAAAGGAAAAGTCTATTGATTGTGTAGACCTCAAAGAGAGAGAAACATTGGATATTGTAGGTTTGGGTGATAAGAGTTGTGTTGTTGATTTTCAGTATAAGCCCCTTCCAAACCTAAGAATTGATGGTGTTGAAAAGGAAAATAGAACTCAATCTTTTCTCTTTTCCATTGAAAGTGAAGGATATACACTTTCATTGCAAACATTTCACAAGGGGATATTGGAGGTTAGATATGATTTGCTTCTTGTAGTAGAGGGTTGTGAAATTGATCCAGGAACCATGTTTGGTGTCCTACTGGTTAGAGAGAAAGAAAGAGGACATAATCCTCTTGTGAAAATTGCAAACTTGATGGGTAAGCAACCTAAGGTCAAAATGAAGCAGGCTATGTAAGTGGAGCAAGGTGATATGGCATTGTATGCCATCTATCAAGAAGAAGGGAAGCAACTACAAGTTAGAGATGAAAGATGCAAGCAAGGGGTAGATGCGAACAAAGGAGAACTTGATTTCAAGGCTACAAATTTAGGTTTTGATTTGTACTCTTTACAAGTGATTGTTGTTGTAGGTCATGATGCAGGTTCTCAGGTATTTGTAGATGAGGAATGGGTCCAAGACTTCTCACCAAGGTTGGAGTACATCTTAGACACTAAGGCCCTTAAACCACCAAGGAACAAAGCCTATTTTTTAGTATTTGAATAAATGGAAGGGTCTACCTTATGAAGAGACTACTTGGATGATTGAGGATCATGTCATCATGCAGGGATACATTGTTGTAAATCTATACTCAAGTGGAACTTGAGTTTTCTTTGCTTGGGGAGTATGGTGCAGGGGCACCCAGGGTCGTCATGCCCCAAAAGGGGGTCAAATGTTGAAATTTTGTTTTGATTGAGTCCATAACATGTAATAAGGTCTTGCATGACCATTTAAACTATGTTTGAGTTAGTCTTGAGTCAGTAGGGGTGATTTAGAGGTTAAGTGTAAAATGTTGTCAAGTTGCTGAAGTGTTGTCAAAGTAACTTTTGCAAGTTTTGGCTTAATAGGGGTCTAATGATGATTAGTTGAGTTTGTCATTTGAAAATTAGTTAGAACAGTTGTTAAGTGGTTGTGAATGATTTAAGAATGCCTTGTGTGGTTGACATTGAGGTTGGATGTTGTTTTGGAGATTGAATCAATAGAAAAAAAATCTATTTTTTGCATTTTCAAATGCCAAATTGTTGCTACAGTGAGTATAGTTTTGTATGGTATTTTTATGGATTAAACTCAATTGGAAATATTAGAGAAATGAATCTCCTTTCCATTGCACTTGGTTTGGCTCTTTTTCATTAAGATTTGTTCAAGTTACAATCATTTTAACTCGGACTGGTTGAAACCTTGGTTAGAGTTGCTAGTACTATAAAAATGTAATAATTTCCATTCCACCTGGTGAAATCTCTTAAAAATTGGTGGAATAGAAGTAGGCATGTTTTTGGTTTTCAGAATTTTTCAAATGCAAGGGAAGGCATTTGGCGCATGCAAGTTGATGCCCTAGCCTAATATCCTCATGTATTAGGCCTAAGAATCCTATAGACTTAGGGTTTTGATGAAAATATTTTCGGAAAGTGTTCTAGATGATTGGAATTGATGTTACAGGCCTATTAAGACATGTTTGAACTATTGGAGAGGAAGAAACCTAGAGTGCATATACCCTATTGTTACTAAGCAAAATCACCAAAGTAAGCCTATTGCAACAAGTAGGTTAGTCAATTTTTGGAGGATTTTGTACAAAAGAACCTACCCTAGTTTTGAAGTATGTTGAATAAAACCAAAATGGGTATCTGAAACTGTGTTCACCTTTTTGATATCATGTTTGTACTAGAAGTTATGTTAGGAAAACTAGTTTGGAAAGGCTACAAGGAGAATGAGGCCTAGTGAATGAAGACCCACCATTTGAGTGCTTAGAGATTGAAAGTTTGCTTGTTTGAGGATTGTTTGGAGTTGTCCACCCCTGCTCTGCATCAAATTTCTTGATCTATTGAGACTTTATTAGATGTGGTGATAAGAGAGATGATGATGATGATTTGCTCATATCTTGGGATTGAGATTTTTAGTCATTCCTTATTTCTGATATAACACATAGACACGATGCATCAGTAATGGACTTTGAATTTGCAAAGATATAGGAGATTTCTTGTTCACACCTTGACATAAATGAACCTCGTTGGAAAGTAGTTTAGAAGATTACAATAGATTGGACCAAAGCATACACAATAGTCAACAATCTACTCCAAACAACCTCCCTACACACAACTAAGCAAGTATGCGCCAAAATTATTTTACAAGAATACGCACAAGTACAACAAACAAAAGATAATGATCAATGCTCCATTCCTTTCTTTCTAAATCCTTTAGATAAACATCATCAAGAGGTCCTTAGAATGGGTCATTGAAATAAATTAGAAGAAAATATCAAAGACAAATAGTCAATGTTATCTATATCTTTACAATTTGCGACACTTGTTTTCTACTTGTTTTGCCAAAGGTTGAAATTGATGATTGATTTATTATGGGTGAAGGTTTATTGCGTGTGAAAGCAAAAATGGGATGAATGGTTTTGGGTTTTTTTTTGGAATATTTCAATGTTTTTGGTGTTTTGAAATGTTTTTGAGGCTGTTTAGGTCTTTTGAATGTTTTCTAATGTTTTGGGCTTTTCAATTTTTAAATGTTTTTTGTGTTTTCTAAGTTTTCAAATGTTTAGGATTTTTGAGATTTATGCAAATTTTAAGGCTTTTTCAAAGGTATTTGAATGTTTTAAGGATTTTCTGATATTTGAATGTTTTAAGGCTTTTATGAGTTTTCTGACCAAGAACCTAACTTAAAAGACTATCTTAGGGGCCTCTAGGGCTGATTGAAGATTAGCCTTGCCTATGTTATACACACAGAGACCATGTAGTTCGACTGAATTGACTTATTATCAATGAGAAATGAACAGTTGATGGAATGCTAGTTTATTATGATAGACTCCTAAAGGATTGACCTAGGGTGTCTCGGGGGCACATCAATGATGGCCTTGCCTACATTCAAGCTCAAAGACTCGTAGTTCGACATGGTACTATTTTTGGATTTTTGATGCTTTAGACTTGTTTAGGGATTTTTGATCTGTTTTGGATTTTGACTACAATTTTATGAATGTTTTTGGATTTTGATAAATTTGTAAGTGTTTTTGGATTTTTTGATAAGATTTTATGAATGTTTTTGGGAGTTTCGATGAGATTTGAGGTAAATGATACCTAGATCACAATGTCAATGTCACGTTGTGAGATATAAGACATGGATCAAGAGTTATTTGAAAACAAGAGTGAAATAACCTGCCCCCAGTGTCTAGCAATGTTTCATAGGTCAATGGACAAACCAAGATAGGTAATGTATACAAAAAGAGTTTCAGTAGAGTTTTATCATGCTAGATATAGGCTATGGGACTTCATGAGATAAAATGGTAAAGAGCCTATCAAAATTTTGCCATGAGTAGAGTTGAAGTATACGCCAAATCTTTGTCAAGATCAAGATAAACATAAATATTTGGATAAATTTGGATTGGATGGATGGAGGGAACATTGGATTTATCATGACAAGGATAAGATGCTTCTATCTGAGAAGGATCATATAGATGCTCGATTATACTCATGACGCTTGTTTTCTAGGTTTTCATCATAGTACTTTCGCAAAGCGCCATTGTAGTGGTTTTCACTAGAGGATGATTTTTATTTTTATTATTTTCTTGATTTTGATTTTTTGGATTTTTGATCTTTTTTTGATTTTTTGGAAATTTTACCCTCATGTTGAACCACCTGGTGGTACTGATGTAGAAGCTACTGCAATAACATGCTAGTGACATCTTGCTTGAAGAAGATGCTTTGCTAAGATACGAGTACTTGAATGCAACCTTGAAGAACTTTGATTTTCCTTGCTGGTACCAGAATTAACCTTGTCTATGTGCGCACATCGCGATAAAGTGCCCTTAGGATCCTTATGATGAAGGGGTCAACACACTGTCAATGCGAGAATTGGATATCATGAATGGAGTCGATGGTGACATGTATGAAGGAATATGAGATGGATTGGTTGATGGTTTGGAACCTTTGACTGTCTAAACTTGGGAAGATGAGCAATGATGGGTGGGAACGAAGGTTTTCGTGGAATTAGGACCAACCCTTGGATATACTTTGTTCCTTGCTTGAGAAGCCTGCTTTTGTATTTGAGGACTCTTTTGATGGATACATTTCCCTTTTTTATTTTTCCCCATAGTTTCTTTGACTAATGGAGTTTTAGAGGGATAATTTTCTTTATTTTTCTTTGGTATCCATTTGTATTTGCTTTGTCCCTTTTGTGTTATTACTTCATTTTCTTTGATGATCTTCACCTTGCTTTGATAGGAACTCTTCTTTTTATGTTGGTCCTAATTTGTGTATGAGATTATGGTTGATGCTAACTCATGATACAACTAGTTGTATCATTGATTGTATTTTCATCATAAGGATCCTTCATGTCCCATATGTTGATGTTACTGTAGACAAGATTTCCCATGACGTTGTAAAGGTAGTATCAATACCTAATCTTTTTCCCCGATAATGTATCCTCTGATCCATAGCCACTAAATATGACTTGTCATGAACACATGATATTGCTATGGGTCCCTACTGTTCAAGAATATGAATTGTTTGCTCTAATTCTATGACACTGTTATCTATTGACACTACTTCAAAAGATGTTGATGTTGACTCAAAAGATGTCGATGATGCACAATCATTGTAAGAATCAAGAATCTTGACTGTTACTTGCTCTTGTGTAGGAATACCAAGAGTAGGAGACTCTTATTTTGGATGAAGAACGTCTATATGTCTGTCAAAAAGAAACATCTCAAGGGTGATATTGTGGACATATTTGGAGTTTAAAATGGTTTGGAAGATGTCCCTTAGTTCATGGTAAAAATTTGGGGTTAGGGGTTCTTGATCCCGACTTGATTCAGAGTAACTTTCATTATCCTCAAGAACCTCTTCTTGACATGATCCTTGGGTGGATGATACATCATTGATAAAAGAATCTTCAAAAAAAATTGTGGGTTGTGTGAAATAAGGGATATTTCTTGCTTGTTTGGAACTTCTTCAACATGCCCAATCATTGAATCATATGTGGGAGAGATATCATAATCTGATATCCAGTACTTGATGTCATTATGATATAAAATATTGCTAAACACTATTGATGGGTTTGGAATTTTTTTAAAAATAGTATCTTGATGTGTATCTGATTCCTCATGTTGTGATGAATAAATATGTCCCACCGCGGTATCATGGGTATGGTTTGCATTTTTTGAGGTTGAGGCCTTTCCTGAATATTTTGCTTTTGTATGATCAAGCATAGGGTTTGTGTAAATTTTCATATTTTCATTCCCAGATTTATGATGGACATCAATGTCTCCTCATTCAATAAGATCTTTTATTAGATGTCCGAGTCTGAAACAATTTTGTGTGTTATGACCTTTGTGTAGGTGAAATTCACAAAAATGATTCTCTATAGCTACAAGGTTTGGCTTGTGGCTCTTGATAGTTTGAGAAATATGGGAGTGTGATAAGATTAGATTGTATCAACCTTTTTAGCACATCCCCCATAGGTTCCCCTAAGTGAATTATCGCTTAGGAGCACTGTTTGTTCTTTGTTGTCCACGTTGAGTGTTTGCAACGTTTATTGTTGTTTGATTGTTTGAAGATGACGCGTATGATTGTTGTGTATTCATAGTCTAGGTGTTTTCTTTCCTAGGAGTAGTTAAGACCACCTTTGCATCAACAACACCATCACTAGTAACATTCTTGTTCTTGGCCTAAAAGCGGGGTTTTTTGTTAGAACTAGTGGGTGGGCGGTTGTCTCTATAAATTTGTGTGTTTCCCTGTGAGTTTAAAGCTCGCTCGATGTTGAGGGCCCTAGGGAAAATCTCATCATAAGTGGTGATACATTGAATTTTTAAGTGGGAGGATAGATTTGGATCAACATTTTCTATGATAATCCCCACTTGTTCGTCGGGAATGGTCCACTTGCTCTTACTAGTTTTTTCCCTCCACCTTTGTAGGAAATTAGCGAAGGATTCTCCTTTGTTCTGCTTGAGTGTGTATAACTCTTCTAAGCTCACATCCATGTCAATATTGAAGGAGAAGTTATCTATGAATCTATCAATGATTTCTCAGAAGGTTTTGATGCCTGGAGGTAACTATGAAAACCAATCCATGGCAGGACCTATTAAACTTTATGGGAAGAGGCACATTAAGTAGGAATTGTACATGACATTGAATTCCTTGACTTGATCCATAGGTTTTCTCTCCCCTTGTATTTATCAAATTTGGGAACCTCAAAACCAGGAGGGAATGTTACCATTGTGATGTTTCAATTGAATGGAGACATGGACATAGGTTTTGTTGTGTATGGGGCTTCTTCATTTTTCCCATTCATATATCCTGCATTTTTTGTGTTAACACCTTAAGTTGCAATGCTATGTTACATCGTCTTGTGGGTTTGGTGGAGTAACATATGTTGCGTATTGTGGGATGGCAGATGGGTTGTATGTGGGATTTTGATATGATGGGGTGTTGTATGGTGCGTATGGTGGTGTAGGAAATTGTGAAGGTGATTGGGATTGCTGTTGGGTTTTTTGATATTGTTGGGCCACTAGGGCTGCTTGTTGTGCTTGTTGTTGTTGGTCTGCTAAGGATGCTTGATGTTGTTGTTGTGCTACTAAGGCTGCTTGATGTTGTTGTTGTGCTACTAAGGCTACTTATTGTTGTTGTTGTGCTCTTAGGGCTGCTTATTGTGCTTACTGTTGTTGCTGTGCTACTAGGGCTACTTGTGATTTCTATTGTTGCCGTTGTTGGATAACTTGCTAATAAGCCTATTGTGCTTGCTATAAAGCTAAGGCATGTGCTTGCAATGTAGGATCAATTGGTTGTTGGGATATTTGTGGTTTTTGATGTTTTTCGTGGGTTGTGGGTTGTTGATGAGAGATTTAGAGTTCCCTTGTTTATCAATCCTTGCAAGATGGTGGATTGGGATGGAGGAATGTAAGATTGAGGTCCTGTTTGATTTTGCATGACGTGGGGGACCAATGGAAAAGATGATGATGGTGCCGTTAGATATTGCAATGGAAATGGCACATTAGGACCTTAAGTCCATTGATTGAAAGGGCTTCCTTGACTGATGTTTTTGGGATTTACTTGTGTTTGGGATGTGGCCAAGGTATTACCTTGGTTAATTGGGTTCATGACCAAGGGGTTGTTTTGATTTGGGTTGATGATAGATGGGTTTGATGTGGATGGTGAATTGATTTGAATAGCTTGGGTAACCACTTGTTTCGAAGTGTTGATGGGGTTGCTGGAACCAATTGTTAAGGGTTTCAATTACATGAGCGTGTTAACTTTCCCTTGTTTTCCTATTTCAGGTATTTGGTTCACATTACCTTATGTAACATTAGGAACACTTGGGGTATTTGTGGTGATGGATGAAGATGGTTGCACTCGAAATGTCAAAGTTGTGGCGTCATGGAATGTAAGTGTTTTTCCAAATGTTGGTGTCCAACTTGTGTTTTGGGGAAGGTTGGTGTTTAATGGAATGGTCGTGTTGTGAATACCCATAGTTGTGTTGGTTCCTAGACATGAAGTGAGAACAAGGTTGGTTCCTAGCCTAGTTGCAAGACTAGATGTTAAGGGTTGACTTGGCACAAGGGATGAAGTTGGTTGAATTGTAGATTGGGTTAACCCTAGTGTCAAATTTTAAAAGTTGGATGATTTTGTTCATACTTAAGGAGTTTGTCTTTAGTAATTTTAAGTAGGTTGTTTGTGACATCTTCTACCTCATATGGTCCCAATGGAACTTGGGGTTGTTGTGAGGAGATAGAATGATCTCATGGATCAAATTCTTGAGGGTTGGTATCATTGATGGTAGATGAGACTTTGGTTTTCTCCATGATTCTCTTGTGTTGTGATCTTGTTGTTACCATAAATTGTGGGTCACCTATGGGATATTTGTGTTGAGGTTTGTAATGTTTAAACTCTCTAGTTGACTCAAATTTAGGTAAAAGGGATGTTATAAGTCATTTTTGAGAAATGGTGATAATGGGAGATGAAAAAAGATGAATGATATGGAGAGTGATCTTTGCAAATGTTTTGGGACAACACTTTTGACTCAAAGGTTTGATTGTTTGATGTTTGGATAAAGGATGTTTATGAAATTGTGAATCTTTAGGGTAGACTTGTGACCTCAAGAGAAACAAGTCCAAAGATGATAAATAACTTAACTAAATGCATGGAAAAGGATTCATTTCACATACAAAGTAGCTAAGTTAGGGTTTGGGTTGATAGATGTCTAAGTCGAAAGTGTTGGAGAGTTCAATTTTTTTGCAAAGTTTGGTGAAGTGAAATTTGATAAGGGGTGGATGAAATGTTTGACCCAAATGTTGACCTAGAGTGAACCTTTATTTTGGAAGACCAAGTTTGTGAGAAAAATTCTATACCTCTAAAGTGTTCAAACCCTAAAGAATCAATGATTAAGGAGAAGTTCTTGTGAAATGTAGACCTTCTCTTGGGGATTTTGATCTTGCATGAGATCATTTAGAGAAGCACAAGATTGTGAAAAAGAGAGGATATTTATTGCCACACAGGTTGTGGTAATATGGGCCTTTTAGCCACAATATCGGCTTGTTCCTCTTGTTTTTCTAAGATATATGTTGTGTTTCTCCACTAGATTGGTGTTTCTTTTGTTTCAAAAGTGAAGCTCCTCAAACTAGTAATTATATTCGTTTGTTCTCCTTCAATTAGTTCAAAGTTTGGTTGAATGATAGTGGGCGTAAGGTTTGGTTGTTCACTCAGAGTGATCAGACGCCAAATGGTCATGTGGGGTTGAATTTTTCAATTTATATTGCTTAATGAGTTTATTTTTACCACAAGCACTTTTTCTTGCTTAAGTTCAAACTAAATGTCTATGTGAATAACATCATTCATTTCACAAGGTCCATTTTATGAAAAGGATGAAGTTAGGGGCATAGTTACATAGGTTTACTTTGGGAAGTATGGATTGAGATGTAAACCAAAATATTTAGAAGTCTCTGAGAATAAATCCTTTGGACAAGCATCAATACCAAGGTTTTTTTCAAAGGGTATCCATACTTAGACCAAAGGGTTTGAAATTTTGAAAAGACTTGTTGATGTTTGTTTGCAATTGTTTTGGAACCAAGCAAGTCTTAAATTGACTCTCAAGCATTTACAATCCTAGATAGAGCAAGTACATATTTCTTAGTAGGCTTACCACCATCAGAAGAGATGATTAATCCATGAAGATGAAATGGACAAATAGGCCATATCAAGGAAATATAACATCTTGACACACCTAGCAAAGGATTCCCTTCCCCATTTTCTTTATCACCTCAATAAAAAATCAGACATGGTAAGTAACTTCTTGGAGTGGTGCTAATCTAATGCACTACCTTAAAATACGTTTTGGAATTGGACTTGGTTAGCCACTACAAAAAAGAATTTGAATGACCATATTTGGGGTAAACTGGTACCATACATGTGTCAATTCAATTAATTAAGAGCCTCCTAGCCCTTAGAAATATCTAAGGGTTTTAACGAATCATAAGGATACTAAGGGAGACATTTGTCGGTATGGGACAACCACAACCAACCGGTTAATGACTTTAGTCACAACTGATTATTTATATAGCAGATCAAAATGAAAGCACTGCTTGGGTCATTCCCTCTCACAAGTTGGTAGGTAGGCCCTTTAAAAGTAACACATGTTTAAGGCGTAAAATGCTCTTCGTCACCCAATATTTCCAAAAGGCGTAAGGGGAGAGGATAAGTGCTTCTAAGAAGAAAATGTATACTTGCGTGTTTCTCTTCACCCAAGATCGCACGAAGTGCAAGGGGATTGGATATGCACAACAAGCATACATAAGAAATTCAAACACATGTTTATTTTAATCCATCATAGCAAAATGAGTTCATTTTAAAAACCAATTTGAAGTGTTGGAATTGTATTGTTCAATTTTAAACCAACAAGCATAATGATGTGAGGGTTCATTTTTAACCAATTTGAACGTTCGTTTTAAAACCCAAAAGAAATCTAGTTTGGTCCTAAAACGTGATATACAACATCATAAATGGGTTATAATTGCCCCATAAGTGTTGAAACACTTGTTACAATTATAAAATGAAACGATGATATGCTCCTTCACTTCAAATTTCATTACCCAAACCTGCAAAACTAGTTAGCCTAAAAAAAACAAAACCTAGAAGTTAGTGACATGTTAAAGAGCAAATAAAGTCAAAAACTTAAAGCACATGCTAAAATTCAGTCACTATTTTTGCTTACCAGTAAAAAGCGTCACTGTTTATGATGGTGTTGCCATAGTTCAAAAAGGTGTCACTTTGGTGAGAAAAAGCGTTACTAAAATAGATATGACGATAGTGTCGCTGTTTGGGGTGGAATTGCCATTTACAAATCTTTGATACCTACAAAAAGTATTAGTGTCATAATTTTTTATGGGCGTTGGTGATTTAATTAAGCGCCACTATATTTGCAGAAAAGGGTGTTGCTATATGGCGACGCCTAACAAAGGTGTCGCCGTAGTCTCCAAAAGCGTCGTTGTATCTGCAAAACCAGAAAAATAGAATTCGAGAGAAAAATTCATTAAATTTGATCGGTACAACCCTCCTTCTAGCACCAAAATGTGACCGATGACTTAGTATGGGCTGACTACACTTGATCCATGAGGATTCAAAGTATAATCAAGCCACTATACATTAGTCCCAATAAGATCATTCAATGCAAACTAAACTAAGAATCCATTAAAACCAACATATTAAAATATGAAAGTTTCATAAAAACCTATTCTAATCCATTGAAACTTATCCTATTGGGGGAGTGGTGTCGTATTGATGTGGAATGGTGACCCTTTCCCAATCCCATGAATAAATGAGCTTATTTCGATCGATTCTATTGAAAAGAATCTATGAAATCAATGAGAGATGTGTATGGAAACATGATTTAAGATCTAAATTAACACGATGAAAGCTATTTTAACAAGATAAATGCTATGATGATCGATATGAGTGTATGCAAAGCTATTCTAAATGTATGCAAAATGCAAAAAATTAAAACCCTAATTTCAAAATAAGCTAAATGGATGCAATTAAGTTACCATGGAAGCCATTATTGGAAGCTAAGATAATATGATGCAAAAAATAAACCTAAAATTCCTTTTAAAACATGAAATATGAGTGCAAGATGAGAGTGATTTTAACAACATAAGTTTTCTTTTAAAAGATGGATCCATTTGTCTCCAAATAGTGACCTATTTATAGGAGGACAAATGAGAAATGAAGGGCTAAGATTGAAAAAGATAATCAATGGTCAAAGTTGGAGGAAAAATGAAACATGGATCAAGGATTCTCATCAATGGATGATAATCAATGATCACATGGATCAAGAAAATAATCAAGGGTCCATATTTTTCCAAAAAAACACACTTTCAAAACTTGCACAAGAAGTCTTGTTGAAAGTTTGTTGCAAAAATGAATATTCCCTTTTTCAAATGAGTGAAGAAAGAGAATATTCCCAAAGAATATTCTCATGGGTGAGGGAAATTAGATATTTAGTTAATTAAAACCAAATTAAATTGTGCAAAGGAATATTCCATGGGAACATTCCCTTTTTGGAGGAATGTGCAAAGGAGGAATATTCTCTTGCAAGTGGGAGGAATTATATTTAATTAGTAATTTGATAATTAAATAAAGTTTCAATTATGCAAATTAGGGGAATTAGGGTATTCATTAACTATTTAATTTATTTAATGAAAAGGGGAAGTGATATGATATTTAATTAAATAACTTAGGGTTATTTAATTAAATAAGATGACTTTAGGGATTAAATTAAATAATTTGATTTATTCAATTTAATGGGACAAAATGTTAGCATGAAAGGGGGTGGATTAACCTAATTAGATTAATCAGATTAATAGATATAAATGATGCAATTAATTAAATAGCTAGGAAAATTTAATCAATTAAGTGAAAAGAGGATGGATTTCAAGACAAAGTGATGTTATTATATTTGATTCGAGTGCATGATATCATTCAGGGCATTTTTAAGTGTCTACATGAATAATAAACTATGTATAGTTTATTTTCCCATATAATCTATGACTTAAAAAATATTGCACTTTTAGGGGACATTGTAGTCACATTTATCAAGTTTCAATTTTAGATTTACTTCCATCCATTAGAAATAATAGTCATCCATGTATCAACCCACAAATCCATTTGTAATTGGCTTCAATGAGTTGTCTCTAAGTTTCATCCCATGTGCCAAGAGGGTGCTACATACCTTCTCAAATCTTGGGCCTTTGTTCTCTTTTGAGGCATCATTAATTTTGTCATAATTTTTTTCCAACGTGATGAACAAACAACATTGGAAACAAACCATTTGTACAAATGCATATTGCAATATCTTGATCAACAATATTTTATAGTTCATTTTGGAAAGATTTCTCTAATATAGGCTCTTTTTGATGTGTGACCAAAATTGAGTGGCTCTCTACCACAACTTTATGAATAAATGAGGAAGAAGGGGTCCTCATTGCTTGAGATCTTCATTTGGTTTCTCCTACTCTCTAATATATTCAAACACATGTAATTTATTTGATTAATGTTTACTTATATTATCAAGTGTTGACAACAATATTTCTTATCACAATGTAAATTACACTAGATCCTATTTGAATACAATAAGAACTATTAAACAACCCATTCCAAGTTCCCATTTACATTTTATTTTCAACATAATTCTGTAAGATCTCACCTCGTATGTGACTAATAAAACTCTAATTTGTTATATGCTTTTCTTGAATAGATGGTTAGATATATTGCATGTGATAAATAAGGTGATTGTGTGGCAATATTCTTGTATTTCATTTTGACATTATGTTTTATTATCACTATCAGGGAGGTGTTATGCACTCGTAATTTGTGGAATACAAATTGAAATTATAAATGGATTATTGCACAATTAAATCTTAGGATATTCAGCTAGAAAATTAATGTAATATACAATTGTTGCTTATGATTGCATTGGTAATGTGTAGGAAAGTAATGGTGCTAGTACGCAAAGGGAAAACTATCGAGAGAAAATCAAAATACTTTTTCTTGAGGATATGAATTTGACCTTTTTGGAGCTTAGAGAGAAATAGAGTTAATGCGTTGGAAGACTAAGGTTGTGAGGGTTGATATTAAAGGGATAATTTATTTATGATTTTTGATGGTATTTAATTGCGAGCCTTGTGAGGTGTAAGTGGGGTTAGGGTTTAGGAACCCCTATCTAAGTTTGAAACTCGGATGGACCCTTGAATGGGCCTTTAAAGAGAGTTGTTGGTCAATTTTTTTGGTTGGGGTGCAAAAATAGACACCCTAGGGTATATACCTTAGAGGTAGGGACCAAGTGGGCATGTAATAGTGTCTATAGGACTTGATTCAACCCCTAAAAAGTTCTCATAATGGGGAGTGACGATTTTTGAGGTGAGGATTGGGTGGAAAGATTGAGGGGGTGTCCAAGTGCATGTACCCCTCTTTAATGAGGAAAATACCCTCATTGATGGAGTGAAGTGCACTCCACACCTCCCCATCCAATGGTTTCAACTTGAAACTCCTATGTATTTTGTGGAGAAGAATGAGTAGAGTGTTACCCACTTCTTTTGGAGAATTTTGGTTGAGATTGGAGAGAAGATGAGAGGAGGAGAGGAGTTATCCCTTTAGGACATAGTGATCAATATAGCTTGGCTTGGAGAGGAAAGGATGATAGAAAAGTTTAATCCCCTCATCTAAGTAGAAATATAAGTTTTCCATACTTCAATTCTCTCTTGTTCATTTGTTGTAAGATGGTGTCATATTTGTAGGGATCATTGTTGAATAGGGTAAGTAGAGAACCTGTATACATGTAATATGATGTTATGGTATTCTTATCCCTTTGTAAAATTTGAGAGGGCTCCATTCATCATCTTGGGGCTAAAAAAAAACTTCCTTGCTCAGGGGTATGGCTAGAACCCACGAGGCTTCATGATGCCATTACGGTTGGGTGGAGAGAAAATTTTACCCCTTGGATTTATATCATTGTTGTTTATTAACCTTATTATTGGAGATGATCATCGGAAATTTCACTTCACTAGGATTTCTTTCTTGAAGAGAATCATATATGAAATGAAAGTTATTGCTTAGAATTTAGAGCTCTTATGTCATAAAGAGAGGAAAGATGTATTTGATAGAACTTGAAAATAATACAATATGTAAATTTTGTTAAGGGATATGTACTAATGAAGTTTTAAAATTCATTGCCTTAAAGATATGTATGTTCTTTCACTTTCAAATCTTCCTTCCTTGCCCAAATATATAGATAAACTATATCATATTTCGTTGGTTTCCATTAGTTTTGAAATATATGTTCTTTTATTGAACAAATTCATCATCCTTCCATTTGTGTTGATTGAATTAATAAAAAAAAGAGAGTATATAGTCATTTCTTGGAAATGAGTATATAACCTACATTGTTTCTATCTACATCTACTCTAAAAATGTCAAACATTGAATTTCTAGCAAAATTTTTAAGTCTAACTTTCAAGACACTAGCATGCCCTCCTAAATGCCAACATGTCCTTGGGATGCCAATGTGCAACCATCCTTTGGACGAACACGTGGGCCCTGGATGCTAGCATGCTGTCTAGGACACCAACATGCACATTGGATGCTTGCATTTCTCTAATTTTTCTTACTAAAATTAAATGCATGAAATAAATGCGAAATTAAAAATCTTTGGCCTACTTTATTCAATGACTCCTTGCTCTCCATGGCTATGAAGCTCCTCAATACGTAATGGCTTGAACTCTTATTAGTGAGGCATTTTTTCTAAAGCTCTATAGAAATCTAAGAAAAAATCCTCATTTTGAATAGTGAAATTGACCCTTCTAGGGCCCACCTAGCAAGTATATAGTCAAATTTTTGTCCATTTTTAAATTTTTTTGTGGTAGTTCAGATTCAACTACCTTCAAATTTTTACCCTCTGAACTAGGGGAAAAACATGAGGGAGAATATATTCACATCTTTATCAAGTTTTCCTTCTAACTCACTAACGTCTTCTTAAGAATTCTTCTCACTAAAGTGGCTTCTTTTGTTTTTGGAATTGACAAATTTTTGATTTTGTAGCCAGGTTTTCACAACATATGCTGTAGATTCTCATTGAGCATTGGGGGCATCATTTATGTCAACCTCTGTGGCCTCTACAATATCCCTTTTTAGGGAAATTAATGCACCTTTTGTACTTGATATTTTACATTTTTTTTTATCTACTTTAGTGTAGCTAATCCCTTTGAGCAATCAACCCACTAAAGTGGGGGAAAATGTAGCATCAAAAATTGCACCCTAGATCAATTTCACACTTACACATGGCACCCAATGCATTTATGAAAAAATCCATAATTAAGATTTCACTATTCTGATATCATGGATGACAATGACAAAGCATTTGTAGCTTAAAATTTGAATTTTTAGAGGAAATTGGTTAGACTATAGTATGGTGTGTAGACGTCTATGCAATACATAAATGTCCCACCAAATCTCAAGATTCAAACATGAATATTTCTTATAATTCATTTGCAACACGTGTCCCAATACCCAAATGCAACTATAACAACTATTCCTATCTAGCTTGAGAATAAAACTTTCATCTCTCCCTCATTTTCACAACTTCAAGTGCAACATTTTGGACTCATAGCTCTCTACTTCTCACTCTTAGGGAAACTCTGCCAAAATTCTCTCATAGTTACAATAGCAAGGAATCCTCTTGCACATGATCTCATCACATCTATCATCTCAAGAGAAGGGCCACAACTATTGGTAATGCTCTATTTCTTGTCATCTATCAATCTTGTCTATTATCATACTTAATTGATCTCGTTTACTATTTTTTAAATCATGATAGGGGTTCTCCTCCACAACAGGTTTTGTTTATATCACACGTCTACTTTATTTTTATGACATGGAAACACTAAAGCGAGGGTTTGACTGAGGCAAACCCTTATACAACCCAAAAAAATTTCCTCATCCCCATGTGTGTAGGTGTTGAACAAATTAAAAAAATAGAGGACTCCACTTTGGAAGTTTATGGGTTTGATCCATATAGATGACAACATGGGTGCATAGATTTTTTCACGGTGTGCTAGCGTCCAAGGCTGAGACTTCACTTGACTGGTATTATAATTTGTATATTTTGTACTTCCCTTCCCTATAAACTAAATATTTTTATCATTTTTTATATGCATGTTATTTGATATTTTCAGTTATATTCATTGTTAAACTTAGATTTCAGTTTTTAAGCACTTCAATTTCTAGTTCACTTGAGCTGGGTCAATTGAGGTAGTTGAGAGATAAGTTTTCTCCTTGAGATCCCATTATCTTGAGGGTAGAAAATTCCCTCCTCTACAAAGGTGTAAATGATAAGCTTATTGTTTTTTTTTTCAAGACCACCAAATTGTTGTTGGTAGTTACTACTTTTTCTTTCTTGAACCCTTTGCAAGTTAAGTATTTGTGAGGGATTATTTCTATAAAAAATATTTTGGAGTCATATTAGGAGATTAAATAAGGTAAGAATTATTTTTTTCATAAGAATAATCTTCATGTGAAGAAAGTTCATAAGATGATTAGTCTTATTGAGGTGCGTACCCCTAAGGTGGATCGAAACTTTCAGGTCACTATACCATATCTAATTTGTAGTATTACCTTAATTAGCCATATATGAAAAGTGATTATGCTAATTATGTTTGACATTGTAAGAAGTTACATGTTATTAAGCCGAGAAATTGGAAATTAGGAATATATCAACCACTTCAATTCCACCAAAATTATTTAAGGATTTAAAGTATGAAACAAAATCATGTTTTCTCTTTAAAACTTTAAAAATTATTTGAGGTGGAGATAGGTGTTAATCATTGTGTTATATGGGAGTTATTCTAATGCATGGAGGTAAGCTTGTGTGTTACTATTTAGAAATGTTTCATGTTTTGTCCTTGGTTATTTCACATATGACAAAAGGATGTATGCTTTGGTACAAGTGGTGAAAAACTGGAAGCACTATTTGCTGACCTTAAAGAGACCATTGATTAAATGGACTAGCCATCATAATGCTTACAAGATAAATACCACCAAATTGTTGTTGGTGGTTATTACATTTTTCTCTTCTTGAACCCTTTTCAAGTTAAGTATATGTGAGGGATTATGTTTATAAAGAGGATTTTGGAGAGTCATATTAGTAGATTAAATAAGGTTAGAAATATTTTTTTTTTATAAGATATGTTAAGAATGTTTATAATATTATTGAGGTGCATATACCCTTAAGGTTGATGGGAATTTTGGGTCCACAAAACCATATCTGATTTTTAGTATTACATTAATTATCCATATATGAAAATTGATGATGCTAATTATGTTTGACATTGTAAGAGGTGACATGTTACTAAGCCAAGTAATTGGAAACTAGGTCTATATTAACCTCTTAAAATACAAACATTACCATGTGAAAATACAATGATATATTTTGTAGGTGATTTATCTATGAAAAGAAAAGCGCATGAATATCTCTTTGTGTTGGTTGATTGATTCAAAAATTTAGATGAATGTAGAACATGTTAATATGCATTAACATTAAATCTAAAATTATAAACTATACTCAAATTCTAGAGTTGGGAATGTACGAGAAAGTGATACAAACCTTAGAGAGAAACTAGGGAATTTGGTGAATTTAACCTAGAGAATTTATTTGAAATTTATGTAGAATTTTTGAAATTTAGATAAATATAGAAAATTTAGGAATCTAATTATAGTATTAATATTAAATATAAAACTAGAAAATATATTGAAACCCTAGGTTTGAGTAAGCAAGGGAAAGAAATGCAAACCCTAGAGATGAACTTGTGAATCCAGTGTTCATTTAACTTAGAGAATTTATTTAGAATTTATGTAGGATTTTTGAAATTTAGATAAATATAGAACATCTAGGAATCTAATTTAAGTATTAAAATTAATTCTAAAACAAGAAACTATTAGAACATAATATGTTTAGGGGTCATACCTTTATAAAATTTATATGATGTTATAATGTAAGATTATTAAACCTTACATATTTATTCTTTATTAAGAACATTCCATTTAAAATAATTATAGTGTCATAACTATTAGATTATTAATTATTTATGATGGTTATTTTGAATAGTTTTGACTAATACCCCTTAAGGTGTTATGCCACCCTCTCTCCTATATTTAAGGAGGTTTCCTGTCATTTGAGAGGAAAAATTTGGAGATTTATAGTGAATTATATCACTATGCACATGATGCTTTATTGGTCATCTGGAAGTATGTAGAGGAGTGCCCCCAAGTTCGGTATATATTATAATAGACCATTTTCTGTAAGTGTTTTAATAAAATGATGGTTTATGGGGTTTTTATCTAATTTTTTCCCCATGTATACCTTGTGTAATGTGTAAAATCTATGCTTTTATACTTCTCATTTTATTTATTTTATATTTTTTTATAATGATTAGTATCTTAAAAATCCTAATTTCTAACATGGTATCAAAGCAGGTGAAACTATACTAATAATTTTTATAGATTATACTAGAAGATATGTAGAACTTGATGGGAGACCTCTTTATACTCAATCAACACATGTGCAAGGCCATTTTTGTAATACCTTTGGTTTTCCTTTTCTATTATTTAAAAATTATTTATTTAATATTTTGTAAGTTGATGGTTTACATTGATTTATAATCACACTACGTAGCTCAATTTTCCTTGGATAAAATGACATGCATGACTAGATATTTTTTTCTTAGTTAGACTATACTAACCATGTTTATAGATACACTTTTAATGCAAATTTTTAATTATTTATTTTTTATGATCCTTCATCCATACATCTACATTTATACTATCTAGTTTTTTGTTTGGGATTGATATGAGTAACATAAGAGAAATAACAATTTTGTTATACTTAATTTCAATTATTTCTTGTGAGTTGAGTTTTAAGTATCAACAAGTATTAATAATGTTGGTTACATTCAATTTATAAGAAAATTAGTACAAGTTAAATGAATTTTTTTTTTTTTACAAAATTCAAATGATATTAGACTTTCCATAATAGGTTAAAATCTAAAATAAAAGTAAAAATTTCCACTAGTCAAAACTTAAAACATTTATAACTTGGGGTACCAAAAAGTTTTATAAATGAACTACAATTTTGAGTCAACTTAAATTAAAATTATCCACTTTTACAAAATAGAATATATGTATCTAAAGATATATCTAAAATACATCTTTTAGATGGAACATGTTAAAGTACAATTTTTTATATCAAATATATAAGAAACCAAAATAAAAAGAGGCATGATGTTTGGAATGGTTGTGAGTTGCAGGTTAATCTCTACAAGGGTAGTGAGTCCCTAAAAAAAGTATGGATTTGTCATCTGGATCGGTTATGAGTTGTGGGTTAACCTATAAAAGGGTAGTGAGTCTCTAAAAAAAGCATGGATTTGTCATTTGAAATGGTTATGAGTTGTAGATTAACCTCTACAAGGGTAGTGAGTCTCTAAGAAAAATATGGATTTGTCATCTGAAATAGTTATGAGTTGCGGATTAACCTCTACAAGGGTAGTGAGTCTCTCCCTAAGTGGTATTTGGACACTATTTTCATGATGCAATGAGAAAAGAATTTGTTGTGCTTCGACATATAATTGGACTTAGTAGGCTACCAAGTCAATACAATAAATGGGAGACTTGAGTAACAAGCGTTATGTACGTGGAAAATATGAAACATAGAATGTAAATAATTGTCTCTAGGTCTTCTGAACTGAAGCTAGTCTTGTTTGCATTATTAGGGCTATTGTTATTTTCCAATCTCACTACTTTTAAGGGCATAATAGAGTTGATATTGTTAGTGACGTAAATGTTTCTATCATTTGGGCAAGGTTCAATATAGTGAAATTATCAATCTTGGTCTCTTCAACCTGTTTAAGATACACATTGTGGATAGAATCCATTCAATCTCAACTAGGCATGTTTTAAGACCATAGATCCCATGATCAATACAAGAGTCAAAATTAATTTTATGGACCAGAAACATGCCTTAATGTGGAAGAGATTTGGACATATCTTATCAAAATTTCCCACATCACCCTAGCCACTTGTAAATCTTTTTTTTGTGGATAAATTTCATAGTTCTTCCTTTGTTTATTGTGTGTAGGAATTGCACCTAGAAATCATGTGAATAAGGTAACTTTGGTATGCATTCATTTAGGATCATTTTTATGGTCAATCAAATAGGTCTAAAAACTTTTAGCCATCACCACTAGGAAATTTCACGACTTTGTGAGGCCTTTGTTACATTGATTTGTCTCTCTCACTGTGTGGATCTTGTTGGTATAATGTCTATGCAGCCCAATCCTGTCTATTTAATGTAGAACAATCCCTCTTTCGTGGTGTGACATTTCTCCACTCTTCTCTTTAATTTCTGGCTCTTCCACTATGAGGCTAAATATAGTGTCTTTCTAAGTGGAGTGTTTTACTGCAAGATTAATATATTTTGCTATGTATGCTGTAACAGTATTATTGATTTGGATTTAATAGAAATAGAGCTATCCCATGCTCTGATGTGAATGTAGCCTTTTGGTGAACCATGTTAAAAACTTTCTCTTCTCTTTTGCACCTGTTCTGTGTTTGTTTATGTGTTTGATTTAATTATTTTCGCTTGTCTGTATTGTTTTCACTCAACAATTGGTATCAGAGCCTGGTGAAGAAGCTCAAATCTGAAACAATTTTTGGAAATTGGTGAAGAATTTCCAAGAGCATGGACGATGCAAAAAAATGGAAGATTGAGAGGTTCGTGGGGCATAACTTCAGATTGTGGAAGGTTTAGATGGAATTGCTACTGATTGAGCAGGATCTCTCACTCACATTTCTTGGAAAAACCAAGGGAAAAGGTTCAATGATAGACGAAGATTGGGAAAAAAATGGATAGGAAATCAAGGGAAACTATTTTTCTTTTGCTGTCAAGCAATGCCCTCTTCAACGTTTCAGCTGAGAATACATCTAAAGAGCTATGGGATAAGCTTTCAGATATGTATGAGATGACATCAACATCAAACAAGGTATTCATTATGAAAAAGTTATACAATTTAAAAATGAGAGAAGGTGGGATCATGTCAAATCACCTCAATGAATTCAATACCCTCGTCACTCAATTGATTTCAGTGGGTATCAATCTACAGTGGGTATCAATCTAGATGATGAAATCAAAGCAATATTGTTATTATGTTCTCTACCTAATAGCTAGGAAGGAATGGTGATGGCAGTTAACACTTCTGTGGCTGCCAAGAGTAAACTCAAATTCGATGATGTTACAACTATTCTTCTTAGTGAAGACATGAGGAAAAAAAATCAAGAACCCTCATCTGGTGATGCCTTGACTGCTGTAGGTTCTGGCAATAGATGAAGGGGTCAAGAGAGGCATAAATAATAACAAAAGAAGGTCTAAATCTGCCAGAAGATCAAAGTCCAAAGGAAGAAATGGAGAATGTTGGTTTTGTGGCAAAGCGGGTCAGACAAAAAAGAACTGTTAGAACTACAAAAAGGCACAAGAGAAGGTGAGCAATAACGAAGCCAACACAACATATGCCAAAGATGAAGGTGTTCTAGTTTTTTTAGTGAGTGACACTATTGCAGATTTGTGGGTGCTTGACTCTGGTGCTCTTTTCATGCTACTCCATGTCGGGGTACTTTCACAAATTATCAAGAAGGTATGTTCAAATTTTTTTTCTTGGTGATAATAAAGAATGTGAAATCATAGGAAAAGGTGATGTGATATTGTCATTGAAAAATGGAAATAGATGGATCTTGAAAGATGTGAGACATGTTCCCATGTTGAAATGAAATCTCATCTTTATAAGTCAGCTTTATGCTCAAGGATGTGATGTCAATTTTTCTTTAGATACTTGGAAAGTAACCAAGGACATTTTGGTGCATGCAAAAGGCTACAAATTAGGTAGTCTTTATGTGTTAGAATGTCATGGTGAAGTGGGAGCTACAATTCTAGTTGTGGATAGCGGCTCAGACCTTTGGCATTAGAGGCTCAGACATATGAGCCACAAGAGACTTGAAGTTATGTTAAGGAGGGACAAACTTCTAGGTTTGAAGTTTGTGGAGTTGAAGTTTTGTGAGCATTGTCTCCATGGAAAACAAAGGCGAATCAACTTCTTGAAGACTGGTCATGACAAGAAAACACCCCCCTTGGAGCTTGTGCATTCCAACATTTTTTGGTCTACAGAGGTAACATCTTTTGGAGGTGCAAATTATTTTGTCTCTTTTATTGATGATTGTACTCATAAAGTGTGGGTATACATGATGAATAGAAAATTAGAAGTTTTTTCAAAATTCAAAATTTTCAAAGCATTGGTTGAGAATCAAACTGGGCATAAAATTAGATGTTTGCAAACCTATAATGGGGGAGAATTCTATTCTGGGGAATTTGATGGTTTTTGTGCTGATAATGGAATTAGATGGATTAAAGTAGTCTCATTCACTCCTCAAGAAAATGGTACAACTGAGAGGATGAATAGAACCATTCTTCAGAGGGCTTGATGCATGTTATCCAATGCAAGCCTAAGCAAGGAGTTTTGGGTAGAGGTGGTTGACATAGATGTCTATCTAATCAACATAAGCCCCTCATCCAAATTGGATTTTGATATCCCTAAAGAAATTTGGTTGGGAAAACTAATTTCATATTCTCATCTTCGAGTTTTCGACTGTGAAGCCTTCGCCCATGTTCCTAAGGAAAAGTGCATGAAGTTAGATTCTAAGTCACAACGATGCATATATTTGCTATGGTGAAGAGAAATATGGGTTTCATTTGTGAGATCCTGTTGCCAAGCAACTTGTTCGAAGTAAGGATGTGGTTTTTAATAAAAAAGTCTTCCCAAGTCTACAACAACAGAGCACATCTTCAACTGAATATATACCGGTCAATATTTTTGATAATGGCAATAATATTGACAAGCCACAGAGAATTATTCCACCAGTTCATTCATAGCCTTTATACTCCTCCACATTTCCTATGAGTATTGCTTCACATGTTATTATGCTACCTCCTTGTGTTAGTATGTAGCCTTCCATTCATCATTCACTGTATTCCCATGTTTTAACGCACCTTCAACAAGTTATGCGTAGTCTCAATGTCATGCACAACCATCTTCTATTCAATCGTAGCCTCCATCTATTCACACAATGCCTTTGGTAAATACTACACCACCTTTATTTGATTTGCAGCCTCCATCAAATACATCATTGCCTCCATCACATTCATCACAACCTTTTGAAAATTCCAACACAACCTTCGGTAGTGAAACACAACAATTGTTTTTTCCTTCTATGCAAATTCAAGATGCTACACAACCTATTTTGCATTGCTCCCACTCTTTTTCAAATAGTTCATAGTTTTTTAAAATAGTGATCACCAATTGAGTGAAGGTCCCTCGCAAAATCTCAACCGGTTAGATTTTCCTCTGCCACACGGGAATTTCCAGCAATAGGGAAGTTTTCTAGAACAACGTACAATACATGAACAAGGGAATATTGATATCCAACTTAATAAGGAATAGGGGAATGTGTCCAATTTGGCATAGGGAACTAAGATACAGGGCAATTTGTTTCCTCAGGCAATTGGAGCTCAAAGGTAGGGCATTGGTGATAATTTCTAGTTTGAAATAAATGATATTCAAAATCAGTTACAAAGATTAAATCTGGAAGATAATTTGCAACAACAATCTCCTCCATTATGAAGGTCTACCCATGAGAAGAAGCGTCTGGAAAATTTTGAAGACTATGAGCTATTGCTTTCTAATTAGGCAAAGCCTTCAACTTTTAAACAAGCTTATAAAGATGAGAATTTCATGAAATGGATTGAGGCTATGCAAGATGAAATGGAGTCATTGAAAGAAAATGATACTTGGGATTTGGTGAAGCCCCCACCAAATCAGAGACCTTTAAAGAACAAGTGGGTATATCGACTGAAAGAAGAAGATGGAGGCAAACATCACCACTAGGCTATATTAGTAGTAAAAGGTTTTGATCAACAAAAGGGGATTAAATTTAATGAAATATTTTCACCTGTCATCAAAATGACCACCATTCACGCAGTCTTTGGTATGGAAGCCATTTGAGATCTTGAGCTTGAGCAACTTGGCGTTAAATTTTTTTTCTACATGGAGATGCTGAAGAAGATTTGTACATGGAGAAGCCTGAAGGTTTTATAAAATAGGGGCAAGAAAATTTATATTTCAAATTGAAGCACAATTTATATGGGCTCAAGTAAGCCCCAAGGCAATGGTATCACAAGTTTGATAGCTTCATAACTGAGCATAAATTCATTCACTGTGACTTTGATTCGTGTCTTTACTTCAAGTAGCTTGCAAATGGTGAGTTTATCATACTTTTACTTTATGTTGATGACATGCTGGTCACTAGTAGCAACATGAGGGTTGTTAGAGAATTGAAGCAACATTTAGCTCAACGGTTTGTTATGAAAGATTTAGGGGCAGCCAAGAGGATTCTCGACATGACAATAATCTAGGATAGACAACATAGACAAATTAGATTGACTCAAGATAAGTATATTGCTAAACTTTTGGACAGGTTCAATATGTCGAATGCCAAGCCTGTTTGTAATCCATTGGCTGATCACTTTCGGTTTTCATCAGCTATGTGTCCTACAACTGACGAAGACTAAGAACACATGAAGAGTGTTTCTTATTCATTTGCAGTTGGAAGTATCATGTATGCCATGGTTTGTACTAGTCCAGAAATTTCCCATGTAGTGAGAGTTGTAAGAATATTTATAGCAATCTAGGAAAACCTCATTGGCAGGCAGTTCAATGGATATTCAGGTATCTCAGAGGTACTTTTGATCATGCTTTATGTTTTGGAGGATAGGATACTCAGATGCGGGGGTATGTTGACTCCGATATGTCCGGAGACTTGGACAAATGAAGGTCTACAACAGGGTATGTGTTTACATTTGTCGAGGCTACAATTAGTTGGATTTGAAGTTTGCAACAAGTAGTTGCACTCTCTTCCACTGAGGCTGAATACATTTCTCTCACCGAAGGAGAAAATGAGATGATATGGATACAATGGTTATTGGGTGAATTACGGTGTAAGCAATCTATTTTTACTCTATTTTGTGATAGCAACAACACTATTCACTTGGAAAAGAACTTCGCTTTTCATACTCGAACCAAACATATAGAGTTGAGATATCATTTTATTTAACATGTACTTGAAGAGGGTAAGTTGCAGGTAAAGAAGATTGAAACGAAAGTGAATCTGGTGAATGCTTTGATGAAAATTGTTCCAAGGGAGAAGTTCGAGTTCTGTAGGACTTCTCTTGGCATTGTCAAGTTCTGACAATAAGCCTGAAGTGGGGGATAACTTTGCACAACTCTCTTGTAGCCAGGATTGGACTTTAAGTGGGAGATTGTTGGTATAATGTCTATGCAGCCCAATCCCTTCTATTTAATGCAACCCAATCCCTCTTTCATGGTGTAACACTTCTCCACTCTTCTCTTTAATTTTTGGATCTCCCACTATGAGGCTAAATATAGTGTCTTTCTGAGTGGAGTGTATTCGTTGCAGGATGAATATATTTTGCTACGTATGCTGTAATAGTATTATTGATTTAGATTTAATAGAACAAAGCTATCCCCTGCTCTGATGTAGATGTAGCCTTTAATCATTTGATCTTGTTTGTACTGTTTTCACTCAATAGATCTCAGGTGCCACGTATTTCAACTCAAATCGCCTTTAAATGATCAATTCTTTTCTTCACAATTATAACAATCTTCAATTTTTTGAAGATTCAAAGGAATTTGTAATTTTTTTTAGTTTTAACCTCTATGTTTTAATGTTGTCATCCTAAATTTATATAAATGAAGTGTTATCATGGCTTCAACCAAATTTTTGGCTCTTAATATAAATGGATTTGGCTATGGGTTTCAATGACTATGTCATTTTGGGGTTAGACTTGATATATGTTTCTTACCTTAAGTTTGTTTTCAACATTGTTATATCTATTATCATTGATAGTTGTCTTAATTTATATGTTGAGTATGGTATGATGTCAATAAAATGGGGTATAATATTTGATGATGATGAGTATTGTATGATGCAAAAAATAGATGACAAAGGAAGCACTAGATCCAATCCACATTCAACATCAAACCTCAATTGTGTCTAAGAGCTAGAAGATAATGCATGCATGAAATGAAACAAAGTCACCTTGAACATGGACTCTTGATATGGTTGTTGCCCTTAGACTTTGATTGCATAACCTTGATATTACCTTGATCTTGATCTTGATATGATATGGTGTGAATCTTGATACGATAGATGAATGTATGTTTGAGGTCTAGATAGAAAATGGTAGAGATGTATAAGAGTGCTAGAATGAAAATGTTAGCATGTAGGTGAGATAATAAGATGTGTTA
Organism: Sequoia sempervirens; assembly: GCA_007258455.2. Taxonomy (NCBI): domain Eukaryota; kingdom Viridiplantae; phylum Streptophyta; class Pinopsida; order Cupressales; family Cupressaceae; genus Sequoia; species Sequoia sempervirens. The sequence goes on from VDFB02281492.1 coordinate 479,153,492, forward strand.
ACTAAATGGCTTGAATGAGGGATTTATTTAGATGCTTTGCTTGAAAGAAATCAAGGGTGAAGATTAAATTATAAATTAATTTAATCAAGGGTGGAGGATTAATGAGATAGAAAAGACGTGGATCAAGGAGCTAAAATTAAATAAGGTATTTAATTTTAGTAGCCAACATTGAGGAAATAAATAAAATATTTATATTTATTTAATAAGAAAGGTGAGAAAATTAAATAAATTAAAAAATTATTTAATTTAGGAGAGAGGAGTGTTCGGTAATTAAATAATTGTGAAATTATTTAATTATGTGAGAGGAAAGGTGGAAATAATTAAATAATAAGATTATTTAATTATTAGAAGAAAATGGGACCTAAAGTGTGGATCTATATGAAAATGCATGGACAATTTTAGGCGTCTGCAAGTATCATTTATGAACTTCAATATTTTTTATAATATTTTTTTGACCTTAAGATATCTATAAATTATGGTTGTAGGTGTTGTTTCAACACTCATTTCATCTCATCATTGTATTGAGGTTTTAAAATTTATTCTTAGATGTTTTTCTTCAACTTAGGTTGTAGCTATTATAAGCAACTCAACCCTAGTATTGACAATTGTTGGTTTGATCCTAATGTTTCAATTACACCAATGACTTTATAAAAAAAACAATTATTTCTTAGGTCATTTTTTTGGGTATTTAGTATTCTTATCTTCTCCATTTGAAAAATTATCATTCCTCCATGTCATGGTACTAACTTTAAATGTTGCACACTTTAGATCAAGTCATTCTCTATTCACATATCAAAACATGCATATTAAGATAGCATATTGTTTTTGTAATCTCTCAAATATATCCTCTAACCTTTATTTATTTTGATTTTGGATTTTATCAACCTTCATGTGTTAACATATTTTTACAAATGTTGGTATAGTTTAAGCTAACACTATCATAAATAAATTGAAGCATAAAAAATTTTCACCCTTGACAATTTCACACTAGGTTTTGCTCCCCCTATGTGCTTGGACCTAACTATGCATTAATTACTCATTTTATAAAATTTCTTGGAAAATCAAACATAGAAAGTCAAATTATGCATTTAATATTTTATCCCCGACACTTTTAGACCTTGAAAAAGGTGGATCTAGTCTAGGTTACACTGTACCCTAGACCACCTAATTTGGCCCCAAATTTGAATATGTCGGTAGTAATTTGTTATTTGAATTTCTAATTGTGCGAACCCTTTTCCTAGTACCTGCAAAACAACATGAGTAAACAAGTTAAACAAGGAATTGCAAGCTAAAACAAGGATTCCCCATGAAATCCATTTACAACCTCAAACTAGGAATGAAAATAACAAAGAACACAATAAAAATGACAAACAAAGATTAAATCCTAATTAGATGTGCAAACTCATGATCCCATGGGGGAATTGGTGCCAATTTGATGTGAAAATTGGCCCTTTCCCAATTCCTAAGATGTAAGCTTCGAATGTTGAGGAGATTGATCCACTTTGTTGATGAAGAATGAAGACTCCAAGCCAAAAATATGCAAAACCTAGTTATGATTCAATGAAAATAGATGGAATTCAAGAGATATTTGAGCATGGTAACTTTGCTTGGATTGTGGATGATCAAATGAGGATATGAACTCTTTGTTTATAGAATTCTAGGATGGATGAATGCCCAAATTTGAGCAATGTGGGACTAACATTCATCCAATGATATGATGCTACTTGTCAAGCTATGAATGGGTGATGGATGTGCAAGATTTGGGGTTTGTGCCAATAAATGCCAATATTTGAATTTCAAATTTGTTGAAATGACATGCAAGAGGGAAGGGAAAATGCAATAAATGCCACTTGGCTCAAGGCAAAAGACATGTAAGAGATTTTAAATGCCTTGTTGGATGTACATGTTGACTTGAAATTTTTGAATTCAAATTGAGAGAATATTCCAAAAGATGCCTTGTGAGGAAAATAAAGATTTAATAAATAAATTAAATCTATTTTCATGTGCAAATTGCATTATCTAGAGGATGTGACATGGAATGAGGTTAAATTAATCAAGGGTTAATTAATTTAACAGGAGAGGTTAGATAATGTAACCTATTTGACTCAATTTTATGGATTTAATTAAATCAAATAAGAGAGGAATATGATAAGAGGCTAATTAAATAAGGATTTTGATTTATTTAATTAAAAGGGATGGTGTTAGATTAAATCAAATAAGGTTTTAATTTATTTAATTTAATGGATAGACTTTAGATATTTAATCAAATAAATTGATTATTTAATTAAATAGAGATAATTAGATCAAATGTGATTGATTTATTTAACAAGAGAGATGACTTGTTTAGATAAAATAGTTTATTTATTCAAGAGATGAATATTGATGAATTTAATCAGATAGGGGGATTTGATTAAATGGTCAGACCGAGGGATGATTCAGGAAGAAATGATGTTAGTAAGTTAGGATCAGATGTACGATGTCAATTAGTATATTTTACGTGTCTACATTTTTCCCCTCTTTGAAGCAATGCACTTGTTGCGTTGGTTCAAAGAATAATCGATCTCGATCAAAGCCGATTTTTTTTTATATTTAAAAACTTGCCCCACTGCTGCATGACGGGAGGAAACATGCCATTATAATGCCCCCTCGAGAGATCAAATGAAAATTTTAATTTTTTTTTTGGGCGATCTCGCGAAAAAAGGTGACAAAGTGCCTGAGAGGTCTAAAAGGGATTTGGAAGGCTAAAAACATGCCTAAATGCAATAAAATGATGAAAAACAAGCCTCAAACAGACAAAATAGGTTCCGGGGTCCAAAACCCTAACAGGACAGCCATTTAGGGTTTAAAAAACCCTAATTTTTAAGCTTAAAAGGGGCCCGAGGGGTCACTTTCAAGTCATTTTCACACACCTCCGCTAGCAATCTTGAGATTTGAGCTATGACCCTCCGACGATATGGCGCAATGACAACTTCCTCTACACATCACTGATCGAGTTCGGACATACCAGCGGCCAGCCGACATCGGGGCACCGGTATTTGACCCTTACCCAAGATTAATTTTTTCATTTAATGCATTGATTACTCCTTTAAAAGGTGAGCTCGCCTCCAGCGGTGCTATATAGCGTTGCTTGACATTTAAAGTGCACCGCGCCAGGCCATTTTTCGCCCCAGCGGTGCTATTTAGCGCTGCAATAGTGCAGTTTAGGAGTTTAGAAACTGCACTGCTGGGCTCAGGCTCGGTGAGCCGGTTTGGGAAAAGTGCGTCACGGCGGCGCCCTTTTCATGCAAACTACGATGCTGGAGACGAGCTGGGAGTGTTCGACCAAGAATTTTTGATTTTTTTTAACACGGTGACTTTCCTTGATGCAGGACGAGCCTAGGGAGCTCTATTCTCGGGAGCACCGATCGTGAGATTTGGTGAGCGTTTTACGGGACGTGAGCGACAGGGACTAGGATCGACTGGGGACTACGAGATTATGGCACATTGCGTATGTGGCGCCTGTGCGCACTCACTTGGGGATGTTATTAGTGCTGGCTGAGAGATGGCATAGCGAGACATCGTCATTTCATCTTCCCACTGGCGAGGTGACCGTCACTCTGGAGGACGTTTGGCACATTTTACGATTTCCTATTCATGGCCGACGGGAAATCTTTGATATGGATGAGGGACGCGAGTCCTGCACCAGAGTCCTTGCCACATGAGACATCATCTACTACGAGGGAAAAATTGAGCTCGAGTGGTACAAGGTCATCGCACCTCCCTTCCACTGGGCGATTGCAGCGATCATTTAGAGTTTGGTTGCCCCAGAGCGATGAGGGAAATATTTCAGTCCCGACTGGGGTTATTTCTGGGAGCGGATGGTCCGAGACAGGCCAGTTTGTTTCGCATGGGGGCCTGTGCTTCTTGCATCACTCTACAGAGACTTGCACGAGTATGTTTACATGGACGACAGAGCGCTGGGGGTTGGAGTGACACTTCTTCATGTTTGGGCGTGGGAGCATATTTTTGTGCTACATCCACGGGTCGTTCCAGTTCTGATGGGGGCAGAGGATGCCCTCGTGACATGATACAAAGGCGGTGTGTCCTTCACACACACTGGAGAGCACGAGATCCTCTACTGGAGGCGGGTCTTGGATGAGATGCTCATTTTCACTTGGAGACCGTACGTTGGTCGACCTGGATGGGCCGACGATGCTGATCAGCTCTTTTACTGCCGCTAGGATCGATACATGCAGGGGTGAGAGCACACGATGATTGAGAGGTACCTGCCCGGGTGCATGCAGCGTCAGTTCAGAGAGCTGCAGGATCAGCCTGCTAACAACTACGTAGCCGTCTCTGCACGCAACATGACACAGGTGTCATGGGGACATGGCATTCCTGCATTAGAGGCAGTTGACAGCTTTAGGCACCTGGTAGCCCGACCGTGGGCTTATGATCAGGGCTTGGAAGATCCAGGGACCACATAGGCCTACAGAGACTGGTTCAAACCTCCTCTTCAGTTGACCGTTCCAGGCAAGGATCCAGAGGTGCACAGAGTCAGAGGCAAAGGGAGAGGGCGAGGGTGAGGACCGAGGGTCGAGATTTGACAAGATCCACCAGTTGTGCCCCTAGTTCCGCCAGGTCAGGGAGATGTCCACATGCAAGATCAATAGTAGGATCCACTAGTCCCACCACCACGAGCCGAGGGTGAGGACCAAGTTCACGTGCACCACGGGTACAGCCACAGGGACAGGCAGACGGTCGAGATGCACTGATTGCACAGCTGCAGGACCAGGTTCAGGCGCTGACAATGGAGAGAGACCAGGAGAGGGCTGAGAGAGAGCAGCTCAGAGCAGAGAGGGATCGGGCTGTACAACAGAGACAGGCTGTAGAGCTACAGGTAGCCAAAGAGCTAGGCCGCATGCAGCAGATTGAGAGCATGATAGCCTCCTCCTTGCAGGGTACAGTGCCAGTGCGATCCTATAGGGATGCTATCCGAGAGATAGATTACTACCATCGGGCTTACCATGACATTGTACCTAGAGCAGATTGGATCCCTGAGTACTCAAAGCAGGCCAGCTAGAGACCACCAGAGGGTCACGGTGACTGGGGTGAGGGCAGCATTCACAAAGATCGAGCTTGATCAAGATATCTCATAATTTTTGTGCCTTATGGGCTCATTTTTGATAGCCCGATGGGCATTTTGTATCGGTTGACATATATGTATAGTGATCAGATTTATTCTTTATACTATGACAATGACATGATCGATGATATATACATGAGCCGATTTTGATGTGATGAAATGCGTACTTTTTATTTATGCATGTATGATTCTTCTTATGGATGCATTTATTTCTAATGATGTTTATGCAATGATTATGACTAACAGATCTATATTATGCTAACCTATGATATGATGTGCAATGATGTTATTTATATGATGATTTATTTTATGCCAATGTGATATGTGATGTGGGTTTTAATATGTAAAATGATGTGATCTATGGTATATGCAATAATACGTGGAATATGCTTATATATGAGATGATTTATGTATGGATGTAATATGATGCGATGGTCATGATATGATGCAAATGAAATGGTTTTATTAGATGCTTAGAATAACAAATGTTATTATCCTAAATGATGATGTATGTGATGCAATGATATGTTAATGCAAAGTGATATGCTGATACGTAATATGAACGTAATGTGATGATATGATATCATTTATGTTATGCAAGTATGTATGCCTAATGAATTAAATGCTTATATACCTATTGCTTATAATTATGCAAAAATGATTATGGAATGCTTTTGTAGATGCTATGTGATGATTTAGATGGTAATATGAAATGGTTGTGAAATGCAAATGAATGTTTATGCAATGATCGATATAATGCCATGAGATGCAATGTAATGGGTGAAATGCAATGATATGGATGCACCTATTTATGAAGAATGTTTATGATAAACTATTTATGATGATTAAAATGCAATGCGTACGTTTCCTATATGATATGCTTATGCAATATGCTAATGATTTCTATATTAATATGCTAATGATTTCTATATGATATGCTTATGCAATATGCTAATGATTTGTGGGTGCAGGATTGATGACGATGATGGTGATGATGATCAACTGTCATAGTACCTTGTTAGCATGATTAGTAAGAAAAGAAGAAGTCATTTCAACAAGACATAAGATGATGCAAATGTAGATGGTGATGATGATGATGATGATCATTTGCCAAGGAATTGGGATTTTCAAAGGGCCAATTTCCTTATGTTTGATAACACATGTGGTACAATGCATCAAGGTATAGAAAACCAGGATGGTGGTACTTAGTGTGATGGACTTTGACTCGACAATCAGATAGGAGTATTCTTGTTCACACCTGACATACAAAAACCTTGCTAGGATGTACTTCAAAAGTTTCAAACACCTCAGACCAAAACATAGAAAGGTAAACCTATCCATGCAATAGTCAACAAGTTGTCCTAGACTGCTTCCATTCATACCTAACAAAGTAAGTATTCGCCGAGGTTATATTACAAGAACGTCCAACAAGCACAACAGTCAAAAGTTAATGATCATTTCCCCCATTCCTATTTCTCTAAATCCTCTGTTTTGGGATATCATTGAGACATCCTTGGAATGAGCGCAAATAATATAAGTCAAAAGATAAAGACCAAGTAAACAAACAAATTGATGCTCTTCAATACTGCTAATAGAAAGAGGATGTGTTTTCTAAGGATGACAACCAAAACTTATTGCCAAAAGATAATGCCCATTGTAGGAAGGATTCATCCTAGGACATGTTAGTGGATGGCGACACGTCATTTTGTTTACCCAAAGTGTTCTAAGGGATGATTGATATGGGACCAATTTAGATGATGAGTTACCAATACGAAGAGATAACCAGCTTGCTTACGCAAGGACTTAGACTTTAGACTTGACATTTGGAGTTTTACTTGTAATCTGCTAGACTTGTTTCCAATTGTTTCACCAAAGGTTGAGGGTGACGATTATTTTATTGTGAGTGGTGTTTATTGCGGGTGCAAGCGAGATGAGGTGGATGGATTTTTTCAAATATTTGGATGTTTTTGGAGTTTTGAAATGTTTTGAGGCTGTTTTTGGTATTTTTCAAGGTTTTTTACAAATGTTTTGATTTTCGATTTCTTCAATGTTTTTGGGATTTTCTGAGATTTTGACCAAGAAACTAACCTAAAGACCTATCCTAGGGGCCTCGGGGGCTGATCAATAGATTAGCCTTTCCCACGTTATACATGCAAATACCACGTAGTTCGACTGACGACTTGACAGATTTACAGGTGACGATATACATGATGTGATGCCAGTTTATTATGACAGACTCCTATAGGACTGACCTAAATGTCTCAGGGATGATCAAAGATCAACTTTGCCTACGTTCAAGCTCAGAGATGACGTAGTTCGACAAGACGACCTCGTTTTTGACTTTTTGAAAGACTTTTCTGACCTGTTTTTGGATTTTGATATGTTTTTATGTTTTTGGATTTTGCGCTTTTTCGATGTTTTTGGATTTTCTGATTTTTTGATGTTTTTGGGTTTTTTGATTTGAAGACCTTAAGATCATACACAAATTTGATCTGATGAGAACGTGCTCCCAGCGTGATGCCATAGACTACTCTGATAAAGGCAGGACAAACTGACCTTGAGGATGGGCCGAGTAGTACTAGGAGGGATTACGATACGAGAACATGACCAAGCTATGGTGCAGATGCGAGTGGATAAATGATGGATGGAGACCTGAATGCGATGGATGATGGAAGAAAAATGGATGGATGATTCAGAATAAATCGTAAATATCCCGGTGGATGGAAAGTGCTTATTTACACAAGGTGCCTGTTTGCTAGGATTTCACTGAGGTACTTTCCCAAAGTGCCACCAAAGTGGTTTTCACTAGAGGACGATTTTTCTCTTTACTATTTTTGATCCTTTTTCTGATTTTTTTTGGATTTTTTGCTTTTTTGGATTTTTTTTGTTGTCACCAAGATGCCTGTTTGCCAAGTTTTCGCCAAAGTGACAATTTTTTTAGGACTTTTTTTGATTTTTTTGGATTTTTGGTTCTATACCTTGAAAGACTTTAGGCATAAAACTTTTTGAGATGGGAGCTATTCATGGGCTCCTGCAGAGGTTCCCCTTCGGGTGTTGATAGTTGATATGCCCTTGACTTATAACTTGCTGTGATGATGAAAGGTCCTAACCAATTTGGCTCGAACTTGCCTTTGCTGCTCGGGTTTGGGACATTCTTTTGATTTTCTTTTAAGACCAGTTCTCTGACTTGGAAAGTCTTGCTTCTGATTTTCTTGTTGTAGCTCCGTTTGAGTCTATTTTGATAGACTTGCAAATGATTTAAAGCATCTAGGCATCTCTCATCCAGTAGCTCCAGCTTGTTCAATCTTCACACCCAGTAGTCCTCATTAGTGATGAGGTTTTGCAGTGATATTCTGAGGGATGGGAGCTCGATCTCAATGGGGAGTATGGCTTCTGATCCATAGACCAAGGAGAAGCGGGTGGCGCCAGTGGGTGTGCGAATGCTGGTTCGATAAGCCCAGAGGGTAGGATTAAGCTGCAAGTGCCAGTCACGACCTGCGTCATTGATTGTTTTCTTAAGGATTTTGAGGATGGCTTTGTTGGTAGCTTTTGCTTGGCCATTGCCTTGGGGATAGTACGGGGTGGAGAAGCGATGCTAGATTTTGAATTTCTCGCACAAGTCGTGAACCTCCTGGTTCTTGAATGGTGTCCCATTATCTGAGATAATGGCTTGTGGGACACCGTAACGACATATGAGATAGTTCAGGATAAATTTTGAGATCTGCTTTCCAGTGATATACATCATGGGTATGGATTCCACCCACTTTGTGAAGTAATCAGTTGTAGTTATGATAAACTTGTGGCCATTGGATGAGGTGGGTGTGATTTTTCCAATGAGATCGAGTCCCCACTACAAAAAGGGCCATGGTGTGACGATTGGGTGAAGCTCTTGAGCTGGAGCATGGATGAGGTCCCCATGCTGCTGACATTGTAAACACCTTTTAGCATGATCATGTGCTTCTCTTTCCATTGTGGGCCAATAATACCCCATCGTTAGCAGTTTCTTAGCGATGGTCATCCCACTCGAGTGCGAACCACATATACCATTATGAACTTCAGTTAGAGCGATTAATGCCTTCTCAACATTTAGGCAGCATAACAAGGTACCTTCTATGCTTCTACAATATAAGGTATTACCTAGGATGACAAATCTGGATGCCTTTTTGACAAAGGTTCATTTTAGGTTTGATGGGAGGTCAGCGGGTATGACTCCTATGCGAAGATATGTGTAGATGTCATGATACCAAGGATCGCCAGGACCAACGATTTCACACACATATTTCGATTCTGGTACCTCGAATGCGGGAACGAGAAGCTGCTCGATCAGAAATTCATATTTTGGCACATTATGAGGGATGTCTAATAGGGACCCAATTGTAGCCATGGAGTCTACTGCTCTGTTGTTAGTTCTAGGAATCTACTCAAATGCTATTTCAATGAAGGATTCCTTTAGAGTCTCCACCAATTTCTTGTATGGAGCGAGCTTATCATCCTTAGTCTGATATTCATTATTGACCTGCTTTATGATCAACTGAGAGTCTCCATATACCTTGAGAGCTATGATGTTCCATTACACTACTATCCTGAGGCCTATAGTCAAAGCCTCGTATTCCACAATGTTATTAGTGCAAGGGAATGCTAATTTGTATGACTTTGGTATGCAATCCCCTTGTGGGGTGATGAAGAAGACACCAACTCCTAATCCATGTTGTGTGTATGAACCATCGAAGTATAGTTTCCAATGGTCAGTTATGTTGAGGTTAAAAATGGATTCATCTGGAAACTCTGAGACCAGGGGATTTTCAGAATAAATAGGTGCTTCAGCTAGTTGATCTGCAATAACCCGACCCTTGATTTCTTTCCATTCGACATACTCAATGTCATACTCTGACAATATTATTACCCATGTTTCCATTCTTCCTATGAGCATTGCCTTTGATAAGAGATACTTGAGGGGATCAATTTTGGCAATGAGCTTTATCTTGTGTGCCAACATGTAATGTCTGAATTTTTGGGATGCAAATACTACTGTGAGGCATTCCTTTTCAATGAATGAGTAGTTTAGCTCATGACTGACCATTGTCTTGCTGATATAGTAGATAGTACTCTCTGTTCCATTTTCATCATGCTAAGCCAAGAGAGCTCCAAGGGCTGCTGTTGTTGCTGATACATATAGGATCAATGGTTTCTTTGGGATGGGTGGCATTAAAACTGGTGGTGTTAGTAGATATTCCTTGATTTTGTTAAATGCTTCGTCGCCATTTGTATCCCATTTGTATGCTACGCCCTTGTGGAGTAGGTGAGAGTATGGGTTCTGCTTGTCTGCCAGTTGTGCTATAAATTGTCAGATGGATTGAAGTCGGCCTTGGAGGCTTCTCAATTGTTTTAATGTCTTTGGTGCTTCCATCTCGAGGATTTCTTTTACTTTTGCCGGATCCACCTCGATACCCCTCATGGAGACTATGTATCCTAGCAATTTACTTGATTGTACACCGAAGACGCACTTGTTGGGATTTAGTCTGACTTTGTATTCCTCTAGTCTGTCAAAGATAGCGCTTAGGGTTGCTATATGATCCCGTCTCTTTCTTGACTTACCTAGAATGTCATCGACATAGTCTTCGACTGTTTTATGAATCATATCATGGAATATCAACGTCATGGACCTTTGATAGGTTGCTCCTGCATTATTTAGGCCGAATGGCATCATGTTCCAGTAGTAGGTCCCCCATGGACAAGTGAAAGTTGTCTTATGTTGATCTTCTTTTGCTATCATGATCTGGTTGTATCATGAGAATCCATCCATTAGTGATAGCATCTCATGTCCTACTGTCATGTCTACTATCATGCCAATGTTGGGAAGCAGGAAATCATCCTTTGGACATGCTTTGTTCAAATATCTGAAGTCCGTACAGATTCTGATGGCTCTGTCAGGTTTTGAAATAGGTACCAAATTTGACACCCATTCTGGATAATCAATTGGTCAAATAAATCCTGCATCTAGCAACTCTTTGAGCTCCATTTTGACCAATAAGGCTATTTGAGGATGCATTTTCTGAAGCTTTTGTTTGACCGGCTTCGCTTCTAGATATACTGCTAAATGATGAATCATAGTCTCTGGATCAAGCCCTAGCATGTTAGCATAACTCCATGCGAATTTTATTTTCCTTTCCTTTAGGAATGCTACTAGGAGTTCTTGCTCTTCTGATAATAGTGATTCCACATAGAATGTGATATGCGGGGTCTCCTCTGTTCCTAGGTTGACAGGATTACATTTTTCGGCCAAGATTGCTAACTTCTCCTGATGAATAGCTCTTAGAGGAAGATTGAATCCTTCATCCTCAGGTGCCTCAGAGAGGTTTTCACCATTGGATACATCCTTTCTTTTTACTATTTTCTTGTCAGAGAGTGCCACAGTGTGGTTTTCACTCAAGGACTTCGATATGATTCTTAGTTTCTCACTTTTGCGACTGAAGGATTCAATCGTTTCCCCATAATAGGCCTGTGTGTCTAACTCCATTATAAACCCTACCTTATGATCCCCATTTGTAACGTTATCCCTCAATCCCATGAATTCTGAGAGCACCTCATCATTTTTGAATGTATCAAGAACTGGTGGTCCTCATTGGTCATAGTCGATCAGTTGGGGATACACTAAACGGATCTCATGATTTGAATGATCTGTTTCAAAGGAGAGGGTGCTAATCATACACAGGGTGGTACCTTCAAATAACCTAGGTAGATTGGTCATGGTATCTTCGTCATCGCTACTAATGTAGGCCTCAGTTATAAAATTATGTGTGTCTCTACCTGTGAATATTGGTGAGTGTACTTGTGCTAGTATTGGCTGAGGAGAAATATTAACTATTCTAACCAGAGGACTTTGACCACGTATGGTTATTCTTGAAGGGGTACATCCAAGGCCAAGATTTGTTATAGATCGCGTCTCTAGTATGATAGGTATTATGAGCCCATTATCATTTTGTCCCAGTCTTTGATTTCTGTTGTAACCCATTGCGATCATCATTTGTAAGCCCTTGCTTGTCTCATCCATTGGTAATTCAGGTGTCGGTCTTTCATCTCGATACAACATGTGAGATGGATCTGCTTCAATAACCTCCTGGCCAAGGTCTCCCAATCTTGTGAATTTTGGATAATCTTTAGGATACGTTTATGATGTGGAAGCTTGATTTTCTTGTGGGCGTCCTCGTGATCTAGGAGATTGTGGTAACTCTCCTATTACAAAAGCATTGTTAGGGAACTTGTAGCTTCCACAACCATCCTCCTGGATGATGAGCTTGATGTCGGAGATGGTGGGAATGGCGGGGATGGCGGGTGTCTCTGTCACAGAAGTGGATGTGAGAGTGGTAGGGTCGATATAAGGTGTGGATGGGACCTCATCATTGTTTGGCACTTGGGGGATTTTGTAATACTTTGCCTCAAGATTTTTGCAATATGAGAACAGTTCGGGATCTCCATGGATAGTAACCTCTTGTCCATTATGTGTAAATTTTACACATTGGTGGAAGGTTGATGCTACGAATTTCATTGCATGGATCCATGGGCGTCCCAAGTGGACATTATATGGAAATTCGAGGTCCAAGACCTGACAGGTGGTTTCCATGAGTGTTGGCCCTACTTGAATAGGGAGTTTAATCGTGCCCTGAGACACTCTTTCTTGGTCATCATATGCTCTTATCGTGATGCCCTTTCCTTTATTGATGGAATCTTCTAATATTTTCAACTGCTTGATGAGGCTGAGAGAACAGATGTTCAAACCCGCATCTCCATCCACCAAGACCCTTTGGATTTTTCTCTTGTGTACAATGGATTCTAAGTGAAGTGCACAGTTGTGAGATGGTTGGGCAGGAAAATCTTGGTCAGAGAATGTAAGGAGATTAGGCGTTATGATATTTCCGACCATAGCTTGGAATTACTCCGCATTGAGATCTGTGGGAATAGTGGATGAGGCTAATGCTTCCTCAAGGATTTTTCTATGGGAAGATGATATTTTTAGCAACTCCATGATGGAGATGTGTGCTGGCATTCTCTTGAGTTGGACTAGGACATTATAGCCATTAGGAACAAATCTGGATGCAGGGACTCTATTTGGTTGGGATGATCCTACGATAGTGACTTTGCCGCCTCTTGTGGTGACTCCACAATCTTTGGCGTGGGCGCCCTTGATGGTGATGACCATGCAGTCTTCATTTAGGGAGGCAATGACTGACTCATAAAAATGATTTACAATACCCTTCCCTTTATCATTTTTATTTCCTTTGTTACCATGATTCGACATCAAATTCGTATATATTTTAAGATCCTGATTTCCCGTAGGTTGTTCCACGTTTATGATTTTTTTATCGATGAGATCTTGGATGATGTTTTTGAGTCTCATGCAACTGTTTTTGGTGTGGCCTTTTATTTTGTGAAATTCGCAAAGTTGATTCTCGTTATACTAAGGAGGTTTGACATCAGGTTCTTGGTAGTTCTCAAATGTAGGAGGCTTGATGAGTTTTTCGTCGATCAAATTTTTCATTATGTCCTCAAGTGGTTCCCCCAAGATGGTGTATTTTCGTTTGGGATAACTTTTGCATTGAGGTGGTCCCCTTTGGTCATTGAGATTATTGATAGTTGGATTGTTGTTGGGTTGATATGTTTTGTGATGAGTGTTTTGATGCTGTGTTTAGTTTTGCTGTGTGGGTGTGTTTTGGTGAGGACCACTAATGACCACCTTGGCATCTACGACACCATCATTAGTAACATTTTTATTTCTTGCCCATGTGCGAGGTTTATCATTGTAATTGGATGGTGGGCGATTACTTTTCTGTTCGTGGTATGATGTTGATTCTGTGGGTTGGGTCACAAGGGCTCTTTCGATGCTAAGCGCCTTAGAAATCAATTGATCATATGTGGTGATGCCCTGAACCTTGAGATGAAATTCCAAGCATCCTTCAAGATTGGCTATGATGGTGCAAACTTGTTGTTCTTCTGGCATAGTCCACTTGCTCCAATTGGCCTTAGATCGCCATCATTGAAGGAATGAAGCAAAATATTCATTCTTTCCTTGTTTTAGAGCTTATAGTTCTTCGAGACTGACATCCATTGCAATGTTACATGCGTAATTCCTAATGAATGCATCCATAATTTCTTGGAATGTTCTAATGCCTGAAGGTAAGCGAGAGAACCATTCTATAGCGGGGCCTACCAAGCTTATAGGAAATAGCCGCATTAGATAAGTATCATCATATGCGACCTCCATGCAATGAACTTGGAATTCCCTAATGTGATCTTCAAGGTTTCCCATCCCTCGATATTTGTCAAATTTAGGGATCTCAAATCCCTTGGGGAATGGTTTCATCTCTAAGCTCCTATCAAATGGATAGGGACACAAGTTGCTTGGTGTCTTGGTTGTTCGCCCTGATTGAAGGTCAAGCACTTGTTGCGAGAGCAACCTGAGTTGTGTCATCACATCATTTTGTGGATCAAGCGGTGGGATGAAAGTGTTTTGGGGTGTTTCAATCATTAGTCGGATGGATGGATTGGTCGGTGCATTGTTTGATGGTATCTACAGGTTTTGGCGATTGAGGTAAGCTTCCACCTGCTTTTGTATGAACAACGCCTGTTGTTGATCTTGCTATTGTTGTGCTAAGATTTGTGCTTGTTGTTGCACTTGTTGCTATTCCAACAACGCTTGTTTTTGTGCTTGTTGTTGTTCCAACAACGCTTGTTGTTGGGCTACCAATTCTGCTGCTTCTTGTTGCTCTTGGTATTGCTTTAATGCTTGTTGATATGCTTGCAATTGCGCTGCTTGTTGTGAAAGAAGTTGTGCTTGATATTGGGCTTGTTGTGCCTAATATTGAGCTTGCACTTGAGCTTGTGCTTCAGCTTACGCTCGAGCTTGCGCTTGTGCTACTTGTGCTTGTGCTGCTTGTTGTTGCAATAGAAGTTGTGCTTGAGTGGCCTTTTGTGCTTGCAATGCTTGTGCAACTTGGGCGGCTTGTTGTTGTTGTTGTTGCAATAACGCTTGGGATTGTTGCACTTGTTGTGCTTGTAATGCGACTTGTGCAGCTTGGGCGACTTGTGCAGCTTGAGCAACTTGTTGAGCAGCTAGGTGTATGACTTTTTGTTTCTGCACTTGTTGGTATCCCCTTTGAAAAGCAGCTTGTAATGCCGCATTGTATTGGTTTGATGTGGTGAACGTTGGTGGTGGTGGGGGTGGTGGTGGATTTGGAATGGCGTTCATAGTGGTGGTGAATGGTGATGTCGTGTTGATTATTTGATTAGTGGATGGTGGTGTTGGTGTGGTGAGTGGCGTCGTTGATGTGTTTGGCCCTTGAGAGACCATGCTTTGTGATGTTATGGGGGTGTTTGATGATGTTGCAATTGTTTGTGTGTTTGTCACCTGTTGTTGCGATGCCGACGACAAGTTTTGAGCGTTAAACAAAATGCTTTGGTTGATAGTTAGGATGTTGTTTTGATCGATACTTGGTAGAGGGGGAAGCCCTAAACCAAGGAGTGGTGTGGATGATAATGGCAGTGTTGGGATAGGTGGAAATGTAAGGGGTGTTAGTTGTTGTGTGGTGTCAAATATGCCCCCTGGTTTGAACATATCTCCCTCTTCTTGTGAATTTGTGAAAAGAGGTGTTTGTGGTGTTGCGTGAAAAAATGATGATGATGGATTCTGATGGAATGTAAGAGGGACATTCTTGTGTAATGGGTTTTGGGGTATGTTTTGTTCCAAGGTGGTGTTTGCATCCAAGCTTTGGTTATTAACAAGGGGGTGTGTTTGAATAGCATTAAGTAATGCATTTCCCTTATTAACATTGGGTTGTGTTGGAGCAAACGATGTCATAATTTGCGGAATGTTTTGCGTGATGTTTTGGGATGGGGGTGTGGATGAGATGGGGATGGTGGATGAGATTGGAGGAGATGATATTTCTACTATGGTACTCACATCAAAATCCGAAGGTAACTTGGCCCCTTGTTTTGCTAGTTCAAGCATGTACAACAAAGGGTTAAGTCTCATCATGATGTTGATGATTCTATGGTTGTCAGGATTTTGGAGCATTTCAGTCATTTCCTCGCGAGACATTCCAAAGGTAATGTCCTCTCCTTGGTTTTCTTCTTGCGGATTTTGCGATGATGAGAGGGTTAATGGATTACTTGATTCAACGAGATTCATTTATGCATTTGTTTGGCTGAAATCGCTTGAAGCGGGTGTTTCTTTGTTGGCTTCCATACTCTTCTTATATTGAGATCTGGTTAAAACCATAAAACAAGGATCAATCTTCAAAAATATGGGAGATGAATCTCTTGATTCTTTGGATTGATCGTTATCTTATGCTCCAAAGTAGAACATTTTAGGATATCTTGAGGATCAAAGGTGATGATATGATGATGATGTTAGGGATGGATGATACAGATGTTTTGGGATTTTGATAAGTCTTGAATGAGATACTAGGATTTTAGGACTTGTGGATTTTGATTTTGATTTTGATTTTGTTTTTGGATTTTGAGATTTTATCCTTGATTTTGATTTTGATTTTGATTTTGAACAAAAAGACCCTAAGATGTTGGATAATAATCTAAGGGATAGCTTTGTTCAAAGGATGATGATTTTTAATATGTGTGAGGAGAAGGATACATCTACCCACACCTATTCAAACAAGATGATCATCTCACTAAGTATATGAAGAAGGATTCATCAACATATACTAAGCTAGACAAGATGATTTTGATAACTTTGACAAAGCATATGCAAAATGATGCATCTACACATACCTAGCCAAAGGTGATTTTGATAAATGTTTTCAAGGATTTAGTCTCAATGATTTTGATGATTTTGATTTTGCCACAAAGCCTAGTATTAAGGATGATTTCAATATTTTCCAAAAGGTGATGATGAGATGATGTTGTTTTGATGTTTTTTAGGATGGATGAAAAATATTTTGATATGTTTTGACCCTAAGATGAACCTAAAAAGGTATACTTTGTTTTCCTAGACCTAGGTATTAAAGAGAATGCAAATGCTTCCTAAAGACCTTTATAACCAAAAAATGATTCCATTTGAACACACATTTTTGGATTTCCAACCAATGATTTGTGCTTTGGGATTTGGAGTCTTCAACACATATGAAAGCTCATTTTGTTTATCTTTGCTTAATGTCTTTATTTTACTAAAAACACTTTCTTTGATTAGGTTTTTAAACTAAGATGTCCAATGTCTTAATTTCTTCAAACCCCACAAGATATGTTATGTGGAAATTTAATGAACTTAAGGCAAGGGTTTTCCTATTGTTTACTTAAGAAGGAAAATTGAGATATAATACAATGTCTAGAAACCTCTAAGGATGTGAATCCCAAGGGAAAGCAATAACATATGGATTGAGCCAATTGTATTTGTCTTCAAAAGGGTTTGAAATTTGGATGAGGTTCAAGTGTTTGTTTCCATAACGTTTTCGATCAAGCAGTGTATTTTGTAACCCAAGAATAAGTACAATCCTATGGATGTGTAAGACAATATTTGTTGGATTCCCACTTGGACAAGTCCAACTATGCTTATCTCTAGTGAATGGTTAGATGCTTGACCCCACTGGCTCCCATCCACGACACACTAAAAAGTGTGGGACGGCTTCAAAACGACCGTTCTTGCACCAACAAATAGATAAAAGGATTTTGGAAAATTCTAGCACATGGGTTTTAGTAAGGAATTTATATTCATGGAGATTGACCCATACGGTAAGAGTCCCCTTTCAGATCCATCTTGTCAGAATCAACTGCGTGATATTGGTGTTTCTTCCAATAGCCACATTTATATCCCGGTTGGAAATACTCTTAGCTTTAGAGTGTTACCGGTTGAGTCTTTCCCTTGGGTGAGTACTTTTTCCCAAAGGCAGGCCCTCTAGGATAAACAAAAGCGAATGAAGAAAAAAATCCGTAACTCGATCAATCTTTGATAGCAACAAAGAGAGAGAATATACGCAAAAATGCCCCCACTCACACTCGCACAAGATGTTCAATTTTTAAACCCAAATCGAAGTGTGGAGGTGATTGCTTTATCTCATCCCAAAGTCATGAAAAAGGAATTTTGATTCTCAAGATCACTATAAAGCACGAGAGAAGCGCATACGTCCTTTTTCAATGTCTTTAGTCTAAGTAAGCCTTCACGAAAAAAAAAGCTACACTTGTTCTTTTTAAATCCACAAAGCAAAATGTGAGTTCGTTTTAGAGCACCAAATCACAAGTGAAAGACATTTGTTCAATTTATTAATCCAATAAACAAAATCTAGTAAGTTGTGATCCTAATAGTTCATTTTAGCCTTTTTTGCAAGAAATGGAAAGGTTCTTTTTAAGCCCAAACGAAAATTAGTGTTCTAAGAATGAAAAGATAACAAATTCTTAGAATAGTGTTAAATAAACACTAAAGTGTTTAAAAACACTTTGATTGGAAAAAATATCATCATCATGCTTCTCTTTCCTTTGATTTTGATTTCCAACCTAAAAAGAGGAAAATCCAGTCAGATTCTGGAAAAACACAAAAATTAAAAAGCAGAAAATAGAGGAAAAATCAATCATAAATCAAAAGCATGTGCTAAAATTAAATTTTCCCTTTTTACTATCTCCCAGCATCACAACTCGTGATGGCGTTATAGTTTGGTCTCCCAGCGGTGCCCTCAGAGCGCCGCTTACCAGTCAGTGTCGCTCTGTGTCGGGACATAAAGCTCAACTATGTCGCAATTTTCAGCCCGCGTCACAGTTTGTGTCCAGCGTCACTGTTTAATATTTTTTTGAAATTGTCTGCAGGTCAGCGAGTCCAGCGACGAAGTTTAAAATTCAAAAATCTTGGCGGGACAAGTCCAGTGGCACAATTTGTGTTTTAAGCAGTGCCATATAGCGACGCTGACGAGCCCGCGGTGCCAAAACAACGACACTAAGCTCCCAGCGTTGGAATTTGCTGTGTGTGAAGAAAAACACAGAAATTTCAAGAAAATATTAGAAATAATGATATCCAACCCTCCTTCTAGCGCCAAATGTGCGAACCCTTTTCCTAGTACCTGCAAAACAACATGAGTAAACAAGTTAAACAAGGAATTGCAAGCTAAAACAAGGATTCCCCATGAAATCCATTTACAACCTCAAACTAGGAATGAAAATAACAAAGAACACAATGAAAATGACAAACAAAGATTAAATCCTAATTAGATGTGCAAACTCATGATCCCATGGGGGAATTGGTGCCAATTTGATGTAAAAATTGGCCCTTTCCCATTCCTAAGATGCAAGCTTCGAATGTTGAGGAGATTGATCCACTTTGTTGATGAAGAATGAAGACTCCAAGCCAAAAATCTGCAAAACCTAGTTATGATTCAATGAAAATAGATGGAATTCAAGAGATATTTGAGCATGGTAACTTTCCTTGGATTGTGGATGATCAAATGAGGATATGAGCTCTTTATTTATAGAATTCTAGGATGGATGAATGTCCAAATTTGAGCAATGTGGGACTAACATTCATCCAATGATATGATGCCACTTGTCAAGCTATGAATGGGTGATGGATGTGCAAGATTTGAGGTTTGTGCCAATAAATGCCAATATTTGAATTTCAAATTTGTTGAAATGACATGCAAGAGGGAAGGGAAAATGCAATAAATGCCACTTGGCTCAAGGCAAAAGACATGTAAGAGATTTTAAATGCCTTGTTGGATGTACATGTTGACTTGGAATTTTTGAATTCAAATTGAGAGAATATTCCAAAAGATGCCTTGTGAGGAAAATATAGATTTAATAAATGAATTAAATCTATTTTCATGTGCAAATTGCATTATCTAGAGGATGAGACATGGAATGAGGTTAAATTAATCAAGGGTTAATTAATTTAACATGACAGGTTAGATGATGTGACCTAATTTGACTCAATTTTATGGATTTAATTAAATCAAATAAGAGAGGAATATGATAAGAGGCTAATTAAATAAGGATTTTGATTTATTTAATTAAAAGGGATGGTGTTAGATTAAATCAAATAAGGTTTTAATTTATTTAATTTAATGGATAGACTTTAGATATTTAATCAAATAAATTGATTATTTAATTAAATAGGGATAATTAGATCAAATGTGATTGATTTATTTAATGAGAGATGACTTGTTTAGATAAAATGGTTTATTTATTCAAGAGATGAATATTGATGAATTTAATTAGATAGGGGGATTTGATTAAATGGTCGGACTGAGGGATGATTCAGGAAGAAACGATGTTAGTAAGTCAGGATCAGATGCACGATGTCAATCAGTATATTTTACGTGTCTACACTAATTTTATTTGTCGGTCATTTGCATTTGATTTTCAAGAAATTAGAATAATTGCATATAAATACTAGTCATTTTCATCATTTGAAATCCCAAGGAGAGCTAGAAATCTATTGAGCAAATTGAACATCCTAAAATCAGTCAAGGGCAGAATTAGCAACAATATTACAATAATTTTATCAATCAACTTCAAGTCTGTAAGACACCAAGAAGAATGAAGTAAATTATATTCAAGGAGCTATCATGATCAATCATGTGACTTTGTGAAGATGTATTGAGTTATCCTCTACATGCTAGTTGTAACAATCCATTATGTTTTATGAGCTAGCCTTTTATAGGTCTATCAAGAATTAAAGACATCCATCAATCAAATTTTGTGGCAACTTGTGTGATATCACTTCAGCAAGGGTTTCACATCAAGGTAACATTGTCCTTTATCATTTATTATTTCAATCAACTATTGTTGTTTTGGCCTTTTCCTAGCCTAGGGAATGCGCTCTTGATCATCATCAATCATTGTACATGGAGGTAGAAATACAAAAATGGGGTTTGACTTAGGAAAGCCCCTATACAATAGAACATTCTACCCCATTTTCATATATGTAGGTCAGATCTGGAGGTTTCAACAAGTGATAGTATCAGGAAGCAAAGTGCAAACCTTAATCCACATCTCAAAACTTTCAGATCCAAAAAGATGGAGTCCAGTCTAGGGTGTAGGGCACCCTGGACCAGCTAATTCAAGCTCAAATTTTCATCACAGGTTCCTCTCTGTGTCTTAGCCTTAGATATGAAGTTATTTTGTAACTTTCTATTTTTGTCTCTATGATAAATTACATTTTCAAATCTAAGGTTGTATGTCAAATAGGCTTGTTAAAACACACATCAAATTTATTATCCACACAACCCATAACATAAACACTATGGGATTGGCTCTCCATTATGGTAGCAAGCTAATCATCAAACCCTAGTCATATGATGTTTAATGTTGAGTCAAGTGAAAAAGAGATAATCCAAGTTATCCTAATTAGATCTAATTAGCTAGGTTTAGACATCCCTATCAAATTATCTTAATATAAACATCTTCTAGCTATTAGTATGGGTATGATGTTCTAATCTAAGTGAAAATTATAATTCAATGATATGTCACCACATCAATAGCAGTAAGGACTCTAAAGATATTCACCTTTCCTTATTCACTTGCTAGCTTATTTTCTCTAAGTTAGTAGTGCTATAGGGATCGAATCTACACCCACTACTTTTTACCAAAAAAATTAAGGCTCCTTTAGTGACTTTAGTCACAATACCTAATATGGGGGAGCCTCAAGTAAATACTGTATGAGGCATCCATAATCAACATGAGATAAATGACAGGAAAGGACTTCTACAACAAGTGGGCCTTGAAAACAAATCATAGCCTAAAAATTTATAGTATCTAACAACACATATCTAGCCATATAATTTAATAGAGGCCTTCGCATTAGAGTTTAACTAATCTACCCCTAGATCCAAAAGAGTAAAGGTGCATTGGCACTCAACACAACTAGATCCCATGTAATCTAACTGACACACTCTTAATCTAGACATAACAGAGTAGCATAAGTTTAGAATCAAAAGGGGCTGTGACACTGATGTAAAGGGAGGGGCCTTACATCCTTCCCCCCTTGTATATAATTTCTCCTAGATGTCTTTCGGGGTTGAAACTTAACAAAATTAAAGCAACACATAAGAATCTGATTAGCCATGCCAATTATTCTACTTCCTTGATGAAAGGAATTAAAACATTTAATTAGCGACATGCATGTTTGTATTGGATTAAAGAAGATTTACATAATTTACACATCAAACTCTATCCAACAACATAAATTATAGAACAATAGTCATAATGATCAACAATTGTCCAAAAAAAAAGCCAGAGAGAAGCCTACGAAGTGTACGCACTTACAACTAACCATAGCAATTGTACAAGGTATCAAATATATAATTGTAGACACCTGAATTTGATCACCTTCATATGGTCAAATTCATCCCTTCTCATTCCTCTGTCCCACATCCTTCATCTGAATTAATTAAATAGTTTATTATTTAATTAATATCGCCCTTATTCTAATTTCCCTAAGGCATTTAATAAATTAACTACATACCTTATCCCCTTTCCTCTCTAAATTAAACAAATACTCTAGTTTATTTAATTTAGTCATTTTGTCTTCATGAATTTAAATCAATTTTTAAATTCATTCTTTCTCTCTCCTTGTCCCATCCTCCATAATTCTCTCTAATCTAGATTAATTTAATTAATCTGTGATTAGGATGTGCACACCCCTAATCATGATTAGGGTCACATCCTCTATAATCCCCCACTTGCACTTAATTTTTCATTAACCTACCTAATCCCATGTTTACACAACCTTAATCACTTGATTAGGTCAACCTAATCCCCATGCCATTTATGACATATGTCCAAAGTCAACTTAATTTAATGCTTTCTCCTTTTGGAGAAGGCAACCCCTTCCCCATGTGAATTTTTAATTCACATTTAATCCCCCTAGGCATTTGAAATAATTTTTAATTCTTTCTCTCATCCCCATGTGGATATTTGAGGAATTTTTAATTCCTCACATATCCCATCACCCATATGAGGACAATGACCTCCTTTACGAGGAGATCTTGTCCAAATACCAAGGTACTATGTAGTACTCTACCTCATCTCTCCTTGCCACCTCACCCGCCACATGTCAAGATGTGAGGGCTTGTGAGTTCTCAACTCACCCTAGTCCTTGATCTTGTCCACCATGGCTCAATCTTGGCCCACCATTGTTTAGAGGCACTTCCCCTAAAAATGGAGGAATTTTCTGTCATTTGCAATCATCCACTATTGCAATCAACGTTATCACTCATCCAAGCAAATCTACCTTTGTTGCAACACCATTTGAGCTCATACTTTGCATCCATTCAACTACCCATTTGCACCATTACATCCACCATCACTTCATGATCATTTAGAGCTAGGTTTTATGCTATTTTTCCATCAAAGGAGCACACATTTAAACAATCAACATGGCCAACCAAGAAATCAACTCAACAAGGTAAAATGTTCCATATTCTCTTGTATTTTGTTTGAGTTCATTGTATTCCCAATCTTGAGTGTTTATCTTGTGCTTTTGATTGATTGCATTAGTTAGTTTTTGCATTTCAGTAGGTCAAATTCACTTGCACACATTTTTGGCATGCTCGGTGGGACCCACGTCATGGGTCTTCACTTTATGGTTTTTTGTTGTTTGAATTTTGTAGGTTCAAATTTCTACACGCAGGGGCAAAATTGCGATTGGCAAAGGCGAACATGAATTCACCCTTTTTTTTGGAAAGGGGTGAAATTGAGACGAAAGGCAAGATTGATTGGTACAAAGGCGGAAACATGGAGGGTCTTTGGGAACAGGCGAGATTGACCTAGTTATAGAGGCGATTGCGATTTTTCCCCTTCCCTGTGATAGGCGATTTCAAATTTTCCCATCCACTTGGATAAGCAAGTGAAACTTTTCCCCTCCATTAGAACAGGCAATCTTGATCACTAGACACAAGTGAGTTCATCTTACACAAAGGAGAATTTGAGGTATTCTCGAATATTTAGCTTTTCAATCTGAGCTTTTATTTCGTTTTGATCTCGGGTACTGATCCACTAACTTGTCTGTTTGTGAGTGTGTTATTTTACTAATGATTTGTGCAACAATTTTCCCTTGTTTTTCCAAGACTGGTGGTAGTAAACTACTGACATATTTTCTGCAGGATGATCGGTCGAAGACCCCTAGGTTAGCTTTGTCGGTGCATCATTTTTTTCATACTAATCCAGGCACACATAGATTAATTAAAGGGTCAATTTACTTTGTTTGTTGTGCTTGGGAGAAAGTTGTTGACGTATCCACTCCCATTGCACCTTTCGATGATCTTGGGTGACGAGAAATCACAACTTGTTGTAGTCTAGTCCAGTCTACCTAGGAGGTGCTAGTATGTCTAAGCTCTCCCCTTGCACTGCGTGCGAGCTTGGGGACTAGCCAAAGAGTCTAGTATATTCTTCCCTTAGCAAGACCTACCTAAGATTTCATCACCCGGGGGATGATCCCAACCACGTGTTACCAACGAGGTATATAAAGGGGGGAGAACTAAAGTTGTACCCCAATCCAATCATGTTGTGTCTAGCGAAGTGTCAAAGCTAGGGTGATACCTAGATAAGACGTGCAGGGTTGGTCTGATTTTCTATTACCTCGATGGGGTTTCTGATCCACGCTTGTGATGAGCTGGTGTTTACAGTTGTGCCTCACATTCCTAGCATATATTGAGGACACACGAGATAGCTTGTATAGCCTAGAAAGAGACCCATGTTTTAGCCACAACTTGGTGTAGTGCAGGGGATGCACACTATACCACGAAGTTACTCATCATGTACTCCCTTGGGTTGAGATAGAAATCATCATGGTGGACTACGATAGTGTTTGAGCGAGAGTGTGAAGGTGAGCCAGTGGCGTCTGTTGATGACCCTATGCCACTGAATTGCTAGCTATTTGCCCTCATGAGAAAGGGTGATCCAGAGAACCATCCTGGTATCATGAAACATTAACCTTGGGTTGTCCGCTCAAGGTGGTGGGCCTACATCAAGTTTGCAAACCTTCAATACTAATTTTAGGATTGTGCTGCATGACGTGTCTTCATTGTATGATACCAGTGCTTAGTTTTTAGTTGATTCAGTCCAACCTTTCTGTCTGTTGTTTGTCGTGTTTTCTGTCCTTTTCCATAGTCTTCCCCTGCCCTCAGTGGAAAATTTGCTTCTCATAGAGGAAAATTTGCATTGTGGACATGTGATCCTACCTTGTAAAGGGGTGATTCTGTGTTTGAGTCTAGTCTAGGTCATCCATTTAGGTGAGTTCGTCTTCATCAGAGGCAAATTTTCCTGTGGGTCCCTTTCTTAGGAAACCCCGTGTCTGCTTGTTCCTTAGATAGGGGAGTGTGCCCAACCCTTAGGCGAGTTTACATCTAGTCCATATTCTTCGAGTCCACCTATTCCCCTAGAATAGGTGATTTTGTCTTCTCCTTGGGTGAACCTGCTATCCACGAGGGAGATCCCGCATTTTGTCTGGGTCTTCTCCATCTATACACCTCTTAGAATAGGCGAACCTATTATCTGCGGGGGTGAATCCATGTCTACCTGTGTCATCCTCGTTCGTACAGTACAAGACTTAGGTGAATTCATTTTTCTGATAGGCAATCCCATTTTAGGCATGTTCATTCCTCGTTTGTACAACTCAATAAATAGGCAAACTTGTTATCCCTTGATAGGCGATTTTGACCCTGTTCGTATGTGTCAAGACTTAGGCGAGTTTGTCATCCTCATTAGGTGAATTTTCAAATTGTGTCTACCCATTCTCCTTTGGTGTTCTGAGGATTTAGGTGATTCTGCTTTCCATAAAGGTGATCCTGTGAAACGTTTAGGCAACCCTGCCCTTAGATAGGTGAAATTGCATCACAAGTCTTCCTATTTCCTTTGCATCCCAAGATATAGGTGAGGTTGAGTCTTTGATATAGATGAGTCTGACTAACACAGAGGTGATTCTGTTGACCCTAAATAGGAGAAGTCATGACCTGAAGAGGAAAATTTGTGCTACATAGAGGCATATGCACTGTCCATTCAAAATCCAGAGAGCTAATCCTTTTGGCCACTAAAAGCCTGTCATTTTTTGAGTCTGTTGTTGTGATCAATTTTTTTTATCACCATCTGTTCACCCATAATTGTCACTTTAGTCAGTCTGCATTTTACAAAAGTCATCCATTCATCGATCAAATCATATAGGTGCATTGTAGAACATCCCTAGATTGCATATCTATCATAGGTTTATCAATCCCAAATCCTTAGACTTTGTTTTAGAGGTTTTTATCCAAGTTGGCTTAGGTGCCTAATCTTGATCATCATCCTTCACACTTACTTAGGATTGTTATCTATCCTGAGTTAGTAATCATCCATGAACCACTCAATATACTTCCATCTTGAGGTATATTTGGTGTCGTAATCATCCTTTTGTCATTTAATCTGATCGTCATCATCTTACATCATCTAGTTCAACCTCTAAACTTGGTTTAGAATCAATCTCATCATCTAGTCCAATCGATCATCTAATCCTATCAATCATCTCATCCCATTAACCAATCTAATTGAATCTAATCCCATCGACTATTCAATCAATCTATCTTCTAATCCAATCAAGCCTTTAATCATCACCTAGGTCATTCATTTAAGTGCATCCTAGAGCATAGCGTCATCTTAGTTCACCTGGTAGTTTTGCATTTTTATGCCCATTACCCGATTGCAAGCAAAGAAACTCATGGCAAAACAATAGGCTCAAGGTATCTAGCCTCACATTCCTTAGGATCCCACCAATGGTGGCTCATCGCAATCCAACATTGAGGTCCATACCACTTCACCTCCTACTGACGAGAGAATGGTCAACCAACTCGAGGTCATAGTGGACGAATATCTTAACAATCCTGTCAATGTCTAGATGACAAACTGTCTCCTTAATGAGTGTGGGGATAAGATCCTCACCACGTTGCTCATCAAGGGCATCAAGCCATCGTTGGGGTTTGACTTATCCAAGTATGTCAATATCACACCTCTTGCACCCATGGCATCGCAAGACCATCATAATTCACAGAGTAATCCAGGTAATTCATACATCCTTGAAGGTCCACTGCAAGAGGGTTGGTATCAACTTGGGTTTGGCAATGCCATAATTTATCAAGTCATGCAACCTTATTGGGTTCCAATTTTGGTTATGGGAGAACCTCAGCCAAACATTCCTTAAGGCCATAATCCTAATGATCCCCTTGCTTTTGGTATGCCACAAAGTCTCCCTAATCTGCCACCCATGAACATCACACAAACTTCAACCCCCATACCGTCAGCACCACCTCTTCCACCTAACCAACCAGGTCAACCACTTGTGAATACTGGGGGAAATCCTTTTGCTATGCCACACACACCTCTTAGATTTGCACCTACATCCAACTTACCACCACAAGGCAACATCCCATCCTTGCATTAGCCTCAGGTTAACCTACAATAGGAAACACCATCACAACCACCTCACCAACAGGTGTCACAAAAACCTCCATCTCAATCTCTACAACATACCACCATTCCATCTCAGCCTCCACAACATACCTCAATTCCCTCGCAACCCCCACATCAAGCACAAGTTGCTTCATAGCCTCAACAAAAACCTCCACAACAACAACAAGGTATCCCATCACAAACCCCTCAACAAATGCAGACACCCACTGACTAGTCAACACCATCTTATCAGTTGCCTCCTCACCAACCACAAGTCCCTCAACAACATCAAATTCCATCTTGATCTCTTTATCAACAACCATTGTCTTACCAACAACTACCTCAACATACACAAGTCCTGACACAAATGCCAGGAAACACTGCTGCTCAATACCTCTATCACCCACAAAGCACGTACACTACATATGCTACCCCACCCAATCCTAATCCTAATCCTGCTTATCAAAATCTTCAACAATCCCAGCCACAACCGTCTTACACAAATCCCAAAAAATCACAATCAAACCCTTATTACCAGCCATCATATCTGCAACAGCCTCCATATGTGTCCCAACAACCAGCTACTACTTATAACTATCAGTCTAATCCATATTATTCACAACAACAACCATCATACCAACAGGCACCTCTTCATATTACCAATCACCTCCTCCATATCAACAAGGTGCTTCCACTTCATATTACCAAGCACCTCCTTCATATCAGCAAGGTGCCTCCGCCTCACACTATCAGGCCTCACCATCCTATCAACAACATTATGTCAATCCACAATATGTGTATCCCAACCAATATCAACAAACATCCTCATATCAGCTTCCACCATCATACGATCAAACCATCCCGAATCCATCCACTTCATATCAGCCATATGCTCCAAATAGTCAATCCAACCTGACCAATCCTCCTTCGACACCTATTAATAAGGAGTGGGAAGAGATCAAAGCCGCATTGAAAGACTTGTAAGTAGGGACCTCTAAAAAGTATTTCAAATTTGAAGAGATTTGTCCCTATTCATTTGATCCCTCGATCTCACTTGTTCCTTTTTCTAAGCATTTTGAAATTCCAAAGTTTGACAAGTACAAAGGAACTAAGGACCTAAAGAGTCATCTCTAGGAATTCTACTCACACTACAAAGAAGTTGTGTGCAATGACAATTATGTCATGTGGTTATTCCCTAGGAACCTAACCGGGGTAGCCCTAGATTGGTTTAAGGGTCTTCCAAAGGGGTCAATCTCTTCTTTTGTGAATCTTTCAGAAAAATGTGTTACACACTTCTCCTTCAATTTGGAGGACATTGATACCCTATATCTTTTGAAAGAAAAACAACACGAGGGAGAAACCTTTGCAAGCTACCTACACAGGTGGCACGCCTTGGCTAGTTGAATGAAATCCCATCTCAGCGAGAAGGACATGGTCACCATCTTCGTAGCGAATTCCCATCCCGATATGACACATAATCTCAATCTTCATTGTGTCACAACCTTCTCAGAGGTCATAGAAAAAGGTACTATCATTGAGAGAGTGCTCATTGCTAAGGGACAAGTCAAAATGTATAATCCCAATAAGGATAAGTCATCTGGAGATAAGTTCCGCTACTAGAACAAGAAAAATAATGCTGCCAATGATGGTGTCATGGATACCAAGCATGTTCAAGTAGCTAACACCTTGGAAAGGTCACAATATACCCATAATCAACCATCAATTTCTAATGTCATATCAGTGTTGCAGGGGGCACCTCGTCCTCCTCAATAGTCCAATCAACAGAATCAAAGGAACAATAAACACACATTCACTCCATTGGGAGAATATTTAAGTGTTGTCTTCAACAGGCTCCTCCAAGCAAGCTATCCAGTCACTTACCCTATGACTAAGCCTTTCGATGAGTCTAAACTAAAGCTTGCCTGGTATAGAGAAAACAAATACTGTGATTTTCACAAAATCAAAGGTCATTCCACTAGCAAGTGCCAGGGACTTAAAACATACATCCAAGATCTTATAGATTGAGGTGATATCTAGGTGGATGCAAACTAGGCCACATCTTCCAATTCCCAACTAAAAATATATCAAAATGCTTTCCCAAAACACAATCAGGGTGCCAATACGTCTAATGCTAATCTCGGGTCAAATAATAACAATAATCAAAACAACAACATAAACAATGTCAGCTACAAGAATGCACCCTATAACTATGATTGTATAGTTATGTGCATCAGTCAGGTAGATCCTCATGTATCCATGATTCACGTTAAAGGAAAACACCCACAATGTGTTGTTACAACCCATCGCACCTGCATAACCATTCTTGGAGCTTCCACGTCAGCCCAACCGACTCGTGTAAGGTCTCAATATAATATTGGTGATCAACTTGGAAAGACTCCAACTCAAATATCCATCCTGTATTTTCTTAAGTCTTCTCCTATCCATCAAGAAATCCTTACTAAAGATTTGCAGGATACCCATGTCCCTACTGATATAAACCCCACCCAATTTCAAGCCTTGGTAGGACATTTGTCATCCACCTAACAGCTAGGATTCAGTCAAAATGATATTCCTTCCATCGATTCAAACCATAACCGTACCCTTCACATTGAGGTCCTCGTAGCCCATCATAAAGTAAAAAGGGTCCTGGTAGATAATGGCTCTTCCCTTAACCTTTGTACATTGAAGTTCATCAAACAGGTAGGCTACACCCATGCTGACTTAAATAACTAGGTTATCACCATCAAAGTGTATGACAATGCAAAATGAGACTCTTAAGGAATTATTTGTCTTCCTATCCAGGTTGGCCCTATTGTACAATATACCATGTGCCATGTCCCTAATCTGGACCTTCCATACAATCTCCTTCTTGGCAACACATGGATCCATGCCATGCAGGCCATCCCATCCACTTACCATCAATCCCTTAAATTCCCATTCATTGGAATGGAAGTAACTATACATGCTGATCCACAACCCTTTGAATAATGCCATGTCATAGAAGCTTCCTTCCCTCACTCTCACTACTGTCCAGGGGTTGAAGTGAGGGCATCTTAGGAATCATCCTCCAATCCATCTTCCAACCCATCATCCACCACATCATCCATTCCATCCTCCACATCTAAATCCACAATCACCAAGGTCTAGATCATAGACAAAGGTTGTGGTGAGTACGAAATGCACACATCTTTAAATGTGGCAACCATGCCACCATCCCATCATACTTATGGCCAACCTTCTTAGTCCACACCAAAAGAAGAAGAGAAGACAACAATACTCAAGTTCTAAGAACGTGGGGTCTAGCACTTTCTGATCTCCTAGGACATGACAAGATCAACTAGATGATGATATCATCCAATGGATATATCCAGAAGAGCCCGAGCCTTCACCCCCTCTTAAGGAATATTTCCAGGAGACTTATCCTCATGCATCTAAGTTTGCTGAAAAGTACAATTATCGAGGGGGAGGCCTTGGCATGGAAGAACAAGGAAGATTATAACTTTTCGACACTCCCGTGTGACCTAGACATTTGGGCTTAGGCTATGACACAAAGCAAAAGGGTCCTACACCATCAACTAGTTCCTCTAATAATGTCAATGCAAAAAATGATTTCCTTGAGGACATACCTAAAGAAGAGGCCATCATACTCGCATATGATGATGTCGATATCTCATCCATGTTTGAATTCCTATCCATCTTTACCATTAGCCTTTACCTTCGCATCTTGAACTCATTGACTGGGACTTACGAGGTAGTGCACCTATCAATACCTTTCCTTCAGTGGACACTTATGTGCATCTCATGGGGTTGGGGGAAGATGAACATCCTAACCACAAAAGTAAGAAGAAACAAAATAAAAAAAGACTCATCTAGTGAAAACCTCTTCGAGGCACTTCCTGACTCATCAAAAGTCAAAATAAAGGGTGTATCCGATAGTGAAAACCTTGATGAGGTGCTAGAGGATGGAGATGTTCATCTTCCCCTTGTTGGAACTCAGTTGTCTGAACGGTATTCCATCTTGATTAAAGAAACTCAAGAATTCAATTTGGGAACAAAAGAAGACCCTAAGATCACATACATAGCCAAATCCTTGTCAGAGGAAGAACATTCTATCATTGTCAATCTGTTAAAAGAGGGAATCATCAATTTCGCATGGACTTATTTAGACATGCGAGGTCTAGATCCTACCTTGGTGGTACACCATTTGGATGTTCATCTGGATGCCAAACTTGTGAAACATAAATTAAGGAAAATGCATCCTTAGGTGGCTTTTCTTTTCAAGAAAGAGTTGGACAAATTGTTAGAGGTTGGGTTCATAAGACCTATTGACTATTCTAACTAGATATTCAACATAGTGCCCATGGCTAAACCAAATGGAAATATCAAAATCTATATAGATTTTTCAGGATCTCAATAAAGCTTTCCCTAAGGATGATTTTCCCTTTCCAAACATTGACATGTTGGTCGACCTCATAGCAGGGCATGAGATGCTATCCCTTATGGATGGTTTCTCCGGCTATAATCAGATTAGGATTGTACCAGAAGATCAACATAAAACTGCCTTCACCACTCCTTAGGGAACCTTCTGCTATAATGTCATGTCCTTTGGACTAAAAAATGCAAGGGCAACCTATTAGCATGCCATGACTATTATCTTCCATGACCTCATTCATATTATAATGGAAGATTATGTGGGTGACTTATTGGGGAAGTCCAAGACTAGAGAAGATCATCCTATGATCTTGAAGAAAATATTGAGCGGTTAGAACACTACAAGCTACACCTAAATCCAAAGAAGTGCATTTTCAGGGTTACATCAAGGAAGCTATTGGGCTTCATAGTATCTAGAAGGGGTATAGAGGTAGATCCAAAAAAGGTCAAAGCCATAATGGAAATTCCTATGCCACATCATCTAAAACAATTAAGAAGCCTTCAAGGGAAGCTGCAGTCCATTAGGCGGTTCATAGCCCAGCTAACTAACAAGTGTCAATCATTCTTACATCTCCTATTTAAAGATACCACCTTCAAGTGGGATCCAGAGTGTCAACAAGGCTTCAACAAAATTAAGGAGTACTTGGTTGATCCACCCATCGTGATGCATCCTATTCTAGGTAAACCAATCTTGTTGTACATCTTAGCTACATCAATTGCATTGGGGGCATTATTAGCACAACATGATGATTCCTCTAAAGAGCATGCAATCTATTACATCAGTCAAACATTGGTGGGCTATGAACTCAACTATTCTCCAATGGAAAAGGCTTGTATGGCCATGATCTTTAGCTCAAAAAAGCTTCGTCATTACATGCTTCATCATCTTGTGAAGCTAATATCATAAGTTGATCCACTTAAATATCTATTTTCTAGAACTTCTTTGACTGGACGCATGACCAAGTGGGTCATGTTATTGAGTGAATTTGACATAGAGTACGTGGACGCAAGGAAATCAAAGAATAAGTCATAGCAGATTAGTTGGCCGATGCTCCTTTGGTTGATGCATGTCCTTTAGTAGCTGAGTTTCCTGATGAAGAAGTCCTTATAGTCACAAAAGCAGATACATGGAAACTTTAATTTGATGGGTCATATACACAAATGCACGGTGGATGACTTTAAGAAGTATTTCACCTTCATCCAATTTGAAAAAATCCCCAAAGTTTAGAACAAAGCAACAGATGCAATGGCTACAATCAGTTCCCTCATCGACATTCCCAAAGATCGAATGGATTGTGAGTTCCTCGTTGAACAACTTTTAATCCCGACATATGATGTCCCTGATAGTGAGATGGTGTGCAATGTTGTAGGCCCCAAATCACCCTGGTACGATGATATTTACACCTACCTCCGTGATAATATCATATCACCTGACCTTACTCAAAATCAACGTAAATCCTTCATCCAATGTACTTCTTGCTATACAATCGTAGGAGATACACTTTATCGACGTGGGTATAATGGAACTCTCCTTAGGTGTCTGAACGAATAAGAAGCCCACACTACATTAAACAAGGTACATAGTGGTGTTTGTGGAGCCCATTCAAATGGAATGGCCTTAGCAAAAAGGATTCTTAGAGCTGGTTATTATTGGCCTACAATGGAGCATGACTCTTGTGAGTTCGTGAAGATATGTTTACCTTGTCAACAACATGCAGATTTAATTAATGCTCCCGCACAAGACTTGCAACCCATCATAGCACCATGGCCTTTTTCTCAATGGGGTTTTGACTTGATCAACAAGATTTACCCTCTATCCTCTGACAACCACACTTTCATCATCACAACCACTAAATTCTTTACCAAGTGGGTGGAAGCAATTCCACTCTCCCAAATAATGGGTATTCAGATCTCCAAATTCATCCTTTTCCATATTCTATGTAGATATGGAATCCCTTCCACCATCATCACTGACAATGGAAAACCCTTCAAAAATTAGTTTATGAAACACCTTTGTGAGACATACCATATCCAACATCGGTAGTCCATGCCCTATTACCCACAAGGTAATGGTCAAGTGGAGGAAACCAACAAAACACTTATCAAAATCCTTAAAAAGGTGGTCAATAATACTGGTCGAGATTGACACCTCCATCTCCATCCCACCCTTTGGCCCTACCGCACGTCCATCCACACTCCCATTGGCGCCACTCTGTACTCCCTTGTATATGGTGCTAATGCAATCTTGCTAATCGAAGTTGAGATTCCCGTACTCCAAATATCTCTGAAGAACGTCATCAGTGATGAAGACACCCGGGTTGCACGCTTAAGTCAGCCTGAACTCCTAGATGAAAAGTGTATTAGGGCCTAAAATCTTCTCCAAGCATACCAACATTGTCTTAGGAGGAGCTACAACAAAAATTTCATCCTCGTTAGTTTAATGTTGGCGATCTAGTCCTCAAGGAGAATCAATGTACCCAAAAATATTGAGACAAGAAAGGAAAGTTTGAGGCCAATTGGCTGGGTCCTTATGTTGTCATAGCTAAATATGGTTATGGGGCATAAAGACTTGCCACATCTGAAGGAGAATCCCTAAAGGAGCTTATCAACATCACACACCTGAAGAGGTTGTTTACCCAAGTCAGTTGGGTTATCCTATCTTGAAAAAATACCAAAAAAAAGTAAAAAATCATCAAAAATACAAAAAAATCCAAAAAGTTAAAAATCCCAAAAATAGTAGAGAAATAATCTGTCCTATGGTGAAACCACCTCTGGTGGCACCTTGGATAAGTACGTTTCATGAAAACCTAGCAACAGGTGCCATTCATAGAGGGATTAATCATTACCTACCTTGTGTCCTAGTTACTTTATGCTTCCATCCATCCTATCCTCACATCTCATCCTTATATCCTATTGATCTGATCCTTTCATCTACATCCGCTTATCTGCCGCTTGGTATATTTTGGTTGAGCATTGGATGATCCACATCGACTATCTGCAATCTTGAGCTTTTATCCTAAATCTGAGCTTTTGTCATTTGTCTGTCAGTGTCGTTTGTCGGTCTTGTGTCTTCATCTACAATCCTCTCATCGTGTCGGTCACAATTAGGTCTCATCTTGTCTTTTATCCTTTTGTCAAACTAATTTTCCCCTGCAATTTCACATAGGAAAGGTCAATCATTTGATCATCCCTCGGGGCATTTTTCCATCCAGTCTTTGTCATCCATCGTTATCGCCATTGTCCTCTTTCCGCTTTTATCCATGGTCGGTTGTCAGTCTTTTATCAAACTACGAGGGCTCCATGCTTTCACATAGGCAAGGCTAATCTTTGATCAGCCCCCGAGCCGCTTAGTCTTAAGGGTGTGTCTTATTGTCATGTTGTGTCATTAAATATGTCCCTACCTAGCTAGTTCATAAAAAACAAAATCTATTAGTATCTTGAGGTCCAATCAGTTTCAAATATCCCACGTCATGTTGATCATCTAGTCTCTCCTTCATCTTTGGTCTTAATAGGATGCATCATTCCTAATCAGAACAAATCAATCCCATCCACCCTTTTGATCCTATGGAAAAGGAAATTTTAGATTTATTGTGATCTTTTGATGATTTTGTCTCTTGTTTATCATTTGAGCTTCTTAATACCTTGTTAGGGTCACCACGATCCATCATATCATAGTGCACTTTTACTGGTAAGTGTAGGGGTATATATTGATCTTTTGTTTTCTTTTGCCTTCTTGGTTGTCCCATGTAGTACCCACCAAGATCCCTGTGGTCTTGTATTACACTGGGGAATCCTTTGTGCTTGTGGTTATCCTAACACTTGGCCCGACCAAAGCCATTACGACTTTGGGGTGTTGCAATAACCTTCTTATTTGTTGTGTCTGTTTTATGCATTAGACACTAATCTTCCTTGGTTCCTCATACCCTGGCGTATTGTGTCTTATGCTATAGAAAAAATTAGTGCTCTCAAAATGGAAAAATAGCATTAGGATTATATTTCATTTATTCATCCCTTTGCATTGCATTTATCCCCATCCATCCTCTCCCCAACCTATGATTAGTGATTTCAGTTGTGCAAACACTCATCTTTTATCTTCCCTTCTTCTCAGGATTCATATGGTCTTTGACAGATGCAGTATCGCACCCATCATTCACTTAGGATTGCATTTATCATTACGTTGACAATACCAAGGTCATCTCTACTGTCAAATCCCTGGTCTATGACATTGCAAAATGAGCAAAGCAAATGAGATTGATACATAAATATAAGGAAAAACATGGACATCATAGAAATAGGCGAATCTAATCATTCATTAATCTTGATCGATGTCATATTAAATGTAGAGAGTATGATTTGATCACAATAATCATGTTCATCTTCAGTTTTTTAGAGTAATCTCGATTGGTTATTCTAAGCATCTTAAGTTCATTTCATATCATTTCATCTCATGTTCATTTATTATAATCATATCCATCTTAAGTTGTTTAGAATAATATAGATTTGTTATTCTCAACAACTTAGGTTCATTTCATCTCATTTTGCATTTGCATTATCATGTTCATTTTAATTTGTTTAGATTAATCTTGATTGGTTATTCTAAGAATATTAAGTTAATTCCCTTATCATTTCATTACATTATCATTTTAGGTTGTTTAGAGTTATTATTCTAAACATATTAGTCCATCTCATTGCGTACATTGCATTGCATTACACCCATCCATAATATTACCACCTATACATACATCACATTTTCATTTCATAATCACATCATAATGACACATCCATGACATGCATCATAACATTAAAAGAAAGTTGATTGTATAGTGTACACACATACATCACATCTTGCATCACAAGTCATTAGTCTCATATCCATAGCATATAAAATCATAAATCATCCATCACATCCCGCATCACAAAATGTTAGGCATAATGCATTTCATCCATATCATCCACATAGACATAAACATAAATCATCATAGTTGCATACATATATCATAATCGTCATCATCATAACCATCTGCATATCTCATAACAAATCACATACATACACATGCACGCAAATAAGCATCCATCACATAATATGCATATAGTGTCGATAATGTCCATCGCATATTATATAACTATCAAAATATCAAAATATCATGCCCATCATGATCCATAATAATTCCATAACAAGTCCATAATAAGTCCATCATAAATTAATAAAAACATGTCTATCATGTTTATCAAAATCCATCAAATAACATACAGGTACAAAGCTCTGATCAAATACAGAGACTACATCTCCTAAATGAATAAAGAATAAAGAATGAACTAATCAATGAATGAAAGAACATCTAATATGTACTGAGAAGTCTATAATCTATATCTCTGTATGCTACTCATCCACTCTGCACCTATCAAAACTCAGGATCTTGTCCCCTCTGTCCCCTCTATCCTGAGCTGCCCTCATCTGACCTCTGTGGGGAATGTGCCCCTAATCCTTTTCCATGGGGAGGTGTCTCACAAAAGCTATTGTACCCTCATGTGTGAGTGGTCCCCAAGTGTGATGGTGTTGGAATCTAAGGTACATGTTGGACATAAGGAGATACTCTTTGTGTGAGATCTAGGACTGCCTGATGATACAAAAACATATAGTAGGCCGCCTCTATCCTGGCATCTGTCACCTCTATTGTCTGAGCCCTGGCTAGATCCCTCTTGATCTTGTATCTGTCCCTCAATCCTGAGATGTATCTCCTCTAACTCTCCCATGCCTCCCAAGCCATCTGCATCGGATCCACCTATGCTTGTAGTTAGGACATCTACTGTATTACTGCATCCCTCTCACCCTGCAGGGCCTGCACTTGTGCCTCTGTCATCTCCAGTGCCGCCCTTGCATCCCCCACTATAATATCTGCACACTTTGCCTTATCCTGGAGCTCATCTCTCTCACTCCTCAGCTTGTCCCTATCTCTCCTCATCTCCTCTATCCCCCTCTGCATCTCCACTATCTGCCTCCTGAGGTCATCTCTCTCCATGTGGGCCTCCCATATGTTCCTTGATGCCTCCTCTACCAGGGCTACATAGTCCCTATCTCCCTCTCTCCACAACCTATCTTCCTATCCCTGTCCTCCTCAGACTCCCTAAGTTTATGCTTTGTGATCCTTAGTTGGGCTATGGCTCCTCTAAGCAGTACTGCAAGATCCTTGAGTGATGGCAGCACATAAGGCACTATTGCCAAGGGGTGAATATCTGGAGTGTCCACCTCCATCGCTTGCCACTCTCCTCGCACCTCTCCCTCTCCTTTGTCCTCCTCCATCTCTGCATCTTCGTCATATCCTCTCCTATGTTGAGTTGCTAGTCTACTCTCATCATCTGAGCCATATCCCAGGGCTCCCACAATCAACTGTACTGTGTTCATCCGCCCTAGCCACCCCTTTGCCCACCATGTTGAATAGCGCACTATCGTGCTTTCCTCTCCTGGCCCACCTCTCTAGGGGTATTGAGTTAGTGGGACCTGATCCCACATTTCCCATGCATAATCATCCATAATTGGCTCACCCCATAGTGCTATCGGCTCCCTGGTAATCCTCTAAAATCTTTGTGGCCCCGCAGGGACGTCCTACTGAATCCCAAACTACCGTGTGACCTTGTCCGATATGTGGAGCTCAACAATAAATGGATCTCGTTTGATCAAGTAATAGACTAAAAATAAGTATCCCTTGTACCTCCTTTCATCATCCTTCCACCCATGGAAGCGTCAGGAAAGGTACGACCTCCATGTGATGTCCTCCAACCTCAAGCTATCCAGTCTCCTCCTCCATCCCTCTAAATCCCCCACAAGCTGATAATGTAATCTAAACCCATACTCCGTGCCCCACCAGTACACTACTAGAAACACTTCATCTCTAACCCCTACATTCAAAATATCTGGCCTGGCCACACTGATGTGCTCCCATGCCCACACCTGCAGTAGTGTCACATGTGTGATGCTCACAGACAATCTGTAGTAGATGACGCGCATGTCCCTGTACAATTATGCTAGTACACACGCTCCCCATGCAAAATCCCTTTCTCTCCTCTCAATAATGTGTCTGACAACCTCAATGATCTTATGGTTGCAAAAGCATCCACTCCTATATGGAAATAGGATCCCGTTGATCAATCCATAGATGTACAATGGAAAAGTAGGTACATGTAATCCTAGAAAAGCATCTAGGTCAAGGTCACTCCCCTAAATCGACAACTCCATTGGTCCAAAAATTGCCCGTACATTCTCCTCCCATGGTTGAGTATGAGCCCAACTAATCAAACTCCCTTTGATCAGTAGCCGCAAAATCCTCCAAATTTCCTCTAACGTCACTGTCATCTCCTCTGTTGGGAGATGGAATGTTGATGTCTTCGAGCTCCATTTCTCCACCAGTTTTGTCAGGAGTGTCTAGTGCACTCCAATGTTGGGATATCCCAATGTGTGCAGTAGTCCAACCTGTGCCAGTGATCCATGGTCATGGGTTGTCATCGCCTCACATGTCACCTCTAGGATTGCTGAGTGCCTCTCTCGTGTCCTCAATGACTCAAAACTCTACGTCCATGCCAAAAAAATCATCAAATTTTCATCATATTTCATTTACTCTCTATCTTTTCCATCCCTACCCTGAGTTGGGTGAATTTTCCTCTGTGTATGGAAAATTATCCCTTCTCCCTTTCTTAGCGCATTTTCCTGTCCAACAAGCATGTACGCCCCTTCATTGTATTCTCACGAATTTTCCTATTTCACTTGTGAATTCACTCCTTTCTTATCTGAGCACGAATTCGCCTATTTTGTCCTCAGGGGCGAAGTTGCCTTCGTCCTTTTTCCTCAAGGGGCGATTTTGTATTTTCCCTTGCATCTTTTCCTTGAGTGGAAAATTCGCCCTCGCCTTTTCCCCGATGGGTAGATTTGCATCCGCCTATTTCTCTTTTTGAGCGAAATCGATTTCAGCCCTTTTCCGATTTTGGCGAATTCAATTTTTCCTATCCATAGCACATCCACCCCTATGTTGCATGACCCCGCCTTTCTGCTCTGAGAGGCAATTTCACAATTTCCCCTCCTTGGCGATTTCACCCCTATGTTTGGCATTCACGCCCCTTTCCGCGGAGAGGCAATTTCAAAATTTCCCCTCCCCCAATGCATACGCCCCTATGTAGCGTGCCCTTGCCCCTTCCCTTGCCCATCCTATTGGACATGAAAATTTTCTTTGTGGACGGGTGAATGTACCCATCCGTGGAAAAACCATGCCCTAAACCTACCCGAATCCCCAATTAAATTATGCTTAAAAATTCAAATCAAATCACTAAGCGAGATTTCAAATCCTACCTGGTGGGGCACTGCTCGGTAGTAATAGAATTGGCGCACCTCCTCGCCTCAGTGGATGAGCTCCTCATCCACAAATCCCTCACCCTCGCTCGACCTGTCAGCCATCCTCGTTACTCGTTTTCTCTCTCTCTCTCTCTCTCTTGTCTAGTCAACTACCAAGTGTGCAAAAGGTAAATAGTAATTTATCAAATTTACTATTTATAATTTTCAAATTTTGCACCTAGTTAGCCTTTTTAAAATTTAGGTAATTTATACCGTTTATTTAACGGCTTATTAATTCATTCACCCCTTTTCTTCCGCGGGATACCATTCGCACCCCATTTATCCATTTTCCTCCTTTCAAAATCCATTCTTTATGGTTTTTCATGCTCTATCGTGTGGTACCCTCCATTTCTCCATATCGAAAAGTCACCCGAGGCCCCATTTCTTCCCCATCCGCCCTCTCGAGGGGGAATACCCTGCCATTTTCCTCCATTCCTCTGTCCTATCCATCTCCCTACGACACTAGGGCATCCTCCTTCATCTTTTATGATTAGAAAGCCTACACAACTTTTCCTGCACTCAGTTTCCCTGTGACACTGGGGCATCATCTTGCAGTCCTTTCTTCTATCAAGTCGTCTGCATTTTATTTTTCTTCAAAACACTGTTATTCTAACAGTATTTCGAAGAGGGGAAAAATGTAGACATATGAATTTGATCACCTTCATATGGTCAAATTCATCCCTTCACATTCCTCTGTCTCGCATCCTTCATCTGCATTAATTAAATAGTTTATTATTTGATTAATATTGCCCTTATTCTAATTTCCCTAAGGTATTTAATAAATTAATTACATACCTTATCCCCTTTCCTCTCTAAATTAAATAAATACTCTAGTTTATTTAATTTAGTCATTTTTCCTTTATGAATTTAAATCAATTTTTAAATTCATTCTTTCTCTCTCCTTGTCCCATCCTCCATAATTCTCTCTAATCTAGATTAATTTAATTAATTTGTGATTAGGATATGCACATCCCTAATCATGATTAGGGTCACATCCTCTATAATCCCCCACTTGCCCTTAATTCTTCATTAACCTGCCAAATCCCATGTTTGCACAACCTTAATCATTTGATTAGGTCAACCTATTCCCCATGCCATTTATGGCATATGTGCAAAGTCAACTTCATTTAACGCTGTCTCCTCTTGGAGAAGGTAACTCGTTCCCCATGTGAATTTTTAATTCACATTTAATCCCCCTAGGCATTTGAAATATTTTTTAATTCTTTCTCTCATCCCCATGTGGATATTTGAGGAATTTTTAATTCCTCACATATCCCATCACCCACATGAGAACAAGGACCTCCTTTATGAGGAGATCTTGTCCAAATCCCAAGGTACTATGTAGTAACTCCACCTCATTTCTCCTTGCCACCTCACCCGCCACATGTCAAGATGTGAGGTCTTGTGAGTTCTCAGCTCACCCAAGCCCTTTATCTTGTCCACTACGGCTCAATCCTGGCCCTCCATTGTTTAGAGGAACTTCCCCTAAAAATGAAGGAATTTTCCCTCATTTTCAATCATCCGCTATTGCAATCAACCTTAGCACTCATCCAAGCAAATCCACCATTGTTGTAGCACCATTTGAGCTCATACTTTGCATCCATTCAACTACCCATTTGCACCATTGCATCCACCATCACTTCATGATCATTTAGAGCTAGGTTTTATGCTATTTTTCCATCAAAAGAGCACACATTCGAACGATCAATAGGGCCAACCAAGCAATCAACTCAACAAGGTAAAATGTTCCATATTCTCTTGTATTTTTTTTGAGTTCATCGTATGCCCAATCTTGAGTGTTTGTCTTGTGCTTTTGATCCATTGCATTAGTTCGTTTTTACATTTTAGTAGGTCAAATTCACTCGCACACAATAGTAACTATTGCATAGAATTGACAACAGGAACAGACTGAAAAAGACACATAAGAGACATCACTTCATGAGTTTAGCTTCCAACTGTTAGAAATAAAACATTTATCCCATATATTCTCAATATATAAAACAATACAAGGTTAACAAGTATACATGCAACTATAAATTATTGCCCATGCCGCCCACTTCAATTAAATTACAACAATGTAACAAAAAATAAGCATACTTTGATACATCTCCAAATTCTCTTTTACCATAGTATGCACTCATGCTATTATAAAATGACTTTTCTCAAATGTCCAGTCATATCTCAAGAGCTATCAGCTTCACATTTTTGTCCAAAAATGCTCTTAAGAGAATAGTTTACCTTATAATCGTGACACTCATACCATGTCTCAATTATGACACTCATACCATATCTCAATCAATATTAACTTTGTATCATTTGTTACTATCTTTCTCACACAATTCACGGGTGTAGAGTCCATACTAATGTCTAGTAAACTTGGTGTCAATCACACAATTAAGAGGGGAAACCTAGCTGAATAGTCCACTTGAACCTTTGGAAAGACCTTCATTGAATTATTGACCAGGGCTAGTAAGCTTGTGATGGTACTAGCATTGTATGTGCTTTCAAAGACTCAAGACTACCCAAATCATCCTAGCATAGGTGTTTACACTTGCTGAGAAACCATAAAAAGGCATAACCGTAAAAGAAGTAATGTTGGCACTATTTCTATAGGTACCTATAGTATAAGATTGTGACTAATTCACTGTTAAGCAATGAATTCACTAGAATTTAATCAAAACTGTTAACTAACCCTAGACTCTGGAGTACAACAAGCTTAAGAAAACTAAGGCATAAATATGAAATAGGAATTGTTCATGAATCCATTTACAACTATAACACAAGGAATCTAATTAACACAAAATGCATTTATGAAATAACTACTATAACAAAAGTAATTATATATAAAATGAAGTGAGGGACAGTTACCTTGAGTGGAACTTGCTCAAGTGACTGTCTCCACTTATCTAACTCAAATATAGCTTAGATTAACACAATCGTGTCGTGGATACCTTGGCTATGGATCTGGAGCGACTGAAGAAAATAAAGGATGTGGCTGAGGAGATATCGGATTCCATCCGCAAAATCAAAATGTCGGTTGCTGCTAGGAAAGGTAAGGAAGTTTTTACCAGTTAGGATAAGGTAAGCTCCTTTGAGGAGGAAGATGTTGCGGGGAAGGGGGTTTTCAATTTTGATAGGGAAGATATCTTTGATGTTCTGGGAACCGCTAGAGAGGGTTCCATTGTTTTGTTCAAATTGTTCAAATGGTTTTTTCATGAACTTAATATGACAAATGTCAAAGTAAGGGGTGAGATGAGTAAGGCTGAAGAGTCCTCTATTTAAAACTATATTGATGAATTATTTAATTCCTTGAATATTGTGGTAGAGGAAACTCTTAAGATGAAACAAAATATGGAAGGTAGAGTTTTCACCCTCGAGGACCAATTGGAGAAAATTTGTGCTAGTGTGGTCAAGGGTGGGGAGGTGACTAAGTATGTCATTAACTTT
Source organism: Sequoia sempervirens (assembly GCA_007258455.2). NCBI lineage: Eukaryota > Viridiplantae > Streptophyta > Pinopsida > Cupressales > Cupressaceae > Sequoia > Sequoia sempervirens. The sequence continues at coordinate 479,197,279 of VDFB02281492.1, forward strand.
GAATCTATTCGTATTACCTCTCCTTTTATTAGTGCCAAGAATTGCAAGGAGACTGCTCATTAGAGAGTTTTTTCTGGATTCAACTATGTGTGCCGCAACACACAGTTGAATCCAGAAAAATCTCTCTAATTATTATGGACGGTGGAAATCTAATGTCTTTGAGACTGTTCATGCTAAAGAGATTGGTGTTGGTGGCAAGCTGATGGAGGAGGAGGTTTTTGTTGATAAGGGTGGGGATAAGAATAATGTTTTTATTAATGAGGTGAACATGGATGGGCCTAGTGCTAGAACTAGAAATAAGACTAAGGCTCAGGTTGGGGCTCCTGGAAAAGAATAGTCTAATGTCTTGGATGATGCTCAAAAGGTTGGGGTGAGCGACATGGAGGCTGCTAATATTATGAAAAACATGTAGTGCTGCTAGTTGGGGTCCTCCTTTTTGGTTGACGTTTTGTTGTTGGTTCGCTGTGTATGGGATGATATATACTTATTGTAGTTTTCTTTAGTTTTAGCTGCTTTCTTTTGTAAAGGGTTTCAGGGCCCTTTAAAACCTATTTTTTACCTCTAATAAAAAACACAATCGTGCAATAAATTAATACCATTCACTGCACAACTTCAAAATATCATAAAAGATTCTATTGGAATATCTTATTCATGAAATCATGATTGAACAATAAACATTGTTTGTGTAAGAACAACAACTAGTTGGAAATATCTGATAGCTATATTTGCTTCTGAACAATTAACTAACTCTCTAATGCCTCAACCACCGAGCCATACATATAGGCACAGGGAGTTTATTAAAATAGGAAGTCCTCTAAAGTGTAATAATAAATCACCACTCTCTATATATCAAAGCGTGATATAGAATAAGAAATCTAAAGTATAACTGAAAGAAGGAAGAAGAGTCCAAATAGAATTGTGACTCTGTTGCAACACGAATTAGAATGTGGACTGCTTGAATTAGTCACATTATGCTCCTAACTATAATAGGGTTCTTATCCTTCAAAATATTTATTAAATGCCATGATAATTCATAATCATCCTCAATAAGTGCCTCCATGCTATAGTTAATGTTCTTAGTTTATTCTGTCAAACCTCCTCTTCTCTACTGTATGGAAACTCCTTTGGCTATGGCCTGCACCTCACAATTGTTGCAGGCTATGATCTACCTCTTCTAGCTCCTTGGCTGCAAAGAGTTAGTTCATAAAACATATACACAATACTAACAACCATATCCAAGCACATATATCCATTACAATTCATACATATTCACACATTAATTATGCAATAACCATCACATCATAACCATATTTCCATATACATCAAATTAGGTTGAGGTTTACATAATGAGCATAAAAGATAGTATAATGTAGGAATATGTATAAGATAAGTGTCTGAGAATGTCTACGAGATTGCATAAAAACATTAGAAAACTAACTAATAACTAGACTCATCATTCCCACCAACTACCCATTTTCTTGTCCTCAAGCAAATTAACTAGGGCTGGAGGTTGTAGTGCAAAGTGATTTCCCTAAGATCTATGATAGCATCCACTCCTTTAATATACTTCAAATAAAAGCTTCCATAGCATGCAAGTCTGGCCATTTTGTTAACCTCATCTTTCTCACATTCCTCATTCTTCCCTTGTGTCTAGTGTGGTACCGAGTAGAGAAGCATCGATGGATGGAAGGTGAGTGGTACCCATTCAAGTCCTTTATATTTGGAAATATCCATGTACCTGCATGTTCTCTCAAGTATGAACACACAATTATAAATGGAGTGGGGTTATTTCCTCTGCAACTCAGGGGTTAGACTGTCCCATCTTTCTTGCAAAAACTGGTAGCCATGATGGATGAGTCCAATAGTTAATATCTGCACCCTTCTATAATCTTGCATTCTCAAATTCATTATTTTCCTACCTACAAATTTGTTCTTTAAAAGTTGTAGTTCCCTTCTTCTATGATCACATTAGGGGTTTTAGATTCCTTTCTAATTGGGAGAGCTACTGATTTCTCTCTCCACATACTCTTGCATGATTTCATCCCTATACTTTTCATTCATAAAATATGATGCTAGTGCCCTTAATTGCAAATCTCCCACAAACATTAATGGGTTCCATTTGGTGTCTTCTGACACAACATAATTATGCAAATAGTATTCACACAATTGATCTTGTTCTTTTGGTGTGGCATCAACAAAAACATTTAGAAAATCAAACTTCCTACTCATAACAACTGGTTGATTACTAATCAATCTACTAAATTGATAGCTCAAGAACTTTTCCTACAAGAATAAAGCATATGTCCTAGATAGAGGTTTGCATTTAACAATCTGGGTGGCCTTATCTGCTACTTCTTCCACCTTGAATACTAACCTTTTGAATTCAATATCTTTACTCTCTAGTCTTCTAGTATGCTCTGAGACCATTGTTTCCTTCTCTTTCTTCCATATTTCCTTTTGTTGGGAGAATTCTTGAGTGACTTTCCATAGTTGGTATGCCATGGACATGGTTTTATGATAAGTTGGAGTTTTTGCAGTAGGAGGTCTTTTTTTTTAGCTGCAAGCTCTTTGTTTCCTGATTTAACCATTGCTAGTTGTGTAAGAAAGTCTAACTTTGACCCATGTCCATAAGTATGCAATTTATCCTCCAACTCTTGAATTTTTAACTCCCTTTCCTTGTCCCTTTGTTCATAGTTTTTTACCAATTCTTCTAATTTTTTGATCCTCTCTAGTGCTTCTTGTAATTCCTTCCTTACATTTCTTTCCTCTAAAAATAAATCCTCACCTTTCTCCAGAAATTGTTCATCACCATCCCTAGTGTACTCATAACCCTCATTGTCTAGGCTAGTTGGGGTTCTTTTCTTGGTTTTTTTGCAACAAAAATGTCCTCTAAATCTAATTTAGAGGTGGTGGATATGTACTATTTTCTTTTTGTGGGAACATGCACGTTTTCAAAAACATTATCTCTTAATTATGAATCAGTTCCTACTGTCACAATATCTTCTTCCTCTTTCTTCTTAATACTACTCCTCTTGGAACCTTTCTTTTTCAACTAGTGTGAATGCCTTGGTTGGGTGGGATTCTTTTTATGCACCTTTGAACGTGTAGAAGAAGAACCACCTCTCTTCTTTCTAGTTTTTTGCATTTTTGAAGAAGTTGGGGTTTCATGTACCTCTTTTACTGTAGTATGATCAGATGTTGCGTGTGGTGATCTTTGCACACTTTGCTCCTCTGGTTCTCCCTCACTATGGGTAGGGGAAGCAATAGGAAAAATAGGGGGTGTTTCCCTTAAAGATGTAGTAGGTGACTAGGTTTTTTGGGACTGATAGTTCCTCAAGAATATTGTTAATATTTTCACAAATCAAAAATATCTTTAAGGAAACATGTGGGTACTGAAACCTAAGGATTCTTTTTACTAATAGGTTAACCAAACAATATGTGACATAGCTGAATCATTTATTTTTCTTTGATACTCATAACCCATTCTCTATAACAAATTATAAAGAAAATTAGGTACATTAATCAGTTTGTTGTGACAAAGGTGACTCAAAAGCTTAAAATGTACAATATATAGAAGGTATTTTCTACCATCACAAGTGATATATTTAATAATGTAAGAAGCACGAGAAGCCCATACCCATGGAAGTGACAATCTCTTGGTGCCTTGTGATGATGAGTCAAGATTTTCTCCAAGCTCCCTGAATTCGTCCCTTGCAGCTACTACATTTTCTCTGACAGGGAATTCAACTCCATTTCTAGGTAGACCAAATACCTCTACAATTGTAGCCTCTGAAGCATCCACCCTCAATCCTTTGACGACAACTTCATCATGTTCTAGTGTTGTTGTAAACCACCTTGTCATGTCTTTATTATATTATGTTAACTTCAAAAAGTAATCTAACCATCCTGATCTTGTGAAAATGAGCAAAAATAATATGTCCTCAATATCTACTAGTGTGTAGATGGTTCCCTTATGATGATATCACCTCCCATGATGAGATATCCTTACTCTACTTTGCTCAAACTTTGTAAATTTTAGCTCACAATTCAAATTCACCAACCCTTTATGTCTATAACACTTCCACTCCTCAAATGCAATCTCAACTGCTATACCCTCTTTCTCCTCTTTTTCAACTTGAACTGGCTTTGAATTTAGGGATTAGACAAAAAAAGGTTGCAGATGCAAAAAGGTAGAAAAAAATGGTTTGTGTTTTTTCTATGTTTTACTTTTGGTGGCAAAAATAAAAAAATTGGAATATAAACCATCTCCCCCCAAATAAAATATTGAAGTGACCTCACTTCAATGCATGTGACTAGGCAGAGGGTATGATTATTGATAATGGGAATAAGATCAATGAATGCAAAACATGCACAATTAAATGTGAGTACATAGTGAAAGCATTGGAAATCTATGTTAATTATGGAAAATTAGTATGCATACTTATCATTTTAGACGAACGTAACTTCATGTGTGTGAAGCTGTTGGAAGAGTGTGTGCAACATGATTTTGATTTGACGTTGGCTAATTGCTATGGGTGATGGAGAAAATGACAGGTTGGAACATGTGAATTAAAGGCCACGGTATGTACAATTGATGAAATGTGAAGTGATAGTTTGAATGCATGAAACTTGAGATATAGGCGACGTGGAATGCAATGGTTAAGCTGCATGTAGTGATATTATAGGCTTATGGCTGCATGTGCGGAAAAAGTGGAATGAATGTGGATGATATGCAATTAAGGTGGTACAAATTTTTGAATTCTCTGACAGGTAATTGCTATGGGTACCTTCATCAACAGGTCGCAAACTAAACTATGGAAAATTTTATGCATGAAGCTATAGGTCCCTATTGCAACATGTAGCGTACTTGGAAAAGATTGTGAATTATGGTACTTGTGTTGTGTGTGCATGTGAAGTGGGATAATGATTTATACCTAAGTGACCTCAAGAGGTGAGATGTGTAGCTCATCTATTGAGTCACTGTGAGAACTGGTAGTATCTGTTGTTGAGTTGTCATTTTGTGGTAGTATTTCTGTATCAAAATCCATGCTTGGACCACATTGATGCATTAGAAAAATAAGGAAATCATCTTTCTACGTTGACTTCTTGTATAACTTCAGTCTGGGGAATACCTAATGTATTTCATATGATCCCAACCATTTGGATTGTAGCTTCCCCTTATAATCTTTATATCTGGAATTATATAATAAAGCCCAGTCACCCACATTGAATTATTTAGTCTTTATAATATTATATATAAATATAATATAATTTATAATTCATATTTATATAATATAAAATATATAATTTTATGAATTGTTTGATAAAGACTAAAAGACAATGTTATTTTAAGTGCTCTATCAAACACGTATGGCATAATATTTTTCTTTTCACTTGTCTTATCAAAATTCCATCGTACATTTAAAATAATATAAATATATAAATAATATATGAATATATATTATATATTATATATATAATATAATATTTAATAATATATAAATATAATATAACATAAAATAATATATAATATAAATATAATATAACTTATAATATATATTTTACATAATATACAATATATTTTAACATTGAACACTTGAAAAGTTGACGACATAGTATTTTGTTTCTCACATAAGCCTATTTTACTTTTCACATAAACCATGTAATATTTCATATCTTATAAGATTCCACTGTACACTTTTATAATAGTCCTCTACTTCTGCATGTAAAACAAAAATAGGAAAAGGTTACTAGCGTTAAAGAGGGGCCCACACTAAGCGTTAGCGCTTAGTGTGTGTTGTTTAAGCCCACTCATTGCAAACCTTCACTCGAATTGATGACCTTTGCATAAATCCATGCAAAATTTGCACAAAAAGAAAATATTAATACAATTTGAAAAGTAGAGTGCAAATATTTGCATAATTTACAAATCTCTCCTCAAAATTGTAATCTTTATGTCAAAATCATGAATAGAATGTCACAGATACACGATCATTTCACATCCACAATTCACACAAAACCTTAATTTAAATTAAAATATAGCTTACAAACAAATTAATGTATTTTCATTTGCACCAAAAATAACTTTGATAGCATGTGAAATTAGCCAAGAAATCTCGAACAACAATGAAAAAGAATTGCAAGCAATAGAAAATTGAATGCATTACATTTTTTGAGATTATTTATATTAAGAAAGGATGTCCCAACTACCTCTATAATTAATTTGCCACATAAGCAAGCTACCACCTAATGTTGTCACCTTAGCATGATTATACACCAACAAAGCATGTGATTAATGATATTATATGTACCAATTACATTACCCCAAAATCCAATTGTAAAGATCTTGAATTGACGTAGTTAATTACTTTTGTCACTTTCTGTAATCTTATGAATGACCTTTGTTAAAATAATTTTAATATTTTAAAAAAATCATCATAAAACATAATTAATCAACTAATAAATAAGATTATGCTTGTCACTCCACGTTGATTCCTCCTTCTATGAGACTAATTTGCATGGAGTTCGTCAATAATTCCTTGATAATTGGAGATGGTGGTCGAAATAATTGCACTAAAAACGTATAAACGTAGCTTCTAAATTTCTAAATATGGTAGTCAGTTAACGTCCTAAATTTCTAGATATTGTTCCATCCAAAGAGCGATTAATTCGTGATTGCCGTGTCTGAACGTGTTTTCCTCCCACTTCTCTTCCCTTTGAAATATCCTCCAACAACTGTATTTATATTTTATTGCTCGTACCAATGACAGTGCTCATGAAATTAAAATGAAAAGAACCAATCTCAATGATTTTTATTGAATTTCATAAGTAATTAATGGCCTTCGTTAAAACGTGGGAAGGATATCAAATCAGGCTTGCGGCTATCCACCCTTGTGGATGCACATTTTGGCTATAAAAAGAATGATAATACTATTACCTCTGAACCACAAAAAAAGTAGAAGATAATACAACTAGGAGATGGAAACGAGAAGAGAGGGGATTACTACAGTACCCAAGGAAAGGACAGAAGAAGAGGCACGCTGTATAGGCATAATACAAAAGTACATGGAGAATAGGGAACTAGAGAACTCTAGAAAGGAATACGTGGGAACGCTTTCAATAGTTGCAGCTTTCACAATTCCAGGGGGAGTGAGTAGTGAGCATGGTATACCAGTGCGGATGCATTCGGCTGCCCTCAAGGCTTTCATAATATCAAATACTCTCGCTCTCTTATTCTCCATGACAACATTAATTCTGTTATTCCATGTGAGTTATAAGCTTCTTTTTTTCGATGGGAATTCTAAATCCAATTTTTTGTCAGCACTCTTCTATGATTTCAATGCCAAGGAGAAGCAACATGTAGGTTTCGTTGCGAGTACCCTCGTCTACTTAGCTTGTCTAGCAACCATGGTTTCATATTCAACAACTTTATATGTTTTGGTGGCACCAAAATGCTTTTGGTTAGCGGTATTCACTTGCATAGCGGGATGCTTCGTCCCCTTCATCCAGATTGTATGGTGGATCATAAATCTTACAAAAGTAGGTTATGTGCGTCTTGTATTTGAATTATAGATACATGCTTCTTTTGAAACACAGGGGAGAGGGGCCCAAAATAGGGCAGGAGTCTATAGTGGGGACGAAATTAGTCCCACGTCGGCCCCACAGTAGACCACCTTAATATGCAAATGTAAATCACTTTTCACCCACAAAGTCAACAAAGGTACTCGATTCACTGTACCGTAAAAATTGTATTATAATCGGTTTATATTTGTCTTTAACACAAATTATTTATCGCAACCTTACATGTCAGAGAATATTCAAAGCACATATGATACCACAAACATACAAGCCATATTAATTCTAACTGGCTCGTAGCTTTACAACTTGTAGCATAATAAAAAATTAGTATAACCCACACTCCCCTTTAATATCACCACTTGCATTAGCTCACGCCCAGTATTTTAATACAAGTGGCACGAGGAGAACAACTACGAGCTAAGAATTTACCATCGGCCAAATCCAATCCAACCCACCCCCTATCCCACTGTGCCATCAATACAACAATGAAATGAGAAGAAATCATTCATAACTGTCCCATCTGTCAAATCCATTCGCACGACAACTGGTTCAAACTCCTCTTTTGCCACCTGCAACCATCAAAACAAAGGGAGTAAAGCCACCATATTCGCCTAAGCATGAAACAAAAACAACACACCATAAATACATACAAATTATGCAATTGAAGGCACTCAAACAAATTTTCAAATTTGAAAAAGGAGGGCCAAAATTAAAGACTTCATATCAAAAAACATTGAACATATAAAGAGATTTTGAAATTCAAAATTGCATTTCCATTAAGCACATCTCACTTTCATATTCACTGCAATGTTTTCCTAGAGGCAGACGAACAAAGAGGAGAAGAAGAAGCAACACCAACAACACACTATCAACATTCAGGTACTTTACAAAAACACACTGTTTATGCCTACGAATGCCAATCTCAAACTCTTCTTCTTCATATTAACTATTCATGTCCATACGACAATATGTTTAAAATCATGGTAACGTTTCTCAGAAAAACTTGTTACTCAACATCTGGGGTTTCAACTTACACTATTTTTGAATGTCCAAGAAGTTCTTTTCATTTTCTGGGTTCTTCTTACATTCTTACTGTATCCCAATATAGATGTGCTATATTCACTGTAAAAGTTTTGTTACCCTCAAACCTGTAACTCAATATCTGGGGTTTCACCTTATAGAGTTTCTATATGTTAAGTCATTTAAGTTTGTTTGCTGGACTTTTCAAAATGGCTGCCAATATAGATTAGTTCTACACACCCTAACTTTTTTTCAAGCATATGAAAGTGACAATTATATCAGGTGTTTCAACTTTATCTATTTATGATTGTCAAGTAATTTTAGTTCAATTTCTGGTATTTTTGTTATGTTCTATAGGCCTAGGTATATAAATTAGTTATTTGCACTGTAAATGTTTCTCACCCACTACATGTTGACTCAATATCTGGGGTTTCAACTTAACACTATTTATGGATGTCAATGCTTTCCAGTTCCTTAGATTGTGATTGTTAAACCCTATGTGATTGTTGCACAAGGCCAGGTAACTTTTTTGCATGGTAATGTCATTGTTGTAACTGATTATTTCAAACTCACTATCTCAACGTTTTCATATATTAGAAACTTGTAACTCATTATCACACTGTTTCATGCTTGATGCCTCTTGATGAATGACAATAAATTTCAGTTATCTACATTGTTAGTTCCATTCGGCTTTATGGCATTACACAAACTGCTTTCATTTCAATCAAATAAGTTTTAAACATAATGTCCAATTCAAACAAAATAGTATGATCAAATAAAAATTCAACACTTACCAAATTTACCATTATAAACTATCAGCTAACACAATAAAGGAATTAAAAAAAAAACATGCATCACTCTGTCTTTAAGGGTGTCCAATGGTGTTTCTTATCATTGTTTCAAACATGTATCAATAATGTGTGTAGGTTCAATATAAAGTTGATATGAGGTCCAAGCTAATGAAGAAGAGAGCCACAACAAGGTGGCCTACAAGTCAACGAGGGGTTTCATTCCCCCCTGAAGAACAAAATGTAGAAGCAGAGATAGTTGTTGTAGTTACTGCTCCATGAGGTAGGCAGACAACAACATCACAACATTGGGAATTGACAATGAATGAAATAGTTAATCGTCAAACAAATGACATGGTGGACAACCATCGTGAGGAACATAACGATGACCTGACTCTTCCCTCAACCCCTACCCCATTGTTTTGGTTGGCAGATGGATCTATGAAGGAGGGTAATGATAGTCTAAGTCTTCCATCACCCCCTGCCCAACCCTCTTGGTTGGTTGAGGGAGCTACTGATGAGGGTTATGACAGTTTAAGCCTTCCCTCGGCCCCTACCCAACCATCTTGGTTGGCTGATGGAGCCAAAAAATTGGGTATTGTCTTGCAGTGCAAAGAAGAGAAAGGAACTTATTCATTGCCTTCTCCACTTGACACTTTTTCCATACCACAGTTGGTACATTACTATGCAGATTTGAGCAAGGAAATAGAGCATAAGAAGGAGGAAGACAAAGCTAGAAAGCAACAAGATAGGAAGGAGAGAGAGCAGAAGGAGTGAAAGATAGTTCAAAGGATACAAGATAGGAAGGAAAGAGAGCAAAAGAGGGACCAAGATCGAGTTCAAAAGAAACAAGATAATAAGGAAAGGAAGGACAAGATGGAGCAACAGAGGGTTCAAAAGAAACAAGATAGGAAGGAAAGAGAAATCAATTGAGCCCATAGGTCAGTGCAACGAGAAAGACATATAAGCAGTCCTACAAACCTGTTTGCACACAACCATGCCTTGTTTTGGGATATATTGAACATATACATCCCTTTGTTTGGGGAGTTGAATGTCAATTCAAGTGTCAGCCCAAATGTAGGTTGCACTCCACTCTCCATTGCAAATAGTTGTTCAACACTGTTGCATCTAATTAACACTCAATTTACAAATGCAAATGCAAATCATGTAAGGACAACTCAGAAAGCACAAGCAGGAGACGAGAACAGATCTCTAGATGTTTATCTTGGCATGCTTGATTGATGTTGGGAGGGACCATCACTACAACTATATCACTGATTGGCTACTTTTTTGCTGTGTATTCCAGGCTGCAATATATAGTTCAATTGTTCGCTGTTTAATTTTGTTGTTGGGGACTGAAATACCTTGATATTAAGCAGAATTTTTTTCCCGCCATGTCACCCTACCACTTGTGCATTGACCCATATTTTTTTTTTTTTAAAGTTGATTCTCCCCGACACCTATCAAGCACATTTTACGCCGACGTGTCCAAAACTGGCCAATTTTTCTCTCCGCCCGAAAGTGGAGCCCACCTGACTCCTTAATCGGTGAACACATCTACGTACAATGGATCAGACAACCACGTGTAGATGACAACCTCGCCACCCTCTACCAACAGTTTAGTGCATTAAATGCTCGTTGCCTCCTTCGTTTCCTCCATTGACCAACTTTCCTTACGCGTTGTTTCACATTTATTTGGTTTGTCGAGCAAGTAAATCGGAGATCAAGGTTCATTCAATGCTCCAAATTCTCACATATCCCGCTCATTCTCTTTCCTTTTGTGTGCAAACATTCTTGATTGTTCGTTTGGTTTTACAATGAAACTTGTTTGGCCATGCATTGGGGAGGCTTATTTTCACCAAAGCATTTTTAGTATTAAACCATGTTGCATACATTGATAATTTTTAAAGTATAATGATACATAGTTTAATACTTAAATGCTCTTCTGAAAAAGAAGTCTCCTCAATGCTATAACCTCCAATGTCACTACAAATTTTTGTCCTATAATATGCAAATGTTGTTGCTACCATTATGCACATGCCTATATTTAAGATTTGATATCAAATGGATCTGTTTATTGGTTTATTAAATGGATATGTTTATGGGCTTAATTAGTAATATGATGTCCATGTTGGCAGTGTAGTGCAATTGCTTGTTAATGAAAGTCTGCTTAATTATACTCAAACTTTGTTTATGGTGATTGCTTGATTGGGCTGAAATGTACAACACACTTTTCATAACTATTGTATGTATACAACATTATGCATTAACAACCACTAACAATATCACTTGAATCTTCATATAGTCATGTACACAACACTGGCAACATCATTTACATGATATAGAATGTATAAAGTGCAACAACCTCTTCTGTATAATATAATGGAATTGGTGATGGAACAATCTTGGCTCTTTGTTTGAAAATATTGGCAGTTATGTAATGCAAGTGGTGATATATTAGGGGAGTATGAAATTGGTGCCATTCGATGTATGAAAATATTGGCAGTGATGTAATGCAAGTGGTGATATTATAGGGGAGTGTTGGTTATACTAATTGTAGATTTTGGCTGCATGTTTTAATGCTACAGGTCATTAACAATCAATATGGCTTGTATGTTTGTGGTATCATATGTGCTTTGAATATTCTATGACATGTAAGACTGTGAATAAATATTTGTGTTTGGGACAAATATAAACCGATTATTATACAATTTTGGCAGTACAATGATTTGAGTACCCTTGTTGACTTTTTGGGTGAAAACTGTTTTACAATTGCATATTAAGGGGGTCCTATAGACCCTATGTTTGGAGGTCCACATGTTTCTACATGATACTGTTTACAATTGCTTACATGAATTATTTTGCTTACCAAGAATATAGAATTGATGAGGCAAAATATATATACATACATATACACACACACACACATATATATGTATATACATATATATATATATATACATGTATATACATACATATATATATATACATATATATATATATGTATGTATATATGTATGTATATACATATACATATATACATATATATATATATGTATGTATATACATATATATATGTGTGTGTGTATACATATATATATGTGTGTGTGTGTTGAAAGTTGACCCACCCAACTTCTATTCGTTTGTATGTGCATACTTTCGTACATATATTGTTATACATATGTCTACATATGTACATATATGCATATATATATATATATATATGTATAATTATGCATAAACATAAAAGTACATATATGCATATACATATATAAATGTATGTACATATATGCATCTACAAGTATATGTGCATATACATATTAAAAGCATAGGTGGCATGGTCACACGGTGGGAAATTCAACGATGACAGATTTTGGCTAACCATGAGAGGAAAGAAACATAAGAAATAGTAACCCATTAAAGACAGAGTGATGCTAGAAAGAAGCATTATTTTCCTTGAAAAATAAAGTGTGTTTAAGAACACAAAATTTTGAAGTGTTCATAAACACCCTAGGCGCCATACAATTCATCAAGCACATTCTGCATGACCAAGAAAGCCATAAAATCCCTTCTAATTAAGAAACACCAAAACAATACGATCAAAATCAGCAAGACAAAAAAAAAACCATTTGCTGGTAGGAGAAAGTGGTAGAGCCTTAGTGAGGTTAGAAACCTCACCTGTATAGTATGGATTTGCTCGATGTTGTGTCTTGTTGCACTCACCTTTATCCTGCTTGCTGCAAGAACAAATGAAAGGGGGGATTGATCAATACATCAAGAAGATTACACAAAGAATATTGCACAAATGTAGGCAGTGCTTAGCTTAATACACAAAAAATATTAGAAAATTGTATACCTCTCAATTGCAACTCACCATCAAAGAAGCTTCAAAGGAACAATGGGCTGGGATGAAGATGTATTCCTTTGCACGCCGATGAATCCGAGTGAACAAGACACAAAATGACAAGGTGTCAGCCAAATATACCATAATCTCTATGATATATAGACATACATATATACATATATATACATACATACATACATATATATATATATATATATATGTATATATATATACATATCTCTCTATATATGTATGTATATATAAACATACATACATACATATATATATATATATATATATATATATATATATATAGCATACATATATATATATATATATATATATACATATATATATATATATATATATATATATACATATATGTATATATATATATTATTATGCCTCATCAATTCTAGCAATTCTATATTCTTGGTAAGAAAAATAATTCATGTAAGCAATTGTAAATAGTATCATGTGGACCTCCAAACATAGGGTCTATAGGACCCCCTTAATATGCAATTGTAAAACAGTTTTCACCAAGAAAGTCAACAAGGGTACTCGAATCACTGTATTCCAAAATTGTATTATAATCGGTTTATATTTGTCCCAAACACAAATAGTTATTCACAGTCTTACATGTCATAGAATATTCAAAGCACATCCGATACCACAAACATACAAGCCATATTGATTGTTAATGCCTGTAGCATTAAAACATGCAGCCAAAATATACAATTAGTATAACCAACACTCCCCTATAATATCACCACTTGCATTACATCACTGCCAATATTTTCATACATCGAATGGCACCAATTTCATACTCCCCTAATATATCACCACTTGCATTACAAACTGCCAATATTTTCAAACAAAGAGCCAAGACTGTCCCATCACCAATTCCATTATATTATACATAAATATATATTAAAGGATAAAATTACATATATATATGTGATATATATATATATATATATATATATATATATATATATATATATATATATATATATATATATAATTTGCCACTGCCTTTAATATTTTGTTGTTATGCACAATCTTTAACTCTGCAATATGCCTTTAATTTTTTTTGTGTTATACCAAAATAATGGGTTAAGTTGTTTTCATTTCCATGTTTGGTAGTAACAATGAAATAAAGAAAGCATTTCACAGACAAAATTGTTGTGCATGGAAACACAAACGAATACAATTGCTTGGCATTCAAAGGCATAAATAATTAATAAAAAAGTGAAGTTGTTCTTTTCCATGGAGAGTGTAATGGTGCTCGTGCTTATGGTATGGCATCCACCCTGGATTAAAAGTATGCGGTGCATATCATTTGGTAATGCATCGTTCGTTCCATTTGTTACAGTCTCCATGGAATTGAACAACTTCAATTTTTTGTTTGGGGAGTTGAATGTCTGCAGTTCCATGTAGATATGGATATGGAAGTGAGTCTTAGTAAATAGAAATTGGAAAATATGGAGATATGCATTTTTGAATTTGTAAATCTCTTTATATGTTCAATGCTGGTTTGGTATGGAGTCTTTAATTGCATGGAAGAATATCTTCGAATAAAAACAAGTTAACTCATTTTGAAATTTGTATATACCAAAAAATAGAAAAGGAAAATTGCAGAGCGAAAGTTTGTGCATTGTCGAAGAAGCGAATACAAGTGCATGGCAGATAACCCTCTAATTGTGAACCAGTCAAACCCTTTCCATGTTTGGTAGTATGAATGAAATGAAAAAAATCATCTTGCAGACAAAATAATTGTGCATGGAAGAACATAATAATACAATTGCATGGAAGAATGTTCTTATATTTGTTATTATATATATATATATATATATATATATATATATATATATATATATACATATATGTTCATTGAAGGTCAATGAGCAACAATAGGATATTGTGGATAAAGACAAAAGATAACATGACAAGAGGCATGAGCTTGATGCACAAAGGCTTCATGAAACATTCCACACTATTGACCCCTTCCTCCTTAATCACATCAATTGTTTCATGAATCCTCTGTGCATCAAGCTCACTCCTCATGTCATTATATGTATATATATGTATATACATATATATACATATGTATATATATATATATAATTACATATATATATATACATATATATATATATATATCTAATTATATATGAATACATATATATATATATATATATATATATATATATATCTATTCTTATATATGTTATTTTATTTATATATATATAGGCACATGCACAAGTGGTAGGGAAACGTGGCAGGCTAATTTTGAAATGGTGCTTGACAGGTGCCTGGGTGATCGATTTAAAAAAAAACAAAATGGACCGATACACAAGTGGCAAGGTGACGTGGCAGGCTAATTTATCTATATATATATATAGATATATATAACTATATATAACTATAACTATATATATATATATATATCTTCGAAATGGCATAAAATATTCGAAATGAAAATAAGCAATCCCATTTTCATATTTGGGATATTTAACAAAAAATTATCACAAGAAATTTGCAGAGTTAATGTTCATGCAATGTCGAACACAAGAATAGAAGCATGCATGGCAGAAAACCCTATAATTGTGAAGTAGTCAAACACTATCCATGTTTATGTATAATTCTGTTATTCCATGCACAATATGTATATATATGTATGGAAAGAAAAATACATATATAAGAACAAAATAATATATTTGCATGGAATATTAACTTCCGGATGAAAACAAGGGAATCCATTTTCATATTTGGGAATAACAAACAAATATTAAAGGAAAATTGCAGAGTTAAAGAGTGTGCATTGTGAAAGAGAGGAATACAAGTGCATGGCAGAAAACCTTGTAATTTTGAACCAGTGAAACCCTTACTAATGTTTGGTAGTAACAATGAAATGAAAAAAGAATTTCGCAGACATTACTATTGTACATGGAAGAACATATTAATACATAAACATGCCAGAATATCTTCGAAATGAAAACCAGTCATACCATTTTCATCTATTGGAATAACATGAGAATATTATAAGGAAATTGCAGAGTTAAACACGAATGCAAGTGCACGGTAGAAACCCTCAAAATGATATACATTAAAACCGTATGAATATTTCCTAGTGAGAAGCAAATATATTGTATCCGTTTTGATATTTGGGAATAACAAACAAATGTTAAAAGGAAATTGCAGAGTTAAAGTTTGTGCATTGTGAAATTGAAAACCCTATAATTTTGAACGACTGAAACCATTTCCATGTTTGGTAGTAACAATGAAATAAATAATTTATTTCGCAAATATTACTATTGTGCGTGGAAGAACATAATAATACATAAACATGCCATAATATCTTTGAAATGAAAACTAGTCATACCATTTTAATGTATCGGAATAACATGAGAATATTATAAGGAAATTGCAGAGTTAAACACGAATGCAAGTGCATGGCAGAAACCCTCAAAATGATATACATTAAAACTGTAAGAATATTTCCTAGTGAGAAGAAAATATGTTGTATCCATTTTGATATTTGGGAATAACAAGCAAAAGTTAAAGGGAAATTGCAGAGTTAAAGTTTGTGCATTGTGAAAGTGAAAACCCTGTAATTTTGAATGACTGGAACCCTTTCCATGTTTGGTAGTAACAATGAAATGAATAATTTATTTCATAGACATTACTATTGTGCATGGAAGAACAAAATAATACATAAACATGTCAGAATATCTTTGAAATGAAAACCAGTCATACCATTTTCGTATTTCAGAATAACATGAGAATATTATAAGCAAATTGTGGAATTAAAGTATGTGCAGTGAGGAAGACATGAATGCAAGTGCATGGTAGAAACCCTTGAAATGATAAACATTAAAACCGTATGAGCATCTCATAGTAACAAGCAAATATATTGTATCCATTTCCGTATTTTGGAATAACAAACAAATGTAAAAAGAAAATTGCAGATTTAAAGTTTGTGCAATGACGAACACACGAAAACAAGTGCATGGATGAAAACTAGTCAAACCCTTTCCATATTTCTTCGAACAAGTCTAATAGTAATGAAAAACCATTTTAAACCAGTAAAACCCATTTCATATTTCGTATAAGGAAGCAAATATGAAAAGCACAATGCAGAGTAAACGTCATGAAATGAAGAAGGGAATAGTAGGAGTGCATGGACAAGTATAGAGGAAAAGAAAACCACTGAAATCCTCCCCACATTTCATCCTATACATTGGATTGAAAGAAAAAATTTCCCAAATATTTTTTTTTAGAAACAAAGTGCATGGCAGAATAACGTTGTAATCACTGAGACTGGTAGAGGCTGAGTGAGGTAGTAAACCTCACCTGAATGAGAAAGGGAGCTGCCGAGAGTGCAAAGCCAAACAAAGAAGCGCAAAGAGTTGAACAATGAAGCGTGGAGAGCCGAACAAGTTTCAGTGTGAAAGGAGACGAACAATCGAGAATGTTTGCAAACAAAAGGAATGACACTCAGCGGGATATGTGAGAATGTGAAGCATTGAATGAACCTTGATCTCAGAATAACGAGCTCGACAGACAAAGTAAATGCGAAGCAACGTGTAAGGAAAGTTGGTCAGTGGAGGAAACGAAGGAGGCGACAAGTGTTTAATGCACTGATCTATTGGTAGAGGGTGGTGAGGCTATCATCTACACGCAACCGTCCGATCTATTGTACGTAGATGTGCTCGCTGATTAAGGAGGCCGGTGGGCTCCACTTTCAAGTGAAGGGAAAAATCGGCCAGTTTTCGACATGTCAGTGTAAAATATGTTTGATAGGTGGTGGGGTGATCAATTTTTTTTTAAAAGTTATATGGGTCAATGCACAATTGGCAGGGTGACGTGACAGGGTAATTTTTAATTTTTTTAGGTCCATGTGGACCTACAAAGTTGACCCGCCCTACTTTGGGCCCCTCTCCCCTAGTTAAATGCCTCTGAATATTGAGAATATGAAATGGACTTAAGTCATAAAATAAATTTCCCAATATATAGACTATAAAATGACCTTTCCTACCACTCTCCTGTCGTCTACAACCCAATGTCGTTTACAACCCAATCAACAACCATGTTGCCTTTCCTACCTTGATATGTGATAAAAAGAGCTCATTAAACTCCTAGATCTAGATTTGATTTAGCATTGGCCAAATAGCTTCCAAATTCCAATTCATGCAACTACCTCCCTTCACTGCTCCAATATTTTTCCCTTCTTTATTTCTGCAAAATATTTCTTCTTCCCATAAATGTGTGGTTAACTTCTTCGTTGAGATTTAAAATATTCTTATTACAGATGCATACTTTTTCAATTTTTATTTTTATTCTTATTTGTATGGATATCAGAGCAAGTCTGCAACATCTATAGAAGTGGAGGCACATTTAATCGTATTTATTAAATAATTATTTAATTCAAATTAATGTTATATTTTAAATTTTAATTAATTAATAAATACGATTAAATGTGTCTTTAGAATGTTGGATATATAATATTAATAAGTTTATATTGATAACATTTTTAATGGGGATCTCAAATATTTTATAATTAAAGATATTAAATTATCTCATTGACATTTTAGATCACATTTAATTATTCACCATTAAGATATAAAGAGAGCAAGAGAATAAAATGTAAAATGAGAAAATGTTGAAGGCACGTTTGACTGTTTTTATTAATTAATTGAAATTAAAATTTATTTTATATTTAATTTAATTAATAAATTGATCAAATGTGTATTTAGAGTGTTGGATTGATAATATGTAATAAGTTTATGTTGATGTTAATATTTTTAATGGACGTCTCAAATATTTTATAATTAAAGATATTAAATTATCTCATCAATATTTCTTGTAACATTCAATGATTCATCTTTAAGATGAAGAGAAGAAAATATAAATTGATAAATTGCATATCAAACAAATTAAATAGAGGGTGTGAGGTGATGTGGAAATCTAGACTACAAAGAGTAAAATAAGGAAAAACAAAAAGTTATTTTAATGAGAGAAGATAAATAAACAAGTATAACAAAAGTCCCAATTAGACCCAAAATTCTACACACACAAAAAAGAAGAAGTGACATTCCAAATTATAGTAGCAATATGAGTAAAACTAAACAACTAAGGTACAATCATGCAAGGTTGTTCCAAGCACCTAGTCAACAATAAGATAAAGTATCCATGAAGTCATCCATACAATACAAAACCGTATATGACAATAGATTCGAGAAAAGATGAATTCCTTAATTGAATGAAAATATACCTTATTCATTCACTTGAAGACAAGTTGACTCCCCAATTGTATCTTGTCCATGGTTCCGAAGAGGATGCAATGTTATCCCAACCAAATGGATATAAGTCCCTAAATAACCATTTAACCATTTAATCAAGTTAACCATTTCATTTACCTTCCTAACAATAGGTAATCACACAACATTAAATAACAATTTTGCTATAAGAAATTATAATGTTTTATTTATTTATTCCTCAAATGTTCTTTCCTCATAAATAACATAAATATGATGGTTTCAAGTCAAGGTTATACCATCCTATACTAGCTTGGTGACTCAACACATACCCAACCATATAGATTTTAAGCATGGTACATGGGGAAATATGAAGCAAAAATTAGATGACTTACTATGAAATATTCATTTCAACCAACAACAATAAACTATAAATTTTCTATTATTTCTTCAACCATGATTGCACTTACAACCCAAAAATTATTTATTGGAGGAAGGATTTTTGGAAAACATTGCATGAATTTAAATATAAAAGTAGCAAAATAATAGGGTAAAACAACTGGAACATGAAGACAACCTAGAATAGAGACATTCCAAATTGGTCCTGGATTGAATGGCGAGTTATCTTGCTTGTTTCCTAAATGCTCTTCACTCTTTACTTCCTGTTATGCCTTGTGTAACCACCCCATTTTTTTTTTGGTTAAAGTGGGTCCCCCTTTGTTGTTCCTGTCTTTGGTTTTCTTGTTCAGGCTTTAGGAGTTGTTTTTTTCTCCTAAATCCTTGTTTTTCTTTGTTTTTCGAGTTCAAATTTTGAACTGTCACCAACACTTGTTACTTTTCCAAGTGAAAGTTCTAGTCTGTGGCTCGATCCTGATCCTCACGCTTTGCCTTATGTTTTTTTTGTTCTGTCAGATTCGGGTTTCGGATCAGAACCGTCACCTTACACCCTTAAAAGTGTAAGTTTCTATTTTTGTCCCAATCTCAACTTCCATTTCTCTTCCTTGTGTGTTTTGTTTGTGTCGGAATTGGACATTAGACTGGAACCAGAACTAAGAACTTTTCCAAAGTTCTTATTTCTGTTTGTAACTCAATCTCGATTTCTGACTCTCTTTGTCTTTTTTTGAATCAGACTTCATACCAAAACTTGAACCAAGAAAATTTCCAAAGTTCTTGTTCTATGTTCCATCCCGATCCCGATTCCCATGCTTGTCTTTTGTCTGTTGGGATTCATATTTTAGATCTTTGCTTAAACTTTGCACTCATTAAAAGTTCGGTGCCATGCCATGTCCCGATCTCGACTTTTGCTTACCTTCATTCTTACGATGGTACATTTATGACTTCTGCCCCGATCCCGAGGCTCGACCTACCCACATTTATGGACACTTTTTTGCATGTGCGAGCAAGTTTTTATTCCTACTGCTCCTTGGTTTTCATTCATTTTGGCTTGTACAGTTTGATGAAATGAGCCAAAGTGGCACCGAGAGTTAGGGTTTGAGGTAGCACTTGGATTTCTCACCTTGCTGTCAGATTTTTGGTTGCTTTTGGAGGTAGGCATTTCGTCCCGTGTTTTCCCTTTGTTTGTTTTCTCTATTGTTTCACATTTTTTGTTTTTTTCTTTCTCGTTTTTTTTGGTTTGTTTTCTATTTTTCTTGGCACCCTTTGGTGCGTTTCTTTTTGTTCTCAAACTCTTTGGTTCGTTTGTCCTTTTTTTTTTGGGTTTTCTCCATTTTTGTTTTTCTCGTGTTTTGTTTTGTATTTTGTGCATGGGGTTTTTTGTTCTTGCCGTGCCCTAGTTTATCTAGGATTTTCCAAACTACTTGGTCAGATATGTTTTAAATTTGATAAACCTTTAAGGTTCAGCCATTACTAAACCAATCCCAATTTTGAAGGCATATTTTTAGATATTGTTACATTTATTTTTCCTTCGTGTTTATCGATTGCCTCGCTCTCGATCCTGAAACTATGTCGGAATCGAGATTCAAAACTGTGCTATATGTTTAAGCCATCTCTTGGGTCTAGGTCTTTTATTTATTTTTATTCTGACTTTTGATGTTTCATCAGGATCAAAGTTCGGGTTGTGACTACAAAAGGTTCAAAGTATTGATGATTTATCCACTTGTATCCCAATTATGATTCTCACATTACTATCGGGATCGGATTTTAGATGGGAACCCTACTTTTGACATTGCTTTAAGTTCAACCACTTAGTGCCTTCCTGATTCCAAATTTTGACTCAACATCAAGATCAAAAATCAGAGTTAACTTATCCCTGCTACACATACCAAAGGTAAGGTTCTTAATGAAATCTTGATTTCGACTCCCGATCTCTTGTCAGGATCAAAATTCGAGACACTACCAAAACTTGTTCATCGTTATGAGGTTAGTCTCATACCATAGCCCGATTCTGACTTTCGATGTTCCATCGAGATTAGAACTTGGAGGGAACCCTTATGACTCCACTCGTTAAATGTCACTATCTAGCGAAAAACTAATCTTGATTTTTGAACCCATTGCGGGATTGGGTCAAGGAATGAAACCAAACCTTCTCTTCACTATGGGTGTAGGTGCTGAACAAAAACCGAATTCTGATGTTCGATAGAGTTGAAAAGTGTTACATTAAGTTCAAGTTCAAGGATTTTCCCGATCTCAAATTTTGACATAGTTGAATATTATGCTTAGAATGGTCAATTTCTTAGTTCTGTCCCGAACCCGAAACCAAAAA
Source organism: Sequoia sempervirens (assembly GCA_007258455.2). Lineage (NCBI taxonomy): Eukaryota > Viridiplantae > Streptophyta > Pinopsida > Cupressales > Cupressaceae > Sequoia > Sequoia sempervirens. The sequence continues at coordinate 479,219,491 of VDFB02281492.1, forward strand.
ATGTTGAGTTAACTTGTAAAATGGAAATCTTTCTTGAATGAATGGGGATTCATATGAATGCTTGTGCTAATCTGCTCCTCACTTTTCTCCTCGTTGTCTGATAATGATCAGTATTGCAGGTATTAAACAAATGTCTGATTTGGAGGAGGAAGTGCTCACTGAAGATACATCAAAGGGGGCAAAGGATAAAAGGCTAAAACCAAAACAAGTCCCTGTCATGATGAAGTACAAGTTCTAGGGGGCCCTAGTACCATCCAAGTTTGGATCTGAGGTCATGAATATCACTGACATGCTTATGGGACATATTGATTTGGACCAGTTTCATGAGGATACTTTTTCAGAACATGCTTCCCCAAGGGAAAAGAGGATTGTTGCTTCCAAAATGTTACATGTAGCCACTTTTCCTATTGCTGTGCAATGTCTAGAGTTTATACTAATTGTTGGACAAACCTATAATCCAACTCAGAGGCAGTGCATTGATGCACAAGGAAATGTGATAATTGATTTGACCCCAACAATGATTAGACTAGTTTTTGATCCTCCTCCTCACCCTAACCCCAAGATTATGTCTGAAGTTGATGCACTTAAACATTGGGTAGCAGATGAGGAAGGGAAAAAAAGGGTCATTAACAAAAGGTGGTTGAAAAAAAAGAAGAAATCAATAAAGAAGATACCCCCTAAATCAAAGAGGTCTTATTTCTCTAAAGATATTAATGATATGATCACATTATTGGCAAGAGTTTTTGGAAAGGAAAACTCTCGTACCTTTGAGAACTGGATGTTTCCATTCATTCAACTAATTATAGAAGGATCACAATACTTTGATTAGGGACAGATAATTTTAGATAACATCAATGATCAATTATTGAAAGTAGCAGAAACCAAGACTTTCTATATGTCTTCATATGTGATATATTGTGCTGCAAGAATGGGACAGTTTCCAGGTTTAACTCCTGTAGGATCAATAGATGATGGTTTAAATCAGAAGAAAGTATGGGAATACTACGATCAACTAGAGTTGAAGGCAGTGAAGAAGCATTTCAAAAGGGTCAATGATGCATTTATATATGTTATCATTAATTAGCTCACAGGTGATGTTGGTTTCAGATTGTCCCCAGAGGCAATGGAGTTTATTGAAGACTGGGGATATTGGTTTATCCTGGGGATATTGGTTTATCCAATACCCTAGATCCACCTATTTTAGACTGTTTGGATATGACGGGCACCCTTTCAAATTACCAAGGTGCTGTGGTGTAGATGGGTATTGATGGAGTTTTCTCATCAAACAGCAGAGGTGAATGCTAAGTTTTCTACACAACATAAGGCTAGCTTCCATTCATTCCCAATGCAATTGGGGTTTTATTCTTGTTCCTCTTCCATAGCAGCTAAGATAAAAATAGAGGAGTTTCAGTCCATGAATCTCAAACATCATACATCTAGGAAGGACTTTGATCCTAAGAAGAAAATGTATGGTTTATATGCTTCACAATTTCCCCATCATCTCCCACTTCTGGAGGACTTTTGGGCCAACCTACAAGATCAGTTTGAAGTAAGGAAAAGGGGATATGAAAGATTGACAATTCCCCAAATGAAGTATTTCGAGGTTGAAAAGGATGTACTAGAAGGCACCATTGACGATGGGATTACTCTTGATCCCCACTATGAAATGGATAAAGTGGCCACCAAGGATTTGGAGCCAACCAATTGGATGGGAAAAGAGGAAACTATTATTCGTAAAGTGTCGTAGGTAGTGGTGTATAGAAGCCTGAAATGGCTTAACCTCCATCTAAAGAAATGAAGAGTTAAGGCTTCAAGGAAGAAGGATTTTATTAGTGAACCCAGTTCTTTGATTGAGACAAGGCAGTACAAGTGATTAAAGAAAACTATTACAGCCATGAAGGAAATCATGTAGGAACCTACTCAAGGTGAAGAAGAAGCATTGGTGAAGTAGGTTACTGAAGCTTTGAAGAAAGTTAAGGTTACTTATTGAGCTGATGTGGCAGGGGTCATTTTAGGTCTTAGTGCTTCATGCATAGCCACTGTGTATCCTAGGGAAGAAACTACTGAGGAAGGCCCTTCTATGGTGCCTATGCAAACTGAGGATACCCCTCTCACCACACCATGGACTATAGAAACAATAGCTACTCAAGAGGAGAGGGCCCAATGATTGAAATGACAGATTCACCTATACTCTTGGGCTTTAAGAAAACTCTGCCTCATGAAGAAGAAAGAGTAGAATGGGAAGAATATCTTGAGAGGGAAGAAGAGGAACCTAGAGAAGAATACACTGGGTTTGAGCTAGGAAGTCTTTGGGATTAGGCTACAATGAATGATGTTTTGACTGAAGATGAATACTGGAAGCTACTAGAAAGCAACCCGCTGAAGAGTTAGCTGGTGAAGAAGAGGAACAAAGAAAGAAAGATGAAGAGATAACTCATGAGAATAAAGTTGTTGAAGCACAAAAGAAGGCCAAGGAGGAAGCCATTGCACAAGAGTTGGAACAAAAGGAGAAAGCTGAGGAAGACAAAGCTACTGAAGAGGAGCTTCGTGTAATGGAGTTAGAGAAAAAAATATTAAGAGATGAAGAAGAAGCTGCACAAAAACAAGAGGAAATGAAAAAGAGAAGAAATTAGAGCTCAAAATGAGAAAATGGAGCAAGAAAGGTTACAGAAAGAGAAAGAGGAGTAGAAAAAGGCTTCTTTTGAGCAGACCATGGAGGTAGTTTCTTCTACACCTCCTTCATCCACACTTCTTAGTGCTCAACAGGTAGTAACCTAGCCAGCTGCTCCTACTTGGTTAAAATTGAATTTGGAGAAGAGACAACAGGTTCAGGCCCAACCCATAACATAGGATGAAATGGTAAAGGAGATAGATAAAGTGAAGCCAAAGAAGAAACCTCATGTTGTTCACTTTACAAGGTTAATTGATGATGGAGAATGATAGTGGATATTGCTACACCTATGGATGATAAAGATGACAGGGAGCTTCAGGCCGTAGATTATCAAATAAACATTGTCAATGCAGGCAAGTAGAAAAGAAATCAACAAATAAACTTGATTGATATTGTGGATACCACTACTAAGTCACGATTGATCGAGGACAAGCATGCTAAGGATTAGCTCAAAGCTCAGGTAGGGAAAATGAAGACTTTTCTCAAAGAGTTAATTACATCCACTCCTGAACAACCAACACCATCAAAAAATCCTATTTTAATGAGCCGCAAAGAGGTGGAAGAGTTGACTGAAATGAAGAGAAAATCACAAATGATGGAGAAGTGGATTGACCTTCTTAAGAAGGATACAAAGGAGCTTTTCATTGCTGGTTCAAAAATTTATAATGAGGTAGGTGATCTAATCAAGTCCTAGGGGAATACATCAAGTTGCTTGGAAGAGAAGAGGATAAATAATGTCGAGCATATGAAGAAATTGAGAGTATTGAAGAGGCTTCCTAAGGTAGATGTGATTGAGTATTCCATTCTGGAGGATCAAGATTTTGGTTATCTTGATAAGTGTATGAATATTTTGGTTTTAAAAATAGAAGTCCTCATGGAACATAGAAGAATACTGTAACAGTCTCACCAAGATCTGTTTGAGGAAAGAAACATCGTAAAATGGATTATTGCTAAACTGATTGGTAAAGAGGCTTCACCAAGTGTTGCTTTATTTTTTTTTACAGGAAATGAAGGATCAATGGAGTAATAGGTTGGAAGAGATTATTAAGAAAGGAGATGATGATGAAGGTCTTCTTCTAGATAAGCTCATGGACATCAGGTTTTATGTACGAGACACTGCCCAGAATGTTGCCCAACTACAAGATATATACACAACCACTACCAAAGAATATGAAAGAGCAATGTTCAGGGTAGAATGGGTAGATGCACTTGAGGAGGAAACAATACAATAGATTTTTAGCAATATGGATGATTATCTCAAAAATAAGGCATCAAAAATAGCTAAAAGTAGCTAAGTGGCAAGGGAATATTTTGTTTTTGGGAAAGAATCAGGTCAAAAATGTCAACCATCTCTAGGTGTCCTATGGACAACAACATTTATAGATTTTTTTTTTGAACAAGTGGACAACTCGAGGTCAATTTTGACAGACCAAGGATTGGGTGTGGTGATCAACAGTGTACCTAGCAGTGACTCCCAATCATATTTTGACTAGATGGACATATGGCATACTTCTCAGGTGCAAGGATTTCAACAAAAGAAGACTCAAACTCAACTAGAGGTGCCCCTATGATTATGGATATGAGCCCTAAATTTGTGGATCTTGATTTTTGATAGGATAAATTGATGTTAATTCTTTCTATAACTTAGAATTTTTCTCCTCATTGTAAAGGTTGGATGATTGAAGTCAGATTGGCTACCTAAAGACTAGATACAATTTTATTTTTATAGCTTTATGCAAGACACTTGAACAATTTTATAGTTTTTAGTGCAAGTAGTTTTATTTTTAGAAGTTTGTTAGTTTAAATGGTAATGCTGATAGACAATGGTTTTATGTATGCCAGTGAACTTTGTTGTGCATAAATGTGTCTTAATTGATGAAAATCAATAGAAGATTCTGAGTTTAAAACCATCTATTGTGTTATTTGTGGATGATGTTTCTTACTGTTTATTGATCTGTTAATTTTGGTGATGAGCTTATGGTATTTTAGTATTGAAAAGTCTTAAAAAAAGTGATGATGATTGGTTGCATGTTTTAAATCTACACCGTGAATGGATGTGACATGGTATGAATTATTTCATGAATTATGTCGTTCTACAATTTTAGTTAGTTGGAAAATGCTCATTATAAGAATTACATATCTGAATTAAAAGAAATTTGTGTTCACATATTATTGTTCTATAATCCTTGATCGATATTTTTTTGTTTATTTGAAACCCCCATGTTAAATTGCTTTATATTATCTAGTTTGTACTTATTTACCAACAAAGGCCTCTTTGAACATTATAGTTGCATGGACCACTGAATGATGATAGCACAATTGAGAACCAACTAGAGAGACCTTGGAAGATAGGTGGTTTTAGATCATTTGTCTTTTTCAGGAGAAATAAAGTAGAAATATTTTGTTTAACGTTGTTGTGTTACTTTTGACCATCAACACTTCCTAGAATTATTGTCATATCTCCATACACCCTTTACGATCTTCTACCCATAATAAACCCCAAAATTGTAGATTTAAGGGAGGATGTGGTCAAGTATCCATATGCACATTATCTTAAGTCAAACCTTGTAAACCTTCCATCATGTAGGTAGCCTCCACGCCCCATAATGGTATGATTTCCCCCTTTTCACCATGCCCAGTGCCATTTCCATTAAGTGCAGGTTGTCTCCCAATTGTGGAAGAGTAGGTGGCTCATAAATGGCATTTTCTTTTCTAGCCGGTCACCTTCTTCCTAGTTTCCTCTTCACAAACTTCATTTCTATATTTTTTGTTTTGGATTTTCTTCTAAATTCCTTATTCAATCGTCGATGGGCATAAAATGGATAGGAGAAGGGCCCAATAGCTATTATAGCTAACTTCGCACACCCTAAACTTCTAAATGGTGCATCAAATAGATAAAATATTTTGGGTTTTCTTCAAATGTGAGTTAATAGCTTATAGCTATTCTTTTGACTTGTTGGAATTTTTGAAAAATACAAGAGGGTCCACTAAGCATAGAAAGGTCAAAAGTGACCATTTAGAGTTGATGTCCAATGTAGGCTCTTTAATGACCCAATTACCATTCACTTTCACCACCAATAAAATTTTATTATAAGCCCATTCCTAATCATATTAATGTCCAGTTATTTTTATATATAAAAAATTCACCACTTAATTTTCAATGTATAAAATTCAATTTTTAATGTTTGAAGTTACGTTAGCGGTGTTAAATGCTCAAAATTCCACGTCCATGACTTGCCTTTTCCCAAACACCAACCACCTTATGCCCCAATTTACTCCCACATCGGGGACTCACATTGTTTTGGCTGTTTCCTTCCATGTATCAATATTTTCACGCTCTTCGTTTATAGGCATAGGTAAACCCTCACTTGAGTGATCTTTATTTGATGCCCTCCATGATTTTAGGTAACATCAAACTATCATTTCTCCTTTCATATTGCAAGCAATGGTACTTGAAAGAATGGTTGCATAGTAGTTTTCTTGAATCGTTAAGGGTTTCATAGTAGTTTGATTATGGGATAATTGACACACTATTTTGATCTATTTCATCATTTCTTATCATACCAGCTCCCATTTCCATCATGTGATGTGATTTTTGGATACTCTCCATGGTTTGAGGTAACATTAACCTATCATTTCTCCTTTGATTTTGCACAGAATGGTACTCGTGAATCTATTGTTTCCAGGTAATCCTATCTTTCTTGCATCATTATGTAAACCATCTAGGGTTTCATTATCATGAACCCATTGATTCTACATAGTGAAATACTCAACTAGGATGTATAATCTACAAATATTCAAACCTTTTTTGTTATATTTTAAAACCCCCATTTATATTCATGATTTTTTTTTTATTAGGGAATTATTTCACATGATATTTTGACTGATATCTTTGATTATCATCATGCATCACTCTTTATTGGCCACTTTTTCCATTGTTTCAAAAATATTTTATTTTTTGGGCTTAGTTAAGAAAACCCTTACTTTTTTGGGCCTATTTCATAAAACCCTCATTTGTACTCTGAGGATTTTTTCCCCTAGTGTGTTAAATCTTACAAACCCCCTTTAAAAATTCAAGAAAATATGTATTTAATTAATGCCTTTTCCATTAATTCATAAAATCCCCTTTTATATTCAAGAAACTATATGTATTTGTATACTTTTGAGTGCTAAGGGAACACCATAAACTTTTTATGTTTATAGTCATGAAACTGTGTATGTACCTCTCAAGTTTGGATTGCAAACTAAACACAACAACATACATCTTCATTTTTATATTCGTCTTACCTGTGTTTAAATTGCTCTCCTTTCATTGTCCATAAGAACACAATACCATATTACATTTTATATACACTGTTTTAGTATTTGTCTACTTTCAATGATAACAAGTTTCCAAAATCTATGTTGATAATTGCTGAACAAATTTTTAGATTTGATTGTGTGATATATCTTTGCATCAATGCTTCATATCACACTTCATGATCCATTATCAGGATGATAGTTGAGAGTTGATAATTTCTTAGAAATATTCTATATTTGTCTTTGTGATATATTTTGCATCAATGTTTCAAATCACACTTCGTGATCCATCATCAAGATGATAGTAAAGAGTTTAAGGAGAAAAATATATCACACAATCGAATCCTGAAATCTGTTAAGCAATTATTTGTCTACTTTCCATTACACATACAACATAATATAATACATATATATGACAAACTTTATAACTTATATTATTTACTTATCAAGTTACATTTTCATTATATATGTATAAATTCAAATATATATACATATGTATATTGCATTTATATATATGTCCATAGTTATGAAATTGTGTATGTATCTCTCAAGTTTGGATTGTAAATTGAACACAACAACATACATCTTCATTTTTATATTCATCTTACTTTTGTTTAAGTCACTCTTCTATCGTTGTCCATAAGAACACAATACCGTATATTTTATATACAGTGTGTTAGCTATTTTCCACTTTCCATTACACATACAACATAGAAGCATACACATATATGACGAACTTTCTAACTTATATTCTTCACTTATTAGCTTACATTTTCGTTATATATAATCAGAAATATATATATATATATATATATATATATATATATATATATACATATATGTGTGTGTATCTACATAATCATACTATATCTACATATATATACATATATGTATGTATCTATGTACATATATATGTACATAGTCATGAAACTGTGTATGTATCTCTCAAGTTTGGATTACAAACTAAACATAGCAACATACATCTTCATTTTTTATATTCATCTTATTTGTGTTTAAATTACTCTCCTTTCATTGTCCATAAGAATATAATACCATACATTTTCTATACACTATGTTAACATTTGTCTACTTTCCATTACACATACAACACAACAACATATATATATATACAAATAAATTTCTAACTTATATTCTTTACTTATCAACTTACATTTAATTATATATATGTGTTTATAGTCATGAAACTATGTATATGCATTTGCTTTACCATTTCTCTACTTTTAATTACACTATGCTATTTTCATTTTCAACATTTTCTATCCTGGGGTCTCGACTCTACTCTACTATGAAATTTCCTGCGCTGGTTGCTTTTTTAATTTCTAGCACTGTTGTGATTTGACTGCTTCATGGGTCGGTCGGGAGGGGGGCTCAAAAAGGCTCCCCATTCCAAGGATGCTATCCCCTTTCCTGGTGTTGTGCCTACGGTGGTAGTGGCCAGTCTGGTTGCTCCCGAAATGATGTCCCCTCCTTGTACTTCAGTCCTTTCCCCTAGGGAAAAGACGAAGGGAATCTCTGGGAAGTCACCCATTTATCCGACATTTGGGCTGAATTCCTTTTTCTCAAAGGAAGCAGCAGCTTCCTACATGGACAAACTGGTAGGGTCTAACTCACCAACCTCGTCTAAAAGACTTGTGGAATCTGCTTCATGCTCGATGACTAGCTAGGAAGTAGATTTCCCTGAGGTTCTGATGCTGAAGGCAATGGATAACCTTAAAATGGAACTTGTCAGAATTTTTTTGGCGTACAGGCCAAATATTGAACTTGTTCGTCAATGGGCTGCTTCCACCTAGAACCTGAAAGGTAGCATCACCATAAATGCTATGCTCAGAGGTATTTTTCTATTTTCATTTGTGTTTTATGAAGATATCTTGAAGGTTTTAACTGGTGGTCCTTGGGCTTTTGACCTAGGATTTAAAAATTTTCTTTCCCTATGCAAATGGAAACTGGGTCTTCACCTGTCGGCTAATTTGGGGACCTTTGCTCCAACATGGGTTTGCCTTCTGAGCCTCCCTCTGGAGTTTTGGGAGAAGGGAATATTAAAGGGCATAGCTAACTCCTTTGGGAGCCTCCTGGCTATAGATAAGATAACTCAGGAGAGATAAAGATTGGTGTATGCTCGAATTTTTGTTAATGTGGCAGTAAATACGGTCCTCCCCTCCTCAATATTGCTTAAGTCAAAGTTCGGTAACTGGAATCAACCCCTTGAGTACGAAAAATTGATCTTGTGGGATTTCTGGTGAGCATTCCAAAGCTAAAGGAAATTTTTTTGAAGAGGAAAACTCGACTAAGGTTATGGCTTTTGGTGTGCAGCCTTCTCCTACTTCACCTTAGAAGGTGTCTGTTCCCCTTCTAAAGGATAATCAAGATCTAGAAATGAATTATGTGTCTGATCCTTGTGTTGAAGTTAATGGGTTGGGTTTCTTGAACCTTAATGTGGCTTCCCCTGCTTCTTCCCACCCAACTCTGAGTTATCCTACTTTGGAGGAAATGGGAAGGGAAGATATAATTTAGGAGAAGGTTCAAGTTGAGGATTCCCTGTTGGTGAAGAATGTGCCAATTCTGAAGGTGAAGGAGCAAACTCATGGTGCTGACGAAGACCTAGAAGAGGGAGAGTATGTTCTGGCTGATACAACCCTGTCTATGGAGGAAATAAATACTGTATCTCAATTTGGAGCAAAAAATATGAGCGACTCACTGTCTCTTCTTTCCTTCCCTCAAGGGTGTAGTGATAAGGAGGATGAGGAGGGATGGTCTGAAGCTACAACTAAAGTCAACAAGAAAAAGAAACCAAATGTTGGAGGGGGTAATAAAGTGGGAAGACCCTCCCAAAAGGAATCAATAACTAAGGATACTGTGAGGGATGTGGTAGCTGGAAAACAGAGAACCTTGGACTTGATCATATGATCGAAGCCCAAGAAGAAGTAGCCTAAGTGCTAGGTTAGGATGGAGGTGGGGGTGATCCTGTTTCTTTCAATGAAGTACATCTCCTGGAACATAAGGGGCCTTAATAGCCCATATAAACAATTTTTGGTTAAATCCTACATTCTTGATAATAAAGTGGATGTTCTCCTATTACAGGAAACAAAGATGAATAAAGAGACCTTTGAGAAAGCTATTGTAAGTATCTAGCTAGGAGAAAATTACTTTGTTAGTGAGGCGGAGGGAGCTTCAGGTGGTATTGCAACCCTTTGGAATCCCTCTAAATTGAAAGGCTCTCTATGTTCAGCATGTAAGAACAGTCTTGTGATTACTCTGGAAGACATTGCTTCTCAGGAGAAATGGAATCTCTTAAATATTTATGCTCCGAATTCGAGTAGGGATAGAGTTTTGCTGTGGGAACAACTAAGTGAAGCTATTTCTGATAGGAAAGATGATCACTGGATGCTTGGAGGGGACTTTAATTCTCCTCTCCTATCTTCAGAAAAGTCAAGAGGGTCAGATGATTTTTTAGATAGTATGATGGAGCTGGCTGAGTTATTCAATTCAATAGGTCTAATAGATATCCCCCTCCAAGGAACTAAGTATATCTGGTCTAATAGAAGGAATTGAATCCATCTAATCCAAGTCAAACTGGATAGGTTCTTGATCTCTGCTAACTGGGATATTTCCCAATTCCTTTCTCTTTCTGCTCTCCCTACGTTAGGATATGATCATAATGCCTTGGTGCTGAAAAGAAATTTGGACCATAATAGGGGACCTTTCCCTTTCAAATTTGAAGCTATGTGGAGTCTCCACCCGAATTTTTCTACTTTGGTTAAATCTTGGTGGGAGGAACCCATAACATGCACTTTGATGTACTATTTAGTGGAAAAGCTACACAAAATAAAGAAAAAAGTGAAAGGGTGGAATAAGGCGACCTTTGGCAACATCTTTGAGATAAAAAATACCCTGGGAAAAAGTTTAAAAGAGGTTCATGATATTATGGAGGCTGGCCAAGTGGGTGAAGAGATATGTGCTAGGGAAAGAGATCTTAGATCCCAATGGTATAAGATAAACAAAAAGGAGGAAATCTTCTGGAAACAAAAGTCTAGGGTCCAATGGCTGACGGAAGGGGATAGGAACACTAAATTCTTCCACCAATCCACTTTGAAAGATAGAAGTAGAAACAAAATAAGATTGCTTATGAAAGAGGATGGCTCTATTGTGACCAATGAAAAAGATATTGCTATGGAAGCTGTTAACTTCTCCTCCTATCATATGGATCCTGACAATGCTCTTCAGGTAAATGTTGACTTTCTTGAAGTGATCCCTAATGTAATTTCAGATTTAGACTTAAAGATGATGACTAATGTTGTTTCTATGGAAGAAGTCAAAGAGGCTATTTTTTCTTTTGGTGCCTTCATAGCCCCTGGACTTGGTGGGTTCCCTCCTACCTTTTTCCAATCCTATTGGGATATTGTTAAAACATATATTTTTAATGCTGCAAGGGATTTCTTTAGGTCGGGTAGGCTGTTGAACCATTTGAATGCTACCTTTATAATTCTTATCCCTAAATCTGTCGATGCCTCAGCCATGAAAGATTATAGACCTATTAGTCTTTGCAACACACTCTATAAATTTTTCTCCAAAATATTGGTGTTTAGACTCAAATCGGTGCTTGAAAAAATGATAGCCTCAAACCAAAAGGGTTTTGTTCAAGGAAGAAACATTCTTGATGCTATAATTTCTACCCATGAAATTATTCATTCAATGAATCATTCAAAAAAGCCTGGGATGGCCTTCAAAATTGATATTTCCAAGGCCTATGATAGGGTCTCTCGGCCTTTCCTTTTTTTTGTTCTTAAGAAGTTTGGGATAGATGGTAGATTCCTAAAGATGATTTCTGCTTGTGTTACCTCCCCCATGTGTTATGTTCTGGTCAATGGTGTCCCTCAAGGTTTTTTCTCCTATGGTTGTGGACTTAGGAAATGTGACCCTCTTTGTCCCTACCTGTTTATCATTGTTGCTGAAGTTTTGGGTAGGAATATTCAAAAGTTGGTGGACTCACAAGCTCTCAAAGGTGTAACAGTTGCCTCTTCTCTCAGGATTGATTCCCATCAATAGTTTTTTGATGATACTCTAATGTTTGGGGAAGCTTCGGTGGGGGAAGCAGGTCTATGGAAACAGGTCCTCAATGATTATGTTGTTGTTTCTAGTCAGTGCATAAACTATGAAAAAAGAAAAGTTTACTTCTTTAACACTGATCAACAGATAAAGGATAAAGTGAATTTTTTTTTGGGATGTCAGTCCTAAGTTGATTTACTTGATGCCTATTTGGGTCTCACTTTGATCTCTAAAAAATTGGAGAATAATTACTGAAACCAACTGATTGAAAGAATCCAAAATAATTTGGCTAGTTGGAAGGGGAAGCGTCTTAGCTTGGTGGGAAAAATTCAACTCCTTAAAGCCTCCCTTCAGAATATTCTGGTTCATTACCTATCTCTGTTCAAAATCCCTACCCATATTGGGGAGAAGATTGAACAGATTCAACAAAAATTCTTATGTTCAGGAATGAAAGAAAAAAATAGACTGTCCTTGGTCAGCTGGGAAAAAGCGTGTATGCCTAAAAGAAGAGGGGGTATGGGGTTGAGAATAATTTCCATGCTAAAAAAATCATTAATAGCCAAAATTGGTTGGAATCTTTTGGAGGGATCCAAAGACTAGGTAAAAAATTTCCAAGCTAAGTACCTAAGGAATAGGAATCCTAGTTGTTTACTCTCACAATCAGATCTGCCGTCTAGTTCAGCCTTATGGAACCATCTTGTGAGATTGAGGAATGTGCTGAAGTTGGGGGAAAGGAAGAGAATTGGGAATGGGAATAATATTGAATTTTGGAAGGATCCTTGGATAGAGAATTCAACTCTATCTGCCTTGGAAGAAATGAATCCTCTCAAACTTAGCTTAAATAGGATTTGTGGCAAAAAGGTGTTTGATTATATAAAATGGGACATGGAGGAACCTAAATGGAAGTAGTTCAACACATTATTTAGGATGAACAATCTGAGAGGTAAAAGATAGGTGAATTGGGATCCAATCCTCATGAATCTACATAATTTGATAGGGGAGGCAAAGTGGTTCGATAGAGAAAGGGAAGATGAGTGGCTTTGGAAAAGTAGCTCTTCTGGTTGTTTCTCGGTAAAAAAAGGCCTATGAAGATCTGGTTAGGGCTCAGGTTTCTGTTCTTGACCATTTCTGGGATAGGGTGTGGCTAAAGAATCTTGTTCCAAAAATTAATTGTTTCTGGTGGACTGCTACTCATGGAAAAATTCTCACTATTGACAATTTGGTTAAGAGAGGCTTCTAGCTGGTAAATAGGTGTTAGCTCTGTAAATAGGAGGAGGAGTTGATAATTCATATTTTCTTTCAATGCCAATATGCGAGGGAAGTGTGGTCTTGCTTTTTGTTGTTGTTGTTCTCTGATTGGGTATTTCCCAATTCAATGAAGCTTTTTATTGAAAGTTGGTCAAATTTCCCATTCTCACATAATGTTATTGTGGACCTTTGTAATCAAGTTCCTCCATTTGTTACCTAGGGATTGTGGAAGGAAAGGAATAATAGAATATTTAGAGATGTGGAGAGAAACAACTGGGAGGTCAGTTAGATTATTAAAACCCAAATTAAGGAAAACATTGAGGCAGGAAGATACAACTTCTCCAATACCTGGCCTAATTACAAAGAAATGAGGATAAAACAAAATTGGGGAATAAGGAAGGATTTAACCAAACTCAATTGGTCAAAGATGCTTAACAGAATGGGTATTGTTTGGAGTCTTCCACATAAAGATTAGGTAAAGTGTAACTTTGATGGGTACTCAAAAGGCAATCTAGGACAAGCTGGTGTAGGGGGTCTGGTAAGAAATCATATAGGTGACTGTATTGTGGGTTTTGGAGTGAATATGGGTGTCTTCTCTAACAATAAAGCCGAAGCAATGGCTACTCTTGGAGGGTTCAATTTTCTAAAGGAGTTGGGGCACAAAAATGTCATCATTGAAGGGGATTCTAAGCTAATTGTGGACATCCTAAATGAAGAAGCTGCACTTACTTGGGAATTAAAATATATAATAGATAGATGCAAAGTCATTAGTTTTTTTTTAACATCTGTCGGGTGCAACATGTGTATAGGGAAGGAAACAAAGCAGCCGATTATGCTGCCAATGTGATGCTGAGCTGCAGGGGATGGACACATTGGACTAATGGCAACATGCCAACGTCTTTAAGAGACGTAATCCTTAATGAAATATTTGAAAATGAATATCACATGCAAATTTGAATGGTTTGTTTTATGCGGAATTAATGAGTACTAAGTGGTGTCGTTTTGCTTTCCATGTAATGATGGTATCTATAGTATGGAGTTATATAAGATGATCTTGGACATGGAGATAATTTTAATAATTCCCCTTTAAAGATGGTGATCAAAAATCACATGAAGTTATTGAATTTGCTAAAGGTTGTCATTTCTATGCATGTTGAAAAGCTGTGTGGACTAGTGATCCCCGTATTTCTATAGTGGGGAAAAGAATGAATTTTAAGAGGGATTTTAATGCTTGTAAGAATAATGATGAGTCTTGGGTTCTGGGAAATGTGAAGCTGGCTTTCTTAATAAGAAACTTCTTGATTTATCATTATATATTGGCTCTGAGTATTATTTGGAGTTTGAGTTACATTTAGGGAAGGAAGCAGACAGTGTGGGTGATTATGAAGAAAATCCTGACACAACAAAATAATTTGTAGAGAAGTAAAATGGGCGGACCAAGGAAAAGAATAGAGCCACAAAATTTCCAAGCCCTCAAACAGAATGTGAACCTATGGAGGATGTTTGAGAATGCGGGTATGGTCCCATTCTTCCAATCTCTGAAAGGATACAATCAAAACTTAACGGAAATTCACCAACTCTTGGAGGAAGGGCAGTGTCACTATTGGTGCAGTGAAGTTCGAGGTCACCACCCAATTCATTACTGAAGCTATGGGTCTACAAAATAATGGGCTCAAAGTTGCAAAGAAAAGTGGGGCGAACTACCAGAGGTTTGTTGATAAATTCCTTCATGAAGGGGAAAATCTCAAGAGATTCCAGAACGGGTATGCCAAAATTGAACTCCCTCCTCCTTTTGCATTAGTAAGCTTGTTTGTAATGCATTATTTTACACTTGAGGGTAGGTATATGTTGGTACATGCGTACCACTTCCCTCTGTTAAACCATATTCGGCATGGGGAGCAAATCAATTTTCCATTTTACTTGTTGTCCTCCCTACAGTTAAACATTTAAAAAGGCTCTAGCCCTCCCCTCCACCAGGGTCTTATGCTTACCTTGTACAAATATGCCCTGGCCTCGAGTCCTCATGGAAACCCTTTAAATGCTAGAAATGAGAACCCTGACTGGTTTGAAGAAGAGAATTTGGAACAGCCGGAGGAGGAAAACCCTACTGCTAATGAACTCCCGGTTGATGAACAAATTCCCTGCCACCCTCCTGCAATTGCTACTAGGCGTATGCTAATCCCTACTAAAATTAATTCCCCTATGGAAAACGTGTCAAACCCCTCAACTCCAATGTCGCATAAGAGTGAGGAAAAAATAAGCTTTGAATTAGAGCTCATTAGAGCATTCCCTCAAAAAAGGAAACACTCCCCTCTACTGTTGGAACCCCTGAAAGCTAAGAAACCCATAAGAGATATTAATCCTAGAGATGCAATAAATATCACTAAGGAAGGGAACCAAATTGATGAGGCTAAGGAAACTTTACAAGGGAAAGGGAGGGGGGGTAGTGGGGGGAGAAGGTCGACATGTTTGGCTAAGGAAAACTCGAAGGAGAAAAAAGGAAAACAAAAAATGTCATTGAATGAGGAGGAGGACCTGGGGTATGAAGATTTTGAAGCCCAGGAAGAAGAAGACTCTAAAGACTCGGATTTTGAGGACTTTGCCTATGAGATGGGGCAGGATGGTTCAGAGGAGGATAAAGAGGAGGAAGAGGAGGAGCAAGTGGAGCCTTCTAAGGATAAGATTGAGGTTGGGAATGTGCAGGATGTTGGGTTCTCGAGAATGGAGAACAAATCTGAGGATCTTAGTAATGAGTTTTTAAAAAGTAGACTAACTTTTTTGCAAGTATAGTTTGAAAACATGGAGAAGGCGTTAGTTACTCTCTTGAAAGTAACTAACATGTTGATGAGAAGAGCGATGCTTGGAGCAACTTCTGGCGAAACAAAAATTACCAGGAAATTAAAGAAATAAGGGAAACCTGATACCTTGAAGATGTTGGACGAGACAGAGGGTCCTGACTGGCGTGGATAAATTGCTCTCATGGGAGAGTATGGGGACATGCTGAAGAAAGCCAGTTAATGGCTTTTTGCTACTGCTCTGCTATTTTTTATGAGTTTTTTGTCTTTTTATTATTATATCTGGGATTGTTGTGTTAATTTCTATATGTTATGGTGGAATGCCTCCTGGGATATTGTCGATTTAATTAATGGTCTTCATAGATCAAAGTATGCTGGTAAGAACTTGATGTTTTTGATTGATAATGGTTGGACAATGGTTACTATTTTAAATATTGGCCTACGTGCTAAAACTGATGCTATTTTTTGGTTGGTTGGTGGTTTTGTTTCCCTCCTCTCTTTGCTTCTTTTTGGTTTGTTTATGTAACCTTGGGATTAGGGCCCTTCCCTTCTTATCTAATTAAAAACACACACACACACACACACACACACACACACACACACATATATATATATATATATGACAAACATTCTAAATTATATTCGTTACTTATCAACTTATATTTTCATTGTAGTTATATATATTCAAACATATATATATTGAGTTGTCCCCAAAAAAATTAAAATTTGAAACACAACTACCAAAATCAATGCATTCAATTATTAGATTTGAATTATTTTATAAGGGGAAAGTAGCCAACATCAATCTCACTTATTCTTGTCTGTTAATATTCTTTGAATACTATAGAGAATTGACATGCCTCCTCTACACATTCCTCAAATTTCCATGCATCTTTAGGTTCATCAAATTTGGATTTCAAAGTAGATACATCAACATGCAATTTCATCATGTTAAAAATATACATACGTATACATACCATGCATACATATATATATGTGTGTGTATATATATGTTTATTTCAGATTCTTCATTAGAGAAGAATCCCAATATATTTATTGTTTGAGATGCATGATGAGAAATGTTGAAAATGGTCAAATTATTGTGGGAATTGTTTCAGATGCATGATGATAAATATTGAAAATGGTCAAAATATTATGGTAAATAATCCAATAATTAGAATTCGGTAACATGTATGACATAATTTATGAGGACTCTGGTTTGAGCAAAGGCAGGTGGTGAACGTGGCATTATGAACATTTAACATTGCTACCGTGAACTTTGAACATTAAAATTGAGCGGTGAATTTTTTATGTATAAGTATAATTGCATGTTTATATGACTAGGAATATTGTGCAACCTATTAATGAAGTTATTTTCAATTATAAATTTTATCTATTGTGGCATACAATGTGATTCACATATATATTTATTTGTTCATAAATCAACAACTGCACCTACACACATATAAATATTTATATATTTGTCTACAAATCATATATGTGTCTATATATATATATAAATATTTAGCAAAATAAACACATATGTCTATATATCAAAATATATATAAATAAATATATAAACATGTATATTTGATGTGCAACAATATGTGTGTGTGTACAGTCATTGTTTTATGAAAAAATTCTTCTTTATTCTATTATATTTGACCGTGGTAAATAATTATGAATGAAAAATAGATTACTGTGTTCACATGAACTGATCGCTATTCTATCCAACAATTATTAAGTTGTTCTACTTGTTTACTTATTTGTTGTTGTACATGGACTATTGTTAAGGTCCTTTGATGTTTGTTCGTTACTATCTCGGTTGTAAAAAATTTCATGTAGGCATGGTAGGAATGGGAGAGCACTAAGAGTTAATGTGATAATGTCGATGGTGGAAAATTCAAAGAATGTGTTTGTTAATGCACTACACAATTTGGGATATTTTGTTCATATGGTTGTTACTTAGATTTGTATAATGCAATAGTTTGTCCATTAACCAATATGTCATAATAGTTCATTTATTAAATAAATTGTTATGATATTATCGATGTATGTTTGTTAATTATTCAATTATATAATTATGTTCTGACAAGCATTTGAAGAGTGCTAGGAGGTTTGTAGAGCACCTCGAACTATGACCAAATATTTTAGGTAAAGTCTTTGAAGACTTTACTTTGGTGATGACCTAATAGACATAATGTGTTGTTTTATATTTTTCATCCCATTCATGTTGTATATTATTGTAATTTTAATTATTGTTTTCATGTATATATATACATGTCTATGATACAATTACTGAGACTATGTTTTATATGTATATATTTTTCTCTATATATGAATACATATATGTATATGTATGTTTAGTTAGCGAAAACATTATCTTCTTTTAGTTGTATGGAGGGCCAATTGCAAAGGAAGACTTTTGCAACAAATACTATTATATTTTAGTAGGCTCTAGGAAAATTCACCACTAGCAATTCACTGATGGAAAATTCATCGTCGACAATTCACCGTGGGAAAATTCACCACCACTAGCAATTCATCGCAATGGAAAATTAACCACCAAAAATTCATGCAATTAATTTTTCGCATGGTGAATTGTCATGACAGTGAATTTTCCTACGGTGAATTGTTGGCGGTGAATTTTTCGTCGGTGAATTGTTGGTGGTGAATTTGCAGTATGTCATTTTAGTAATAGAATATTATGACATATCAGCACCCCATATTAGGAAACCAATTTCAAAGTTTACTAAAGGGTAAGTGCAAGAAGTTGGATCCATGAAGAGGGGAAGTATTGACAAAAAAATGTCAAAAGAAATAGGTACTCGTTTTTAACGTTTAAGAATGAGAACTCAACCTTAGATCGAGTACCCATTTTGAAACGGGTACTCGTTATATTTTATAACAAGTACTTGTTTTAAAATGGGTACCTACTCCAAAATGGAACGAGTACCCACTTTAAAACGGGTACCCATTCTAAAAAAAAAAAAAATTCCAAGCCACCTTTTGCTTAGGTTTTAAGCTTGATAAAGATTTGGTAATCTAACCCTTAGCCTTTGACTTGCAACTAAAAAACTAAGGCAAATTCAAGGAAAATGTCTAACTTTGACGATATAGCTAATGGGCCTTTTTTTTCAGAATTAATCTATTAAATTAAAACCCATTATAAATCACGATGTCTAGTTTTAAATATGTATTTTTTTTAAAGATTTGATTATGTTTTCTATTTTTTAATTAATTTGTAAGCAAACTGATCTATAAACTTGAAATATCAGTTTTTTTTTGTTTTTAATAACTTTTTATGTATTAATTCTTTTGCAAAAAAATTATATGACATCAATCTTCAAACAAAATATTAAGAAACAAAATTCACCAATTTTTTTTTATAGATCTGTGAAGTAATGTCCTAACATACATCATTATAATCTCGATCCATATGAGCCACCCACTACTCATGTGAGAATAAATATAGAAGTATATAACCTATGATCTATCATACATATTTTCTAATACCTTGATCATCCGATCTACTTTGGAAGGTTATAGAAGTAATTGTGAAGACAACAACAACGCAAAAAATCAATAAGTCTTTACACGTCCAACACAAGGGTACGAAGAAGGCGATTAGCGAGTTGGACTAGGAAAAAATCCCAATCAAATAACCTACAAGGCATCATTAAAAACTTAGATGATCATGGAGTTGCATAAGATCAAGCCCTCAAGGTATCACTACAAAAACATGTCATACAAATGCAAAGCCTATAACATTCGATTCAAAATGTGCATAGGTGTCAAATTCTAGATGCACATATATGGGAGAGTCTAGTGGAAATGTTAAAAAATAATCAATGGGATGAGAGGATAATTTTTAAGTGAGAGGAAAATGTATGAAATATAGACAATTATATATGAGATAGGAATGCATGTATAAGAATAAGTGTAAATATAAGTGAAATAAATATGGATAGAGATTGAATTATGAGTCAAATTTAGTATAAAAGTATATTATTGATCAATGTTATTATATAAAGATGATCTCATCAAGGTGGACACAAAATTAAATGAGAGATGGTGTGGGTATGTTAATTGTACTATTATAATTAAATATGGAAAAATAAAAATAAATCAATGTTATTACATAAAGATGATCTCCTCTTCCTGATGATGGATCTGTATACTATGTTGCAGATACTATTAACTACTATTTGTTACTTTTATATGTTAGTGTGATACTGATTTGTGATGGTGATTAATTCACTGACCTGGTGTGTCTGGATGCATAATTTAGTTGTTTGCTTCATTTTACATTATTATGTTGATTTATGATACTTTATGTGGTGTTTGGATTATTTTATTATGCAATGGTTTTTCATTAATATTATATAAGTCGCTGTTGTGATTCTATGATGTTAATTGGATTCAGTATTATATTATGATGCAATAGATAAGTAATCATGTTATCATATGATTAGTTAGTTTAGAAATGTTATTCATATTTGTTATTGTAATATTTAGTATAGTTTTGGTGAGAGGACAGTGTAGCACCACTCATTTACGAGTGCCCTGCTACACTGCAATTCCTTCTCATGATATGATATTTTCAATTATATATACATGTGTTACTTGACATTTATTTGGATGTAGGATTTGCAAGAATAAGTCTCGATTCCACCTGCTTTGACAAGATAGGGGGAGCATTAAATTAACCCAATGGGTAAAATGTTGAAAAAGGGAGTTGATTTGGAAGTGTCCCCGTCCCAAGTCCATCGTCTGTTGTGAGTTATCATGTCATGATTGAGGTTTTTGGTCCTTGTCGTTATGTGGTTTGATTGCTGAGTATTTACTTTTATTTATGGTTAGTGTTTATTTAATTAATCTTATTTTATAAGATTAATTAATGTTGCATTGTTACTTGATTTAATTGTGAGTTAGTAAAATGTTAAATTTAAATATATAATAAATTAAAAAAAGTATATAATTAATTAAAGTGTAAGAAATTAAATTAAATGTATATTGATGAAGATAATTAAATATTATACTTTTATTAATATTAAATTAGAAAATCTTGTGTGGATAATGTCTTGAGAAAATAATTTATTTTTAATTAAAATTGTAGATAAGTGTGTGCTTTTAAAAGTTGGAAAAAGGACCAATGAGAAAGGAGGATTTTGAGGAAAAAGCTGAAGAGCTTTATTGATTTTCATTTATT
>VDFB02281492.1:479240879-479272746 GCA_007258455.2 Sequoia sempervirens
CGATTTCTAAAAGCTCGTGGGCCATTCTAAACTCTAAGTGCCTCAAATCTAACTCGAAAGATTTTCAAGTGCAAATCTGGGAAACTAAAACTGCAATATCTTTCAACCCAAGAATAGAAAATAAAAACCATAAATTGGGAATTTCATTATGACGAAAAGGGTATCCAAAAATGTAAAAACATCTAAAAACTGAGAAACTTGAAATTTAACTATTTTTGGGTGATGCAAGATTGCCCTTACACCACTGGATGCTCCTGCATCACCTAGCATACATCATTATAATCTCGATCCATATGAGCCACCCTCTACTCATGTGAGAATAAATATAGAAGTATTGAACCTATGATCTATCATACATATTTTCTAATACCTTGATCATCCGATCTACTTTGGAAGGTTATAGAAGTAATTGTGAAGACAACAACAACGCAAAAAATCAATAAGTCTATACACGTCCAACACAAGGGTACGAAGAAGGCGATTAGCGAGTTGGACTAGGAAAAAATCCCAATCAAATAACCTACAAGGCATCATTAAAAACTTAGATGATCATGGAGTTGCATAAGATCAAGCCCTCAAGGTATCACTACAAAAACATGTCATACAAATGCAAAGCCTATAACATTCGATTCAAAATGTGCATAGGTGTCAAATTCTAGATGCACATATATGGGAGAGTCTAGTGGAAATGTTAAAAAATAATCAATGGGATGAGAGGATAATTTTTAAGTGAGAGGAAAATGTATGAAATATAGACAATTATATATGAGATAGGAATGCATGTATAAGAATAAGTGTAAATATAAGTGAAATAAATATGGATAGAGATTGAATTATGAGTCAAAGTTAGTATAAAAGTATATTATTGATCAATGTTATTATATAAAGATGATCTCATCAAGGTGGACACAAAATTAAATGAGAGATGGTGTGGGTATGTTAATTGTACTATTATAATTAAATATGGAAAAATAAAAATAAATCAATGTTATTACATAAAGATGATCTCCTCTTCCTGATGATGGATCACTGTGTGTGATTTAAAACGTCGAGCTAAAAAGATACATAGTTTAAACCAAAAGCACACAATTCTCACTTATGAACTATGGAAAACTCATACCAACTAATAAATCACATCATATAAAAAAATCACATTTCAAAGATAAATTATTAAAAATGAATACACACATAATTACCTCCCTTAATTGTGTGAGGAATTACAAATGGTGGTTAAATTTATGGAAACATATTCATGTAAACAACCTCACATGGGACACAATAACTCAATGTGTATATAATATGGTTATGACATTAGTAAATGGCTTGTTGGTTAGTTATTTCAAAACAAGCATAAGATAATTGATTTTATTATAAATATTTAGCAATCACAACAATATTTATATGATATTTTATAATATGTATGTAATTAATTATAAAATAAAAATTTAATAAAAAATAATTATTTTGAGAAAATAAAAAATTTATAAATAATTTTTGAACTTAAAAATTTTATATAGTTCAAGTATTGTTTGACTAGTTTTTATTATTACAATATAATAAAAACAATTTATGTGAATACAATTTATATTTTAATACTTTAAATGATATATGAATTATTTTATATAAGAATAGTTTAAACCATATTTACTTATTTATTTAACAATAACAATACTCTAAAATTAAAATGGAGGGGCAAGGCATTCGAGACAAAAGGCTACTATGCTCCTCCTAGATTTTAAAAAAGCACATGAGAGAGTGGAATGATCATTCATAAGAATGACCTTAAAAGCATTTGCATTTCTCAATGCATTTTCCAACTTGGTCAACACTCTTTTAAAAGATGTAGTTGTTCAAGTGGAGGTTAATGGTTCCCTAACTCATGAATTCACTTTGGAAAGGTCAATTAGGCAAGGTTTCCCATTGGCCCCTACTCTCTTCATAATTTCCTTAGATGTTATTCACTATCTGCTAAGAAAAGATTGTATCACCCCAAGAATTAGGGGCTTGACATTACCTGATCAAAGCAATCTCCTAAATATCTATTTTCTAGATGATACTATATTAAATTTGTGGAATTAGTGGAAGACAACATGAATAGTCTTATCAACACGCTTAACTTCTTTTGTAAGGAATCTGGTTCCAAAGTATCTAATACAACATCCTTTATCCTAGGTTGGTCAGAGGGCCCTCTTGAATGGTTTGGAAAATATGGGTTTCAGTGGGGAGGCCCCCACAAACAAGTATGATACCTTGGTATCCCTTTTGTTGATAGTACCAACCTCAAGGACATGTGGATGCGGATCAAAGTAAAGATCTAGAAAAAATTGATAATTGGAACAAGCAATACTTATCACTGGCAAGGAGAGTGGAAGTGTGTCAAAAAATTCTATCATTGTATAGCCTGTATGTGGCATCAATTTCATTAAATTTAGTAGTTACCAATTGAACGAAATCCAAAATAATTTAAGAAAATTTTTATGGTCAGATGGAAAGAACCAAAAGAAAAATCACTTAATCAAATGGGAATGGTGTTCCATTGAAAAAACTAGGGTGGTCTTGGACTAAAAGACCTAAGGATTCATGGCATTGCACCGGCAACAAAATGGATAGTAAAAGCCCTGAATGGTATGGAACCATGGAAGGTCCTAGTGAGGAACAACATACAAATGGGGGTTCCCAAATAGGCTAAATCCTGGAAAATGCTATCCTTCTGTGACCTACTTATTGGAAAACAACTAGTGTCTCCTGTTGGATCTAATTTCTTTAAAAACTTGTGAAAAGCTTGGGAATCAATTAAAAGTAATATTACTAACTATCAATTCTCAGATAATAATAATGCAATCTATACTCACAGATCCAGTTGGTGGAATATGGAGCATAAGAGCAGAACCCTTGCCCTATTGCAAGGTTGTTCTACCAAAAGCTAGGCTAAAAAAGCATCAAGTCCTTCAATAACATAATCATAAATGGGCAGCTTAAGGATTGAATGTCCCTGAGCAATGAATATGACCTTCCAAAATCTAACTGGAGGACATATTCTATCATAAGGCAGGCTTGTAAAAAACTAAAATTTCCTATCACATGCATTCAAAATGATATGCAATACCACGAGCTTAAATGGATAGATAATTCACCCTTAATTAATATAAAAGCAAAATAATATACAACACCTTAATGAAATCTAACTCTATTAGAAAACATGGTAACAATTGTTGGGGTATTAATATCCCAGATAAGTAGTGGCATTGCATTTTTTTAAATATATGGTCTAATGTAAATGAACCTAAGAAAGCCTATTTCAGATGGCTACTCACACTACAAAGGCTGCCTTATAAATGTAAAAATTATGACATTGATCTTTGCAGCATATGCAGGGTACCTGAAAGAATCAATCACATTTTCTTTGACTATTTATATGCAAAGGAAATTTGGTATTTATTTTGTGATAAATTGAAAATCTAGGATAAGTATGGTGATGTTATTTGGAGATTAATTGTAATGGGTTCTGATAATAAGTTAGTGAAAACGTGCAATTTGTTTTGGATGTGTTTTACTAACGATATTTTATGGCATTTATGGAAGGAAAGGAATGAAAACAAGTATAATGGGATCAGGAGGGTGCTTATTGAGTATGCAAAAGTACTCATTTTTCACAATGTTATCTTGCAGGTCACGGTAGAAATGGAGGAATCCAAAAGGAAGTT
This sequence comes from Sequoia sempervirens, assembly GCA_007258455.2. Taxonomy (NCBI): domain Eukaryota; kingdom Viridiplantae; phylum Streptophyta; class Pinopsida; order Cupressales; family Cupressaceae; genus Sequoia; species Sequoia sempervirens. The sequence goes on from VDFB02281492.1 coordinate 479,244,584, forward strand.
CTTGAAGTTACTGGGAGATGGCACTTTGCAGGTGAACCAAGTGAAGTCAAATTTGGCCATACATGGCAGTAGGGTCAACCTAGCCCTTCCATCTTCATGAAAGCTTTGGAAGAGTTTAAAAAATAGTTCAATGGAAAAGCTCAGGGAATGAAAGAGAATCAAGCAACAGAGAAACCTAGACCAGAGGAATTGGAAGCTGTTGAAACACTACTTAGTTGAAGGAATTGTAAGTGCTCATAATATCATGTTGATTACACCAATTTTGTATACCTGTACTGATCAAGTATATATGTGCATATGTAAATATAAAGTTATTGTCATCATTTTGTATATATATCATTGTACTGAGCAAATTTGTATGTGAATATGGAAATATACAACTATAAACATGTAAAGAGTTCCATGGCTATAGATTGAGTAGGATAGCAGTAGGAGCATCAACAATTGATGCAACAATCATGTAACTACAGTACAAAATACTGTAAAGACTTTATTTTGTAACTGTGGAGGTCCATTTTGAGGCCAAACTATCATTAAAAAAAAAAAATGAAAGATCTTGAATGGATATTGACAATTATTTTTGTTTATTTTAATCTTATTAATGATTTTTGTTAAAAAAATGATTAATAACCTTCATAAGAACATGGGAAGGAGTAGTTACCAGTTGAATGATATTTAATTCTTTGTACCAATAACAATACTTTGGAATCAAATTAAGAAGATCTTGAATTGACATTGTTAATATTTTTTTTATTTTCTTTAATCTTAGGAATGACCTTTGTTTTTTATAAAGGAAAAAATAGATTTTGAAGGGACCCGGAACCCTTTAACAAAAAGAGAAAGGCTGCAGAAAAGACAACATGCAACCAACAAAAAATACCAGCTCCAAAGCAAGACCATTCAAGATTTACATTTTACACTTTTCTTGTGGGAGCAGAGAATCATGTCGAAAGAAGGCTTAGAGGATTTATCTTTTTTTCCCTTAACTGTGATCCAACCTTCTTCCACTTGCGCCACCTTACCATGCCAAACCAGCTCACTACTTTCATGAAGATGAAATCCAACAACCAAATTATTTGGAGTTTCATCTTGATTCCTTTGCACAGATAAAGAATTTTCTGAAGAGCCACCAGAAAGGGAAACCGATGCACTTTCACCTGAAATGGCAGTCTTTGACTCAATAGGGGTTGCCCTAGCGACCCCACCATTTGAGAAAATCGAAGGGGGCGTCCCAAGACCTAGTGATTCAAAAGAAACCACCTCTGAAAAACTCTTATTCTGATCAACTTTCTTCTCAACCGTATAATGCTGTTGAGAAGCGCCTTTCCACTAAGTAGCTGGAATATCAAATTAGAACCCTCTCATACTTTATTGCTTTACCAATAACAATGCTCGTGAAAATGAAATGAAAAGAACCTAAATTGACTTTCATGTTCTTCGTTAAAACTGTAAGTGGAATATCAAATTAGAACCCTCTCATACTTTATTGCTTTACCAATAAGTGGAATATCAATTGACTTTCATTGCCTTCGTTAAAATGCGGGAAGGATATCAAATCAGGCGTGTGCTTATCCAACATTATATTTTGGCTATAAGAAATTGGTAATGTTTTTACCTGTGAATCACAGAAAAAAAGTAGAAAACCATAGAAATGGAAAAACCCAAGGAGGATAGGGAACTGAATGACTATAGAAAGGAATCCGTTGGAACGCTAGATAGGGAATTGAGGAACTCTAGAAGGGAATCCGTTGGAATGCTTTCAATAGTTGCAACCCTGATAGTTATTGTTACTTTCGCAACAAATTTCACAATTCCAGGGGGAGTGAGAAGTGATCATGGTATACCAGTGCGGATGCAATCGGCTGCCCTCAAGGCTTTCATAATATCAAATACTCTGGCTCTCTTATTCTCCATGACGACATTAATTCTCTTATTCCATGTGAATTCTAAGTTTTTGTTCTACGATGTGGGTTCTAAGTTTTTGGAACTTACCCACCTTTTAACACTCTTCCATGAGTTAAATGCCAAGGAGAAGCAATATGTAGCTTTCTTTGCGAGTACCCTGGTCTACTTAGCTTTCCCGACAACCTTGGTTTCATATTCAACAACTTTATATGTTTTGGTGGCACCAAAATTTTTTTGGTTAGCGGTATTCACTTGCACAATAGGATGCGTCAACCCCTTCATCCAGATCGTATCGTGGATCGTAAAACTATTTATTGGGATCGTAAAACTACTTATTTGGATCAAAGAATAATTTATTCAAATGCTATGTTATGCAGTTGGATTCATAATAGCATTTAGATTTATGTGATGTAGTTTGATTGAAACCATGTACCCATTTGTGTGATGTAAGTTGGAGAGGAGGGGAACATCCCACTTCCCTCAAATGTAAAACTATTTATTAGCAGGTAGATCGTAAAACTATTTATTAGATGATGTGGTGGATCGTAATAGCATTTATGTGATGTAGTTTGATTGAAACCATTTACCTTTGTGTGATGTAAGTTGGAGATGAGGGGAACATCACCCTTCCCTCCAATGTATCCATTAATATATTTTTTCTCTTCTTTATTTCAACTTCCATATTCTCATTTACCAAAATATACATAGATGAGGGAAAGGGAAAATTATGCAAGCCCCTTCCCAATGTCCTAGACACATTCAGAGTTCTAGCTAGAGCATTTAACATTGGCCAAAATAGCTTCCAATCTCCAATTCTTGCAACTACCTCCCTTCATAGCTAAAATAATTTTCCCTTCTTTATTTCTGCATCATATTTCCTCTTCCTATTAATGCGTGGTTAAATTATTTGCTGAGCGTTAAAATCTTCTTATCACATATGCATGTTTTTTCAATTTTTATTTTTATTTGTATTTGTATGGATTTTAGGGTAATAAGCCTGCAATATCTATTCAAGTGTTGATTTTTTTGATTAAAAGAAGGGTAAAAATTTATTCAAACCAAAAAGAGGAGAACAAAGTAAGGGAATTATACATCCCTATCAATCTCTACTAATTGGTCCAACTTTTCTAACAAATCTAGGGGTAATTGACCCCTATCCACAATATTCCAATCCTGCAAATGATCAAAAGCCTTTTTAGCCAAACAATCCATGACCCCATTCTATTCACGTGAAATATGACAAAAAGAAACAAAATCTAAGGAAGCACACAGACTAAGAATCTGTTTTATAATAACAACCAACTGCCAACTAACATCCTCTAATTGCTCCCTCTTCACCAAATTCACCACCACCTGAGAGTCTGATTCACAAATTATCCATCTCCACCCAAGAGCACAACCACGTTCCATGGCACGTAAAATGGAAAGAGCCTCCATCACATTATTAGTATACCAACCCTTATAAACATAAAGATAAACTCAACCGTCCCAAAACTAGTCTGCCCAACACCTCCAATACCAGCAGAAGAACCATCTATGTTGACTTTCAACACCCCCTGAGGGGGAGGACTCCAACACCCCTCCCTATTTATCTTTTGAAGGGGATGACAACCTATATTTCTCTTGACCTAATCAACACTCAGAGCAACCCCCCTCTGAAGAGGAAGACAAAGATGAGTACAAAAGGCACCCTCTCTAGGATCCAAACCCTCGGCCAAGTCACACTTAGCCGCAATAATGTTGATTGAAATTCAAATTTATGTTATATTTTAATTTTTAATTAATTAATAAATATGATCAACATGTATTTAGATTGTTGGATAGATAAGACATAATAAGTTCATGTTGATGTTAATATTTTTAATGGAGAATTCAAATTTTTATGAATAAAGATATTAAAATCTCTCATCAATATTCCATATCACATTTAGTGATTCACGATTAAGATGTAGAGAGAGAAAGAGAAGAAAATATAAAATGATAAATTGTAGACCAAACAAATTAAGAGGGGGTGAGGTAACACGAAAAATCAATAGACCACAAAGAATAAAAAGAAAAAGAAAAACATGATTTTAATGAGAGAAGATAAATGAAGCAAGTGTAACAACAACCTCAATTAGAAACGAAATACTACACAAAAAGAAAATTCATATAAGTGACATTCCAAATCATAGTAACAATATGAGTAAAACTAAACAACTGAGGTATAACCATGCAAGGTTGTTCCAAACACCTAGTCAACAATAAGATATAAGGTATCCATGAAGTCGTCCATACAATACAAAATTGAATATAACAATACATTCAAGAAGAGATGAATGCCTTTACCAAATGAAAACATACCTTATTCATTCACCTAAAGACAAGTTGACTCTCCAGCTATAGCTTTCCCATGGTTTGGAAGAGGGTGCAATGAAATCCCAACCAAGTGGATATAAGTCCATATTCACCCCATCCAAGTGGATTATGTGGTCCATAGGGAGATATCAAATCATGCCAAATTATCATGCATAGGGTAACTACATTTAACCATTCACCTAAGGAGACTCCAAATACTACTAATTTGAGTTACCACTTCCCACAACAGGGTATGCCAAGGATTTGACCATGGGGATTAGACTAATCTCTTACTTACCTACTCATCATTAGAACTATTTTTTCCCAATAGTCCATCAGATTGCTAAGCATAAAAAATGGCCCATCACTTGCATGTTGTCAACCTTAAGGCTTGCATGCATTGGTGAAAATCATCTAGGCCTGTAGAGTAACATGGCACATTCATCACCTACATACTATTGACACTAAGGCTTGTCTGCCACTAATTGAAATAATCAAGACTATTATGTATGGGGTACAACTAAATAGCCTATAAGTAGAACATGTTTCCTCACTACTATCAAGTTGGAGCATTGATATGCTTATCTTGTGGAAGTCATAGGATTTATCCATTAGTGATCACCTTGAAAGGAAATGAGCAATCTATGTCTTAGGGGGTATACTCCCTTTACATATGCCCTCATAGAGTCCTTACTCCATTCATCTTGTGTTGCATTAAAATTTAGCTCATGTACCCAACTTAGTGTTATAACTAGAAAAGAGACTCCTAATTAGGAATAAGTAGTTTCCAAGTCCAACATCCACTATTTCTCAACTACCCATTTCAAGCATTGGTATGATGTGAAAGAGTTAGATAATCTATTCATTCCCAAGGTTCTAACTAATACTTAGCTGGTGAGAGGCATCCAAGCATGCCAAAGAAAAAGGTAGGTAAAGTTAGACAACTCAATACCCAATCACATAAAGTATGATAGTTTGTTACTACACTCCTCATGGCCTAATAGGTATCACAATTGTTTGAACTTTATTACAATGTTAGTTAGACATTGAGAATTCTATGAATGTGTTTGAAGAGGAAACCTACTTGCCCCAATGACCCCCAATTGAATAAAGAGTTAACAAATTCTTCCACTATCAAATCTATTTTGATAAACCCCTCCCACTCCCCAACCTTAAATTTGTAATTCCCACATAGTAAATACCCATATAGACCAAGTCAAATTTAACCATTTATATCAATGTATTTTTGTTGCTTCTTGATGGAAAAAAACTTGGATGTACAATCGAATCCAGAAGCAACAAAAATACATTCATGATGGATTATGGAAATCTCATATCACATTTGTATCAAGTTAACTATTTCATTCATAATACTACCTTCCTAACAAAAATAAATCACACAACATTAAATTATGTTATTACTACAAGAAATTATAATGTTTTACTTATTTATAATTTCCCCAAATGTTATTATTTCCTGATAAATAACAGAACTGTGATGGTTTCAAGTCAAGGTTATATCATCCTATACTATTCTGGTGACTAAGCAAAAACCCAACCATATTTTAAACATCGTAAGGGGGAAAATGTGAAGCATAAATTAGATGACCTACTATGCAACATTCATTTCAACCCGAAATAATAAATCATAAATTTTATATTATTTCAACTATGATTGCACTTACAACCCTAAAATTTGTTCATAGATAAAAGTGGCATCTTCAAAGGGTGAGCTAAGGAAGATGGGTGTTTAAAAATGTTGCTAATAGCATCCAAACAGCAGAGAGAGGTCATACCTTTTGGAGGAAAGGGTTTTAACAAACATTATATGAATTTAAATATGAAAATAGAAAAATAATAGGGTAAAACAACTAGAACATAAAGAAAAACTAGAGTAGAGTTGTTCCAAATTGTTTGAATGGCGAACTAGGGGAGAGGAGCCCAAAGTAGGGTGGGTAAACTTTGGAGGTCCACGTGGCAGTCCATGTGGACCAAAAAAATTAAAAAAAATTCCTGCCACATCATCCTGCCACTTGTGCATCAGGCCCAATATTTTTTTTAAAAAAATTGATCACCCCGCCACTTGCCAAACACCATTTACGTCGTCATGTCCAAATCAAGCCCATTTTCCCTCCACCTGAAAGTGGAGCCCATCCACCTCCTTAATCAACAAACACACCTATGTACACTGGATCAGATGGCCGCATGTCCATGACAACCTTGGCACCTTGAACAAATAGTTTAGAGCATTAAATGCTCACTACCTCCTTCATTTCCTCCACCGACCAAATTTCCTTACGCGTCCCTTCACATTTACTCAGACTGTCAGGCACGTTAATCAAAGATCAAGGTTTATTCAATGCTCCACATTCTCGCATATCCTGCTCACTCTCATTCCTTTTGTTTGCAAACATTCTCGACCGTTCATTTGGTTTGGCACCGAAACTCGTTCGACTCTCCATGCTTCATTGTTTGGCTCTTCACACTTCTTCGTTCGACTTGACACTCTCAAGAGCTCCCTTTCTCTTTTAGGTGAGGTTTCTATCCTCATCAGCCTGTACCACTATCTTCAAATACGACGGTATTCTACCATGCACTTTTTTTTGCAAAAAATTTCGTTGCGAAATTTTGTCTTTGAGAAAGATTGCCTTAAATGAAATGTGGGGAGGGTTTAACTCATTTTATTTTTGTCTACACTTGACCATGCACTCATAATCTTCTATTATTCATTGCACCTCTACATTGTGCTTTTCATATTTGCTTCCTTATACGAAATATGAAATGGGTTTGACTGGTTTAAATGGTTTTTCATTACTATTAGACTTGTTCGATGAAATATGGAAAGGGTTTGACTGGTTTTCAGCCATGCACTTGTATTTGTGTGTTCGTCATTGTACAAACTTTAAATTTTCAATTTTCTTTTTACATTTTCTTGTTAATCCAAAATACGAAAAATAGATACAATATATTTGTTTGTTACTAGGAAATATTCATAGGGTTTTAATGTTTATCATTTCGAGGGTTTCTTCCTTGCAATTGCATTCGTGTCTTCCTCACTACATAGACTTTAACTCTGCAACTTGCTTATAATATTCTCATGTTATTTCAAAATATGAAAATGGTATGACTGGTTTTAATTTCAAAGATATTCTGGCATGTTTATGTATTATTCTATTCTTCAATGCACAATAGTTATGTCTACAAAATGATTTTTTCATTTGATTGTTACTACCAAACATGGAAAGGGTTTCACTGGTTCAAAATTACAGGGTTTTCTGCCATGCACTTGTATTCCTCTCTTTGACAATGCACAAACTTTAACTCTACAATTTGCCTTTAATATTTGTTTGTTATTCCCAAATATGAAAATGGATTCACTTGTTTTCATTCCAAAGTTATTCTGCCATGCAAATATATCATTATGTTCTTATATATGTATTTGTCTTTCCATACATATATATATACATATTGTGCATGGAAGAACAAAATAATACATAAACATATTTCCATACATATACTTATTTTCATTTCAAAGATATTTTGCCATGCAATTATATTATTATGTTCCTATATATATACTTATCTCTCTCTCTCTCTCTCTCTCTCTCTATATATATATATATATATATATATATATATATTGTGCATGGAAGAACAAAACAATACATAGACATATTTCCATACATATACAAATATATGTATATATATATATAATAATATATTATTATATAATAATAATATATTATTATATAATAATAATATATTAATATATAATAATAATATATTAATATATATATATTCGTATATGTGTATATTTGTAATTTTTTATGTGATTGTTACTACAAAATTTATTTTATATATTTATGTTTGGCTCTCCACGATTCATGTTCAGCTCTGCACTGAAGAAAGCTCCCTTTGTCTTTCAGTTGAGGTTTGCTACCTCACTGCATACCATTGTCTTTCATTTTGACAATGTTTAATCAATGTCTGTTCATGTCTCACTAAAAATATCTCCTCTAAGACATTTCAATTCAAATAATAAAATTGAAAAAATTGTCATCATGCATATATTGAATAAAAACAAACTGTTCATGCACATTAAAGACTATTGCATTACAAAGTGTCATCAATTGCATTACAAACTGTTCATAAAATCCAAGCATTGAATTGCAAACTTTGAAGATGCATATTAAAGAAAAACAAACTATATATTTATATATATGTATAATATGTACATATACACACACACACACACACACAAGTGCATGGCAGAAAACCTTGTAATTTTCCATATAATAAGGTTGTTGTTTCAGGGAAGTGTTGCCTGCAAGTATAGGAGAAAAGTGTGGAGAAAGAGGGGTCTGATGTAGCAAAGTGCATAGAATTCTATTGGAGAAAACTAAAAATATCGTTTGGTTCAACCTGAATGAGCTGAACCTAATAAAAAATAGGAATTTAGATCGGGTTTTACCTTCAAGCTAAAACATATGATTCTATTCATGTTTTTTGTTTGGGTTTGACTCATTCAATCTAGTGTATTGCTGAAGAGGGAATGTGTTTCTAAGCAAGCAATAGATGTATATGATTATTGTCTTTCCCCACCCTAAATGACCAGTTTAGAGCAGTAACCGCTTGCCACCTCCTTCGTTACCTCCACTGGGAAACTTTCCTTACGCTTCCCTCCGCACTTACTCAAACTATCAAGCGCATAATTCGGAGATCAAGGTTCATTCAATGCTCCAAATTCTCTCATATCCTACTCATTTTCATTCCTTTTACTTGAAAATATTCTGGAGTGTTTGTTTGGTTACACACCCATACATGTTTGGCTCTCCATGACTCATTGTTCAAATTTGCATGCTTCATTTTTCGGCTCTGCACTCTAGAAAGCTCCCTTTCTCTTTCAGGTGAGCTTTTTTACTTCACTAGGCCTCTACCAGTGCCTATATATGTTAAAACTAACATATATACATATATACATATATATATATACATATATACATTTATACATATATATATATATATATACATATATACATATACATATATACATATATAAACATATATACATATATATATATATATATACACATACATACATACTATGAATGGTAGCTCTAGACCTGCACAAACATGAATAAACAACACAATGTTAATCAATTATACAAATCTAAACTAGCATTCCCCATAAGATTCATTTGAAGCATAATGAATAAGAAATAACCCAAAGAAATCAAGTAAAGACAATCTAAATCCTATTCAAAGGCTCAAACCCTCAATCCCATGGGGGAATTGGTGTTATTTTGATGTGGAAAATAGCCCTTTCTGAATTCCTAGCAAGCTTTGATGATGAACAATGGTGCTCCTTGATAAAATTTGCAATAACCTAGCTATGGTGATGAAAAACTATGAAAACTTCATGAACAATGGATGAATTTTCTCAAAACCTGTAGAATGACTTTGCATAAAGTTGTGGATCCAAAATTAGTAAAAGAGCTCTCCATTTATAGGAGAGAAGGATGGAAGAATGAGCAAAAAGGATGAATGTGGGACTAAAAATAAGCCAATGGCATTGTGCCACTTGTCAACATGCTAGTGGAAGGAGGTGGAGCACATTTTGATGAATTTGCAAATAAATGCTATTAGGTGGATATTTGAAATTTGAAAGTTGGCTTGTGGAGGAAGATGTGGAAGAGGAGTTATTGCCACTTGGCTCAAGAAAAAGGACTTGTAAGAGTCATAAATGCCAAGTTGGAGGATAAGACCTTTGGGAGGGAGAATTCAAATTTGAAAAATATTCCAACTTGATGCCCTTTTTGAATGAAAATAGATGAATTTATAAATCAATTAAATTGATTTACTTGTGCAAGTTGCAAAATCTGGAGGATTTGATGGATTAGAGTTAGGATTAATTAGGATTTGATTAACTTAGATGGAGATTAGTTGATTTGACATTTTGACTTAGATTTTTAGATTTATTTAAATCAAAATGAGAAGAATATGAATATTAGATTTAATTAAATAAAGTTTGATTTATTTAATTAAAGAGGGATGATGTTAGACTTAAATTAAATAAAGGTTAGTTTATTTAATTTAAAGGAGATGAAATATGATTTAATCAAATAAAGTGATTTATTTAAATAAAAGAGGAACATTAGGATTAATTAAACAAAATGATTTATTTAATTAATAGAAGATAATGATTTAATCAAATAAAATGAATTTATTTAATTAAAAGATGAAATATGATGAATTTAATCAAATAATGATTATTCAATTAAATGGTTAGTAACGAAGTGATTGAGGAAGAATCGGTGTTAGTGAACCAGAGTCAAATGCATGATGCCGAACAAGGTATTTCAAGTGTCTTTTTTTGCCCCTCTTTGAAGCAATGTACCAACTACGTTGGTTCAAAGAATAACCCTAGCAAGATCAAAAATTCATTTTTTTTTTTATTTTTTTTATTTTTTATTTTTTCTGAATGCCCCACTGTTTCCCTAGCGAAAGAATTACACCGGTATACTGCCCCCTCAAGAGATCAGATGAAACTTTGGATTTTTGGGTGATCTTGCGAAAAAAAGAGGACAAGTCACCCGACAGGTCTAGAAAGGCTCCAGGATGCCGAAAATGTGCCAAAACACAAGAAACAAGCTTCGTTTGGGAAAAAAATGGGGTCGGGGGCACAAAACCCTAGCTTGATGACTAAACAAGGTCAAAAAACCCTAAATTTCATGCTTAAATAGCCCTCGAGGGTTCACTTTCAATTCATTTGCACACTCAGCCTTTAGAACCTTCCTCCTTCTATGCTCTAACCCTATCGCGAGATGACGCAACGAGTGCTTCCCTGACACATTTCTGAGCGAGTTCAAGTCTACCAAAGACTTCTAAGCGCAGGACCATCGGTATGTGACCCTAACCCAACTTGTAATTTCAATTTTTGTGTGCATTTATTACACTTTAAGAGTCAAACTTTTTTAGCATCGCTATATAGTGACGCTAAAAGGGTTAAATCAGCGACGCTCAGCTTCAAAGAGCGTCACTATTGTGACTTGCGATGCCGCATCACAGTTTGGGATTTAGGGTTCAAAATCCAAAGGGCGACGCCATTGAAAATGTTGATGCCATGCTCCAGTTAGGTATTTAGGGTTTCTGGGTCAAATAGGCCCACTGTCAAATAGCGATGCCGTGATCTAGTTTGAAGTTTAGGGGGTTCTAGTGGTGTAGTTTGGAGATTTCAAACAACACCTTTGCTGATAGCGACAATTTTTTGTTTTAGTTGCTAAAACTTCAAATAAGATCCAACCTTTTTACAAAACTTGACGACGTGGCTTTATGGGTGTAAGAGGATAGAGAGCCTGTGCATTCATGTGAGCACTGATCCTCGGTGCTTGGTAGATTGACTAGACTACATGAGTTGCGATAGGAGCACCTTGGAATGATCGGTCTATGGTACGTTGCTTACATGCTTGCCATTAGGACCCATTTGGCGATTATGACCATGTTGGCCGAGCGGTGGCATAGTGAGACATCATCCTTTCATCTACCCACCGGTGAGACCACCATCACATTGGAGGACGTCTAGCATATTTTGCGATTGGCCATCCACAGTGAGAGGGTGATATATGACATGGACACTGGTACTAATGCCTGCTATGAGATCATGGGGATAGATGAGATTGTTTTCATCGAGGGTCAGATTGACCTTGAGTACTACAGAGGTTGGGTCTCGACCTTTCGACTGACTATTGCGGCTATTATATCAGGACTTGTAACTCTAGATTGGTGGAGGCGATATTTCAGTCCGGGATGGGGTCTAGCTTGGGAGTAGATGCTCTTTAGGAGGTGTTATTTTACTTGGGGATCAGTGATGTTGGCCTTACTATACCATGATTTACACGAGTTCGTGTATTGCGACAACAAAGCCATTGGAGCAGGGGTCACATTTTTGCTCATTTGGGCATGGGAACACATAGTCATGCTCTATCCACGGGTCATAGTGGTCGATGTTGAACCTGATGACCCAACAGTTTGGAGGTATAGGGGCGGTCTCACATTCAATCACATAGGACAACTTGGCCTACCTCACTAGGGGAGGGTTCTAGACAAGATGAAAACATTTACTTGGAGACCTTGGCTCTAGATGTCGGCCTGGTATGATGATGTTCAACAACTATTTTATGCCAGGCAGGACAACTCATGTAGGGACGTGAGCATACAATGATTGAGCACTACTTGCCCGATCAAGTAGCCAGACAGTTTGGGGAAATGCAGGACCACCCAAACAATCAGTATGTGGCTATTTTTAGTCAAAGAGATGACATGGGGTCAAACGATCCCAACATCAAATGTAGTGGACTCTTTCAAACAGCTGGTAGCTAGGCCATGGGCCTATGATCAAGGGAAGGTAGACCCAAGCACTACACGTTCCTACAATGACTGGTTCAAGCCTATAGTCTAATTGAATATTCTAGGGACAATACTACCACAATGGAAACCTTGGGGCAGGACGAACAAGAGGGGACAGGTTCTCGTAGGAGGAGGAGGAGGAGGACCACCTCCATACCAGCCAGAGCAGAGAGATCAGGGAGATGGGCATCAACAGAGAGATGCTCCCAGAGACTAACAACCACTTGCGAGGGACCAACAACCACTATAGAGAGACCAACCACTGCCACCACTGCCTCCACCACCTCATCTCGATCAGAGAGATGCTCTGATACAGTAGCTCTAGGTCCAAGTGCAGAGAATGATAGCAGAGAGGGACCAAGCCTAGTAGTAGGTCCAGGCCTTCACAACAGAGTAGGATCAGGAGAGACAACAACGATAGGCGATAGAGCTGCAATTGGCATAGGAGGTGGGTAGGCATCAGTAGTTAGAGAGCATGACAGTTGCAACACAAGGTAGGATAGTCCTTGCGCAGATGTACCGCAATGCAGTGCGGGAGGCTGAGTACTATAGGGTACATTATTGACAGGCAGTGCCTCTGGCGACTCAAGTGCTGGAGTTCTCTCAGTAGATAGGGTACATATAGGATCAACCTAAGAGGTAGGTGGTGAGGGGAGCAGCCACCAAAGCTAGCTCACACAGTTTTGATCGGTGACACTTGATTCTTTTTGAAATCCACAGGCTCCATTTTTTATAGCCCCGTGGCATTATATACATTTGATTGATACACATGACATTTGATCCTGATTTTGTACCATGACAATTACATTATTTTGATATATATGATATGGTTGATTCAATTATGAGATGTGCCCTATTTTATTTATGCATTATGGATGGATGTATATGTGATGTTCTATATGCGATGTGACTTTATTTTATGTGATGCGATGATTATGCAGATGCTTATGGATGTATTTCTTTTTTGTATCGTTTCTATGCACTTTTTATGGTGATGATGTATGGATGATATGGATGAAAATGTTATGATATGCAAATGATTTTTAAATGCTTAGACTAACAGATCTATATTATTCCCCAAATGGATGATGATGTATTTTTTGATTATGAGATGTATGGAATATTATGATATGCTATTTTTCTTTTTCAGTATCTTTTCTTATGTATGGTATGATGATGCATGTATGGATGACAGGATGATGCCTATATGGATGGTATAATGATGCTTTTGTGATGATACAATGATGCATATGATGATGCTTATATGGATGATATGATGATGTTTGTATGATTATACAATGGATGCAAATTTATGGTTTATGAGATGCTTAGAATAACCAATCTATATTATGCAATGATGAAATGCAATGCATGTGAGATGATCAGTGTTTCCTATATGATATGATATGCAACATGTTGACGGTTTGTGGATGTAGGATGGATGCATTGGTGATGTTTTGATTAATTGTCATGGTACCACGTTAGCAGGAAAAGAGGAAAGAAGAAATGAGATGATGACAAGAGGATCCAACAAGTCCATGATCTATGAGACTTTATTAGAGATGATGATAATGATGATGATGATGAATTGCTTATCAGGAATTGGGATTTTAAAAGGGATACTTACCATATGTTTGATAACACACATAGGCATGATGCATCGAGGTATAAAGAGCCAGGATGATGTTGCACCTAGTGTGATGGACTTTGACTTGACAATCAGATAGGAGTACTCCTGTTCACACCTGACATATGAAACCTCATTTAAAATGTAGTTCAAATATTCCAAACATCTCAGACCAAAACATAGGAAGGAAATCCTTCCTATGTGGTCGACAAGACATATAAAACACCCTCCCTACAAACCAAACAAAGCACGTATGACCAAGGTTATATTACAAGAACATCCAACAAACATATTAGATAAAAAGATAATGATCATTGCCCCATTCCTTTCTCTCTAAATCCTTTTGTTTGGACATCATCAAGAGGTCATTGGAAATAGCGCAATAAGATAAGTCAAAAGACAAAGATCAAGTAAATAAATAATTTAATGTTCTTCATACCACTAGCCAAGACTAAACTACGGTGATGCCTGATGTTGATGTTTGTTGTAGGAAGGATGCATCATAGGACATGATGTTATTAGATGATTTGGGATTGACTGGATGATGGGCTATTAATACCAAGAGTTGACCAAATTGTTTACCTACTTGACCTAGACTTGAGACTTTGACGTTTGTGTTTTCACTTTTAGCTTGCTGGACTTGTTTCCGATTGTTTCACCAAAGATTGAGGGTGGCGATGATTTATTATGAGTGGATGTTTATTGCATGTGAAAGCGAGATGAGACAGATGGATTTTTTCAAATATTTGGATGTTTTTGATGTTTTGAAATGTTTTGAGGCTGGTTTTTGGTATTTTCAAATGTTTTGCAAATGTTTTGATTTTCAAAATTTCCAATGTTTTGTGTTTTCTGAGATTTTGACCAAGAGAATAACCTAAAGACCTATCCTAGGGGCCTTGGGGGATGATCAAAGATTAGTCTTGCCTATGTTATACACGTAGAGACCATGTAGTTTGACTGACACAAACTCAATTTTCGATGAGATATGAACAAATGGATTGCAAGTTTATTTTGACCGACTCCTAAAGGACTGACCTAAGTGTCTTGGGGGATGATCAAAGATCAACCTTGCCTACGTTCAGAGCTCAGAGACTCGTAGTTTGACAAGATGACTATTTTTTGACTTTTTGACTTTTGACCTGCTTTTGGATTTTTATATGATTTGAATGTTTTTTGATTTTTTGATTTTTTTATTTTGGGAAGACTTCAAGAATATACATGAATCCAATCTGATGAGCACATTCCCCCAATGTGATGCAATAGATTACTCTGATATAGGTAGGACAAACTGACCTTAAGAATGGGCTGAGTAGTAGTAGGAGGGATCATGATATGACCACATGATCAAGCCATGATGCAGACGCAGATGGGTGATGAATGAAAGCATGATGGATGAATGATGGATAGCGATACAAAAGTACGATGGATGGATAATGCAGAACAAGCCATAGGGATCATGGTGGACAGAGAGTGCTTATTTACACGAGTTTCCTGCTTGCTAGGTTTTCACCAAGGTACTTTCCCAAAGCGCCACTGAAGTGGTTTTCACTAGAGGATGATTTTTTTCTCTTTACTGTTTTCAATCATTTTTCTATTTTGTTTGGATTTTTATGTTTTTTTTATTTTTTTTGTATTTTCTGGTTTTACACCTTGGAAGATTAGGCATTAATTTTTTTTAGATGGGAGCTATTCATGGGCTCCTGCGGAGATTCTCCTTCGGTCGTTGATAACTGATATGCCCCTGACTTGTAGCTTGCTGTGATGATGAAGGGTCCCAACCAATTGGGTTCAAACTTTCCCTTGCCATCTAGACTTGGTACATTTTTCTAATTATCCTTTAGCACAAGCTCTCTAACTTGAAAGGCCCAACTCCTAATCTTCTTGTTGTAGCTCCTCTTGAGACTATTCTGATAGACTTGCAGATGGTTTAAGGAATCCATGTGTCACTCATCCAATAGTTCCATCTTGTTCAATCGTGACACCCGATATTATTCATCTATGATGAGATTCTGCAATGATATTCTTAAGGATGGGAGCTCGATCTCAATGGGTAGGATGGATTTTGATCCATAGACTAGGGAAAATGGGGTGGCACCTATGGGTGTGTGGATACTTGTTCGGTAGGCCCATAAGGCAGGATTCAGCCACAGGTGCTAGTCACAACCAACATCATTGACTATTTTCTTGAGGATTTTTAAGATGGTTTTATTTGTAGCCTCAACTTGGTCATTTCCTTGGGGGTAGTATGGAGTGGAAAAGCGATGTTGGATTTTGAACTTTTGGCTTACAAGGTCTCAAACATCCTGGTTTTTGAAAGGTGTTCTGTTATCTAAGATAATAGCTTGAGGGACACTGTAGCGAAAAATTAGGTAGTTCAGAATGAACTTGGATATCCACTTTCCTGTGATATAGGTCATGGGAATGGCCTCCACCCACTTCATGAAGTACTCTGTGGTGGTGATGATGAACTTAAGTCCACTGGATGAGGTAGGGGTGATTTTTTTGACGAGATCGAGCCCCCATCATGAAAAGGGCCAAGGCACATAATGATTGGGTGGAGCTCCTAAGTTGGTGCATGGATGAGATCCCCATGTTGCTGACACTACAAAAACCTTCGAACATAGTCGTGAGCTTCACTTTCCATTGTAGGCCAATACTACCTAGTCCTCAACAGTTTCTTAGCCAAGGTCATACCACTCGAATGTGAACCAAAAATTTCATTGGGCACCTCGGTTAAAGAAGTCAAAGCTTCCTCAATGCTTAGGCATCATAAAAGGGTTCCTTCAATGCTCCTATGGTATAGGGTATCTTCTAAGATGAGAAAACGAGATGACTTCTTAACAAAGGTTCTTTTAAGGTTTGGGGTCATATCAGAGAGGAGGACTCCTATTCTCAAGTAGGTGTATATATCATGATACTAGGGATCATTGAGACCAATGATTTCACACACAAATTCAGACTCTGGTACCTCGAATTCTAGTATGAAAAGTTGATCCACAAGGAATTCTTATTTTGGGACGTTGTGTGGGATATCTAGTAGCAATCCAATTCTTTCCATAGCATTTGTTGCTTTGTTATTTTATTTAGGTATCAGCTCAAATGTGATATCAATGAAGGAATCTTTGAGGCTTTCTACCAGTTTGTTGTATGGGGTCAACTTTTCATCATTCATTTGATATTCATCATTTACTTGGTTGATGATAAGCTGCGAGTCTCCATAGACCTTGAGTGCCATGATCTACGATTGTATTGTAATTCTCAGTCCTATGACAAGAGCCTCATATTCTGCAATGTTATTTGTGCAAGGAAATGACATATTATATGATTTGGGTATACAATCCCCTTGTGGTGTAATGAAGAATACTCACACTCCTGACCTGTGTTGTGTGTAGGATCCATCAAAGTACATCTTCCAGTGATCTGCCACATTTACATTAAAGATGGATTCATCGGGGAACTCTAATACAAGTGGGTTCTCTGAGTATATCGGTGCCTCTGCCAGTTGATCTCCAATTGCTTGTCCTTTAATGACCTTGCGTTCCACATACTCAATGTCATGTTCTATTAGGATCATAACCCATTTAGTTGTTCACCCTGTGAGCGTTGCTTTAGAAAGTGGATACTTGAGAGGGTCTATCTTTGCAATGAGTTTTATCTGATGTGCTAGCATATAGTGTCTGAATTTCTATGCCGCAAACACGAATGCCAAGCAAGCTTTCTCAATGGATGTGTAATTCAAATCATTCCCCACCATAGTCCTACTGATATAGTAAATAGCTCTCTCTTTCCCATTTTCATCATGTTGTGTTAGGAGAGCGCCAAGGGTTGTTGTTGTTGCTGATATATACAGCATAAAGGGTTTTCCTAGAATTGGTGGCATGAGAACTGGTGGTGTGAGTAAGTACTCTTTGATTTTGTTGAAAGCTTGATCACATTTCTTGTCCTATTTGTATGCTACCCCCTTATGGAGTAGATGAGAATATGGGATAGCCTTGTCTACTAGTTGTGCTATGAACCGATAGATGGATTGGAGTCTTCCTTGTAAACCCCTTAACTTCTTCAATGTTCTTGGTGCCTCCATCTCGAGGATTGCTTTGACTTTGGTAGGATCAACCTCGATTCCCCTCATAGATACAATGTACCCTAGGAGCTTGCCTAATTGTATCTCAAAGACACACTTCTTTGGATTGAGTCTGACCTTGTATTCTTCTAGCCTATTGAAGATGGAGCCCAATGCTACTATGTGATCCTAATGTTTCTTTGATTTGGCCAATATGTCGTCCACATAATCTTCCACAATTTTGTGAATCATATCATGGAAGATTAGTGTCATGGCCCTTTGATAAGTAGCTCCTATGTTCTTCAGCCCAAATGGTATCATATTCCAACAATATGTCCCCTATGGACAAGTAAAAGTTGTTATATGTTGGTCATCCTTAGCTATCATGATCTGATTGTATCTTGAGAATCTATCCATTAGCGATAACATTTCATGTCCTATTGTCATATCCACAATCATATCAATGTTTGGGAGAGGGAAATCATCCTTGGGACATGCTTTGTTCAAATATATGAAGTTTGTGCAGATGCGGATGCCCCCAGTGAGATTTGAAATAGGTACAAGATTTGAGACCCATTCTAGATAATCAATCGGTCATATGAACCTAGCATCTAGGAGCTTCTGTAATTCCATTTTGACCAATAATGCTATTTGGGGATGCATCTTTCTCAACTTTTGTCTTACTGGTTTTGCTTCAGGATATACAACTAGGTGGTGAACCACAACTTCTGGATCAAGGCCAAGCATGTTGGCATAGGTCCATGCAAAGTTTATCTTTATTTTTTTAGAACACAACTAAGAGTTCTTGTTCTTCTGTCAAGAGTGATTCTGCATAGAAGGTTATGTGTGGCATTTCTTTTGTTCCCAAGTTGGTCGGATTGCACTTCTCTGCTAAGACTGCTGACTTCTCCTAATGAATAACACTAAGAGGAAGATTGAATCCCTCATCCTCCAACGCCTCAAAAAGGTTTTCACCATTGGATGCATCCTCTATTTTTACTATTTTCAAGTTAGAGCGTCGCATAGTGTAGTTTTCACTCCAAGACCTAGAGATTATTCTCAAATTTTCTCTTTTGCGACTGAGGGATTCAATCATTTCCCCATAATAGGCATGCGTATCTAGCACAATGTCAAACCAACCTTTGTGATATCCACATGGTATAGTATCCCACAATACCATGAATTCCGAGAGCGCCTCATCATTTTCGAAAGTGTCCAAAATTGGTGGTCCTCGTTGGTCATAATCGATGAGTTGGGAATAGACTAAGTTTATCTCATGGGTTTGGTTGTTTGACTCAAAAGACAGGGTACTAATCATGAGAAGGTAGGAATCCTCGAATAGCATGGGTAAGTCAGTTATGGGATCTTCATCACTGCACACATCGGTTATGTCAAAGGTATAGTTGTCTAAGGGCAGACCTGTGGATACTAGCAATTGAGGGGGTGCTTTGACTTTTTTAATCGGGGAACCTTTGCCAAGTATGGTTACCTTCGGAGGGGTACATCCAATGCCAAGATTTATTATACACTTCTAAGGAATGAGTGGTACTAGAAGACCATTGTCATTTTGTCCAAGTTTCTTGTTTCTATTATAGCCCATACCAAGCATCATTTGTAGTCCTTTGCTGCTATCATCCATAGGAAGATTAGGCATGGGCCTTTCATCTTGGTATAACAAACTTGATATGTATTTTTCATCTACCACTTCTCGACTTAGGTCTCCCCAACATCTGAATCTAGAGGGGTTTGCTTTTAAGGTTTGGGATGATGTCTCAATCAGTTGGGGCTGCCCATGAGACCTAGGAGATTGGGGTAACTCTCCTATTACGAAAGCACTTTTCTTCATTTTGTAATCCCCACACCCATTGTCTTGGATAATGACCTTGATTTTAGAGATGTTAGGAATGGTAGGTGTCTTTGTCTCAGAAGTAGAGGCTAAAGTAGTTGGGTCTACATACGGAATTTGAAGGGCCTTCATCATTCTTTGGGACCCAAGGGATTTTATAGTACTTTGCTTCCAAGTTCTTGCAATAGTAAAAGGGATCAGGATCACCATGGATCATGACCTCTTGGTTTTGATAGGGAAATTTCACACATTGATGGAAAGCAGATGCAACTCCTTGCATGCCATGGATCCATGAACACCCTATGAGAATATTATAACGTAAATCAAGGTCAAGAACCTAGTGTGGTTTCCATGATGGCTGGCCCTACTTGAATAGGGAGTTGAATAGTGCCTTGAGACACTTGTTCCTGATCATCATATGCTCTAATTGTGATACCTTTACCTTTTTCAATGGAATCCTCAGAGGAGCCCAAATTCTTTATTAGTTTGAGTGAACAGATATTTAGACTTGCACCCCCATCCACCAAGACCCTTTTGAATTTGTTTTGATGGACCAAGACTTCGAGATGGAGTTTGTGGTTATGAGATGGTTGGGTGGGAAAATCCTGATAAAAAAATGTTAGGAGATTTGGGGTGGTGATGTGTCCAACCATAGCTTGGAACTAGTCAGCATCAAGATTTGCGGAGATGATGGATGAAGCCAATGCTTCCTCTAGGATTTTTCTATGTGCGAGCGAGATCTTCATTAACTCCATGATGGAGATCTGAGCAGGGGTTCTTTTCAACTGATCTAAGACATTGTAGCCATTAGGAACTAATTTTGGATTTGTGGTGCATGCCCTGGGTACCTGTGATGATCCAACAATGGTAACTTTTCCATCACGTGTGGTGACTCCACAATCGGCTTTAGTTCCTTGATGTTAACAACAATGACCCATTCGTCTAAGGAAGCGACAACATGATCATACACATGGTTTACATTTCCATACTTTTCCTTTCCATGGTTGTTCCCTTTGTTGTGATCCGACACTACATTTGTGTATATCTTAAGGTCTTGATTTCCCACAGGTTGTTCAACATTTATGACTTTGTCATCAATGAGGTCTTGGATTAGATTTTTCAGCCTCATGCAACTGGTTGTCATGTGCCCTTTGATTTTATGAAAATATCAAAGATGGTTTTCATTCTACCATGGTGGTTTCACTTGGGGCTCTTGATAATTCTCATAAACGGGAATTTTTATGAGATTCTCGTTTACCAGCTTCTTCATGAAAACTCAATTGATTCCCCAAGGGCAGTGTATTTTCACTTGGGGGGATATTTGTTCTGCGGGGGTGGTCCCCCTTGATTATTCATATTGTTGACTTGATTGTTGGGTGGTTGTTGTGATATCGTGTTGGCTTGTGTGTTGTTTCGATTATTACTTTGAGGTTGTTGGTATGATTGCGTGTTTTGTTTTGGAGCACTAATTATGACCTTGGCAGTAACCACACCATCATTAGTGACATTTTTTTATTTTTGACCATGTGTGATGATTTTCATTATAACTGGTGGAAGGCTGATTGTCTTGATACTCTTGATATGTGGGTGTCCCCCCTTGTGCAATAAGGGATCTTTAGATGTTGAGCACCTTGGGGATTAAATGGTCGTATGTGGTGATACATTACATCTTTAGATGGAAGGACAAAGTTTTCTTGAGATTAGAAATGATGGTGCATATTTGTTGTTCCTCTGGCATGGGCCACTTGCTCCTATTGGCCTTGGATTTCCATTGTTGCAATAAGGATGTGAATGTTTCCTCCGCTTGTTTGAGCTCAGATAGTTCCTCTAGAATCACATCCATGCCAATGTTGAATGCGTAGTTTTTTATGAATGCATCCATGATTTCATGGAACTTTTTGATTCTAGGAGGAAGGCGAGAGAACCATTCCATGGTGGGCCAAGCCAAAATTTGAGGGAATAGTCCCATTAGATATGTATCATCATATGCAACCTCCATGCAATGTACCTAGAATTCCCTAATGTGATTTGTAGGGTTTCCTATCCCATGATATTTGTCGAATTTAGGGATTTCAAACCCTTTTGGAAATGGTACCATCGCAAGGCTCCTATCAAATGGATAGGGGCAAAAAATGCTTGGTGTTTTTGTTGTTTTCCCAGATTGAAGATCTAGCACTTGCTATGAGAGCAATTTGATTTGTGTTGTCACATCTTTTTGTGGATCGGGAGGTGGAGTGAACGCATTTTGAGGTGGTTGAATTTTTCAAGTGATGGGTGGAGTGTTGGGTATGTTGGTGGGAGTTTGTTGGGAGTTTGTTGCAAGATCTGTTGTACGATCAACATTTGTTGATATGCCTACAATTGTTGTTGTTCCAACAACGCTTGTTGTTGGTCTTGCTGCTGTTGTTCCAATAATACTTGTTGTTAGGCTAATAGTTGGGCTGCTTCTTGTTGCACTTGGTACTGTTGCAGGGCTTGTTGATATGCTTGTTGTTGAGCTACTTGGTATTGTGCTTGTGCTTGTGCTTGCTGAGCTTGATATTGGGATTGCACCTGAGCTTGAGCTTGTTGGGCGGCTTGTGCAACCTAGGAAACCTATCAGCTTGTATGACTTGTATAGCTTGAGCTACTTGCATAGCTTGGGAAGCTTGTTGTTTTTGTAACAAAGATTGAGCTTGGGCATCCTGTTGTGCTTGTTGTGTTGCTTTTTGTGCTTGTGCTTGTTGAGCAACTTGTGTGTTTTGTTGTGCTTGTTGAGCTTGGAACTATTGAAGTTCCTTTTGATAGGCTTGTTGAGCTACTTGTAATGTGATGCTATACTAGTTTTCCATGTATGGTTTTGGTGGTGGTGGTGGCAGATTCAAAATTGTGTGAGATGTTGTGATGATAGGTGTTGTTAGATTGATTTGTGTGGTGGATGGTGTGGCTATTATGATATGTCCTTGGGAGACCATATTTTGAGGTATCGTAGATGATGTGTTGATTACTTGTGTCATTTGGATTGTTGCCACCTATTGTTGCGATATCGATGGCATGATCAGAGGATTCAGTATGATGGTTTGATTTACGATTAGGGGATTGTTTTGATTTTTCTGATTGAGGTTTGGTAAAGGGAGTTGCCCTAAACTGAGGAGTGGTGTTGATGTTAGTGGTAGAGGTGGAGATGGTGGGAAGATGGGTGGTGTGTTCCCTTGAGGGAATGATGATGACGAGGGATCAAAGATTCCCCCTTGTCCAAAAAATCCACCCTCTCCTTGTGAATTCATGGGGAGAGAGACTTGTGTGTTAAGAGAATATGTCAGTATTGCATGCAAAGAGGATGGGTCATTGGGGTCATGAAAGGTGAGTGGAATGTATGGGTGTTTCAAGTTTTGAGGAATGGATTGACCCAAGATGGTGTTTGCATCCAAGTCTTGGTTGTTCACAAGGGGGTGTGTTTGAAGAGCATGAAGTAATGAGCTCCCCTTGTTGACAATTGGTTGAGTTGGAGCAATGGATGATGCCATTTGTGGGATGGTTTGAGTGATTCTTGAAAGGATGGTTTGAATGAGACCGGTGGCATAATCCCAAAAGGTTTCTCCATAAGAGTGCTCACATCATAGTCGGGAGGGAGTTTAGCCCCTTCTTTTGCCAATTCTAGCATGTATTGTGAGGGATTAAGTTTCATCATGGAATTGACAATTTTGTGAGTCTTGGGATTTTGGACCATTTCAATGATATCATCTTGAGTCATCCCAAAAACATTTTGGTGATGTCCTCCACTTGCCCACCTTCTTCTTGAGAATCTTGTGGAAGTGTAGGAAGATTGAGTGTGGGATTGCTAGACCCAATGGGATTGATTTCAGGTTTGGTTTGACCCAAGTCACTTGAAGTGGATGTTTCTTTGTTTGTTTCCATGTTCTTATTGTGTTGAGATCTAGTTTAGACCATAAAATAAGGATCAATTTTTCAGGAATGTGGGAGGTGAACCTCTAACTCCTTAGATTGATCTAAAATTTAGGTACAAAAAAGAAAGTCTAAGATATTAAGGATCAAGAATGGTGTTGAGGTAGTGAAATGATGGGTGATTGTGAATGATTAAACTCTTTGAGAAACCTTGAAGGAGATACTAGACTTTAGGACTTTTGGATTTTTTATGTTGGATTTGATTTTGGATTTTGATTTTGGTTTGATTTGATTTTGTTTGGATTTGGTAATGACAATGAACTCATAAAATCCAAGAGGTTAGATGTTGTTTTGGAATAAATTTGTCCACAAAGTGATAATTTAACTAGGTGTATGAATAAGGATGCATCCACACACGCTTAGCCAAACAAGATGATTTTGATTTGATTCAAAGGATTTTCCCAAAGTCTAGTATGGAGGATTTTTTTCAAGATTTCATAGAGTTGTTTGTGAGATGGATTTTGATTGATGTTTAAGGATGAATGAGAGTGTTGATTTTGATCCTAAGAGACTTAGAGAGACTTTTGTTTACTAGACCTAGGTGTTGAAGAACATGCTATACTTCATATGTGAGATACTCAAACCTTTGAAAAAGTCTTGGATTTTTACAATATTAAAATGAATACAAATTGGGATTGTTCTTTGATGCATGTTTGTAAAATTTGAAGACCAATCTCTCTCTAAATTCGTAAAGCATAGACAAATGTTTCTTGAGAGATTTTTGACTAAGACCCTTGGCCTTTGGTTTTCATATTTTGATATTTCGGGAAATCATTTGGAAGAGCACATGTGTGGGGTTCAATTGTCTCTTATCTTTGCTTAATGAGTTATTTTTACCACAAACACTTTCTTTCCTTAGCTTTTCAAACTAAATGTCTAATGTCCCAATTTATTTTCATCCCACAAGGTCCATTATGTGGAAATCAAGGAAATCAAGGCAATAGTTCCCTAATGTTGACCTTAGTGAGAGAAAATTGAGATACAAATCTAAATACTTAGAAGCCTCTAAGGATGGAATCCCTAGGGAAAGCAATAGCACTTGAATTTATTCAAAGGTATTTGCTCCTCCTAAAGGGTTTGAAATTTGATGATCATGGTTGAATGTTTGTTTTCCAATGTTTTAGATCCAATCAAAGTGTTTTTTGATTCCAAAATGATGCACAACCCTAGGATAGAAAGAGGAAATATTTGTTGAATTCCCACTTGGATAAATCCAGCAGCACCTATTCTTGGCAGATGATTAGAAGCTTGACCACACTTGCTCCCCTCCACGACACTCACGTCTATGGGTTAGTCAAGCTTCATTTCTCATGAATCTCCCATGACGAACTTTTCATCTCTACCAAAAATGACAAAAATGTGGGACGGCTTCAGAACAACTGTTCTTGCACCAAAAAATAGTAAGAATTTTGGCTTCTAAACAAATTGGTTCTTAGTCAAGGTGATCGGGGACATGGAACCTTGCGAGTGTCCAAAAAGCCACTAAAGGCTTTAATCGATCCTACTAGGGGAACTTATAATTTTTAAGGTAGTACCCCATTCTAAAAGACACTGTACGGCTAAGGCCTACATACCATGAGGACTTGATAGTTTAGTCTTATCCATTTGTATACCAGCCCGAGTGAAAAACCAGTTGGAGTTGCCTTCAAATTGGTCTTAGGAAGGCCCCTCTAAAGGTAAACAAAAATGAGCAAGCACATCCGTAGTTTGATCAATTTTTGTTTGTGTGAACAAAGAGAGAACACACACAATATGCTCAACTCACACTAGCAAGTTTTGTTCAATTTTAAGAGCTCAAATTGAAGTGTGGAGGCAATATTTTATACAACTTAATATCACCAAAAGAATTTTGATTCTCAAGATCATCGTGAAGCACGAGAGAAGTCCATACGCCTTTTAAATGATATTACTTTGTAAAAGAGATAACAAAACACAAAAAACACATGTTCATTTCAACTTCAAAAGCAATAATGGATTTTTTTTAAGCACCAAGATGAAGTGTGAATTTTTCTTGTTCAATTTTTTAAAATCCAAAACCAACTCTAGTAAGTTTCCTAAAGTTATTTTTAATCCCTTTGATTGTTCTTTTTAAAACCAAATGAAATGTATTGAGTCCTAAAACTTGAAGATAACAAAAGCCTTAGGAATGGGATTATAATTGTTCCCTAAAGTGTTTAAAACCACTTGTTTACAAATCAAGTAATGATGCCATTACAAGTCTTGTATTTGCTTCCTCCTTTCCCTCTTGATCATTTCAACCTACAAAAACTGGTTAAACTATAGAAAACAGAGCCAAAAACCAATTAGAAGTCAAAGGTGATCAAAATAAAAAAGAACGTGTTGAATTAAAACTGAAAAAGTTGACTTTTACCCCACCCCAACGACACAATCCGAAAAGGCGTCATAGTTTGAAGAGGTCCAGTGACACTCTGGTGAAACCAGTGACGCTCTATGGAGAAACAAAGACTACGATTGCATCACTGTTTCACCCAACGACACACTTTGGAGTTTGGTTGATCAACTCGTAGGAAAATGACTTCGGCATTGCAGTTTGGAGCGTAGACAACATCGCTAAATAGTGACATTGGATTAATAGCGGTGTTGTTTGACCTTTACAGCATCGTTGTTTCCTATAGACACACAAAAATTTGAAAAACAATGGAATTTTGGTCAAAAAACGTGTTATTTTCTTAAGATTCGCCCTCCTTCTAGTGCCAAAATGTGAATGGTAGCTCTAGACTTGCACAAACATGAATAAACAACACAATGTTAGTTAGTTATACAAATCTAAACTAGCATTCCCCATAAGATTCATTTGAAGCATAATGAATAAGAAATAACACAAAGAAATCAAGTAAAGATAATATAAATCCTATTCAAAGGCTCAAACCCTCAATCCCATGGGGGAATTGGTGCTATTTGATGTGGAAAATATCCCTTTCCGAATTCCTAGCAAGCTTTGATGATGAACAATGGTGCTCCTTGATAAAATTTGCAATAACCTAGCTATGGTGATGAAAAACTATGAAAAATTCATGAAAAATGGATGAATTTGCTCAAAACCTATAGATAATGACTTTGCATAAAGTTGTGGGTCCAAAATTAATAAAAGAGCTCTCCATTTATAGGAGAGAAGGATGGAAGAATGAGCAAAAAGGATGAATGTGGGACTAAACATAAGCCAATGGCATTGTGCCACTTATCAACATGCTAGTGGAAGAAGGTGGAGCAAATTTTGATGAATGTGCAAATAAATGCTATTAGGTGGATATTTGAAATTTGAAAGTTGGCTTGTGGAGGAAGATGTGGAAGAGGAGTTATTGCCACTTGGCTCAAGAAAAAGGACTTGTAAGAGTCATAAATGCCAAGTTGGAGGATAAGACCTTTGGGAGGGAGAATTCAAATTTGAAAAATATTCCAACTTGATGCCCTTTTTGAATGAAAATAGATGAATTTATAAATCAATTAAATTTATTTACTTGTGCAAGTTGCAAAATCTAGAGGATTTGATGGATTGGAGTTAGAATTAATCAAGATTTGATTAACTTAGATGGAGATTAGTTGATTTGACATTTTGACTTAGATTTTTAGATTTATTTAAATCAAAATGAGAAGAATATGAATATTAGATTTAATTAAATAAAGTTTGATTTATTTAATTAAAGAGTGATGATGCTAGACTTAAATCAAATAAAGGTTAGTTTATTTAATTTAAAGAAGATGAAATATGATTTAATCAAATAAAGTGATTTATTTAATTAAAAGAGGAACATTATGATTAATTAAACAAAATGATTTATTTAATTAATAGAAGATAATGACTTAATCAAATAAAGTGGATTTATTTAATTAAAAGATGAAATATGATGAATTTAATCAAATAATGATTATTCGATTAAATGGTTAGTAGCAGAGTGATTGAGGAAGACTCGGTGTTAGTGAACTAGAGTCAAATGCATGATATCGACCAAGATATTTCAAGTGTCTACACATACATACATACATAAATATATAAAATATATAATGTGTATGTATGT